>OW443306.2:24981501-26181501 GCA_937001585.2 Brachylomia viminalis | reverse complement strand
CAATCTACTGTTATATTATTTTAGTGATAGCTGTTCTTCAGGAATAATCTGCCGCTGCCGTAGATGTTTTGTTTGACTCCGACTACAAACGTTGGCTCGAATGTTTCGCCAACATGAAACACTTGAATGGCCAACCACGTATTCAAAATCAAAAGTAATTTAATCAAACTAGGCTGAGGATCAGCACTTTTTTAACGACAAAATTACATAAGACAGTCCCCCAAAACGCCCGCCCGTCACCACTTCCTAGTGCTTTAGCTGGGAAGAAGTGGCGCAACAAACTCCCCAGCAGCACAGCTGTCTGCTCAGTTAGAAGAACTGGATTTTATTCAATAACGTCATAATATAAAAGAGGCCAAGTGCGAGTCGGACTCGCCCATGAAGGGTTCCGTAGCAGCAAGGAAATGTTTTATTTTTATATTTGAGTTGATTGAATGAAAGGTAAATAATGCGGCTTACGATTTATGACGTATTAGAAAAACCTACTCTCTAGATCTCGTTCAAACCAATTTTCGGTGGAAGTTTACATGGTAATGTACGTCATATATTTTTTTAAGTTTTATCATTCTCTTATTTTAGAAGTTACAGGGGGAGAGACACATTTTACCACTTTGGAAGTGTCTCTCGCGCAAACTTTTCAGTTTAGAAAAAAGTTATATTAAAAACCTCAATATTATTTTTGAAGTCCTATCCATAGACACGTATGGGTATGATGAAAAAAAAAAATTGACTTTCACTTCTAAGTATGGGGAACCCCCAAAATGTATTGTTTTTGTTTTTCTATTTTTGTGTGAAAATCTTAATGTATTGCATTGTATGATATGTATTCACAGAATACATCTACTTACCAAGTTTCAACAGCATAGTTCTTATAGTTTCGGAAAAAAGTGTCTGTGACATACGGACGGTCAGACAGACAGACATGACGAATCCATAAGGGTTCCGTTTTCTGCCATTTGTCTACGGAACCCTAAAAACCCACCAGGTCTAGGTATCTATCGGCTAGGTCGGGTGCGCCCGCCCGTGTCGTGTCCAGCTGAATGGAAAGCCTATTAGCCCCCGTTCTCCACCCCCGTTAGTCTAGTCTACAAGTGGCCTATAAGTGATTCATCGATGTTTAACTTAACTTTTGTTGTGGACAGCTTTTAGAGCTTTATTAAATTTGTCATTGAAATTGTCAAAGTTCAAAATAGTAATTTCCTTTTGTTGTAACTCACAGAATTGCTTTTCAATATCTTTCACCCTTATTGAATCATCAACACTGTAGATTTATGAACGGCAATAATGTGACGTGGTGGTATCGGCATTTAGCAGCAATAAAAATTAATAAAACGATTTCGTAAATTCCATGAAGTCAGTGAAGTGTTGCCCGTTAATTTAAAAATACATAACTATTAACTCCCCGCAAAACAACGGTTTTTCAAAAAGCTAGAACCGTTACCGGTTTTTTTTCTGTAATGTATAATTTATTTATTGAAATCTCCCTTACAACTATCATTACGGGCGTGTGTACTCAATTTGAGAAATTATGTGATTTTATGAGATTTATTCGACCAACAAATATAATATCATGTCGAAGAAGTCTAGGTCCTGTTTTATTCTCAAGCACCTACAGCAAATAGAAAAAAAAACAAACAAGTGCTCGGTCCTTGGTTTAACGCGAAACGTCGGTAGCAGCGACTTGCTATTGAATTGAAATGAAAGCTGAAATTCTGCGATTCCTTTTTCCATACAGTTATATGATTTTTAAAGGCATTTTATTTCAAACTCAGCAACAACTCCCCATTCTCCCTGTATACCGGAAATCCCGATACGAGTACATACTGATGGATAACCAAGCACATACCTACTTGCAGTCCTCGTACCATAGGTCAAGCAACATTGAATGCTTTCCGATTCAGGTCAGTGATCACCAAAGGGCAGGTGTCTTCCCATGCGGCCCATTTACACAAGAGGTTATCAATAACTATAGGTACCTGGCTGGTCATCAATGTATTGAATAGACACCATGGCTCAATGCTTACAGAAGTGTTAAGTGACTAAAGCAAAGGAGGAGAGAAATCACTCCTGCCCTTTCCTGTTCTTCAGAGGGTCGGGTGCGTGGTTATCAGATCAGAAAACAAAGGAGTAGGTATGTAAAGATCGTAGCAGATGGCGTTCTGTAGTGTCTGCCTGCCCACACGGGATGAAGGTGTGAGGTTATGTATGAATGTGATTTCTTAAAAAATGCATGTTGGAAACTTTACCCGCTTTGCAGCAGGGATGACTACCCAGGTTGTCCCCGCATACATTAAATCTTCAATCCGTATCGTAAAACACACTTTTTGCTGTTTTTCGGAAAATTGTCCCAATTGCGTCACACTAGCTAGACAAGGGTTCACTAAATTCATGTTTCGATGTGCAGTGGTGTAGGTAATGCGTTCTCTGTGAGTCAATCAATAGATTTATAAAGTAGTAGCTTTTGCCCGTTGTTTCGCCCGCGTGGAGGTCAGAAAATGTCCCACGGGAACGTAGGTACTACCGGGATTAAAAGTATCCTGTGTGTTAATCCAGGCTATAAACTATCCGTGTGTAATTTCCATCCAAATCCGTTCAGCCATTTTTGCGTGATCGAGTAACAAACATCTAAGCAAACAAACTTACACAATCGGATAGCTACCTACATTTATAACTAACGCCAGGGTAGCCATCTGTACCTGAATTACTAATAAAGTCTGGAAATTAATTTAATACCTTACGTACTACTACAAAGAGAACTTATCTATTATAACATTTATTTGTAGTCTGCGTCAATGTTCCAAGGATCGGATAGTAGTCATGAGATGACCGTCCGCTCCAGCCGTCTTAGTAGGTAGTCGTAGTAGGTAGGTAAGTACTGATTTAATTGTTCATTGTCAGATTCATTTTGTACTACACTAGCTTCTGCACGCATCTTCGTTTGCGTGAAATTTCTGGTTCCCCGCCCCCACCGCGTCGCATCGCATCGCCTGGTTTGCGCTATTACTTCGTTTTCGCTTAGCGTTCTTTCTGACTTTTTTCTTTTTGCTCGACTCCTAGCGTGATGTTAAATAGCCTTCCTCAAGAATTGAGCTATATAATGCAGAAAGTCTTTTTTTTAAATCAGACTGGGAGTTCTAGAGATTAGCGCGTTCAAACAAACAAACAATAAAACGAACAAATTCTTCAGCTTTATAATGATTAGTAGATATATTGGACATTGAATTATTGCTGGAAATAGATTATATGGTGTTGAGACGCAACTAAACTTGGGAAATGCCTGTGTTCTGTTGATAGCGACAGGCATTCGGCAGGCTGAATTGACTGTTGGTTAATTAATCCACTGTTGTTGCTAGCTATTTAGTTCCTCTTAAAAGTTAAGCGTATCGTAAGGAGTGACTAAGCCGTAAGAGTAAGGTGAGATACTTTAGGGCTTGCACGAAATCTATAACGCTAAATTGAAAAAAAATCTGGAAATCGAACCCTAGGTCACATGCTCAGCAGTTGCGCTTCCAACCTATTTAGACAAACGAGGAAACGGTAACCATTTTCCTTTAAATAAATTGGAATAAGGGCTGCAGGATATGAGTGCGTTAACCAACGTCACTCTTTTCTGCAGCCTTGTGCATGGCCAGTTTCTAATGAGGTCGACGATATTGAATGTTGCCATAGAAGTAACCAGGTTACTCTACAAGTAGGACACATATTAAAATCGATTTTCTCAATTTTCCTAGTTCAATACTTAAATGAAAAACGTTTGTGTTCAATTGAATAACAAGTTGTCGATAAACGCTAGGTATTGAAGCAAGTTTTATTAAATTTAAATTAGTTTTCTTACAAAATGGAAATTATAAACTGATTGAATATGTATTGGCTGCGGGAAACTGTGTTGTTTCAAACAAGCGGTGAATATTGAGTATCACTTGTGTTGTTCTAGGGTTGATTTAATTTTTATTGTTAATCTTGAAAATAATTTGAATATGCATAAACCCGACCATGCTTCGCTCGGGTGCGATCTAGTAATGTGACGTCACATGTCAAAAAACTTACATTTCTGTTCGAGATAACACCACGCCCGCAAACTCCGAGGGGTTGGGCAGAGATTAGGTGCACCTCTGCCCTGTAGTACCTACCTACACTCACATTTCGCCAGTTATGTGTAAGCCCCATATAATAGCGGGCGAGCCTGTTGCAATCAACCGGGCACCAATTCAGACTGCGAGCTGCTAATGAGAAATTCAGAATGGAAAAACCCAATAACATTTTGCCCGACCCGGGAATCAAACCCAGGACCTCATGCTCAGCATTAGCGCTTACGATCAGTAGACAAACGAGGCAGGCACGGTATAACTAAGTTAAATATACACATAAAGATTCCGGAATAATTTCTCGAAATTATGGTGAAAACCACATCGAAATCAATTGTGCAGTTTAGGAGAGCTAATCAGCAGCTCCTCCAGAGATCCTCAGTGGATAAGCTGGATTTGTACGCGGAACTTGACCTGTGATCAAGCAACTTTGCTGTGCTCCGACTCGAAGGGTACCGATGACTAACGAGACATAACCACGGAATTGAAGGCGGCCCTCCGTCGTTTTTTTGGAGCAATATTTCCAAAAACACCACATAATCTGCCGAGCCTTTTCCCAACTATGTTGGAGTCAGCTTCCAGTCTAACCGGATACAGCAGACTACCAATATTTTACATAGAACGACTGCCTATCTGACCTGCACAAACCTGTGGACTGAGTGATTCCCGACTGGTATGATGACGATGATGTGCTGTTAGCCTCCTTCCCTTTTTGCCATACTTACCGATTCCGTGCGTCCGACATCCAGGTATTTCCCGCAACTTTGGTGATATCATCGGCCCAACGCACTTTTGGACGTCCTTGGTTTCCATGGCCAACCCCTAACTCCAGCGGCCATCCCCGCATCGGAAAAACACGATAATAATACCAACCTAATTATGTCCCACTCAGAGCAATGGCCTCTTCTCATGCAGAGAAGCCACGAGTTCGCCAACACGTCTTCAGCAAGCCTCTTGAATAATACCGTTGTTTAAATCGGGTAGTACATCAGACCCTACTAATTATAGACCTATATCAGTGCTACCTACCTTTAGTAATATTTTTGAAAAGCTTATTCTAAATCAAATGCAAAGATTTTTTAACGTACATAAATTAATGCATAACAAACAGTTCGGTTTTACAAGGGGTCGTTCAACTACCGATGCCGGAGTTGAACTTTTAGGGCATGACATGTGTATAATGCATGGGAGGACAAATGCGATGCGTTGGGTATCTTTTGCGATTTGTCCAAGGCATTCGATTGTGTTCTTCATGAAACATTAATCAGGAAACTGCACCACTACGGAATCCGTGGCACCTCTCTGGATCTTCTTACTTCTTACTTAAGTGATAGGATTCAGAGTGTTGATGTTAACGGAAAAAGATCACCTGGATCGGTAGTAAGAATGGGGGTCCCTCAAGGCTCAATTCTTGGTCCATTTTTATTTCTTATTTATATAAATGACTTGCCTTACCTCATAAAAGATAAACATGATATAGTGTTGTTTGCAGACGACACTTCACTTTTATTTAAACTCAAACGTCAGCAGCTGGTTACTGACAATGTAAATAGCGCCCTCGCAAAAGTAGTTAACTGGTTTAATGTTAATAACCTTCTTCTTAACGAGAAAAAAACTAAATGTATTAAGTTTACGTTACCACATGTTAGACAGGTAGAAACAAGTGTTCTCGTAAAGGGGGAAGAGTTGAAACCCGAAAATACCACAGTATTCTTAGGCATAACTTTAGACGCCAAGCTGCAATGGGGCCCCCATATAGATAAAATGTCAAAAAAGCTTAGCTCTGCAGCATACGCTGTTAGAAAAATTCGTGGTTTAACAGATTTAGAGACAGCCCGTTTCGTATACTTTAGTTATTTTCATAGTGTAATGTCGTACGGTATTCTGCTGTGGGGAAATGCCGCCGATATTCAGACGATCAATTCACCACGCTTGCTCAAGACGGGTTGGCGATTTTGAACAAGTCCGGGTCCCCGTACAATGTTTTCCTTCACCAATGAATGTAATAATAATAAAATAATAATAAGCTTTATTTCATAAATACAGTACTTAGATTACAGTTAGATTACAATTAGGTGCTAAGATAAAACAAACGTACACAAAAGTTTTAGCATCTGGAGCCGAACTAGGAGGAACCTGTATTTCGGCTAACAATACCCTCGAGTTACATTAGACTAGGGTTCTTAAATGCTAGCATTGTGCAAAACAAAGGAATAATAATAGTCTAAGGTTGTATTAATGGTCTGAGCCTCTCTTTGTATTAGGTGATATGGTGAATGCGTGAGTGTGTCTATTTGTGGGTGATTTGTGATTTTTATATGTCAACACATGAATTTGAGAGATACGCAGATATAGTGAATATGTATATATTATAAAATATATGTTTATTTAATTATTAATAATATTAATTATTATTATTAATTATAGATAATTATTTTTGGTAACTTAAACATTATCTACTGCCTAGCTTGGTACAGTTAAAAGTTGTTCAGTTTCATCATATATGTAAGACCTTGTAGGAATTCCGACACCTACCTTTTTCTTGCAATGATCTGTGTAGAGTGGATAAATATTAAGATTTTTATTGAGTTTATTTTAAATATAGGGACCGAGAAAGTTAATGAATTTAGTACTAAATTTAGTGCTGTAAGACATGTGTTGTATACAAACCATATAATTTCTGCGTGTATTCAAAATCTGGGGGTCAAAATTTGTGCAAGTGTGTTGCATAATGATAATTTTCAAAATGAGTAATTGTCTCACAGTTAGTATTCCACACAACTGGTAATGTAAGGCAGTAGAGAAAAGTATTGGTTTAAACGTGCTGGCCTTTTTTTTTTTTTTTTTTGAGGGTGGGAAATCATCAAATGACTCCTCCCGCTCTGGGTGGAGCGGAAGGGAGTGTCAGACTCTTACTGACTAAAACCCACCCGTGTTCCTTCCTTGGCCCTTTATGTTCCGGGTCAGCGGTACCCCTTTCGGATGATCCCGCTTTCCCGGCAGGCTTGGGCCCTAGTGGGCCCCCTCTTCGATGCTGACATCTCTTTGAGGCGCGCGTGGAACACGTACGCGCCGTCCAGCACGGGCCTGGTCCTGATCGGACGGTGAGCTACCCATTACTCACCGCCCGCAGGCCCGCGCCTACGGTGGCCGGGAGTCGTCACGCGGCTCCCGACGCCCGGAGCGTCCACCGCGGCGGCTTGGACGGGAGACTCTCTCCCTCTCCCGTCCCGCCACCTCCTTCGCTAGCATGACTGCTTCGCAGAAGGAGGTGACTGCCTCCCACTCCCCCTCGCCCCGGACCATGGCTTGAACCAGGGCCGGGCGTGAGAGGTCACCGCCGCTGCCGATCGCCTTTACGAGGACACGGCGGTGCTCCGCCCATGCAGGACAGGCCCCCACCGTATGCTCCACCGTGTCCTCAACCTCCCGAAACATCCGTGTCCGGTGAGGACCTGCGTCAGGCGGTAGGTGAGGACGCCGTGACGCCTCTCTAGCCACTCCTCAAAGAGGGGTCTTACCGCCGCTATCGTGGCGTGCCCTGCGCTGGGTTGCGACAGTCGCTCTTTCCATGCCACCATGAGATCGCGCCGGAGGTCCGTCCGCTCCGCCGCGATTTGCCGCGGAAGCGGGGTTTCCCCCCGGCGTAGTGCCTCCGCGCGCCACTCATACAGGCGCGCGAGGACTATCGCCTCCAGATCCCACGGCGGCAGTCCGGCAAGGAGGCTTGCCGCCTCGCCCGAGATCGTGCGGTAGCCCCGGATCAGCCTTACGGCTACCACCTTTTGGGGCGCGTTCAGATAGTGGGCGGCTCTCCGCCGCAGTGAACGCGCCCACACCGGGGCCCCATATGTAGCCAAACGTGCTGGCCTTTAGTATTGCACGTTGGGCAACCCCAACATACTTGAGTGTAGTTTTCGGAGCACCTCCCCAAACGGATATACAATATGTTAAGAGTGATTGGCAAAGAACAAAGTATATTCGTTTCAAGATGTGAGGATCAGCGATGTATCGTAGATTTTTAAAGATATATATAAGTTTCCGAACCCGTCGCGATAAAACTCTTATGTGCTCCTTGAAGTTAAGATTTTTATCTTTAGTCACGCCTAAATACTTGATGGAATCAACCCGCTCCGATTTAGTACAAGAGCACAAATCATGCGGTGTACACTCATGTGGAATAATGGCATGATCGTGGTTAATCCCTATGTCTGATCTAATACTAAAGCAAATGTATTTCGTTATGCCGGTATTTAACGTTAAGACATTGTCATTAATATAATATATCTAAGAAATAGAGTTGGCCCTAATATGCTACCTTGTGGAACCCCGTGTGTACTACCCGTACTACAGCTTTAATCTAGTCAATATTAATTCAAAACCACTTATATTGCAGTTTATAATGCGTATGTTTTGAGTGAAAACTACGAGGTTATCTGAAGAAGGCAAAATTATTTTGTGGCAGTCATCGATTTCGGCATACTGCGATTCGGATACCGTTGCCTTATCAATTTTATCAGCTAAATCATTTAGATTATCGAATGTTAATTAGGTTTGTAATATAAATGTCAAATATATTAATACAATTTGGAAAAAAATTATCTTACATTATTCATAAGTGAAGTTATTTCGCCAGTCAAACTTCCTGATCTAATTAAAAGAGCAAAGTTGCAGCTGTACGAGAAAGTTATAAAAGACATAGGCTGTAATAGTAGTTCACATTTCAGTGTTATTATTAAAATAGGGTATTTCAATGAGTTGAATGATTCATGGTTTATGTGTAGTAATGGTTTATGTGTTTGTATTATATATTTTTGTAAAAACTATTCAATTTATGGGGAGTGATATAATAGTAAGTAGAATTGTTCAATACTCAATATCTTTATTGCTTTACCAGAATGTGTAGTGCATTGTAGTGTATTATAATTACAAGTAAACAAAAAAAAAAAGAGGCATGCATTATGAAATTAAGTATAAAAATAGGTACCTAGTCATTGCGAAGTTCTCACTTTTGGAATGTTCCGAAACTCAATGCCAGACATTCGCGATTTGCGCTCTAAAAGTTCAAGTTGGTCCTCAGTAACCCAATAACTTTCTTGTCTTCCTGTTTTTCCAACTCCAGGCGTGAAATTCGGCTCATAAACTCGTCGTACTTATCCGACATTAAATTGACACTTCTATGAAATTCCTCGTTCCGTTCATTCAATTTACTTATCGTGGATTGTAGCTCTTGAAAACGATTTTCTTGATCTTTCGAGAATTGTGAGAAAAGCTCCTTTACTGTAGCAGAAATTTTAATATCGCTATTTGTGAGCTTTTTTCTTACGGTCCGTGATGTTAACCGTAAGTGACTCGAGATCAGGTGCAGATTCACAATGGTGTGATGGTGTATTATCTGTTGTATCAGTCAAGGTTATAGCAGTACTTACAGCTTATAGCTTTACTATTCTCGCTAGCTGAATGCATCAACGCCGAAGGCGAACAGGTGGCGGAGTTCGGTTTAGCGGCATTCTTTGCTACTAACTTGATTGCGGCGCATAGGCGTAGTCAACGCGGTGTTATCGTCACTTGGTCTGTTCGTAGCCCGAAGGTCACGTCGGCCGAATACAACCGAGGAAGAGCGGTCGAGCCGCTCGTGTAATTTCGCGTCGCCGATGAATGACGAATGAAGGTCGGTCGATGACCCCGGAACATCGCTCCGCCGGTTAACAGATGACTAATTAGTATTTTGCAACGAATACGTACTGTTTATTACTGTGTTTACTTCTTATCTGATGGTTGTATTGACAAAATGATTTATGTACTGCGAGGCCTGGTCACTTAGCTACACGTTTATATAAGTATTTGTGTTAAATAGTCACTTTTAAACACCAATTTAAAAATTAATAATGCGAACACTCAAGAACACCTTTTTTTTTTTTTTTTTTTGTGGGTGGGAAATCATCAAATAACTTCTCCCGCTCTGGGCAGAGCAGGAGGGCGTGTCAGACTCTTACTGACTAAAACCCACCCGTGTTCCTTCAGTTGCCTGTGCCAGGGGCCACGGTAACCCTCTTGGACTTTTCCGCAACCCTAGCAGGCATCGGTCCTAGCAAACCCCGTCATTGGTGCTGACATCTCTTTGAGGCGCGCGTGGAACACAACGCGCCGTCGACCCGGGCCTGGTCCTTATCGAACGGCGAGCTGCCCATTGCTCGCCGTTCGCAAGCCCGCGCCTACGGTGGCCGGGAATCGGCCTGCGATTCCCGACGCCCAGGGCGTCTCCTGCGGCGGCTAGGGGCGTGAGGGCGCAAAATTTGCCTCTCCCTCACGCGTTCCGCCTCCTCCTTCGCGAACATTACTGCTTCGCAGAAGGAGGTGACGGCTTCCCAAGCCCTCTCGCTCCGTACCATGGCCTGGACCAAGGCCGGACGCGAGAGATCGCCACCGCCAATCGCCTCCACGAGGACACGGCGGTGCTCCGCCCAAGCCGGGCAGACCTCCACCGTATGCTCCACCGTGTCCTCCGGGCGATCCACACAATGGTGACACCCGGGCGTTTCCTCCCGCCTTATCCGGAACAGGAACCTCCCGAAACAACCGTGTCCGGTGAGGACCTGCGTCAGGCGGAAGGGGAAAGGATGTAATGTCCAAGATAAACTGAGAGAGTACATAATTATTATGAATTGAATTGCTACTTGCCCAGATTTGAACCCACAACCTCGTGCTTGAGAGACGAGGCCTTAGCCGCTAGGCCATCACGACAGTAAATGATAAATAAATGATAAATGATAAATGATTTTATTTCTGTAAGTAGGTTTGTTACAAACACTTTTACACGTCAATCATATTTTTAAAACTAGATGAGGTCGGCGTTTCATAACTGACTACTCTGAGAAGAAAGGCCGAAACAAACTCAGAGGTCACAGTCTCTTTTAAAGTCCAGACATAATCTTGGTCAGATCATGTGAAGACCATGTAGATTGGTGTCTGAAACGGTCTTTTGAGGAAAAACCATACAGATTGAGCGGACCTGTCCAGTCAGTGCACGCATTTGTCAGTAATCTTGCCGCTCAACTGAGAACTTAAGGAGCACAACGATTCGACGAACAATACCAAAGAAAGGACATTTGGGTAGGCCGCATAAATTACTCAAGCTGCCAGATCGTGAAACTAACTAAGAAATAAAATAAAAAAAGTAATAATCCACATAATCTTCACATTCACAATAATTATAGTTATATAATTTAAATAATATAATACTTTACAAAGTAAATACTCATGTCATTGTATGTATAAAATTCATCAATGTCAATGTGTATATAAATATTCGAACATAATCTTTGAGGACCATATAGATTAGTATCTGAAATGGTCTTCTGAGGAAAGAACCACGCAGATTAAGAGGACCTGTCCAGTCAGTGCACGCACGCAGTTTGACCGAACTATTGAAGAATGGAGTTTAGAAGACAAGAAATGCGTTGATTTTGGTGATTTTCCTGCAATAGTCCATTAATCCGCATTCTGTGGACTTCCCACACTGTACAGTATCTAGACTACCTACCTATGTAGTCTGGAAAGTCTGCAAAATGACGATTGAGTGAAAGAGTGACTTCCAGCAATAAATCCACTGGACACAGTCTTCATCTTGAGTTTATCATAACATTCACGCCAGAATGCCAAGAGGGGTAGAGCAGAGGTGAATAGTACAACCAAAAGGAAATATTGCCTGGAAGATATTGCAGAATGCGATAAGGCCACCCGTTGTATTTTTGAAGTATATAATTTATGTTTTGTTACGTATTTACTGGTGTATAATAGAGTATTGTTAGTATTCAGAAGTGAAATAAGTTAAAAAATAAACAATTTTTGATTCCATAAAATTACACTTTACAATACAGATAAAAATATCAAAAGAAACACTGTAAATATTAATCTAATAAAAATAACACAAGACAAAATGAATAATAAGTACATGAACAAAAACAATCATAACTCAAAAATAATCAAGCACGCGAAGATGGCCTAGTCTCTAAGTCCGCGAGCACCGATGTCCCCGAGGTGACGCAAGCGGAGACGAGAGCGGCCGTGTCGCGACTCCGGGCTAAGAACACAGCGCCCGGACCCGACGGAGTTCCTGGTCGAGCTCTCGTCCTGGCTCTGAAGGAGCTAGAGCCCCAGCTGACGGGGCTCTTCACGGCATGTCTCGAGCAGGGTCAGTTTCCCAGTGTGTGGAAGGAGGGGAGGCTGGTCCTGCTCAGGAAGGAGGGGCGCCCCGCGGACTCGCCGTCCGCGTATCGGCCCATAGTGCTGCTCGACGAGGCGGGCAAACTTTTTGAGCGCATTATCGCAGATCGCCTCGTCAGCCACTTGTGCAGGGAGGGGCCGAACCTGGACGACAACCAATTTGGTTTTCGTCGGGGGCGCTCCACCATAGACGCCATCATGCGCGTGAGGGCCCTGGCGGAGGAGACGGTGTCCCAGGGCGGGGTGGTGATGGCGGTGTCTTTAGACATCTCCAACGCATTCAACACCCTACCCTGGAGTTGTATTCGGGAGGCTCTGAAATACCATCGCGTGCCTCCCTACCTCCGCCGTACGGTAGGGGCCTATCTGGAGGATAGATGCGTCACCTATCGGGGACGTGACGGTGCCGGTCGGCACCTCATGTCGTGCGGTGTTCCACAGGGATCGGTCTTGGGACCGCTCCTGTGAAACATCGGCTACGACTGGGTGCTGAGAGGCGAGCTCCCGTCGGGCGCCGACTTGACGTGTTATGCGGACGACACGCTTGTCGCTGCCCGGGGGAGCTCGCACAGGGAAGCGACGTTGATAGCCAAGGCTGCGGTGTCATAGGTGGTGAACCGCATCCGGCGCCTGGGCCTGGAGGTGGCCCTAAACAAGTCGGAGGCCATGGTGTTTTATGGCCCCCGACGTGCGCCGGCGCCGGGATCACACATCGTGGTCAGCGGGGTCCGGATAGCTGTCGAGTCCACCATGAAGTATCTGGGATTGGTGCTCGACAGCCGATGGGGATTCGGACCCCACTTCCGGCGGCTGGCGCCCAAGCTGATGGGTGCAGCAGGCGCGCTTTCAACGTTGCTTCCTAACTTGGGGGGCCCGAGCGCCGCCTGTGGGCGGTTGTACGTGGGAATCGTGCGGTCCATGGCCCTGTATGGGGCCCCTGTGTGGGCGATGGACATGACGGCCGGCACTCTCGCCATTCTGCGCAAACCGCAGAGGGCGATGGCCGTCAGAGTCGTCCGCGGGTACCGCACGATTTCCTACGAGGCGGCTTGCGTCCTGGCCGGATCTCCGCCCTGGGACCTAGAGGCGAAAGTACTCGCGTCATTATATCGATGGCGCGAGGAAGAGCGGGCACGGGGCTCGAGGCCGGTGCAGCGGCAGATCGCGCTGCGCCGCGAGGAGCTCCGTCAGGTCTTGGTGGCGGAATGGCGGCAAAGGCTTCTGCGCCCTACCGCCGGCCTCGCTACCGTCGAGGCGATCCGGCCAGTACTCGACGACTGGCTCGGGAGAAGGCACGGCTCCCTGTCGTTTAGGGTGACGCAGGTGCTGTCGGGGCACGGCTGCTTCGGCAAGTACCTGTGCCGCATAGGCAGGGAGCCGGACGCTCGGTGCCACCATTGCGTCCATTGCGGGGAGGACACGGCGCAACACACGCTCGCCGAGTGTGTAGCTTGGGAGGATCAGCGCCGTGTCCTCACAAATGAAGTAGGAGGCGATCTGTCGCTGCCGACCGTAGTGCGGAGGATGGTCGGTAGCGCAGAGTCGTGGGACGCGGTGGTGTCCTTCTGCGAGGACGTGATGTCGCAGAAGGAAACTGCGGAACGGGAGAGGGAGATCTCGACTCCCTTCCCCGGCCGCAGAAGGCGCACCGGGCGCAGGAGAAGGGCGGACAATGCCCTTTTCCGGCCCCCATGAATGGGTCCAGGGGCGTGGGACTTGGGGAATTCCCCGCCCCCTATTTGATGGACCCGAGGCGGAGGCGCGCGCGGGTGTCGACGCGCGCCTCTGAGGCGATGCACGGGGTAGTTACAACACCTCACTACCCCGTGCAGGAGACGAGGCCCGGACAGACCGGGCCAGCACTAGTGTGGGGCCGCGGAAGAATTTGGATTCCCGCGGCCCCGCGCGCACGTGCGAGGAGACACCGGGGTGGTTTTAGCCGGTATGAGTCCGGCACGCCCCTCCGCCTTTTCCCCAGGCGGAGGTAGTCCATGAGGATTTCCCACCGTAAAAAAAAAAAAAAAAGTCTCTAAGTCCGTCAACGAAGATACGGGCCCGTCCAAAAGTAGTTTGAAAGTTTGGAGTGACCCCTACACCCGATTAATTACCTTTTTCGGATAGGTAAAAACACATCGGGAGTAGGGACTACTGTCACAACGTGGTGTCATTCATTCTTAGGTCGGGCCCCAAACTAATCTTATGTCCATAGACTACGGAGTTCTTGTTTAGAGAGTAGACCCCCAGGTCGCACGCCCATTCCGAGCGCCGTCCACGCAAACAGAGGCCGTTGTCGTTATTTTTTTGTTTATGGCATCTCGCAGTTGGCCTTGAGAGGCCGTGACTACGTATTTATTTATTTATTAGGAAACTCAACAGCTTATAAATAAATTACATGAGTTATGAATGTTCACCACACTATCAATGAACAGCTCAATGCAGTTGCGTCATAGATTACAGCATCTTACAGTCTGCATATTATACTGCTCAGCGATAGCGAGATGATGACAATTATCGCTTAGCCAATAACAGAGTCCCACGGCATTTATAAAGCTAGGTTAACTAGAAAGTAGCGAGAGAAAACAAAAGAAAAGACTTAAACAAGTACAGCTATCAATAATTAAAAGGTAAAATGCGATTGTTGACACATTACTCACGTTAAATTAAATTAAAGTTAAAAGAAATACTGTACTTAACCGGGCTTTCCTGTGGTGCTTTTGAGCGAACTCAAAGCCTCCAGCCGGAGGAAGCCGTTGTCGCACCGCGCCTCCTTTTATAACCTTCCATCGGTTGACAGCTGATCGCGTGTCTTCTGTATGATGTATGACGTCACCGCGCCGCCATCCGTTAAAATGAATATATTACATTTTTTTGTTATGTTTAAGTCCCATGTAATCCTAAGTCTAGTCGTCGCGAACACAACTACTCAGCGTGGGGTCCTGGGTTCGATTCTGAAGTTGGGCAGTGGTATTGGGTTTTTCTAGTAAGGATTTCTCAGTAGCCGCCGGGAGTCTTGATTTGTTCCCGGTTAATAACAATAGGCTTGAGTAAATACCTAATTACTTAAAGCAAATTGATTTTAGTTTAAATTCACTTAGTAAGAATAACGGTTCAATAAAACTTTTTGTTTTAATCCATTGAAATTGATTGGAGAGCGGCTGGCGCCGCCTCCGAGTGGAGTACAAATATTCATTGAATTTATTCAATTAAATACAAATCAAAAATTTTTGTTTGTTTAAAAAGAAAGTGTTTTTATTTAGTTTTGTTTGCCTAAGTAATTGATTATGATTGATGAAAGATTTTAAAATTAATGTCCATTATTAAATATCGATTTGAAGACCCTGTAACACTGCAGGGAGTGACCTCTTCTCAAAAAGAGAAGGAACAAGCATTGTGCTCGTTCACTAAAGTCGCGACTGTTGCCGAATTCATATCAAAGAGTCCAGCACCACCATTGCGTAACACACTTTTAATCACACTTCGAAAGGTTTTGAAGGAACTTGTTAATCCATGGCTTCGTAATGTTTAAACGATTCGTCTGCTCGTAACAATGTTAACGCCGCGCTAAATGTGGTTGAAGTGTCAAAATGAATGTAATTGCCATTGTTAGTGTAGTGTGTAATGCGGGCTTTACAAAATGACTAGGTATAGCCGCACTGTCTTAAAGTCAATTCGGCCGCAGTTGCCTAAAATCGCAAATTACAAAGTAGAGTAGGTTTCGACGTTTTTCGTGCGGCGACAGGTCGCATGCGGCGGGTGACTAAAATCGACCGTGAAAATGCTCAGTCGCAGGCGATCGCCCGCGCCCGCCGCATGAAAGTCGACATTTTGATACAAAATGAACCTGCGATTTTCAACGTCCAGGCGATTCGGCTTGTGAGGTGATTTGGTAAGCGACCAGCTGCACGGCGAAAATCCACCTAGTGTAAATCGCCCATTAAGCAATTACCCCGCAGGTATCTTTTTCGATATTTATCTTGCATGAGAGATGTGAGGTACTCTCTGATGAAAACTCCAAAATAACGGAACAATGTCTAAATATTTCCCATAAAAAATGGCACATGATATTATTATCAGAACCGTTTGACTACAAGTGCTATAATTTGAGTAAACTTACAACAACAATACACATTAGTAAACAAATCCAATTTGAGATAATATCGGCGCCTACGCGTTAACTCGCACATTAGCTGTAATACTTGTTAGTTTGGAAAATATCTGTGTTGAAATAGACGCTATTCATCGCACAAATAAACTAAATATGTATAATATAATAGATATATGAGGTTTTCTTTATTGTTCTTACACAACAAGCCAAACAGAGAAATCATGATAAATGATATTTATTTCTGTAAACACTTTTACACCTTAAAATAAATATTTAAAACTGGATGAGTTCGATGTTTCTGAACCGACTTCTCAGAGAATAAAAACTGAAACAAACTCAGAGGCACAGTCTCTTGTAAAGTCCAGACATAATCTTGGTCGGACCATAATTATGACGACCAAACAGTAGCGCCTGAGATGGCCTTTTGAGGAAAGGCTGGATGGCCTTCTGAACTCTGAAACTCTGTCGTAGAAAGGCACACATGGTAGACTATTACCATGATTTTTGTATCCCGGTTGCACGAGCAAGAGGGATAATTTCCAGCTAACATACGGGTGACACCGCGGGTAAAACCTAGTTCTATTAAATATATAAATAATTATTAATTAACGTTCATACATACATAAGCTCACGCCTTCTTCCCATGGCAATACTACAGAATGCCACCAGCAGTGCTATTCTGCAACCATCTCACCGTGAATACGTAGGTGAAGTGAGCTGTCAACGATGTCAAACTAGTATCAACTCACCTCACCTACGTTTTCACGGTGAGATTTTTACAGAATAGATCGGCTGCGACGATCCTTACGTTCTACCTTACGTAGTCCTTTAGCTTCGTTTAAGTGCATACACCACAATCCGAGAGTTTTGAAGGACATTGCTAATCCACTGCTTCATACGTTTGAAAAATTCGTCTGCTCAACGTAAATAACGCAATGAACAAGGTTGAACTGTCAAAATGAAACATATTACTAGACTGTGATATTACTATCACCTCGCTGGTCACACGCGCACGCCGGTCGCGAGTACTACGCACCTGACCTTTCTGAAGAACGTCACCAATAAGACGATAATCATCATCAATCATTCAAAAATCTTGAATGAATTATTAATTAACGTTCAATATTATTGCAATCGTTGCTAAAACGTTGTTTTGTTCCTAGGTCCAAATCAAATCGTAAATGATTCCATTTGGTCATAGCCTACCATTTACAGATAATCATAACAGTCCTTTGACATTCTGTCAATGCAACAATCCTGTAAACGCTTCTGATAGAGTTTCCTAGGCTATAAACTTACGGTTTCATAAATTAATGAGATGGACCGGTCACATTTTAAAGTACAAAGAGATAAGATGGAAACTAGAAACAACGAAATGGTTCTGTCAATACTGTTAACGTTTCTGAACGAGTTCTCTAAGCTATAAAGTTAAGCTTTTTCGAGCTATAAAGTTTCGCTTTGATATATTAACGAGATGGGCCGGTCACATTTCAAAGTACAAAGAGATAAGATGGACACTAAAAACAACGAAACGGTTGGGACCACAAGAGAAAGTATGCGTTGTTAGACCAAGAAAATGTTGGACCGATGACATTATTGAAGTTGCTGGAAAATACTTGATGAAGACTGCAAAAGACAGGGGAAAATGGCACGGGTGGAGGCTTTTATCCAAAAAGGGTCCATATACTATAGGGGTAAAAGGGTCCTTCGGTGGAAAAAATTACAATTAGCGCAATGGTTATGCGATTGACTGCTGTTCTGCGTGTCGCGGGTTCGATTCCCGCAGGGAACAAATATTTGTATGACCTACAAGTAGTTGTTCCGGGTCTAGCTGTTTGTGTATGTGAGTTTCAATGTTTGTAAACGCACCCACGATACAGGAGAAATTCCTCGTGTATATATATATATATATCAAGACCCCTTCGTGCCTCGGACAGCTCGTCAGATTCTTCGTCTTCTGACTACTGGTAACGACTGTTTAAGATCTACGAATTACAGCCAGGATCAACGGCTTTGCGAGGCACCGAGGGGTCTCGATATGTGTGATGGATTTTCACCCACCCACTAACCGACCGCGGCAAGCGTAGCTTAACTTTCGATTGACCCGAGCAGCTGTTATCAATTAGCCATGAGCCCTTCAAAGAACTAGATTAATAATATGACAAAATGATAGCTCTTCCTGTTTTATCATAATAACTCTTCAAAACAACAGCTCTGCTTAACTGATTATTCCCAGTAGAAAGAATTAGAATTTTTTTCCCCGTTGGACCGCACTAGCGAAAAGACGTGTGCACAAAGTTATTTAATTTTAATTAGTATTAAAAATCTAAGAAGTACTAGGCGCGCAGTGAAGTGGAGCGGTATCGATATCGGTCTTACTGCTCGAGCGAGATAGAACTACGGCGCTGTATTACGTACGCGAGGTGCGACTACGTAAACTCCGAACTTGGGAAACATGTCCAGATTACTACGATCACCAACCAACTCGGACTTGCAAAGGACTGTATCGGATTCCGATGTCGTAAATACTCCTAGCCAAAATACGCCGCCTAATTTTGTATCTCAACGCAAAAGACAGCGTCAGTCTAGTGAAGAGCGCTTCTGCTCTTTTAAGGACGAAATCAAAGTCATGCTTAGTGAGTGGAAAGAAACCCAGAATACCCTACTTATAAAGCTCGTCGCTGAAGTCGCTGAAATAAAACAGCAAAATGCCGAGATCAAACATACGAATGAAGAAATCGAGAAGAGTCTCCAGTTCATAAATGAAAAATACGAGGACATGAAGAGAAAGGTCGAAGATTTAGAAGGTGAGCGGAAAGAACATTTATTAAAAATAGCTAGTCTAGAATCGGAAATTGGTGAAGTTCAAAGAAATCTGAAGTCGGCTACTATTGAACTGAGAAATGTACCGAAAACAACTGATACTGAAACCAAAACAGACTTGTGTAACATTATAGAGAAGACATGCAAAGTGATTGACGTGAATATACAAGCACCAAGCATTCGGGATGTTTTCCGAGTTACATCGAAGACTGGAAACAGCACAATAGTGGCTGAGCTAACTACTGTCATCATGAAAAACCACATAATACAGGGGGCTAAAGCCTTTAATGAAAAACACCCTGACCACCGCTTAAACTCTGGCCACATTGGTTTTAAAGGAGTAACTACACCGATCTATATTTCTGAAGCTCTGACAAACAAGGGTCGAAGACTGTTCTTCCTAGCAAGAGATTTAGCAAAATCCAAAGAATATAAATTCTGCTGGTCAAATAGCGGTAAAATATTTATTCGCAAGGCCATAGATGCTCCTCGCATTGAAATAAAGGATGAATCACAAATTGCCACTCTGAGAAACGCTATGTGACTAGGGTTAGTTACTTCACTTGCTTACTCATCTTATTTTTTATTTATTAGTTCAAACCTTTTTCTTTTTTGTTTTTTCTATGATGCACTGCGGTTTATGCTAAATAATCAAGCTTCTTACATTTTTCTCTTTAATATAGTTTTGCGGAGTACAAATAATTTTCCACATATCGTCGTTGTCCAGAATTATATCTTGGACTCAATTCAAAGTTATTACATACCTATATTGTTTTTTTATTTAAAGCTTGACAAACTTGTAAATGTTTTGACTGCGTCACATATTTCCACAAAACAAAATTCGATTTCAATTTAAACAATAATTTAGTCAGCAATATTGATAGTATATCAACTGGACCATCATTTTTGTGTAATCCGGAAACATATAAATCATTAATAACATCTCATTTACCACATAATAAACACTTAAAAATTTTGACACAAAATATAAGGAGCATAACTAAAAATTTTAGCCATTTTGAAATTTTTCTAGCGAGATTAAATACAACTTGTGACATAATTATCTTAACGGAATCATGGAATTCGAAAGCTTTTCATTTCCCATCTCTAAAAAGCTATGAGACATATTATACAAAAAACAATCGTAACCAAAATGACGGAATAGTAGTATACACTAGAGATGCACTTGGTTGTTCAGTAGAGGAAGTATCTTTAAGTGATGCTACTTGTATGGTCATAAAAATAGATAACGAAACTGTAGTAATAGGTATTTATAGATCCCCATCAAATCCTAACCTAGACCAATTCATAAACTCACTAGATAATTTACTAATCAATTATAAAAAATACCAAAACATAGTTATAATGGGTGATTTAAATATAGACGTGAAGTATGAAAATACAGACCGTAACTCGACAGATTATCTAAATCTATTAGCCTGTCATGGTTTCTTGCCTGGTCATTTATTCCCAACGAGAGATGCCAATTGCCTGGACCATGCTATGATAAAAACAAAACTCTCTATGCTTACACTAGTTCTTCAGGCCCCAGTCACTGACCATGCTCCAGTTCCGTTGTGTGTTGCCTTGGTAAATGATAATAAATCGGTGACCCAAAAAACAATCCGTAAAGTTAACTACGAGGCTATCATGGATCATTTAAACACAATCAATTTTGTAGCATTATTAAATCCGAAGATGTAAATTGGACTGCCAATCAGCTAGTGAGGATCCTAAATGAAACAATCTCGAAAAACACTCTTACCGTATTAATACCTAAAAGACTGCGCTGCATTAAGCCTTGGATAACGCCAGGTTTAGTTCGATGTATAATAAACCGAGATCGCATGAACATTCGATGTAAAAAGGAACCTAACAATGTAATTCTTTCCATAACCTACAGACGATATAAAAATTATTGCAACGATTTACTGAAACGACTTAAACACAACTTCCAAAAAGATGAAATAAACAAACACGCTAAAGACCCAAAGAAGAAATGGAAAGTAATTAACACAATAACAAACAGAAACACAAGTAAAGCCAATCCATCAGAACTGCTTAAAATAGAAGATACACCCGAACAATCTTTAGAGAAAATCAACAACTACTTTACTAGCATTGCTAATGAGCTAGCAAGCAAGATTACACCTTATGCGGATCAAATTATACAATCTTCGGTTCCACCAATTAACTCCATGGTTTTGTTGGAAACAACGGAGCCTGAAATCGAATCTATCATAATGGCTTTAAAAACTGATAGTGCAATAGGTTGGGACGGTATACCTACTAAACTAATAAAAATGGCTAAACATATTATCGTACCACTTCTTACACATAATTATTACAAATCTATCAATAAAAACAGGACTATTCCCAGATAATTTTAAGATTTCCGTTATTCATCCTATCCATAAAGCGGGGAATAGAGACTGTACTAACAACTACCGCCCTATTTCGGTACTGCCCGTCCTGTCTAAGGTCCTAGAAAAAATACTGAACAAACGACTGATTTCATATCTTGAAAAACATAACTTTCTAGCTAACAACCAATATGGGTTTAGAGCAAATAGATCAACAGCACAGGCAGTTTCTGACCTAACGAACTTTGTTGCTACCCACATTGACAATTAAAACAAATGTATTGGAATATTTATTGATTTAGCAAAAGCGTTTGATACAGTCTCTATTTCTATCCTAATAAAGAACTTGGAAAATGTTGGCATAAGAGGTAAAACACTGGATTTGTTTAGTAATTACTTAAAAAAAAGAAAACAAAGAGTAACAATTGACGGGATGTATAGTGATGATGCTCCAGTTTCATTTGGCGTGCCTCAGGGAAGTGTCCTTGGGCTGACACTATTCCTTATATATATTAATAATCTATGTAAGCTAAACCTAAAAAATTGCAGAATCTTCTCATTCGCCGATGACACTGCACTAATTTTCTATGGAAAGACATGGGAAGAGGCAAAAAAGCATGCAGAATCAGGATTACAAACGATGGCAAAATTTCTTTCTCAAAACCTGTTAACCCTAAACATCTCAAAAACAAAGTTCATAACCTTTGCCAATACTTACACTACTCTAAAAACTACCCAAAACCTTAAAGTACAGATGCATTCTTGCCAAGATATAACATCTAACCCCTGTAATTGTTACCCTCTAGAAAGACTTAAAACAATAAAGTACCTTGGTATTCTGCTTGACGAAAGGTTGACTTGGTGCCCTTACATAGATCTATTGTCAGGTAGACTACGTAAACTAATTTATATTTTAAAAAAAATAAGACATGTAGCGGATAAACAACTACTCAAGACCGTTTATTTCGCGCTGGCTCAATCAATAATATCTTATTGTATTACGTCATGGGGGGGAGCGCGTAAAACGCATATTATGAAACTGGAGCGAGCACAGCGAGCGTTGCTTAAGGTTATGATGTTCAAGCCTTATAAATATCCCACTGTTAACCTGTATTCAGAATGTGATGTTTTGACAGTTCGGCAGCTATTCATTAAAGAAATTATAATGGCCCAACATAGTAAACTTAATTATAATAAAGAAATAATGAATAGTAGACGTTTAGGGAGAGTATGTTCTACAATTCCGTATAACACATCCTTTATAAACAAATTCCAGTGTTATTTAGGGCCAATGCTATACAACAAATTGAATAAAATTATCAAATTCTACCAGCTAAACAAACACTCTTGCAAGAAACTTTTAATAACCTGGCTAAAATCGAAAACATATCTAGAAATTGAAAATTTACTTATTAACCCACAATAGGAACCTTTCAATAAATAAATAAAATAAAAATAATAAACAATATAAAAATAATAATTAAAACAGTAATGTCCTTAAACAATGAAATCAATAAAAATAGAAATCAAGTAAAATAACATAATCAAAATAGAAAAACAAAAAATGTAAAAAGTCGCAAGTTCATACTCTCAGTGGTCAAACTATTTGTTTTTTTAAGTTGACGGTATTTGGAAAAAATGTACAATGAATATGTCAACAAATTAGTTAGAATATTTCTATTACATTATACCCGCAGTAAGAGTACCCGCAGTTTAATCTATGTTTTATTATACTAGTTTAGTTAGTTTTATTGTATTGGTTTGATGTGTAATAGTTGTTTATAATATACAATTGGATCTTAATGTACACGTCTGTATATACATAGTTACCCGGGAAAGATCTAACGCCTAAGGTACAGGCTCGGCCTAGTTTAGGTGTTAGTGGTCATTCGAATAGTGTTCAATTGCAGAATTGTACTTACTGTTTACCAAAATCATTTTGTAAAATATTTTTGTGTCAATAAAGCTTTTTTATTTTTATTATTTAGAATTCCCATAAGAATTTGAGATTAGAGCTCACCGATTAAGTGCAAAAGCATCGTATTTTAAGACAATAAAGCCGAGTGCACACGGACAGACGAATAAATTGCGCGTCTAGTACTCTTGAGAGAGTACCTACGTTAGAATTAGGTCAGTATTTATGTACCTACCATTTTATACCCCTAGCGTATAGTTAAGTGTGGGTTGTTTAGGATAGAAATAATCTAAAGCTAGATTTTTAATGTCTTGTCGATCGCGGGGCTTCTTAGCGTGTTGATGGCAATCTATACACGGTAAATGTAATTATTTTTATTATTAATTCAGTAAATGAATCTGAACGAAAAGTTTCAAATGTTTCGTCGGCTATTAAAAAAACAATTGCTGCTCCATACATTTTGACCGCGTAGTATTGCACATTTCTATGGAAAAGCTGTTTTTTTTTTTTGATAACTGATGAAAAAAGTCTATTCTAGGGGGTTTAGAATCATGTGCTTAATTCGTGGTTACAGTTTGCGTGTCGATGTTCAGCCACCCTGTACAGAGTTAGCCCATAATTTAGCCATGAGTTTGGCACCTTCAGTGGCGTCCATCAGCCCCTGCAACGCGCAAGCAACAAAACACGCTGGACATGATATTAAGTGCCCCATTGTTTGTGGGACAGCACCAAATTTACACTTCAGGGCGCAGTCGTCTGAACCTGAATCTCCACTTGAGCCGGTATGTCTTGCTCCCTGGGTCCGAAGTCTATTTAAAAAGTTCCTGGTGAGGCAAGGCAAGTCATGTCTCAGTGGGACATTTGGTGAAATTATAAGTCTATCTTAGTTAGTAATCATCAGTAAGAACTTAACGAAAATGAAGTGATTTCAATAGCAACTTAGATTAAAAGTGATATTGTCTAAAAATCTTTCAAAGGGCCAGTTTGTTGGATATATCAGGAACGTCCCATAGAAGATTATGGGCATCCAAAAAGAACTAGGTTGTTCCTTAAACTTACCCATTCAAGGATTTCTTGTGTTGCTATAGTGTCAACATGATGACATGATGATGGTTATGATTGACGTGTAAAAGTGTTTGTACAAACCTACTCACAGAAATAAAATCATTTATCATTTAACATTATGATCTTCCTGCCCTTGTTCCGCGTTACTTGTAGTCGGCGCAACATGTTCCCTTCCTTCATTCTCCTCGTCAACTTTCACACTATCATTCAGTTCCTTCTCTTTCATAATTATCATTCCTCTCCCTCTCCGTCCATCAAATTTTATATTCATCACTCTTCTAGTCATGCGCTTCCTCCATCCTCATCACATGCCCATCAGTGTATGAGTTTATAAACACGAATCTCACATGAACATGCCTAAAGTTTGCAATAAACGCTTTGACGTCAACTTTGACCCTGAAAACATCTGTACCTATTTTGTTTTGCCACTGATACCGCGTAAAACTCGCGCTAGGTAAATAATAGAAACGAGCTAGCATAAAAGTTTTTATACGGGCAAACCCTAATATTTAGATGTATATATATACATGTATGTATAGCATACGTAAGTACACTAACCTTAAGTACAGATTTTATCGTAACTTTTTATTGCTAAACACTAAAGTTCCCTGCAAAGGTTAGCCACCGCTTTAAAGTTATACACCAAAGTGATTACTTAATTTAAGTATTGCCTGTTTTAGTACTAAAGCTATCAAATTTGATGTTTTTATTTGGCAAACTGAATTTTGGCTGAAAGCTTTTTCATGGATTTGTGTAGCAATGTTATATAGGGTTATAGATAATACGTCGGCAAACCATTAAGGGGATGTAGGGGAGGTCATTTGCAACCAAATGATCCCTTATGACCCCTATACAAATGTCACCAATTATTGAGTACCTAATTTGGCACTTTATATTTATTTGAAGATATCTGGTAGCTTATTGTACCTCGTTGGATAGCTGAGAAGTTGTATATACGAGTTTAAAAGTAGTGTGAAAATCTGTTGTAATGCGGAGGAATGAGGAAAATGTCGTGAGGAAATTGTTTCATATGAATGTGGACGGCAATAAGAGTAGGGGAAGACCAAAGAAACGGTAGATGAACTGTGTGAAGAATTATGTGGATAGCAAAGGGGTGAAGAACTAATAGAGATAGATGTATGGATGAAGGAGACATGTTGCACCGACCGCCAATAAAATGGGATACGGCAGAAGAATGATATTGGTTTCAAGCCAGATTAAATTAAACAGCTTTCAGACAACGATCCTCTATTCTCTCATCTATCAGTATAATAATCGTTCGTTGTCATTTCCAGTAGGCTGCTCGTAACTGCAGCACAATACGTCATTCGCTGCTAAAGACGTGACAGTGCCATACAGGCGCATAGCGTGCAAGCCAATTAACTCCGTTATTACTGCCCTGAATGAGAGTATTATAAACGTAGAATCTAAGGCAGAAGGTCTATAGAATTATCGTATCAAATAATAGTCCTCCAGACTGAATTTAGCTATCGGTGTGGGAGATATTACAGTGCACAGACACAGGTGCACTCACACTCATAGATCAATGGGACAGCACAGGACCATAGGCTTAGCGTCCTTTCTGAGGCACGGGGGTACCACACCTCCAACTTTCAAACTCCGGGCTGGTACTGAGAAATCCCTAATGGAAAAACCCAATAAAACTTTGCCCGACCCACTGCCCCTGAGCGTGGGGTTCTGCGTTCGGTGCTAGTGTGCAGTCCTACGTATAAGAACGTTTTATTGTTCGTTTGATGTTATTATATTGAATCAATCTCCTACTGCTATCGGGCTACTCGACAGTAGTTTTACGGATAAGGGATCTAATGGGAATTTTTCATTTCATAATACCTCATTAAGTTGTACCTACTTTCTCGGACTAAGAAGTACTAGCTTCCTCACATTTTCTTCTAAATACTTGGGGTACTTAGAAGCCCTTATTGTCTAAGTAGTAGCCCTGCGATAATAGCCCGGAAATGATAATGATTCAGAGTTATCATTGTTGGGGAATATATATTGACACTGACAGCTTTTGAACGCAATTTAGATGTGCGGGTCGTGATCAGTTGCATTGGTGAATTCAGCCCTTAGAGTTGCTGTGACTCAAATCAAAGTATTTTATGTCACATTAACCTACATGAGCACTTATGCAACGTCGGAAGCTAGGTGCAAGGTTCCAATAGGTCGTTTCCTATGGAGAGGAGCCGGCAAGAAAATCCAAAGTTACTCTTTTAAAAATTATTGGCTTTTACAATGTTTTCTAATTACAGTGTTTATCGGTATGGCTGGTATAGGAGGACCACGGAGCAATTTGCTCCGTGGGGAGGACAGCTGTGTAGGCCTGTCAACAGGTACCTGGTACTTAACAAGATAGAAAAAGGTCTACAAATCTTACATTAACAAGTTAGGCCTACAAAGTTCTCACATTCACAATATAAAAACAATATATTTAGAAGATAAATAAAAAAATAAAAGCCTATTTAAACCAAATGACATGATTGCCATTACAACAGTAACAAATCTGGATTATATCAGAGAACCGTGTAAAAAAACGTAGTAATGTGGCAGCAGTTAATAAACATTTACATAATGATACCGTTAACGAGGTACCAGGGAAGCCACATATGCAGAAGGAATTATTGCCAGGAATTACTTCCTTGTCTTCAACGTAGTCTTTAATCTTATAATATTGTTCGATTAAATCTTATACACATCAACAGGTCAACAATTTGTATGACCTACAGGTAGTTGTTCCGGGTCTGGCTGTTTGTGTATGTGTGTTTAAATGTTTGTAAACGCACCCACAATATAGGAAAAATTCACAGTGTGGGGCAACGATTAAAAAAAAAACTTTTTTGGATACGTTTGATGTGGGTTTTGAACTTCCCATCGCTAAGTTCTGTAACCGACTTTGGCAACTTGTTATAAAAGCGGATACTGTCTATAAGAAATGACTGGGTAGTAAATCTAAAGTAGTTGGACTTCTGTCCCCTCCTATGAAGCGACACGACAGTTTGAATGCGTACTCAAAGCGCGTTTTGTTCCATTCGCGGTTACTCGCAGAGAATGGACGCTTTAGCTGTACCGGTCTTAATTATGTGCGCTGTTTTCATAGAATTTCGTTAGGTGACAGATTTGTACGCTGTTTATAACTTTAGAGATTTGTTCCACTCAACAATTTCTATTAAAAATTTAATGGAAACTGTTCAGCAATAGCGCGTCGCGCATGTCTGCGGGAGCCTTAATGCTTTAAATATTGACTCGAATGAAACCAATTTCGAGTCATGGCAACTGAGATAAGAAAACGTACCTACAGCACAAATTAAATATTAATCAGGACAAGACAAAGTAGCTAGGTACTCGTTTGATGTTAAATCAAGTGAGGGATGAATGGCGAGACGAGACATGTAAAGGAGTACCAATTTACGTCTCTCTGTACAAAATGGTATCGCCTTGAGGTAAAGTTTTACTTTACATGGAAAATAATGAGTATTAGCATTAGTGGCGAACCCCGTTTGGGACGTGAACCACGACTACGCGCATTGATTATTTTAAAAAGTCGCGCAAGTATTCGCGACTATTTTAACACCTTCATAAAAGTTATTTAAGATAATAGGCGCGGGCAGATACGGCATCCCGCCCGGGATTCGACTCAGTTTGACCAGACTCGATTTCACCATTATCAGATGAACTTTATGGCACCCCTAATTTTTATTGTCATCAGCCGATCAATTATGTAAAAATCTTACCGAGAACACCTAGTTGAAGTGAAATGTCAATAGCGTCAATCCATTGCATCAGGTGAAATGACAGCCCACTAATCCACCTAAGTATTCACAACGAGAATAGACCACATTCCCGTAATTTTAAGAACATTCACAGTCTGATCTCAGTCTCAATCTGTCAAAAATACAATCATTTTACATACATTTTTGACAAGTATTTGACATTAATTGTCGCCGAGATGAGATTGCGACTTGAATTTGAACGTTTTTTAAGTACGAGAATTGCCCCTCTGATCGTAATAGTTGTGCATTTCAACTCATTATAAATTATTGAGGGTTTATTGGTTCTTATATTTAATAATAGGGCAGGGTTTATGTTCCTCGGGAATATTTTGTTTAGCAAATATTAGATATGAACGATTACATAGACAGAGATTATATATTAATAAAGGTATAATAAATGTTATACCTTCAATAAGACTATGGTGAGTCAGATTACGGGAAGTGGGCACCAAAAACAGATCTTATGATTTGAATTGTCCAAAAGATTTTATATAAATAAAAATTCAATTGAAAGGCGAACTCCGGATCGAAATGAAATAAAACCGATTTCTATGGGCCAATTATTTGATTCAATCGCAATACGTTTAGTTCGGTATTCATGTCTATAGAAAATTGTGCTAGTATTGAAATATATTTATCGAAGCATATTCTATTGAAAATTACGAGGAGCTCTTTCTTCGTATGGACTCATTAGGAGCTTTATGTCCTTATTTCCGATCGGTAATTGCCTTTACGTAAGTGTAGTTTGAATAACGGTACATGATAAACCTGTATTCCATATACAGGGGGGTTCTTTAATAAGTATGACGACGTCAAGTTTTGTTACAAAGTTACTCAGTCAGTCAGCAATCTAGCTAACCAATTTTTAAGCCCACTAGAATAACTGCCACTAGTGCCACATGCCTAGATAACATTTATATAGATGTTATACCAACCCACAAAGAAATTAATAATTTAATAGACTCAGATCATGGCGGACAATTGATTACTATTCAAAATTTAAACAAAAAAGTTACCAAAAAGAGATATCACTGTTAACCCAAAAACTACAAATCGCTTGGAAACATTTAAGTCTAAACTTTTAAGTAAATTACCACTTTTGTCGACTAATGATGAGGATCAACGATATAATGATTTTTTAAATGTTTAATGCACACAATTCGATGACACATTCATTCCAACAAAGACGTTCTTGGTTAATAGTCCTACCTATCTCTTCCTTCAGTGACTGAGCCACCATTGGTATACATACAAGTAGAAAACGATTTTATGAATTGTATGATGAACGGGCTTGTATAAACACTGCTGAATTTAATTTATATGTTAAGAATTATTCTAAATTATTTAAAAAAGTTTGTAGTATAATGCCATATAGTATAAGCCAAGTCACGTTATTTGAGTTCAAAAAGTAAAAATTGGTTTAATGTAATTAAAATCGGAAAAATGAAACGGGAAGGTCGTGCAACTGAAGTAGTGACTACAGCCTTGCTATTGCTGACAATATAATTAAATCAGATTCTCGAGACGCCGCTGCCTTTGAAAATTTCTTAGCAGAGATTCCCGTATCGACTACTAAATCACTAAACTCTTCACCCACTGCTGCAGAGTCTTTACTTAAAGAAAACGTTCCAGTTTGTGATTCTGAATTTTATTTCCAATACGTCACCCGTAAAGATATAATTAAAACCTTTCACACGTTAAACGTGAAAAAGACCGCAGATCTATGAAGTAATTCTGTGGACGTTGCTAAGTCGATTATAAACATTGTAGCAACCACTTTAGCTGTTATTTTTAATAATTGTATCGTCGTGGTGAGTTTCTTGATCAAAAGAAAAACAGTTAAATAATACTGTTGTTTAAATCGGGTAGTACGTCAGACCCTACTAATTATAGACCGTTTTCAGTGCTACCTACATATAATAAAATTTTTGAAAAACTTATTTTAAATCCAATGCAAAGATTTTTTTAATGTACATAAATTACTGCATAACAAACACTTCGGTTTTACAAGGGGTCGTTCAACTACTGATGCCGGGAGTTGAACTATTAGGACATGTGTATAATGCATGGAAAGACAAATGCAATGCGTTGGGCATCTTTTGCGATTGGTCCAAGGCATTCGATTGTGTTCTTCATGAAACATTAATCAGGAAACTGCACCACTACGGAATCCGGAACGCCTCTCTGGATCTTCTTACTTAAGTAATAGGATTCAGAGAGTTGGTGTTACCGGAAATAGATCATCCGGATCGATAGTAACAATTGGGGTCCCTCAAGGCTCAATTCTTGGTCCATTTTTATTTCTTATTTATATAAATGAAACCCTCGCAAAAGTAGTTAACTGGTTTAAAGTTAATAACCTTCTTCTTAACGAGAAAAAAACTAAATGTAATAACTTTACGATACCTCATGTTAGACAAGTAGAAACAAGTGTTCTCATAAAGGGTGAAGAGTTGAATCCCGAAAATATCACAGTATTCTTAGGCATAACTTTGGATTCCAAGCTTCAATGGGGCCTCCATATAGATAAATTGTCAAAAAAGCTTAGCTTTGTAGCATACTCTGTCAGAATAATTAATGGTTTAACTGATTTAGAGACAGCCCATACTTTAGTTATTTTCATAGTGTAATGTCGTACGGTATACTGTTGTGGGTAAATGACAAATGCGTGCACTGACTGGACAGGTCCACTCAATCTGTGTGGTTCTTTCCTCAAAAGACCATTTCAGACACAAATCTACATGGTCCTCAAAGATTATTATAATATTATTCTAATTATTGTGAATGTGAGAACTATGTTGGTCATTGATTTATTTATATTTATTTTTGTATTTTTCTCAACGTAATCATGATCTGACAGTTTGAGTAATTTATGCGGCCTACTCAAATGTCCTTTCTTTGGTATTGTTCGTCGAATCGTTGAGCTACTTGAGTCTAAGTTGAGCTGCACGATTACTGACAATTGCGTGCACTGACTGGACAGGTCCACTCAATCTGTGTGGTTCTTTCCTCAAAAGACCATTGCAGACACCGATCTCCATAGCTTTCACATGACCTGACCAAGATTTTGTCTGGACTTTAAAAGAGACTGTGACCTCTGAGTTTGTTTCGGCCTTTCTTCTCAGAGTAGTCAGATAGGAAACGCCGACCCCATCTAGTTTAAAAAAATATATGATTGACGTGTAAAAGTGTTTGTTCAAACCTACTTACAGAAATAAAATCATTTATCATTTAATGCCACCGATATTCAGACAATTTTTGTTTTACAAAAAAGGGCAATTCGTTCAATTTATAAATTAAGTCCCAGACACTCCCTCAGAGACAAATTTAAAGAGATTAATATAATGACTGTGCCTTCTCAGTATATTTATGAAAATCTTTTGTATGCACATAAAAATATTAATCTGTTTAAAAAATACAGTGATATCCATAATATAATTACTAGGAACAAACACAAATTTGTTGTTCTTACAACTAGGCTCAAGAAAATAGGTGGCTCGTTTAGATGCCAATGTATATATACGCTTTTATAATAAACTTCCTAGCCACATTCAAGAACTAAGCCTTACTCTCTGTGGAATGCATTCCCCCAGGAAATCAGGATGGCAACCAACCGATTATCCTTTAAAACTAAAGTTCGCGAGCACATTCGCAAGAAGCTGGCAGTATCATCACAGCGGTAATGTTTTCTCATTGTTTGTCCTATTTGTTTTTAGCATATTCGTGTATTTATGTACATTTATATAATTAGGTATATGTATTATATGTATTTATAGACTAAATAAGTTTATACGTGTCTATATATTTAAAATTATTTAATCCTAAAATATCATTATAAATTGCACCTGCCACTGTTTGTCTCTGCATCACCCAAAGGTTGACTGGTAGAAAATGCCTATGGCATCAAGTCCGCCTCTGTACATTTGTGTGCATAAAGTGTTAAATAAATAAATTCAAATCTTTTATAAAGAGGAAACTGTACCAGAAAGCTTATTATACTGTCAAAGACTATATTGAGGACAAAAAGACTTGGGATCGAGCTGCTCCAACAAATTTACACAGGGAATGTTGATTTATTTTATTTTGCTAACTATTTTACCTTTAATCTTTGCTTTATGTATCTATACATTTTTACATATACAATGACATGAATATTTAATCTATATAGAATTATATTATTTTAATTATTGTGAATGTGAGGACTATGTCGGTAATTGTTCCAGTTTTAATCATGTTCTGGCAGTTTGAGTAGTTTATGCGGCCTACCCAAATGCCCTTTCTTTGGTATTGTTCGTCGAATCGTTGAGCTCCTTCAGTTCTGAGTTGAGCTGCACGGTTACTGACAAATGCGTGCACTGACTGGACAGGTCCACTCAATCTGTGTGGTTCTTTACTCAAAAGACCATTTCAGACACTAATCTACATGGTCCTCAAATATTATGTCCGGATTTTTATATAGACATTGACATTAATGTATTTTATATATACTTTGACATGAGTATTTACTTTGTAAAGTATTATAATATTATTTTAATTATTGTGAATGTGAGAACTATGTCGGTCATTGCTTTTTTGGATTTTCCTCAAAAAACTATTTTAGATACCGATTTACATAGCCTTCACATGATCTGACCAAGATTTTGTCTGGACTTTAAAAGAGACTGTGACCTCTGAGTTTGTTTCGGCCTTTCTTCTCAGAATAGTCAGATAGAAAACGCCGACCTCATCTATGTAGTTTAAAAAGATATAATGTTTGACGTGTGAAAGGGTTTGTACATGGTTTGTACAAACCTACTTACAGAAATCAAATCATCTATCATTTACTGGAATCACCGAAAGGTCGGATAAGAGTGACACTGGCTGGTGACAGTCACTCTAGCAGAGCGTCACATCGGTGGTTGCGTGGTGGCCTCAGAACAATAACTAAAGCATTAGAAGGCGCTTTAGGACATTTGAAGTGTACGCTGTCATAGACAAAAGAGTATTAGCTAGTGATGTGACTAAGCATAAAATAAATACCGATATCGACTTCTTAGTTTATGGTATCGCTCCTTGGCATTTAAATCTAAAATATGCTAAGGTGAAATAAACTCACTTCTGTCTGATTAACTTATTTATTTATAAACACAGGATAAATTTCATCATTTTCTTTGCGGGATGAATGTGATTTACATCCCACTATAATGCAGGACATTATTTAATCTTTAAGCTTTGCGATTTACACTAAATCACTATTAATTTTGTACTATTTTTACAAAAACACGTAAAATCAACGAAGCACATCAACTCCCATGCGCCCGTAATTCTCTGTCACTCTACGGCCCATAAGCATTATACGAAAAAATGCGATGAACAAAGTCATACACAAAAACCTGAGACGTAGTAGCTTTTAAACTTAGTATCATAAAGGTAGCCAAGATAGCCAAATTGACGTTTGCTTTGTGACGCTTTGCATTTTGAGCAACCTACATCTGTCTCTTTCTAATGCTGTTATGAGTGTATAAGAAAACAGAGACGACTATATTAGTTAAATTTAGCTTCCTTCTATGCTGTAGTTATTGTTCTGAGGTGGTGGCTGTCTGTGGCTGTCTTCTGATGACAGAAGATGATGTCAGGGGCTGTCGTACCACGTAAACGACGAACTGCTATATTCCATCACAAGCGTGATTGTAATGAAGCTGCTAAACCACTAATACGATGACCACTTCTGGTAAAGGCTATCCTCCGGCGTTAAATAGTATAGTAAATAGTAAAATGGATAGTTCAAAATTCCATACAGTGTGGGACGAGTAATTGAGTTTGCCGACGTTTATGTAAATACTCCGATTCAATCATAGAGACTTAACCAATTGTTGACTTAACAACTCGTTATAATCAATAAGTTCATAGAAAATCCAGGTCACGGCATCGTTTAATAAAATTGATAAAACATTTCTAAGTGTCTTTAAGTGAGTTTTTTTCTTTCTTTTATAATTATATTGGTTATTTACATAAGCTTGGGAAATTCCACCATTGCATTTCTAATCAATGCCATTATGAAGAATCGTTAACTATTTCTATACGAAGGGTGTTTCACACACGTATTAGCTATTTATATAAACATATATATATTAATCCGAAAATAATAACAATCACAAATTCGAATGCGTTTTGCGGCTTGAGAAAAATAATGGCGAGATCTAACATCGTTCAAAAACTTCAGTGTCAACGCTCGAAGTAGCTTCACTCGGTGTTGCCAACAGAATTAAACTTTTTAATTTATACCACCCTAGTTTAACTGTAATCTCCTTCATAAACTCTGACCTACAAACCATCAATAACGTACTAAATGGTGTACAAAAGTAACATTTACTTCGCTCGACACCACCTTCTTACCATTACGCGGTAGAGAGCACTGCGTTACGTTGTTACAATACAGCATGAGGCACCTGTTACAGCGCCGGCGATTGACAAGAAGCGAGTAAAGCAAGCAACTAAAAACGAGTTCGCCAGCAACGAGCGGCGGGTTCGCGATGGCGACGAGCGATTACTCAGTGGTGTGCGACCAAGTGTGAGTCCCTCGGCGAGTGTTTGTCGCAGCGACAAACGAGTACTCGCCGGTGCCGGTGCGGGTGGTGTGAACAATCAGTGATCAACTATCAATACATCTCTTACCTGCACGGCACAAACAATCTTTTGTACGTTTCTTTTCTTGAGCGAGAAAATCGTGCATAGCTAGTCGCGTCCTAGTCGGCGGTGGGACAGGTACCTTACGCGGTATAACCCAACGATTCGTTGCTACAATACAGCGTAACTCCGCGGTATTAACAAAATGACGGCCGTCACACGGTACTGCGTGCCGTTGTAACGGTGTCACAGGGTGCCAACGTTAGGGCTAGCGCGCACTAGCCACTTGTAGTCGGCCGATTGCTTGATCACTGAGATCATTGAGAGGCCAGACCGTTGCCTAATTACGTAACAGACAATGCCTTTTATTTTGCCTTTCCTTAACATTAATTGCGTTATTTACTTTGTTGAGCAGACGATTTTTTCAAACATAATGATAGGTCGGGGAAAAAGCTTTTTCGTATTTTTTTATAGGTATAAAATTGTAGTAAAATCTCTTTGGCTGTACTGTTTGTGTCTGGCTGGTTTTGACACTATTAAATAGATGACTTAAAAAAAATGCAAAAACGATTTCCCTCCATTTTACTATAGGGAATATGCATGTTATTTAAATTTGGTTCAAATATTTTTATTCCGAATCTTTATTGGCCCGACATTTGAACTAAATCATTATTTTAGTAATTAATATATTTTAATTAGTTAAAATTAATAAATAAAAGTGCAAATTAAGCGAGCAATTCAAATTTGTAAAACGCAACACCATTGGTTAAAACAAAACGTGACGTCAAATTCTATGTCAACAAGTTCGTATTGCTTACATTTGTATGGCATTGCATGCTTTTGATTAAAAAATATAGTAATAACGTGTGTGTTGTGAATTCATTTATTGTTTATGTGTAATTTTTGTATACTAGTGAGATTAGAAATCATATAAGACAATGACTGTAGTGCTTTTGTAAAAGCACAATGTCGTCTTATTTTCTTTAAAATCCATATTTTATGTCCGCTGAAGTAAAAGGAGTGAAAGCTGCAAGGTAATTATTCTATAATAACACATTATGTGCGTTATTTTAACAATACATACAATCCTAAATCTAATGAGGCGTAAACATAACCTATAATTTTTGATTCACAACAATGTAAACAACATCTTCAGTGCAGATACTTCATCTCTTTTGATTACCTTACACAATTCCTTACGTATTTTTGCACGTATCGGGACTGGTAAAACACTTTATCAGGTGCACTTCTGATAGTGTTTCTGCATTGAGGCACAATGCAATACTTATAAATTAGCTTTTGAGCAATTTTCATAGTAAATTAAGTTAAGAACGAGAACAGCTGTAGTAAACAATGGACTGGACTCTCACTGGGCATAGTGTTATTTGACGTCATCAACAGAGCGCGCGAAAATGGCGGCGTTGAAGCAGCTCAAAATTATTCTCTATTTTATTTTATTTTTTTAAACCTAATGCAGTGTTTTTAAATAGTATTTATATTTTTTACTATGTTATAACGGTGTAAACAATGAATTAAAAATATAAAATAAATACATGCCTACCTTATTGCTTTTCTGTCCGACAAAAAGAGTGAACCTAGCGATGAAATTCGATATATTTTTAAGATTTATCACAAAAAGGGAAAAATGCGACACAAACCGCGAAACATAAATTTTACGTTTATGGACTCAACGGAGTGTCAGTGAGAATAGCACAAAGTTGGTTCAAGCGTTTTCAGTCCGGGAATTTGGCCACAAATAAGTTTTGACCCATTTGTAAAGGTCTGATTACACAAAATGTTCGATATTTGGGTGCCACACGAGCTCTTAGTCTTGAATTTGTATATAAAATACGAAAGGTCTTTTTCCCCGACATAATATTATGGAAGCAATTGATTATAAATTTCCTTCAAAATCCTTGGAGTTGTGAGTGTGAGTGTGGAAAACTTGCGTCAATTTGGCCTGCCCGCATGCGTGTCCGTAAAGAATAAAACAGTAACAGCAACCGTTTTATTAGCTTCGAGTAGTGGTCTCCGGTCACAGTATGCACGCATGCCTTGCGACAGACGTGACGATTTTTAATAGATGAAGTAACCGCGATGTTTATACCGATCATGTACCTAAACGCCTGTCTTGCGCGTAGCATTACAGGCATTTAGGTTCATGATCAGTGGGCCACCGCAGCAGCCTACTGCTTACCTACTCATGTATTAGTTTCGCTTTCTATGAAAATTAGTCAGGATCGTCCAGTGCTACCCATGGCCACGGTACGAACGGATGCGTGGTTGGCATATAAATGAGCCGCACAGGTAACGTCATAAACCTCTCCGTGCACATCCTACGTAGCAGTATATACTTTATGGTGTTCTAGAGTTCATCATCATCAGCCTGCCTTTTCCCAACAATGTTAGGGTCGACTTCCAGTCTAACCAGATGCAGCTGAATACCAGTACTTTACTTTAAGCGACTGCCTATCTGACCTCCACAACCCAGTTACTGGGTAATACGATATTGGTAAGACTGGTTGTCAGACTTTCGGGCTTCTGACGACCCGTAACTACTGTCAAAGATCAAAGAATGACAGCCGGGACCAACGGCTTAGCGTGCTTTCTGAGGCACGGGGGTCTTGATATGTGAAGATGGTCACCCATCAAATAAAAAAGTATCATATCTTTCACTTTTTAGTTATGGTACCTACCCCACACCAATTCAAAAACGATCGTCTTACACGTGTGCGTCCGTTTGAAGGCAGTTTTTTTTTTTTAATAATTTATTGTTGATTTTTTTATAACCGTTAGACCGGTTTCGATAAAATTGAAATGGAATCACCTGGAAAATATACAATTTGAAAAAAAAATTATTCCAATTCGGTTCAACGAGAAGGCGTCTTCGAAAAATCGGTGAAAAAAAAAAGAAGATTCCAATGAATTGAGAACCTCCTCCTTTTTTGAAGTCGGTTGAAAAAGTGCGTCGCGTGTTGTATATTGTCTGGCACACATAGCGCTCAAAATTTCACCGACTTTTTGTCGTCGCATAGATCGCACACAAGTCTGTGGTTTGTTCCCCCATAAAACGATGTTGCGTTAAGTTACGAGCGCTTTGTTACAGTATAACGCTTGTTGTTATTAATGTATGTCTTTGTGTGGGATGATTAATGTTTTGGTGTTGAGGTCTTTAGTTTAGTGGCAGGTGAGATAGTGCTGTTGGTTTTTTGTGTTAAGAAATGGTATGTAATGGTTTGACTTTGGAATTTCGTACGATTAATAACAATGCGGTTGGTGGAGTGTGACTAAAACATGGTGATAATAGGATTTGTTTCGACCTTAAATGAGTTTTATATATTTTTGTTTGTTCTAAATTACAGTCGTTTTTCACGTTGTTCTTATGAACTACGCGACGGATTATAATGCGGTTTTCACCATTATTTAGAGAATATATTCCGAAAGGTTTATGTGTCTAATAAATTAATATAAAACTTACATAATATAATAAACAAATCTTGTCAAGATTTTAATGTTTTGTCAAGTCGTGGAAACAATGTGAATAGTTATTAATTAAAATATTTGTCTCAGCATAGATCCATTTCCTTTCTCCCCAGTATGAACTGGTGTGAAAGAAAGTTTAAAAGTCAAGTGACACGTACTACTAACTTCATAGTTTTTATTTTGGTAGCAAACGGTAGCACTAACGGGCAGTGGGCTACGGCCTGCTACGGTTTTTGATTCGTAGCGCTACGAGCTACGAGATATGTAGCATCAGCGCGCAGCGTAGCTCTTTCGTAGCTCCGCTATGCACTTACTTCTTCGTTTCCAAGTCCTGCACTTAACTTTTATGCATATAGCATCGCTTGGACCTATTACTATGTCCGACTAACTGTTGTTTATATTATCAGGTTTTCTGTTCACTAGATGAGTGCCATTTTTGATACTTTTATTAGGTTATCCCTTTACAATACAACACAATACAATACTGTACAATACTTTATACAATACAGTTTTTATATTATATTTTTAAGTCCCACACTAACTATAACTTCAATGTCTTTCGTTACTCTATAAAACAACAAAAAAAATGTCACACGCAAAAAGTATCTACAGTAGATCTTACTTATTTTGCTTCGTTGGGTAATCGAACTGACTCCCTGTATGTACAAGTCAAACACTCAGCTACTGAGCCAGCCGCGTCATTAAATTATTTATTTTATTTTTATTACAAGAATTTTACTTTACCGAACGAGTCACACTGTGCTCCAAATTGCTTTTTCATCGCAAGAAAGTAACACAATAAAGGTGACTTAATTGAAAACGAAACACCCTTTTCTTTTATATCTTCAGTTGTATATAAAAGTAATTAAACTTCTTATTTCTGTCGCCAACCGTTAACCATCAACTTTATATCTCTGTCGGTCCCCAGTTTACGAGTCGTGAAGCTTGGTAGCATCGTAAACTATTGTTATTAACGGTAGTAAATTTTTGGCGATTGTTATTAATTGTTTTATCGTACACCTTTAGGGTAGGTAGTAATAAAATGAATGTTGGGAGGGAATCAAAATAAACGTTTCGTTTAGACGGTAAATTTGTTGACCGACTTGTTTTTGAAGCTAGGACTTACTGGGACTTAGTACAAGGACAAGAAAGCGTTGAAGGAGAATAAAATAAAAAGGGTAGACATTTCGAGAGCTGATTTTGTAACGATTACGTGCAAAATGATAATGAAGCAATTTAAATCATCTTTCCATAGGTTATTCAAATCAAATTAATTTATTTGCCAGAATGTAGGTTTACAATGTATGATTCAAAAACTATAATACCCCCTTTACGAATGTAAAGCAAATTCTATAATTATTATTATCGCCAAATTCTCAAAATTATAGTGTTCATATGTAACGGTAATTATATCACTACTTATAAAAATAATAATAAAACGTTTATTTCAGATTACAATCCATAAAGCTTAATAGTAAGAAAATAGTCAGCGTACAAATATAAAAATCAACAAAATAAAAAATAAAAATAATTAATAGCAGATATAATTGAAACTAAACTTACTGAATGGTATTATTTTAATTAAAAAAAAACAGCAATAGTTAATAAGAGCTCATGCATCAGGATTTTTAAGGAACAAATTAATTAAATCATGCCAAAGTTATACCTATGTCTGTTCAAGAGATAAAGTTGTGTATTGTCAGATTAAGAATGTATAAATAATTGTAAATTGTAATTGCTAATGTCATAACTATTATAATGGAAGTGTTGACTTAGTAAATTTTGAACATTAATTAATTATTACAATGTTTAAACCAATATTATAGATTTCAGTTTCCTTCTCCGCAATCTGACATGTATTCATCGTAAAAGCATTTTTCTTTTAACCATTGCGCCATCTTTTAACGTGGTCAAAGGTAAATCTTTAAAGGCGTTCGGTTATTTGTTATATACCTTTTATATACCAGCATTTATGTATGAGTTCCTTTTATACAATTCGGCCTTCATTGCGGTAAACAAAGCTCTTGTTTAAATCTATATTGCTGGACATAGGCCTCTCCAATCGTAAACTTACATTGTTCTCACATATAGAAACAACAAGAATAATGTACCGAGGATTTTGTAACGTCTGGATTGAAAAGACTGTCCTTGGAGTTTCTTGCCCGTTCATCTGTAGATCTACGTTTTAAATTGGGCAATTAACTTCAACTTTCTGACTAACTGACCGACTCTTCGACTATTCAAAAGTGCCTGTAAATAGTTTAATTGAAATAAATGCTTTGAGTTTGGATTTGACACCATTTAACTGAAACTTCGGCCAACTTATCCATTTTCATTAAAGAGTTTTGACTTACAAAAATCACGAGCCCTTGAAATTTGACAGCTTAAAAAAGTTAAAAGTGTCCAATTGAAAGCGCTCTTGTTTAGGTAAAGTCAATAAAAATAATCAAAACTCTAGCCTTAAGTATAACTTTTCCAGGTCACGTTTTTCCAGCATAAAATATTTTTTAACAAAATTTTAGTCTCTCTGCACTTCAGTCACTTCGGTACAAACCTTTGACACTAGGAAAACACTTAAAGTTCCTCTGAAGCTGAATATTTTAGTTATTCTTTGAGTGAAGCTTAAATACTAGTATAGTATTACATAAATACAGGTTGCTCAAGTCTGTAAGTGGAAAAAAACATTATATTTGTCCAATGTAACTTTGATTTGAAGTTCTCATTAGCTGCCGTGAGTCTAGTTTTGTGCCTGGCTAATTACAATAGGCTTACCTCTTAACCTAACTTACTTATAGATAACTAGCGAAATGTGAACGTACTTACATCTCTGCCTTCCAATGTTGCTTATCGGTGTAATGTAATAACTTTACTTTATGTACAATTATCAACATTGTACAGTCAACTGCACATATTTGGATACAGAACGGTAAGGTGCTGATAAGGAAAGATGATCCGAATGACAACAAAATCAAATCGATTCGCACACTTAGCGACATTAGCGCGTACGCAGTATAAAATGACGTTTTTTTTTTTTTTTATACAGTACGTCATAAATCGTGAGTATCCCTTATTTCAAAATTCGATAACCATGCTTCACACGTCACATGTAACATTGAATACAATAAATACATATGTATAGACAGCTGGCAGAATGATTTACTACAACGTGATAACAATCTCAATGTTGTACATTTGAACATAAGATCACTTAGAAAAAACTTTAATCAACTACAAGTATTGATAGAAAATTGCAAGGAAAAACTGGATAATATTGCATTAACGGAGATTAACATCAGAAAACATGAACTGTGTTTATACAGTTTAGAAGGGTATGACACATACATAAATACAAGGGAAACTAAAAGGGGAGGGGGGATTTTAGTTTATGTAAACAACAAGTTAAATTTTACTGCCACCACAATTAAATCTAATTACTATGAGATGATACACGGGCAGCTTTTCCAAGATGGAAGTAAAATTATTCATATTTTAGCTATATACAGGCCGCCAAATACAAACAAACATGGTTTTGTTGAGGAAGTGCATAGGCTGTTATCCAGGATTCCCTTAGGCTGTGAAGTGATTATGATTGGTGACACAAACATAGATCTATTGTGTAAAACCGGTTTAAGCAGTGTTATCAATAACTACACAAATAATATGAGCGAGTTGGGCTTGGAATGTGCTATCAGTGACGTAACGCGAGAGGAAGTGTACGGCGACACAGTAACGCGGTCGTGCATCGACCATGTGTGGGTTCGAACTCAGCGTGCATTATCTGCGTATGTGTTGACTGTAAAGATACCAGATCATTATGTTGTAGGTGTGTGCCTCGCTAGTAAGTCGGTCTTGGAGGATGTTCCGAGTGCATTGAAAACTTATAGGACTATTATTTGTGATAAAAAGGTATTAGAAAAACTTGAAAAGGTTTCATGGAATGAGCTGTTAAATTGTGAATGTCCAATAGACCTATATAATAGATTATGTTCAACTTTTTCTGATGCTTATAATGAAACTAAAATCCAAGTATTGGTGCGCAATAAAAGGAAAAGTAAACCATGGATTACACAAAAGCTTAAGGAAATGATAGGTATTAGGGATAGGTTGTTTAGAAATTGTAAAAATAAACCAGAGGATATGAATTTGCGTAGACAATATAACAGATTTAGAAATAAATTAAATAAATGTATAAATAAAGCGAAAAATAAATACCGCCAAGAACAAATAAAAAAATGTAAAAAGAATATTAGAAAGATTTGGACTAAAATTAATTCATGGATAGGAAATGAAAAAAGAAGTGTAGATTCTGTTATTTTAAAATACTTGGGAAAATTAGAATGTTCGGTTGAGGGTATATGTAATAAATTTTCAACAACATTTACCAAAGAAATATTAGATATAAAACATGCCTGTAGTCATAGGTTTTTGGAAAGATCTAGCTATGTTGATTCCGGAAATGTATCACTACGGTTTCAGAAAGCTTATCCAATAGATATAGATAAAATAATAAGTTTGCTAAGTTGTGATAAGTCTGAAGGAGTAGATAGAATTAGAGTTAAAGAAATTAAATTATTAAAAACTAAGTTGAGCCCTGTTATTGCTTTATTTATTAACTTGTGTGTTGAAAAGGGGTTATACCCCGAGAAACTAAAAACAGCATTAATTAGACCTATTTTTAAACAAGGTGTACATAGTGATTACGCAAACTATAGGCCAATAGCTTTATTGTCAGTTATAAATAAAATAGTAGAAAAGTTTATTGTAAATCAGGTAAGTGTTTTCTTGGAAAAACACAGTATTTTGACAAATGCACAACACGGTTTCCGACGTGGACGAAGCACGGCGACGGCCTTGGCGCGATTCGCGGACGACGTCAATGAGTCCTTGGGTCAGCGGAAGCAGGTGGTGGTGGTCTACATTGATTTCAAAAAAGCATTTGACACCTTGGAGCACCGCCAGCTGCTTCAAGCCATGGAGGAGTGCGGGGTCGCGGGACCACTGAACAGGTGGTTCCGTGCCTACCTCACAGACCGGACACTGCGAACGGTTATTGACGGTGTCGTCGGAGAGCCCAGACACGTCACGTGTGGTGTGCCAACCGGATCCGTGTTTGGTCCCGTCGGATACATCATGCATGTCAACAGCATGTGTAATGTGATTAAAAAATGTCGCATATATATGTATGCTGATGATACTTGTCTAGTTTATGCAGGTAAAGATTTAAATTTAATTGAAAACAACATTCAAGAGGATTTTACTAATATCATCAAATGGGCGCACGACAATGGCATCATAATCAATCTAAATAAAACTAAATGTATGCGTATATGTTCGCCTTATCTTAAAAAGATCGAACGTCTGCCGCGCATAGTGGGGCATAGCTATGAGTGTCTGCATAGTGGTGGACTGACGTTGTGTGAGTGTGCAAACATTGAGGTGGTGGAGGAATACAAGTACCTGGGTTTAGTCATAGACAACAGCTTCTCATGGAAAACACACATTATACACTTATGTGACAAGCTGTAAGGTATGTACTTGTGAAATTCCACCACCTTAGTTTTGTGCTGGATAGGGCAACATTGTACATGGTCTACTATGCGCTGGTGGACTTGCTGCTTTCTTATGGGCTGGCGTGCTATGGTAACACTTTCAAAACATATTTAGATAAAATAAAAAAACTGCAAATCAGATTCATGAAACTATTAGTAAATAAAAACACAAAAAACCGTTGTAAAAGTAATGATTACGAAAAATTATTTTTGGAATGTAAAATGCTGCCGGTTCATGAGAGAGTAGTGTTGTCAGTAGCTTTAGAACAGTATTGTAGCAATGAATTTAAAAGCAATATTATACGCACAAGATCTCAAAGGAACAATAATATGAGAAGATTTGTTGTGCCCACTTGTAATAATAATAATTATTTTGGTCGAAGGTGTAGAAGTTTTTTAGTCCCAACTATTTTTAATAACCTTCCAGTCGATATAAACAGTTGTATCACAAAAACTGCCTTTAAAAATAAAATACATAATAAGTACCTCTTTAATATTTTTTGTCAAAGCCTCACTGAAGAGAACATTTAAAACTAAAATTGTACTAAGTCTGTTTTAGATGAAGGAATAGTAGTTAACGTTATGTGAAAAAGTGTCACTATGTTAAATATATATATGTTATGTAAAAAAGGAGCTACGTCTGCCAACAAACTGCTTTGTAGTTTGGCAGAGGTAATAGTGTATTGTAAAAAATATTTCTGTGAATAAACATTTTATTATTATTAAAAAAAAAAAACATCACTTGCACTACTAAAATCACTCTTACAGCTACGACATGCAAGCACTCTCAATGACAAATTGTGGCCTGATTTGCGGTTGACTGCATGAAATGTTATTTGACATTATGAAAAGATCTCATTAAACGGCTCAGCTTGTCACTGACCTTTAAAACTAAACCCTAGACACTAAAATCCGTACCTTGCTACGGTGACGCAACTGACCCCTGACCCAACAGACCCCTAACCCTGGAAAACAAAATCCGTTCCTACCTTCTATTATTACGAAAATACTGACCCCGTAACCTGCCAGATAACCCGTGACCCACCGGCTATCATAAACCTGCTCAAGGACAAAGGTACATCCCTTAACAAGACCCCTCTGTGCCATAAATCCATCGAGGGGGGAAGGGTAACGATTAATTGCCACCCTGTCCTAATTTCGGGTAGTTTTATTAATGGGGGTTGTACTGATATGTGGTTGTAAATTGTGTCAATTCGCGGGTAGGTAGTATGTTGGTATTGGTCCCAAAGCTACAATTTTTCGGTAGTTAGCAACGTGGGATATTTGAAGGTTAATTTTCAGCGTGATGTATTGGTTCTGTTTCAGTAGGCAATCGATGCTATGGCCAAAAATAAATGATACGGTTTAAAATAAAAATACGTTGCACATCTAATCAAATTATTTTGTATTTTAAAGGTTTCTATAAAGTTTAGATTTTTTTCTATATTGCAGTTTACAAATTTACACGAATAAACACTATTTTCTTGCTAACACTTTTATTCCGCACAACTGTACTATTTAAAAATCAAACGATAATATTCTAACCGTTGTTTCTAAGTGATGTCAAAGTAAAATAATAGGTACATTCGGTTGCCATAGTGAAAATATAAGTTTGTTACAATATTAATAATTTGTACTTTGACTATGTCGTCACAGTGGATATTATAATTAGGTATTAAATTATTACATTTGTTTCAATTAAATCAAAGAAATCACGACACATTTTTGTAATAAAACCTCAAACTTTACTCCCTTTTTATCACATAACTTTGTAGTTTTATAAATAGTTTTTTTTTCTGTTCTTATAGGATCATTTACTTAGTTAAAAGCATATAGAGTGGATACGTGGGAGTTGGAGCTCTGGCTTCAAGCACTGCCGTCACCGATCATAGGCACTATGCTGGGCACCTTCCGGTTTGCTACTTGTCTTCGCTCCTTGCGAGGCTCCGCATCGCCGCCAGTGCGGTGAAGCTGTTGACTGCCTCGGACACCATGGCCTATCTTGCAGTAAGAGCGCAGGCCGGATAGCTCGGCACGCCAGCATTAATGCCATCATCCGTCGTGCTTTTGTGACCAGGGTGCCAGCTGTTTTAGAACCCAACGGCTTGGCACGCGACGGTGGGTAGACACCAGACGGAATGACTGAATGCCTTGGAAGCTAAGCAGGCCTTTGGTGTGGGATGCAACATGTGTCGACACCGTTATGCCATCCCATCTTTCTAGCACGACGGGCTGTGCTGGGGCGGCTGCTGGAGGTGCGGAAAACCTCATACGGCGAAAATATTTCAACGTTATTGGTAGTTATGTGTTCGAGTCGTTTGGGGTTGAAACACTAGGGCCATGGGATCCGATTGCCCACTTGGTTTTTTGAGACATTGCCAAGCGGTTGGTTGACTCTTCACGTGACCACGACGTGTATTTTTTGGCCAAAGAATCAGCATCGCAATACAACGTGGCAATGCTGCCAGTCTTTTGGGCACTTTTCCTGTTGACAGATTTCCCACTTTTTTATATATATTATTATTTTAAGTCCGTTAGCTTTTATATTATGTAGACAATAATTATAGCGTTTTGACCAAAATGCATAAAATGTGATCATTTGTAATAGACTAGCGTCCATACTTGGATACCCTGTGTGACGGATCACCAGGCTCTCTCTCACCTCAAATTTAATCTAATTCACATATCTCTAACTGGTTGATTCTACATTAATTTGCCGTTGGCATTAAAGTTGATTTAAAACCTCCTTTAAACATTTGCTTACCAACAAAGCCGGTGCTCATAACAAATAAATCTTTCTTATCTTCTCATGGTAATTTAACAATCCTTAGCGCAGCCATGCTGGTAGCTAGACGGGCTATAAATCAGTAGCTCTAATTGAAAGAACATCCTCCAGCAGTGGTGGGTAAAGAGGGGGTGGGTAACCTGGCATATGTATATTGCTGAAGATATAAGTATCCTTCGTGAAGTGATCGGAATTATAAGATGTATTTATCGTAGAGAGAGAGTTGTTGGTAATGGAGGAAGAAATAAACTGGTTAAGGAACGTTACTTATGTATTTCGAATTAATCCATCTCAAGGGGTTCTTTAAAAAGCATACAGCGTGTACTTGACACAAACCCTGAAACTAATTCGTTCCGACTTTGTTACGTTATACAGTATCTAATAGAATGCGCAACAAGCTAATCTAATGCTATGTAGTGTTGGCACAAAGTTTAACTTAGAGCAAGCAGCTCTGACAACTATGACAGCTCTGACAGTTCTGACAGCTCTGACAGCTCGGGGCAAATACTGTGAGCTACAGGATTAATTGTTGCAGTGAAACATTTTGAGAGAACATTTTATCGTGGATTCTATTGCTGGTAGTAGATATTTATATAGGATGCACCTGATGCTTGCCAACGAAAGTCGAATGTCCTGTTGTTTGGTTTCTATCTTCTCGTTGGAAAACGAGAAAATGTCGAGACATGCTGAAAAAATTGCTAAGGATGACTGCACAGTGTTGGTGCTTGGTACTCCAAATATTGTAAATATTAGTGCGCCCTGCGGTTTCACCTGCATAAGTCTCGATCCCGGGAATATCGGTATAAAAAGTATCCTTTGTCCTAATACAGGTCATGGTCTGTCCATGCGCCAAATTTCATCCAAATACGTTCAGCCGCTTTAGTGTGAAAGCGTAACAAACAAACATACACAAAATTTAATGTTTTCTTTTTCTAATATTAGTTTAGATTACCACGTTGGTTTGATTAGCAGCGCCCTAATTGCGTAACACACTATTAATCAGAATCTGAATCACTTTGAAGGATATTGCTAATCCATTGCTTCATATGTTCGAAAACTTGGTCTGCTCAACAACGTAAATAACGCAATGAATGCTGTTGAACTGTCAAAATGAAAGCCATTCCTACTGTCAGTGTGTTACGCAATTACCGCGCTGAAGTTATCATTGAATGAAGTTTTTGGCCAACAATTAGCTTTTGATAATGTCTTATGCAAAAGAAATTGATAGAAACTATATTTAAAAGGCTAGAGATAAACTTACACGGTCTTATTACGAAACACGATCTAACTTTATCCCGAGCCTAAACCTTCGACTCAGTTTTTATAAATGCGACTTTAGTCAAGTTCTTAATGCAAAATTGACAATCTAAGACCGGACTAAGTTGTCAGTTTTGTAAAAGTAACTGTATTTCGATTTATGTTACGTTCTTATTTCAAAAACAGGCTCGATGGTTTAAACCATGTCAAAAGAACAACCTTGTTTTGTAACAAGACCGTTTCAATCTTATTACAAAAAACTAAATAAACCTTGATTTAAACCTGTGCTACGAAGTCCAGGCTTATCTGCAGAACCATGGTCTAAATTTGTCCGTATTACAAAACTTCAAAAAACCGTGGTCTTCTTAGTGCCGTCATTTGAACCATTGTCTTTGTAACAACCACAGAGTAATACAAATATTATTCGTTCACCATGTTATCATTCTATTGCAACGTTCCGTATGCTCAGAAATGAAAACTTTTTGTTAATACGCTAATGATTATTATGATGTTTAGGAGTGTTAAAAATATTGAGAGTGTTAATTTGCATGGAATATTAGTTATTTCGTCGATTGCAGTTTTGTTTAGGTTTAAGCACAAGACTTAATGTCGTATTAAGTACTAATAATACATCTAGGTACGTGTAACGAAACGTAAAATTTTCGCGCATTATATGAAACCATAACATTAAACAAAACCATCGCAAGTTGAACAAAGTTCATTTAGCTTTGGAATTTTTAAGTTATCGAAGTTTCTAATAGAACAATTGCCTCTTTGTATAGTATTGCCTTCTATAGTAGGTAATTTTAATATCATATTGTGATGGACCAACAAAAGAAAAAAACGATCTGAGAATTGGAGTACCGAGGAAAAAGTAAATAAACATAAATTACTTCGATTAACTTGAAATCAGTGTTTAATTGATTCAAATTTAATTTTAATTTATTTGATTGATTCGAACACGATTTATGTTGTGTCGGCGTGGCGTTCCCAACAACTCAGCGGCTTCAATATCCTCAATATCAATTAAATCGACCATGTTAAGATCCATTTTCGGGTAAAAACAACACAACACAATGAAAAAGATGCTATAAAATACAAGAGAAATTTTGACTGATACGATTTAGACCATAGTTTGATCGTTTAAACTAGGGGCCGCCGAGGTTTAGCGTTAGTCCATGATATGGTCCACGGTTTTTCGAAAAACCACGTTTTGTAATATCATTTTGGTTTAAACCGTAGTTTATAAAGCTTTAAACCGGGGTTTTCAGTTAAACCGCTTTTTGTAATAACACTGTTAGTGTCCCATGTGCCTGTAACTTCATGCGAATCTGTAATTTCCATGTTTTGCCATAGTATAAGTTGGTACTTTATAATTAATTATAGATAGCACGAAGATAACGAAAAATCCTCACCCTTAACATTATGAAGTTTCTCATTTTAGATACCACATTATGGAGACTTTAAATATGATATTGTAATATATTGAAGAGGCTTCGTGTGTTCAAGGTCCAAAGTTAATACTGTTGAAGCCACTACGCGTTATTAAGTTGGCATTAACTCACGTGGGTAAGGGAGGTGAACTGCGCGACCTTATCTTTGATATTGGTATGTATTTAATATTTATAAGGGGTTTTTTGTGGAATGGGGATCAAAGAAAGATGAAGTAAACAAACCTTATTTTTGATGAATTCCACAAAACTTTAGAAGTATATAATTATTCATAAAGCTGCATATACCTACAGTACTTACGTATTTGTAAAACTGTTCTGGAAAGATAAATGATTTTGCCATGGCTTTTTAAATTAGGATTACCATTCATATTTAAAAATCTATTACAAAATAACCACAATCTTATATATTCATAACAAATACCATTAGACTCATTGTTTACTACCTAACGGTGCACAAAAACATTATGATAAAACCTGCACACATATCCGTCCGTACTGATATTATTAATTCGAAAGTAACTATGTCTGTCTGTATGTTACCTTTTCACTCCTAAACCACAGAACGGATTTCGGTAAATGTTGGCAAGGATACAGATGATATCCTGAGCAAGGAAATAGGCTACTTTTTGCCTCAAAAATAATCCTGAAAGGGGTGATATAGGGGATGAAAGTTTGTATGGATAACTTAGCATTTCTTAAGTTAGGATTCTGAAAATTTTAATTTACGCATGTGGTAATAAAAACATGTTTCAGCGTTTTTATAAAATCATCTCCCAATGTGTTAAAATAGGGGTGATTTTAAAATTCAAATGATTATTGAATAAATTGTACCTCTTTTTAAGATATTTAAGGATTTGGAAATATAGTCAGAACCAGTATCTTGAGGTATTCATTATTTGAGTATTTATTTTATTTAAATGGGTTCACCCGCTTAAAAAAAAAACAAAAAAAAAACTATGAAATAAAAAAGCTATAAAATAACTTAGCAAATACGAGTCTGTAGGTAATATGTGGTCAATGGCGGCGCTAGAGTATTTCAAATGAATAATGATAATATAAAAATGAACTATTATTTATAAGTTAGACATTTAAATAAAAAAACATTATTTGCATTTATTATCTGTCTGTTTGTTACCTTTTTACGCTTTAACGGCTGAATGGATTTGGATGATAGGATACTATCTATCCCGATAGCACGTTCTCGTGGGATAATTTCCGACATCCACGAGGGTGAAGCCGCGGGCAGAAGCTAGTCTATATCTATAAATGGTATCAATTAAACCCCTTCTTCTAAACTTCACAATGTATTTTGGTGCGGTTTTTCCCATCATTTAGAGAATTAATCCGCAAGGTTAATGTGTACAATACATTCATTTTAATCTGACATAAGTATAATAAAGAAATCTCGATATTTTGTCAAGTGACAAAAACTGTGCGAAGCAGGGACGGGTCGTTACTTTTACATAAACAGATCGTTCCTGTACTCTGGCTATTTTTCCCTCTTAAGTACCAATCTGTTCTTACACACATACCAACTCAAAATCAAAAGTCATTTATTCAAACTAGGCTGAGAATCAGCACATTTTGAACGTCAAAATTACATAAGACAGTCCCCCAAATCGCCCGCCCTTCACCACGTTCTAGTGCTTTAGTTGGGAAGAAGCAGTGGCGCAACAAACTCCCCAGCAGAGAAGAATTTGATTCTATAAGTAGTAAGTAATTAATATTACGAAACACAAAACATAAAATGGAATTATTTGCCATAGTTATGGTAGCTAGCACACGCCCATATATCTACCAACTAATGCTATCTCACTAATATCTCACTCTCCCACCTTTCCATCTCGTTTAGTCCCCTCGACCGCAACCGTTCCCCTCTTAAGGTTTAAGACAAAATAAGGCCACAATGGCCCTATTAACATACAACATGCTTTATTAAGTTGTAAAGGACCGGCCGATGTGTACTTTGTCTTAAAATTAAGACACATGGGTTAGTAAGTGTACGCTTAGGAGCGCGTTTTCATTGCTGGATGTAAAAGTAACTTTATTTTGATACAATATGAGCAAAAATTATGGCGCTGCGAAAGCCTTTACCAGAAATAGTGGTCATCGTATTAGTGGTCCAGCAGCTTGAATATCGTCCGGGTTGTGCCGGAATATAGCGGTTCGTCGTGGACGTGGTACGACAGTGGCTCCCCTGACATCATCTTCTATTATCAGAAGACAGCCGCCACGCAACCGATGCGACGCTCTACTAGAGTGACTGTTACTATCATCAGAAGACAGCCGCCACGCAACCGATGCGACGCTCTACTAGAGTGACTGTTACTATCATCAGAAGACAGCCGCCACGCAACCGATGCGACGCTCTACTAGAGTGACTGTTACTCTTATCCGACCTTTTTGGTGAGCTGGACTCACCAACTTCGTAACAAAGCTGGACGATGCAACTTGCTGCGCCGTCAGATTCCCGTTTTAATTCCCTGAATTATTAGTACGCTGGAAACAGCAGAACATTATGTACGTCATATTTATTTATTTATTAAAACTTTATGCACTAGTAAAAACTGTACAAAGGCGGACTTAATGCCTTGGGCATTTTCTACCAGTCTACCTTAGGGTGATGCAAAGACAATACTTAGTAGGTGCAAGATTAGGGACTGTACAAGCATTGCCTTAATGTGTGATGGGAGAATATTATTATATTATTATTATTATATTATGTGTAACGCCTTTGTAACAACAATTTTCTAACAAATAAATTTTAAATAAATAAGCTGTACTTTCTCTCAACCTTTCAATGATTTATATTTGAGGAATACTCTAATCAACCTCTTAATTTTAATACCCCACATGATCATGGTACAGTTTTGTTTTTCAAGGCATTACTTATTGACGTAGGTACTAAATAAATATAAATCCGCCATTTTTTTGTTTTTACTTAACAGACTTGGCAGTACATATGTCTCTTTAGCCGTGGGGACATCCTCATGGATACCCTCTTACTGGGAAGAACGGAGGGTTATGTCGGACTCCTACCAACTGCCTCGCGGGCCCCATCACCAAGTACGGCCAATCCCACGTCGAGCGACAACAGAGCCCCAATTTTGCCGCCTGCAGCAGGGCACTCCTTAATGGGGACTGAAGATCGTTAAGCGCCCTTCAACGCCCGGCCGCTCTTCTGGTGCGGGTGGAGTGAGAGTAATGCTCTCTCACCCTTTCCGCCGCCTACTTTGCATGCAACACCTCCTCGCAATACGAGGCGACCACGGCCGGAAGCGAGGGATCACCTGTACTAAGTGTCACGACGTAGGCCCTCCAGCGCTGTGCTGTTGGGCCCAAGCTGAGCACTCCTCCAGCGTATATTGCGCCGTGTCCTCGAGGCAGTCCACACAGTGATGACAAGCGGGCGTCCGCTCCCGACCTATGCGACGCAGTTACTTCCCGAGACATCCGTGTCCAGTAAGCTCCTGCGAGGTATGTGTACGTCATGCTGTTCGACAGTGGACACACGCTCTTCAAACTCCTTCAAATGCCCGGGTCACAAACTCAGAACATCTCAAACATTATCAATTAGTTATACACTTGCGACTAATCGCACCGACCCATTGTGTATTTAATTACATTCGATAAATACTCGGCTGATTGTAGCCCGAAGTGATTCGCGGTTGGTTTAACGACATCTTAGAATACTTCATTACTAAAATCGTTGAAGTTAGGATCATTTGATTTCAATATTAATAGGTTTTCGGTTTTAGAGTGCATTTACTTTCTTGTTTTGCCTATCTTAATTAAATCCAGCATTTGCCACGGATTGCTTTTAGTTTTCTTATATGTAGGTACAGACTAACCGAATTTTAATTTAAAAGAAACATAATAATTCTTAATAAGAAACTTAATTAATTCTGCACATAATAAATATTGTATAATAAAATGGAATCGATTCTCTCTATCAAGAAATCAGTGTTACAAGATAAAAACAAAAAATAAATACATATCTATTGTCAGTAAAAATAACTTCCCTTACCTACATATTACCATGTTAACTGACTTCTTAAAGGTAAACACCACACAAAAAGGAACCTCAATGTTGACAATAAAATCCTTCACTAGGGGTAATGCCTGCTGGCAGTCAATAAGCAATATGTCATCTGGGATCAGAGCAGCAATAACCCCTGTCATCCCTTTTGATATCAATAAATTTCCCTTAATATTTATTTGTTTTCCCTTAGGTACCAAAACGAAAGCCAAATCCAAAAGGGCTTGACGACAAACAGGCTTCTGATTTAATAATTTGCAGTTGAGAATTTGTCAACTCTACTTAGATTCAGCATCACATAAGGTGATACATAAAAAAATAATCATAGCTCGAGGGGCGGCCATAAGAAAGTGACAGAGTCAGTTACTTCCACATGCGCAAAAAGAGAGCGCAACAGTGCGCTGGAACCAAAATGAAACAACGTTAGCGCCAAACCACGGCACGGTTGGCGCATTGGTTAAGCGATTGACTGCTGCGCTGCGTGTCGCGGGTTCGTTTCCCGCACGGAACCAATATTTTTATGACCTACATGTAGTTGTTCCGGGTCTGGCTGTTTGTGTATGTGAGTTTAAATGTCTGTAAACGCACCCACAATCATCATCATCTGCCTAGCCTTTTCCCAACTAGGTATGTTGGGGTCGGCTTCCAGTCTAACCGGATGCAGCTGAATACCAGTATTTTACATGGAGCGACTGCCTATCTGACCTCCACAACCCAGTTACTGGGTAATACAATACCCCTTGGTAAGACTGGTTGTCAGACTTTCGGGCTTCTGACGACCCGTAACGACTGTCAAAGATCCACGTAAACGCACCCACAATACAGGAGAAATTCCTAGTGTGGGGAAACAATAAAAAAAAGTTTAAAAATGAATTAAGCTACGTCTCAAAATATTTTCAACCAGAGTTTTTAATTACCTAATACGCACATTTTGAAAGCAATTTTGCAATGAAATTGCTTAGGATTTTAGAATTACAGAAAAAAATATAAAAAAGTAGAGGTCTTTTCAGAATTTAATTATGTCGAGGAAATTTAACCAAATTGAAAGAAAGAAAGAAAAAGTGTTTATTGCAACTCGTACAGGAAGTGCACAAACTAAATTATAAAATAAAAAACCAAACTATATAAAAACAAAAAGTAACAAAAGAAAAAGGAAACAGAAATTCCTATACGAGGCCAAAAGGCTGCTATCTCAGCGTGATGCTGCGACATTTAAAAAAAAATGCCGCAACGCAATTGCGTAAGTAATTGCGTTTTAGTCACAGTATTAATCAAACAGTCAATAAACATAAATACTGTAATAGTGAAATAAATGGTTACGAAAAAGCCCCCAATTTATTTTGGTATCGCCTTAAAGTGGTTCCTTGAATGTTTTCCGTGAAATTAAAAATTTCTTACGTTTTTTGCAAAGAATTTAGAGTTTTGCGGTCTTTCACCTTCATCGTCATCATTTCAGCCGAAAGACGTCCACTGCTGGACATAGGCCTCCCCCAAGCACCGCCACTTCGACCGTTTTTGTGCTTCTCGCATCCAGCGGATTACTGCGGCCTTCACAAGGTCATCAGTCCGCCTTGTCCGGGAGGGCTTTCACCTTAAGTTACACTAAAGTTGAGTTTGACAAGCTCTCAAATTCAAATGATCAAATAAGAATCCAGGTAAAAGTGACATTCTATCAGCGTAAATGATGATAGAAAATTCAAAAATATATGGGACTGACATAAGCTACCGAAAAGTTTATATCAATCCTGTTGAAAATCTTTGTAGAAATACTAAACCACATTGGTCTAGGCTCTCAGGATGTTATTTTTGATTTTACAATTTCTCATTTTAAATCCGACTAAAAGAATTGTTTTACCAATAGTCACAAAAATCTTTTCATTTATCTATAAGCCTCAGAGTCTATAAAGTAGGTCATAAAAGATTTTCTGTAAGTATTTCCCCGTAGAAATCAGAGTTGAAAATATGCTGTGTTGGTATTTTTCCGATTTTATTGTAAAATTCTGATACCATGGGGCAAACAGATTGGCATGAAGCAGGTACGATGGTACAAGTTCCCATAAAAATCAGCAATCCGAAGTGATTTCATAAGTTTATGGAAAAATCTAAACAATAAAAGAAAGCGTTTCCTATTTTACTTGTAGGTATACTACGAAAAACACAATCTCTAGTATGTGGTATTTGTAATGTCACAGTGTAAGAATGTACAGAAAGTTTACTGTTTGTTACAAAAATGCACAATATTTTGCCGCTTGCCGAATAGATAGGAAATTCTTAAAAGAGGAGGGTTTTAAAGGGTCTCCGAAACGATCAAGTGCAATTATTAGCTTCATCACTGCTGTGCCTAAAATAATAACTACGTTATAAATACCTCCTCCGCCACGAAGAGTTGCAGAGTTTTTACTGCCAACCATCCAACTTGCCAACCAACAACTTAAGCACGGGAACTTTCTCCAACCACGCTGTTGAATCTCCAATCTCTCTTTAGCTATATTTGGTTTACTCACCTTCTACGCCTGTATATTTTGCGGAAATACTCTGAATCAAATACCACAAAGTAATTGCAGTTGTCGTGGCGCTCGTAAAAACTTTTACGACACGAACCGGACGAATTCAGACGAGTTCGGACGAATGGCGACGAATTTAGATTCTAAGAAATTATGACGTTGGGTACGGGGTACTTACTGACTTTATTTTATACGTTGATTTTTGGCGTTTTACTGAGTTGAGAAGTTTCTAGAATACCTATACACATCATATATGAAGCTACTCCCCAAGGGTTTGCTTTCATGCACAACTTTGAAGATGACCGAATTCAGTTCTATGTTACGTGAAACAAGCAACTTGGAAACGGATAACAATATACATACTACAAAAATATTAATCTTTAATCCCGAAATTAACTTGTAGATAATAACTAATACTACAGTTTCAGGCTTACAAGACAAAGTCAGATTTTTGATGGACATAATAATTCTGCTTACCTTCTGATAGCTTCTTATTTAAGTCTGAAAGTTATCGTGTATTTCGACCTAAAGGTTAAAACTGAACGTGTACAAAAGCATGACGTTTACAAATCCGAACCAAACCAATTGACCATCTAGTGTACAAAGGTTTCAACAGTGATCCCATTTTTACGACACTATCCTAAACTACCAATCTTGTAATCCGGGTTATGTCGAAGAATAACTCAATACTCGAACAAAATCATTTATATTGTACACACGACGATATAATCAAGTTATACATTTCCAGTAAAATCTGACCTCGCATTATACATACAATACTAGCAACCGCCCCTGCTTCGCACGGCTTGACGGAACATCGAGATTTATTTATTATTTAAACAATAATTTTTCTAAATTATGGAGATAACCGTATCAATATTCGTTGTGTAATTTAGAAGAACAACACGGTCACACACACAAACAGACACGAAAAGCGACTTTAATTTATAATATTATGTAGGTATATCAACATGTAAAAATTCCGTCATATCCGTGAGAGTGTAGTTAAGTATCGTGCTAAAAGAGTCTATTTACGAGGTAAAGATCAAAAAAAAAAATGACCGCTCAATTTCTTTTCACTGGTTAATACCTGAAGCCCGGGCGGCCGTTGTCTATCGGGTGCTACAACTTGTCGTAACTTATGATCTCTGTAGAAAATCTGTAAAAGTTGAAATGAAATAAGAAGGTAGGTAAGGGGGTAATTTTAAAACTAATAAGATGTTTTATATAGTTTCGACAATGCTTTGCAGTAACCGTGTGCCTCTTTTGGATCAGACAAAGATTTTATACACTTTCCGTACAATAAGGGGTTAGCTTATGATGGAATATATCGCTTAATATGTTTTCGTGTGTACACTTCGGTGGACTATAATGTGATTCGGGACTCAAAAGGGATAATGTTGAGGGATAAAAGAGTACTATACTGCTTTTCGGACAAGACTCGCTAAGGAGTAAGTCGTAAATAATGTACGATTTATCGTTTATGTGTGGATGTTAAAGTTGATTCAGTCTGCTCTTTTACTGATGAAATTGCTACACAAAAGGTATCCTACATCTTACAATGTCACTAATTTTTATAGGAAGCGTTTGACTGGGTATGCCCTTCAAACTAGACAGTGCTGATACAGTAATGATTATAAGCAAAATAAAATAATATAAAAATATCCATGATGGTAATAAATGGTATAGCAAGAAGACAAAATCTCCTCTATGTGTAAATAGTCACCCATAAGAGTAACCATAGCAATCGAAGCAAATGCCACCCACGCTTGCGTACACTAGTAGATGCAAGAGAAATGCGTTGCATTGAAACAGCATTTTGATCCGTTCCTGTGCAAAATATAAACCTAGCAATACACCTCCTAATGTATTGTCAGCAAAATTGCAAACTACACAGGAAATATCTTGCGAAGCAAAATGTAACGCTCGCTGCCTTTTCACATAGTGAGGAATCGACGCTTTCCAACATTGCTTTGACATATTTAGAAGTCACAAAGATTTATATTTTGTTTAATGGTGATTTAAAAAAGTAGCGTAGTTACTGAACCTCTTTGATGCTTGAATCATGTCCAGTTACTTGCACTACATATTGTGTTAGATTTTACCAAAATTGTTTAAATTTCTCTTTAAAAATGTCATTATGTCTTAGTTGTTAACTTTATTGTGCATGCTGAGTCATCATCATCCAGAGCTCCACAGCCAAGCATAGGCCTCTCTTTTCTTGTACCAATCCCCACCCGTGTGCCAGCCTCATCCAGGTTCTACCCGCGATGGCAACAATATCGTCCGCACATCTCGCCGCCGGACGACCGACACTTCGTCTTCCAGTTCTTGGACGCCATTCAGTCACAGCCTTACTCCACCTGCCATCACTGCGCCTGGCCAGGTGTCCTGCCCAACTCTATTTGAGTTCCATAACATGTTTTCCGATATCGAAAACCATCGTACATCTTCAGATCTCGATGTTTGGAACTCTTTCTATAAGACGTATGCCAAGCAAGTATCGTTCCATGGCTCTCTGTGCAACTCTCACGGTCTCAGCACCGTACGTCATGGTGGGCAGAACACATTGGATATAGAGGCAAGGAGTTCAGACATTTTGGAATTTTGGCCGATTTCAGAATGTCGTCCAATTTTCTAAATGCGGCCCACCCAACATGTATTCTTCTCGATGCTGAACACACCTACTGAGTACCTGACGTTGCCCATTATTACCTGACTGCGCGGCAGCCAAGACAGAGTTATGTTTTACATGCTTATCTTTGTATGTGAAATTCTTTATACCCTCGAAGCAGCCACATGAGGTGTTTATCGAGTCGTCTGGGTCACGTGATGGTTATAGGTTGGGTTTTGTTTTTATGAAATTAAAATGGTGGATTTTTGACTGAAAACCTTAAACAAGCTCACTTTGGCATCAAATCTGAAGGCCAATTTTCGTACTTACTTAAAACATGTTAAAATTCAAGTCGCAATTTCATATCAGCGCCAATCAATGTCAAAAACTAGTCAAAAATGTATGTAAATTGTTTGTATTTTTGACTGATTGAGAGTGAGATTAGAATGCAAACGTTCTAAAAAATACGGTAATTGCCCCCTCAGAGAGATTGAACTAAACTGCCACCAACGGCATCAGATTACTGAAAGTGAGCTTGTTTTGAACGTATTAGTTGCAGTCGGGCTTTTTGAATTATTAAAAAATTATAATGAAGTGTCATGTGCTGTGTATATCTTTTGTTGGAGATCTTACATACATCAATATGTATCCCGCTACTCGCTAGCTTGTGAGCTTGACCATGTAAACGTGTGCTTTTACATCTTCAGTTACATACTTGCAAAATTTACAAGCATCTTTTAACTTGTCGTTCATCACGAAGCATTTTTTCAACTATGTTGGCATCAGCTTCCAGTTTAACCAAATGCAGCTGAATACTATGTATCTTACACGGAACGTCCGCCTATCTGACGTCCACCACAACCCGGATTCTAGTAACACGATACCCCTTAGAAAATCTATTAACTTCTCGTTGGTTTTGTAAAATTACCATACCTACTTGTCGTGGGTATACATTTGGAAGAGGAGTAAGCACATCACAACGATCACTAATCTATCAGCTGATTGAGAGAACATATTGGCGTACGTCTAGTGTTCTGCGATAGGTACAGTTGATTGATTGATTCTAGCAACAGATCATCTGTCTTACGGATAAGCCTATGTAGGGGCACATCTGTCAATGTAGATTTCAGACCTGACATAGCTCCACTAGATAACCTAGATAAGGTGAATAATCGAATGTCCTAGTGATTGAAGAGGTTCGAGTCATATAGTATAAAATGACTTTGAAGTTTTTGTTTATGGTAAATATAATGTTCGAGCACGCAAGAACACGAGCTCGTCCGGGATAGTACCACATACCTATTCCTGTCGTCAAGCAGCCTTGCCGTGTTCCGATTTGAAGGGTATGGATGCCGGTCTAATTTAATCATTTATTTAGCTACATGAGGACCTTACAAAGTATGCATTATTAATTATATGGTGTATGTACAACGAATTGTTGGGTGAACCGCTGCTCTCCTGGCTAGATCACTGAAGAATCTGTATTTAGGAGAATTACACGCACGTGAGACGTTTCAACTTTGTCTCTGAAATAGCAACACATCTGAGAGGCCCCTAGTTTTGCAGATGTTTATAACTAGCTTTTGACGTCCAGTTACCACCATGGAGCCGACGGATTGTTTTCCATCCAATAAATTTAATAATGTTTTTAGGCTGTTGTGATTTTTAACACTAGGATTTCAACAAATAAATAAAGTTTTTATTTATGCTTCTTTTTATAAAATAGCACTTACTTTAAGTACCAACATAATATATATCTACTTTACAACATCACTACACAAGGTGGCAATATTGACCCACAATCTGTTATCATGGATTCAGTACATGATTCTAAACTCCCCTGAGTTGAACGTTTTCGTCAGTTATCAAAAAAACTGTTCTGCTGTTTCATAGAAAATGCAATATCTACACGGTGAGAATGTACTGAACAGGAAAAAAAAATGTTTAATGTCCGTCGAAAAATTTCTACGAAAGGGGAGTCTTATGACTGAATTGATGGGAAAGGGATTATCATGTCCCTGATTCTTTGGTAACAGTTTGCGAGTCGATGTCCCGGTATGCCACCCTGTATAATTTTTTTTAATTGAATGTTTATTTTGTGTGCCTTATAGTCTGTGTGCAAGAAATGTATTATATTTTTCTTTCTATAGTTTTAAATGTGATACTCTCTGTTCCCAATAAAAACGTAAAGCTTGTTTTAGAAAGAAAAATACAATGTTACCGTATGAATAAGTGAGGAAGTGTCTTGTGATTTTTTCGGGTCAAGTTGAAACATAAAAAATATGAAGAATAATAAATGTAGACGGGTGAGGTAACCATGTATTAGTTTAACAGTAGGTCTTACTTGGAACAATGAACCTTAAATAAATAATATCCGCAACATATTATTTTGTTGAAGAGGTTACTACAAGTAGCTTTAGTCGCACCATGTATTATACTGATCATGGATTTTTGTTTGTTCGTTTAATCCGATATTAAGGTTTTGATTCCTTTACATTAACATTACTTTATTTCATGTAATTATCTATTCTGTGTGTCCAACTTTCACTTTTGCTTTATCAAGATTTTCTTTGTCTTTTTGTGTATCTGTGGAGATCGTTGTTGGTTGCACATTTGTATAACTAATAATGTGCAATTGTCAGTTCTCCTGAATAAAAATATATACAGCTTATGTCAGTTATGATTAAGTTCCGTGGAATAAATAGCGAGCTAATATATTTACCATAAACCGACACAAATCTTGACATCGGGTTGCTAATGAAATGGAAATGAAAAATCCAAAAACACTTCGGGGTCGAACCTTTTACTAAGCGCTTGCGACCACTAGATCAACGAGGCACTCCAGTTTAGTGGGATTTTTCACCGAATCAGGGATGCTAAACCATGAAAAAAACAACGTTGCATTACATCGGCCCTATCAGAATACCAGCGCTGCGGTATTTGTTTGTTTTTCAAATATCGCAGCATCATGCTGAGATAGGAGCCTTTTTGGCCTCGCACAGGTCTTCTCTTTATTCTTTTTTTTTATTGTTTTCATGATTTTGTTAGATTTAATGTTCTTTTTTTATTTTCTTTTATTATTATTATTTGTATTTCCTGTGCGTGTCCCATATAAAATATTTATCTTTCTTTTTTTCTTAGTTCATGCCTGTTTACCCGACAGTCCATGCAGAGTTGTACCTTTAGTACACCCACATTTTATTTCGTCAGCATTTAGATGCTGCCGAAATAAAATTTGGGTACGGGTTTGTGATAATAAGATTGATGCAAATGCATTACCCTTGATTATACCCGTTATACCATACCGTACTATACTAGGTACTGCAAGCCAATCTCGACCTACATAGTTGTCAGATAATATGACCTACAAATCAAGATAGACAATGTTACAAATCCCAAGTTAACAACTTAATAAGTCGGTGCAGTGTACTAACAAAGTAAGGGGAGCTTGTGAGGCGCGTACTAGCGGATATACATTGTAATGGACGGTAGAGGAGGAATAGTTTGTATACCGGGAGTGTGAAGTACCAAAAGATTTATTGAAAGTGGAAAGAATGGAATAGATGTAATTTAAAGATAGTAATTACGGAAAGCGACAGGGTAGCCCACGAAATTAAAATTTTCTTACGTTTTTTTTTTACAATTTGCACGTCAGTGACAGGTTGTATGTTGATCAGAATATGATTCGCGACTGTAACAAATATATATTTACAGAATTAAAATCATTAAATCATCAATACAACTCTCCAAGTTCAAATTGCCCTATTGAATTTCGCAGGCAAACTTATCACATCCTCCTTAAAATGCAAATTAGCCTTCTGCAAATTTGTAGTAACTTATACCTTTCTAACCACCACCTCTCGACTTGTGACGCCGCGCGCGGTCCGGGGTTTAAGTATTAGTTATTTTTTTCAAAATCTGTTGTAATTGCTACATTAGTTTGAAGTTTTCCTTTGAATTTCTTCATCTAATTCATTAGAATTACAAATATTACTTCAGTTTGTTGTTAGGTTAAGTGTTAGAATATTTCATTATTTTTATTGAATATTTGTATAGGTAGTTGTTTAATTAAGTTGGCATATAAATTGTACACTGTTAAAATAAAATATATTATCATTCAAAAATTGTTATCTTATACAGGTTATCCCAGAAATCAATGTCAAGCCGGTAACAGGTGATATAGTCGTAAGTGTTATCAGAAAAATATTTAAAAAAAAATCTTTATCACGTACTTCTCAAATTATAAGTATCAAAGATTAAATCGGAAAAATTTACACCCTGTGATGATCTTTCAAGTCATGTGGCCACAAATATTAACTTTTGTTGGTTTTTTTTTCTGATATGTAACCATGGATAACCCTTCTTTAAATTACAGTTTTAAATTAAAACATAACTGCCTTAGTTTTCACAGTGTATCAGTATTTCCGATTTATTTTTTGATACTTATAATTTGAAAAGTAAGTACATGACAAAGATTTTTTTAAATATTTTGCTGATAACACTGTCACGCCTATATATATCACCTGTTTCCGCATTGACGTTGAGTTCTGCGACATTATGTATACTTGCTTGTGCTTAAAATCGATGAGCATTGATAGTGCAACGGGTAGAGTTCAAAGTACCACCTCTTATCGCCAATCTACCTCAATTATTTTCAATGAATCAACTCCTATTACTGACAACAGCGTATCGCAGCCCACTGCTGAATAGGTGCCTCGCCCAAGCTGCTTTTTGAATCGGATATAATCATTTATTTAAAAAGCTTAAAAAAACGTTTCGTTCTCTGTATTTTTCAACGATAAACATATAACGTTACAACCCACATATAAATCAAATCACGTTCCCGTGTCCCGAACATGGTAACATACGTACTGATTATCGATCCCTGTATATTTATACCCGGCGGTCAGGTGGGGCAACACGTCGATCACACACTGTACCCACTGTCCATAAAGTGTGAGGTTTTCTTCAGTTTACATACAATTACTATTGCTTGAGAGGTGAGGTAACAATCGTACTGTAGATTGTGGAGCTAAGGATGTGGACTTATTAAAGGGTATTTCAGGAATCTCTTTTTTAGACTTCTTTTTTTGGTTTTATTTGTGAATCGACTGAGTGAAAGATGATACGGCTAGAAATTTCACTATTACAAAACTTCTCTATTAGTCGTCATCTAGGCAGTCACTCCGACTGCCTAGATGATATAGGTATATATATAGAGAAGTTGGTACGTACCTTCTTGTTGGCGGTGGTTAGACAGTGAAAATACTTTATATGATTTTAACCATAGCTTATTTTTTAAATACGGCTATAAGATATGCCAGCCTAAGAGGCAGTGACAGCATGGCACTAAAACTTAACTTAAATACTAAACAAAGAAGGGCGCCAGGAGGATTTTAGGCATTTGACGGTAGGAGCATGGAACCCATCTAGTCCTCCGTACCACCGGCTGGCGTAAGTCTTCGCCACAGAAGTGGTGAACAATATTGATATAACTATGATGAACTAGGATGATGATTTATGACTAATGTAAAGTTGTACACACACTTTGGCATATGCAGTTTTGGGAAATTTCCACAGAATTCTCTAACAATCAAAGGGCGAGATGGTATGCTACGACAATTGACACCAATATGTAAATCAAATAAGATTCCCGGCTGGGTTTACACAACTGGTAATTCGTAATGCAACTTACCCCTTAATTGTTTAAGATACTCAATAACCGAATTAGATTCCAATATTATTAGTTTTGACATCAACATTATTTCGCTCTTAAAGCGACACACGTCTGTCTCTGACTAGTCTTTGCGCTGCTGTGTCCTTCAAACTCACGGTCGCATTTCTAACTATTATTCATATCGAGGATAAATGATATTTTAAATGATTAGAAACACAAAAAGACGATCTTGACGACGCGACGGCCGGGTTTGAGCTCGCGACACATGACATCGCAGTCTACAACTATCTATATTCCTGATTTTATTTAAAACACTAACAGCTAGGTTAACAATTTCAAATTTATATTAATAATAATAAATTCATTTATTGATTTTGTTTATTTTTTTTATTTTAGTTATGTTTTAATTAAACATTTGGTTCAGCAGCGGGTAATTGCGTAACACACTAACAGTAGCAATGGCTTTCATTTTGACAGTTGAACAACATTCATTGCGTTATTTACGTTATTGAGCTGACAAAGTTTTCGAACATATGAAGCAATGGATTAGCAATGTCCTTCAAAATGATTCAAAATTGTGGTTTATAGTGTGTTACGTAATTAGGGTGCCGGTCATCTCTCGTAGAATGACGTCATTACAAAGTATGGATGAAAAAGACATGTTGCCTCGACACCAAATAAATAGGGATAAGGGCAAGAGAATGATGAATTGATGATGGTTGTGGACTTATTTGGTTGCGTACGAGTGCTTGCTTGAATACGATCTGCCGCCATACTTATTTTTGGCGACAAGCAGTTTTCTGCTGGTTATTTACAGTCACATATTTCATGCATAATATGCAATTATCTTGATTAATAATTTGCCACAATAATACTAACCATGCGTTCTGCCCTGTAACGGTCACGGGAGTATGACAGACTATCAATAGTTAGATAGATACAATAAACTTTATTATAGACACTTATAATAATTCATTGTATAATACGGAGTCGTTGTGCCGATAGTCGTGACGGCTAATGGCATAACAGCCAAGAGTCTCGACCAACACCTGAGGAGGCTCTCGTTAGGCAGCTGCATTAAAGCCTTGATTCAAAAAGCGGTACCAACGTCTGGACTAGACGCGCATCGTTAGGAGGTTCCTCTCTCAGGAGCCCTGGCCTCCTGTAGCGTGAACCCTATTCCCGTTAGGCTACTATTTTTATATTTTTAAATGTTATTCTTGATTTTTATAAAAATATATTTAATACGTAAGAAAATAAATAAACGGGTTAATAATACTTCTAATATTTTTTCTTCAATAACCTCAATAAAATGTCTTTTGTATTTATTGTCTACGCTCGTGCTACACATACTACGAGCACTACGCTGCTACGAAAGTGCTACGCCTGGTCTACGAAGTTCTTTCTAAACTTTTCTCACATGTTTTAGCTTCAGCTTTCACACTAACTAATAATGGAGCTGTACATAAGTATCTACTAGTTATGTTTTCTTTGTTATGAAAGGGGGTTCATTACATACGGATATTTCAACCCCATCTTACCTTATCATTTATTTGACTTTAATTGTAACTACATTGTACAGGGTAAAAAATAAAAAAAAAAACAAAAATAAAGGGACATCGACGCGCAACCATGGATTCAGTACAAAATTCGGAACTCCCTGCGTTGAAAGCATTCGTGGGTTATTTAAAATAAATGCTGTTTCATTCATTCTGAACGTATAGGTATGGCACTTTTTTCTATGAAACAGCTGATTTCTTTTTTGATGACCGACGAAAAATTTTACGCTGGGGGGGGGGGTCTAAAATCATGCGCTGAATTCATGGTTTGTGCATAGAAATAGAATCATGGACTAGCATCTTCACCAGGCCACACAACCTCTTGGCACTCGCCGATCTAGGGTTTGTGCATAGAAATAGAATCATGGACTAGCATCTTCACCAGGCCACACAACCTCTTGGCACTCGCCGATCTAGGGTTTGTGCATAGAAATAGAATCATGGACTAGCATCTTCACCAGGCCACACAACCTCTTGGCACTCGCCGATCTAGGGTTTGTGCATAGAAATAGAATCATGGACTAGCATCTTCACCAGGCCACACAACCTCTTGGCACTCGCCGATCTAGGGTTTGTGCATAGAAATAGAATCATGGACTAGCATCTTCACCAGGCCACACAACCTCTTGGCACTCGCCGATCTAGGGTTTGTGCATAGAAATAGAATCATGGACTAGCATCTTCACCAGGCCACACAACCTCTTGGCACTCGCCGATCTAGGGTTTGTGCATAGAAATAGAATCATGGACTAGCATCTTCACCAGGCCACACAACCTCTTGGCACTCGCCGATCTAGGGTTTGCTAAAATGATTCATTACCCTGCATACTCATAGTATTTTTTTTTACTATATCCATATAATACAATACAAAAGTTTAAACTTTTGATTTAATTTAATGCGGTTTTACTATTTTAAGATTTTCTTGTGGATGATTTAGAATTTACAACATTGCTATGAAATCGATCGAACAAATCCGGGGCACGTCTTTAATTCAACATACACTTAGTAAAAATCCAATCAGTCACAGACAACACACAGCCTTAACAGTTAAACAGCTTAATCATAATATGTTGCGCAAGACTTCCTCATAATTATAAAGAATGGAAGTTCGACTTTTGTGCCGACGAGGAATCCCATCGGACAAACGGCTTGCCACTACAAACCACGTTTAATTAAAGTGTCATCGCCTGTCACCTCACACAGCGTGCCGCCCCGCCCCGCCCCTAGCCCGTACGTCACGTCACGTCCGGTCCGGCGAGCCGTTCAACTACACATCCGGTATCATTCCGGCTCATTCACGGCGAGTAATCGGTTCATTGTCCTATTTACTGCGCGGTTCTTATGTCTGTACTAAATCGTTTTGTGTGTCGAAGGATAATGTAGATAAATGATAATTATTTCTGTAAATTGCTTAATAAATTATGTGTTTAAAACTAGATGAGGTCGTTGTTTTGTTATGAAAAGCTAAAATAGCTTGAAAGCTAATTTGAACTTTAAGTACCGTAAAACGGGGGCGGGGGCGGAGGCGTAAACGCAGGGGTGAATCGGGACAAAACTTTAAAATTGATTTTAATGTTTATTTTTTTTTTTTTTTTTTTTATTTAACAACATACATCTACCATTACAGCTAACCAATGCGGTAAATGCGCCTTAACTAATACTTAATTGTTACTTATAACTAATACCTATAACTAATTACAAACAAAGCATTCCTTGTGAATTCACCCAGAGAACAACAGAATAAGTCCGTCTCACTCGCTATGAGGTTGAGGGTGCGGAGTGCACGCGTCAGCGGCGCCTCTTTTAAAAGGTTGGTCCGAGCACGCGGTTCCACTAGCAGTCGTGGCTGCCGTCGCCGCCACACGTACCTGTCCGGAACACATAGACTCACCTGGCCTAAAACAACTGCATTATGCACCTTCCCTCTCTGCAAAAAACAAAAAATTGTTTTTGCTAACAAGGGACTTATCCTTAATTACAATACAGTAAACACATTAGAGTATTTTTTGGCAGCAAACGATATTATTTAAATGTTAACATCCCTTTTAACGTTTCGTCCCGATTCACCCCTGCGTCCCTAATAACCCCGTTTTACTGGTACCGATTTCATCGCCTACGGATACTCAGTATCCACCAGACAAACCAAAAAAAAAAACACAGAATTGGTGAGATCTGTCTTTATCATTTAACCGGAAGTTATCCGTAGTCTGTGAAATTTTAAGCCGTAATTACTTTTTTTTTTCTTTAATTGCGTTTGGTAAGTGATGTGAATTTATTATTATAGTGTGTTTCAATTCCTCGTTATTTAAACCGATAGTCTTGGTTTCTTTTCATTCTACGCAGCTCAATGTCCCCCTAAAAAATAATATCCCATTTATTTTTGCCTAAATGTATTAAAAAATCTTTTGAGGGCACCAACTTAAGGAAAGCCCTCTAATCGCTAAACAAAGACTACTACCCTATCCACCCACGTAGTATTCTTCGATTTAAGAAAAAGCCTCTTATGTTTTCACAAACAGTTTTCGGTCAAAATAAAAGGTAATACTTATTTACCTAACTGGCGACCCACCTCGGCTTCGCACGGGTGCGAGCTAGTGGTGTGGTGACATCGACATGTCAACGTTATCTGTCAGACAGGACGACACATCAAAATTTTCAGATTTTTATTTTTATTTTATGTATTTATTTTGAAAATTCATTGCTTCTCGAATAAATTGCAAAGAATGTGCGCAATATTCATGGACTTATAGAACTATGGAGAAGTGTCTTGACGCTGCGTGAGCGTACGTGATCCATCGCCGCCCGTTCGATGTCCACCGCGCACAGGATGGATGGAAAGCAGCACATGAAGTATTTTTTTTTCTCCGATGTATTAATTGGTGTATGGCGGTCTAGTACTAGGCTACTAGCCTCAAGGCTCAATTCTTGGTCCATTTTTATTTCTTATTTATATAAATGACTTGCCTTACCTCATAAAAGATAAACATGATATAGTGTTGTTTGCAGACGACACTTCACTTTTATTTAAACTCAAACGTCAGCAGCTGGTTACTGACAATGTAAATAGCGCCCTCGCAAAAGTAGTTAACTGGTTTAACGTTAATAACCTTCTTCTTAACGAGAAAAAAACTAAATGTATTAAGTTTACGTTACCACATGTTAGACAGGTAGAAACAAGTGTTCTCATAAAGGGGGAAGAGTTGAAACCCGAAAATACCACAGTATTCTTAGGCATAACTTTAGACGCCAAGCTGCAATGGGGCCTCCAAATAGATAAAATGTCAAAAAAGCTTAGCTCTGCAGCATACGCTGTTAGAAAAATTCGTGGTTTAACAGATTTAGAGACAGCCCGTTTAGTATACTTTAGTTATTTTCATGGTGTAATGTCGTACGGTATTCTGTTGTGCGGAAATGCCGCCGATATTCAGACGATTTTTGTTTTACAAAAAAGGGCAATTCGTTCAATTTATAAATTAAGTCCCAGACACTCCCTCAGAGAAAAATTTAAAGAGATTAATATAATGACTGTGCCTTCTCAGTATATTTATGAAAATCTTTTGTATGCACATAAAAATATTAATCTGTTTAAAAAATACAGTGATATCCATAGTATAAATACTAGGAACAAACACAAATTTGTTGTTCCTACAACCAGGCTCAAGAAAATAGGTGGCTCGTTTAGATGTCAATGTGTACATTTTTATAATAAACTTCCTAGCCACATTCAAGAACTAAGCCTTAATAAATTCAAATCTTTTATAAAAAGGAAACTATGCCAGAAAGCCTATTATACTGTCAAATACTTTATTGAGGACAAAAAGGCTTGGGAGTGAGCTGTTCCAATAAATTTACACAGGGAACGTTGATTTATTTTTTTTGCTAACTATTGTACTTTTAATCTTTGCTATAAGTATCTATAACGTTTTACATATACAATGACATGAATATTTACTGTATAAAGTATTATATTATTTTAATTGTTGTTAATGGGAGGACTATGTGGGTCATTGTTCCAGTTTGAATCATGTTCTGGCAGTTTGAGTAGTTTATGTGGCCTACCCAAATGTCCTTTCTTTGGTATTGTTCGTCGAATCGTTGAGCTCCTTAAGTTCTGAGTCGAGCTGCACGGTTACTGACAAATGCGTGCACTGTCTGGACAGGTCCACTCAATCTGTGTGGTTCTTTTCTCAAAAGTCCATTTCAGACACCAATCTGCATGGTCCTCAATGATTATGTCCGGATTTTATATACACATTGACATTAATGAATTTTATATACATATACTATGACAAGAGTATTTACTTTGTAAAGTATTATGCTATTATTTTAACTATTGTGAATGTGAGAACTATGTTGGTCATTGCTTTTTTTTGTATTTTTACTCTTAGTGTAATCATGATCTGGCAGTTTGAGTAACTTGTGCGGCCTACTCAAATGTCCTTTCTTTGGTATTGTTCGTCGAATCGTTGAGCTCCTTAAGTTCTGAGTTGAGCTGCACGATTGCTGACAATTGCGTGCACTGACTGGACAGGTCCACTCAATCTGTGTGGTTCTTTCCTCAAAAGACCATTTCAGACACTGATCTACATAGCCTTCACATGATCTGACCAAGATTCTGTCTGGACTTTAAAAGAGACTGTGACCTCTGAGTTTGTTTCGGCCTTTCTTCTCAGAGTAGTCAGATAGGAAACGCCGACCTCATCTAGTTTAAAAAAAAATATGATTGACGTGTAAAAGTGTTTGTAAAAACCTACTTACAGAAATAAAGTCATTTATCATTTAGTAGGAGGATAAATAAGTAAATAAGAAGTTATTGTGATTGTTGTGCAATATCTTTCTAAGTTAAATAACATAAAATCCATTGTGTAGTTTTATTTTGTTTAACATCTAAACAAGAAAAGAAATTTGTTTTCTACAATTTATTAGCTTTTGCCCGCGGCTTCACCTGCATGGAGGTATGAAATTATCCCACGGGAAAGTACTACCGGGATAAAAAGTATCCGATGTCTAAACCCAGGTGATGTTCTATATGTGTGGCTTTCATCGAAATTACGTTTCTCTTTCGTTTATAAAATTAAATCCTGAGAGGGGTTCATTGTGTGGCTAAAACCTGTAAAACTGTAGAATAGGCTAACTGTTTTAGAAATAAATAATAACACCACTGCCGTATCTCTACTTTGACGTCGTGGTGGGGTTTGCGCGCTCCTGAACTCTAGGTCTGTGCCGGTAGAGTTTACCAACCGCCGATACAGGTCTAGGGTGAGGAGCCAGACCGATACAGAAACCCGTAGGGAATAATGTGGCGAGTTGTTGGGCAGTAGGGACTCCACGGACCCTATCTCTCGGGAGTAGTCTTGTTCCTCACCTCTGGCTTGCCTTTTTTGGCCGGCTGGAGTGAACTCTGACGAAGAACAAAGCTCTCACCTCTTTCTTGTCTTTATTGGCCGGCTTGAGTAGAGATCCGCAAGAGCAAACGAAGGAAGTATTCCAGTAAGTGCCGGTAGGATCTTGACCATCTTCCGGGCTCTGGGATGGTTGTGATAGCTGAGGAATACCTCTCCACTCCTCAAGCACCTCAGGACATGTTGCCCCCTTGTTGCTTCGTCACTATGTGCTAGCGACAGTTTTCGGGGGCTCATTACTGAGTGTGCAAGTCGACCCCTGCCTTTTTATCTGTGTTTTTGTGGGTCCCATATTCCTAGATGATCAGTTTACTTTAGCCACCCAAACCCATAATCCAATATATTTGTTCCCATATCCTGCAATAGCCCTACACTACCTTGGGTGCTCTTGCATACAGAAGGCGCATCGGGCGTTGGCGGAGGGCGGACAACGCCCTCTTCCAGCCCCCCTAAATGGGTCACACATGTGCAAGTGCACCCGAGGTGGCGGCGCGTAGTGTTCTACGCGCGCCACTCTTAGACGTCGTGGAGGGAGTCAAACACCTCGCTCCCCTCTCCAGACCCGAAGAGGCCTGCAGTTGCAGGCCCGGCACCAGTCGGGGGTTGCGGAAGGATCGTACGTTCCCGCGACCCCCGGCGTAGGTGTGAGATGGAATACCGGGTAGGTTTTTTGTCAGTAAGAGTCTGACAGACCCCGCCGCTCGCCTCCGGGCGGCTGGCATCCTTGAGGATTTTCCAAACCGGAAACAAAAAAAAATGGGTGCACTTGCATAGTGCGAACAGGGATAGTCATCGGTCGGTGCCTCATTTTATTAAAAACGTATAACGGGCCTTTCCAAGTTTGCTTCGGCTCCTCGTACGCCTACCAAAGGTCCGGGACCCTAGGTTCCCGATATATGTTAACATAAAAATAAAATAATAATATTATGTATGTAGACAGACACAATATACGCGATAGCTACAGGCTTTGATCGAGCGGAAGGGAGTCGAACCCCTGTTAGTAAGATTAGGTATGTGAGCTGTATTTACTGAGTATCCGGTACGCGGTAACATATTACGTAAAAGGGTTTGTAAGGGATTCATGTAAAAGGAATAACGCAGTGCTTGTGTATTCCAAGAAAACTAGAGGTAGCTGGATTTATTTATTTCGTAGAACAGTTTAGTTAAAACGAAGAGAGACGAGAGACGTCAGTTTAATGGCCTAAGTGCTAGGCCATTAACAAATAAATATGAGATGCCGACTAAGTATGAGGTAAAACACAAACTTAATTCCTGGCTACAGACGTTAACATAATTATAATGAAACCGAGGAGCTATTAATCACTGTACAGTAAGTGGTTTACATCCACACTATAGGCTTAAAAACAAACAAACATACACACAGACGCACACGTACACGCGCACGCTCAAGCTCACGCACGCACACACACACACACACACACACACACACACACACACACACACACTACCAAACTCACACACACACACGCACATTTTTATTTCTGTCCTTAAATATAAGATAAGTACTTTGTTCGCCCACTGCACGTACCAAATTTTGTAACCGCCACTAAGACCCATTATAAATGGATACTCTTTCCTAAGATACAGACAGGTTTTTCTGCCTAGTTTAGGAAAAGGGAGTCCTATGACCCCTTTTATTGTGTACTGGATTTACTTTATAACATTTTAGTTTATAAAACAACTCTGTGGGCCATGTACAAACTTATAAAAAAATAAAAAAAATATTATAATTTATTTATTTATTAAATTTATTATCAAGGGGTATCGTATTACCCACAAACTTGGTTGTGGAGGTCAGATAAGCAGTCGCTTATCAAATAACAATTGCAAGTTTTAGACAATACCTATTTCATAATACTATGTTCGTAACAGAGCAGTAATCGTTGCTCGTAGAATAGATGGCTGATGGGGCCGAAAGCTTCTGGAAGACCTCCCACAAGGGGCACCGGTGACCTTGTGAAGGCCGCAGGAATCTGCTGGATGCGGAAAGCACAGAAACGGTCGAAGTAGCGGTGCTTGGGGAGGTCTATGTCCAGCAGTGGACATCTTTCGGCTGAAATGATCACGATAATGATGTTCGTTACACCATAAAATATCTTATCTCTACTACATGTACTTTAGGAGAAAATCGGTTTTGAATTTTTCGTGAACTGTAAGGTATTTCAAATGTATGACTGTACAATGCTACAAGACCAAGTATTTACCATCTTACTAGCTCACAGAGCGTTCACAAGGGTTTCCTTACGACGTTTTTTAGCCACAAATTTAAGAAGTCGACGATGTTGATAACTTGGAAAGTAAATTATAGATATGTATAAGACAAGGTTCCATAATTAGTACTTTCCAGGCTCGTCCTGCGACCTGGTGCTCGCGAGAAAAGCAAGTCTTATACCTCCTCTGGGTTATCACGAATTAGTTCGATTGCCAGTAAAAGTTTGTAAAAAAGAACCAGTCGAGACCAAGCGCAATAGGTACTAAAATCTCCTACCAAACTATTTTCTAACAGATAGATCTAATATCATTTTGTCGATATCCATGTTACGAGTGCTTTGTAAATACTACGTAGAATATAATAGAAAAGAGTGGAATAAAAGAGACAGCTCGCATACACATATCGTGATTGAAATATTAATTGACATGGGACCAGTCGATACAGAGGAAATATCCCGTATTTACACAAGGCTCGTTTGATTGCTTCTATATTTGCAGAAAATATTTTTTTTAATATACTGCACTGCTCTTGTCCTTTCTCTTGCAAGTAATTTTAAGTTAAACAAGTCGAGCGCCCGATAGAATGACACATAGGCTAAAACTGCGAGCTTCCATACAAACTTTCATCCCATTGTCTGCGCCATTTCTTTTATTCAATTAATTACGCATTTTCATTTAAAAACAGTGAACTCATTTTACACATTGCAACACAACATAAATCACTAATTCGAATGCTATTCCTTCCTTGTTCATAGGACACATTCCATTCACCTTCTCTCAAACTCCTCTCCGCAGCCGATCTACCGCTAGTGGACACGTTGACCAGGCGGTCCCATCAAAACTCTCTATAAAACGTGCAAATAAGTCAAAACCGGTGTTGTGTGGTGATTAAATAATTGATTTGATGTGGGAAATCACAAATTAAGAACCAAGCAACCGAGCTGTCGAAGAATTTATCCATGCGAGTGCCTTTCCCTTCCACCTATTTAACCACTTTAGGGGATGAATTTTCAAAAATCCTTAGTGTTCGTCTAGGTTATGTGAGAAATTCTTATGCTGCTTGTTATAAATACAGCGGTTTAAGCTGAGTGTTGTCTGTGACTGAATAAATTTATGGTTTTTATATAGTAGATGTCGTTGTAAGAGTGGATTCACATCCAATGTAAATAATAATCCCACGTGTAATGATACGCAAATATACGTTCGATGTACCCGGGACAGTCAGCTTGGCTAGCACCGTACTTTTTGGTATTTTAGTACGGCATGAGTGATTATTTTGAAGTTTGGCCCGATATCTAACAAGAACGGCCCTTCGAAGCTCTATCAAATGAAATAGGTAGACATACTAGTCTGGCAAAAAGTGTAACCGCTCATTTCCTTTTTACCGCAGTATTTTCTCAGACACCAATTATTTCCAGACAAGGGCAGTTACTTACACTGAAGGCACGTTAGGAGACGCCTTGTCCCTTAACTTACAAAAATCTAAAAGCTCACACTATTATAATTGACACCGCAAATGGTTATCTGACTACTTAGGAGTACTCCTTTTTAACGACAGTAGCAGTTTGTTTCAGCATTCGATTTAAAGATAGATGCAGGCTGCTAGACCGCTTGGCCGAATCAGTATCATTTTATGTTATTTCCGAACAACATGACGGGATCGTTCAATGAAAGGCTTATTTAATTATAACGCGTAATTATTTCATCAAATCGATATACTTCATTTTACATGGTGACGCACACTGACAGCTCTTCGAGCTGACTATATATTATTTTCTAATCATCTAATTTTGAAGTAATGTTTGTCTCATAATCTTATACCATCAAATTATACAATATTCATAAAGGTTGGAAGCTAAAAGCTCAAAGGTACAGTACAAACAACTCTCGTATACCTACGTAGGTACATAAACAAACTCTTATCTCAAATTCTAATCTCTCTCTCTAATTTACACTAATATTTACTCCGAGTACTCAAATCTATAACCGATTTTTACTAGAGCTACTCATTAGGAAACCATATTTCTCACTCAAAAAGTTTTGTCTCACAAGATAATGTAACAAATAAGCATCTATGTACTCTATAATGTATGTAAAAGTACGTTAAAGTCAAGAATGTATCACGCGGGATCTCCCGCTGAAGATCGTTGTTCCGAAGTTAGGATCATGCGGCAAATTACCTACGATTTACTTGTCTCATGTCCGGGCAACGGAGTAAGGCACAAGCAGAAGCAATTTTATTTCCATCACCTATTTTTAAGCTTTCAAAGTGTACGCGGATTTGGTTTCCCAAACTTCATCAAGCTGAGTTGCGGAGTAAAATTAAAACGTCAATCAAAACGATCATCCACTATTTGCGTGCTCGCTCAAATGTGAATTATTTTTGCTGTGGACATAATTATATACCTCTAAAAACAAGAACAACACCGTGTTTTCCAGTCACTTGCTAAAAATACACTCATAATTTCACGAAGCAACAAAGTGGAGGGCCGCATGTGTAGTCCGGCTTGGTTGCGGATAATTGTTTTCATTGGTATTTATCTGTCCTTCTGCTGCAGAGGGTTGACAGACTGTGAAAGACAACGAAGATGTAGACAAACAACAGCTTTAAATCGTCGGAGGAAGCCCCCATTTACACGGTGCAAGTTGCTGGAACGTTCAAAATCAATAATCGCATTCCATAAAGTACGTTCAATTGTTGTCGTTCAAGAATTGCATGCAAGTGTTTACACGCGAATTACGAAGGTGACAGCCGGAGGACTTAAAAAAAACCGAAATTAATTTAGAATAAAAGTTTAATTACTCAAAATTACAATATTAGCTTATACTAAATCTTAAGTCTAGACTTGGACGATGCTAGTACCGAAGTGCCGAAATAATTATTATAAAAATACAATATTCTAAACGATTGCAAAGTGCGGATGCGGCATCAGCAGATTGGAAGTAGGTGATCGGTCGCGACACGAGGCGTCGAGTCAGCGGTCTTCGTGTTGCAATTTTATGTGGAAAACATCCGTTGTAGGTAAATGGCTATCATGTCGCTATTCAGCCGTTTTGGTGTAGGCAGGGCACGTAACACCTCCCCCCTCAGAACAGCAACTATTTGAGCAATTTCAGCGAGAATGTTGCTGGTGCATTTTTCTTGATTGTAGGTGATTCTGCATCTTCGTAATGATGATTTTCAGCGCTCTCATCTGGTGACTGTGGCTTTCTGAGCTTTGTGCAAACATTGTACCGACGTATAGTGAGAATAACGATCAGTACAGTTGCACCGAATATTACGACGTATAGTGGGATAGTCGTATGGTAAATTGATTGTTCCAGGTTTGCGTGATCGATCTGTAGAGGTTGTTGCATTAAGATTTTATCTTCGATCTCGTGCAGACTTTTCAGGTGTAGTGAGTTTAGCTTTAGGTGTGGAATAGTTTGATCGATGATGCTCAGGTTCATTGGTATTTCGGTGATTTTCAGCGGTTGTCCTTTGATATGATCATTCGTGTTGATGATAGTAAATTGGTCGGTGCGTAGTAGGCATTTTTGCGGGATGGTGGCGAGATAACTTCCGTGTAGCGAGATGAATTCTTGACGTTCGCAATGTAGCTCGGTTCGAGTTGGTTGTGGAAAGGTGAGAGTATAGCGTCTGTCGTCCAGTTGCTCCATGGCTTCTTTAGTCAGCGTGAGTTTAGTGGGCAGGCATGACTTCTGTAGAGATTGATGGAAGATGAGTCCTTGGATGCAGTCTATATGTCCTCTCGTCGGTTGATGGTTGACTTCTTCTTCGCAGAGATGAATCCGGTTGAACTTCGGGCATTCAGCCTCTATGTACTTGAAAACTTTCCCATTGGTTGTAATGAAAGGGTAAGGAGGAATGAAGGTGTACATAAATTTATTGGGAACTATTGCTAATCTATATAATTCAAACTGATCGGGAGAAATTATTGGGATTTTAAATATGATAACTATTCTTTTTCCTGTATAATAATAACCGGGTTTTATAACTGTATAATATTCTCTTAGATCCGCCTCTAGCAATTGGTCTGATCCGTATATGGATCTTAATCGTTTAGTCATATTAGCTAAATTATCTATGCTTAAAGTACTATGGTGAGTGCTCGATGCACGTATAAAAGCTAAGGTATCTTCTATCCTAGTTATTTCTAGAAATAAGTCGTCTGTATTGTCGCTAATTATAGTTAACAATTGAGCAAACTTTGCGTATCTTATAAGGTCGGTTTTTGCAGAAGCTTTCTCGTCTAAAAGTAAGCTTAAGGTACTATTGATTCTCTCCTGATTGCTTACAATTTTTGAGAGCAAATTACTGTATCTAGTCATCCAAACTTTATTCAGACTTATATGCTCGTTTAACTCCGATACTATCTTGTCATCGTTATTTTCTAACAAATTAATTGCATTATTGTATGTTTGGGCATCCGATTGATCTAAGTTACCAGTTATGCTTTTTATAACTGAACCTAAACCGTCTATGAGACCTCTTTTGCTACGACCGGGTTCTAAGGTTTTTAACTGAGACCTAATCATATCCAATTTATTAGATAAATGATTGATCTGAAGTTCGTATAAAACAAAGGTTTGTTTATCTAGTTTGGTTTGGAAATATTCTAGTTGGTTAATTACAGAGTCGAGTCTTTGTTCAATATCGGTTAAGTCTATGTATTGCAGAAAAGAATGGTAATGCGTTATAACTCTTGCTTGTCCAAGGTTGAAAGGTAAGAGTCCGGGTCCTTCGTCTAAGCTTTCAAGTCTTATCTCGAGCGCCAGTGTTGTGTGAACGGTCATCGCAAGTAGTATCCTGTAACAATTTTGAAGTCTTAGGGCAACGTTTGAGTCGGGACTTAGCTACGGGGCCTTTCTTTTTAGATGTATATATGTGAATCGGAAGGTCAGCCAGCACAGTGTCATGAGTATAACGCGGTGCTAATTTTTGTCGCCTAGCTACTGGGTTACTAATGAAGACTTGCTGCTCTGGTTGGTATTCTATTTCGGGCTCTCTGTCCTTATTCCTGTTCTGTATGATGTTCGTCCGGTCAGTAAGTGTGAAGTCGTTAATAAGGTCGTATACAGTTTTCATCTGGTCTCGGTGTGTTAAAAGATACTGTTGCATTAGGTGTTCGGTCATGTTAATGTCGAGTGGGTCTCTTGGATCAAAATGTCCTCTAATTATGTCATGGGGTCTGCACTTTGTAAAGCTGTGAATTGTACTATTGTAGGCTAATATAGCATAAGGCATGAGGTTGACCACAGGGTCATCTTTGTGACGTAATCGTAAGATACGAAGATGTTCTAGTAATGTGGAGTGAAATCGTTCTACAATTCCGTTATCATTAGGAGAGTGAGCTAGTGTTCTATGGTGGTTAATTTTATGTAATCTAGTAAATTCAGAAAATAATTGATTTGTAAACTCGGTACCGTTATCGGTTACGATAGTGAGTGGAAGACCGTGATGTGTACAATAGTTTAAAACTGCCTGAAGAATACTAATCGCTGTGCCATCTCTTAAATAGTATGCCTGTCCGTATTTTGAGAAAACGTCTACGACTGTAAGATACTTTTCATTTTGGGCTGTAAAGAGGTCCATATGTACTATCTCAAATGGTTTGGTAGCTGGGGGTACTAAATTTAGTTGGGGTCTAATTGGATTCCTATCATACTTGGCTTGTCCGCAAATTGTACACTCATTAATATATTTAGTTATTTCATCCCTCATCTTAGGCCAATAGTATTTCCGGGAAAGAGCAAGATAACATTCGTTTATGCCTCTGTGGTTGGTTTTGCCTTCGTGATAATGTTTTATGATCTGTTGCTGCCTTAAATATTCTTTAACGTCTTCTAGTTCAGTTTTTGTAAGCACTAAGTTCATAGCTGAGCTTTTAAAGTTATTTTGGATAATAGGTATTATTGAATACATTCCTAAGGGCGGAGTTATCTTTAAAGCGGTTTTAACTTTCGGTTTGACATATTCTTTTATGGCATTTACTACGTCTTGCTCTAAATTAGACTCTGAGACTTGGATATGTGTGCGAGTATGTGTGTCGAAGGGTTTAGTAGCTGTTGTCCGTTTAATGTAAGGGCTGTTACTCACTATAGTTATGCATATTTGCCGGTGAAATTTATTCAAAGGTTCGTCGGTGATAGGGACTTCTAGAATAGGGTTTTCAGTGCTAGTATGGGCAGTGTCTGTCGTAGAACCTGTTCGAGAAGGTGGTCGCTCTGAAGGGTTGGCTAACATTGACTCTGTCTCCTCGTTGTTAATTTCTACACGGGATAATGCGTCTGCATTAGTGTTGTATTTTCCTTTTTTGTACACTATAGTATAATCGTATTCGCTTAATTTGAGTCTCCACCTAGTCAATCTTTGGTTAGGTTCTTTAAGGTTCATTATCCACTGTAACGGCTTGTGGTCGGTGAATATTTTGAATTTACGACCGAATAGGTAGGGTCTGAAGTACCTTGTAGCCCAAACTATGGCTAAAAGTTCCTTTTCTATAGTGCTATAGTTGGTTTCACTATCATTTAAAGTTCTCGAGGCGTAACAGATGGGTTTATCTGAGCCGATAGTACCTTGCGAGAGTACGGCACCTATAGCTACATTAGAGGCGTCTGTTGTCAATATAAACTCCTTAGTAAAGTCAGGATACTGTAAGATGGGGTCATTCGTCAGTAGTCTCTTACATTTATTAAAACAGTCCATGTATTCAGAGTCAAACGTAATTTTGTTAGTCTTTTTAAGGCATTTTGTCATAGGCTTAGTGATGCGAGCAAAGTCCGGGATAAATTTCCTGTAGTAACCTAATAGTCCTAGGAACTGTTTTATTTCCTTAGGTGTTTTTGGTAAGGGGTATTTTTCTATTGCTGCTATTTTATCTGGGTTAGGCTTAACACCTTCGCCACTGACTATATGTCCTAAAAATGCGGTTTCTAATTTTAAAAACTCGGACTTATCCATTTGGATTTTGAAGTTAGATTCCTGCAATCTTTTAAATACTTTCTCTAGATTAAGTATGTGCTCTTGCAAAGATGTACTGAAAATTATGACGTCATCAAGATATACTAAACAGATCTCATTTTGTAAGCCTCTGAGCACATTGTCCATTACTCTTTGAAAGGTAGATGGAGAGTTCTTCAAACCCATGGGCATACGCAGGAATTCAAAGTGCCCATGCTCCACATTAAAAGCTGTCTTCGGAATGTCGTCTGGGTACATTTCACACTGGTAAAAACCTGATGCTAGGTCTAAAGTAGAGAAGTAATGGCACTTACCAAGCTTGTCAAGTATGTCATTGATGTTAGGAATTGGGTATTTGTCGTCTATAGTCTTGTCATTCAGTTTGCGAAAGTCTACTACTATGCGCCACTTTTGTTTACCTGATGCGTCGGCTTTCTTAGGAACTACCCAAATAGGCGAGCTCCAGGCTGATTCAGAAGGCCGTATAATACCTTGGTCCAGCATTTTAGTTATCTGGTCCCTAACTTCCTGTCGATGCACATAAGGGTAACGGTAGCTTTTCGTATATACGGGAATTTCGTCAGTCGTTCTAATGCGATGTTTGATTTTATTTGTAAAGGTTAAGGGCTCTCCCTCAACATAAAATACGTCAGCATAACGGGCACATAATGTCTCTAAGTTACTTTTTTCCTCAATATTTAAATGGTCGGTACGCAATCGACTTAAAACCTCTTTAACGCGCATCGGGTCTTGTTCAGTGCACATGCACTCGGTATTAAATATCTCGGCTTGTAAAGGACGGTCGAATGTAATAGTTATGTCGTATTCGGTCGGGTTTTCTATTTCTACAATTCCAGTACAATCAGTCACGCGAGTAATGCACTCGTGAATAATACAATTACAATGGACTTGCTGAGTTATCGAAACGTCGCCGTCTGGACAATAAATAGGAATATTTACTAGTTTTGATGAGTTAGCGGGAATGGTTTCTTGATTATTTGATCCTTTACATTGATAAAAACGTATAGGGATTGTTGTAAAATCCGTAATTAAATAATTATTTTTTAAATCAATCTGTGCTCCGTCGAGTAAATCTAGACCTATTAGGCCATCGAAATAATTATGGAATTTATAGATAAATAATTTTACATTTGTTGGATTATTAAATTCAGCAAAGTTCGGAATCGTAATAGAATGTTCATGCGTACTAGTTACACGAGCGTTCGTTACTTCGAAGGGGTCAAAGTTTAAAGGGATATGTGAAAAATATTGTTCGACTGCCGCGGGACTAATAAAGGACTGATTAGCTCCGGTATCTACTAATAGTTTAAGTGGTGGGTCCGATATCTGTATGTAACGTAATTCTCTTTTGGACTGGAGATTTAATTCTATTTTGAAACATTTTGATCCTTCTCCTTGCGAAAATCCTGATCTACTTTAGAAGTTGCTGCTGTAGGAGAAGCGGACGGTTTTGCTTCTAAGCATTGCATGTTATTTAATTGGTCCGGTACCTCTGGTTGATTTTCGGGGTAGGTCTGATAGTAGTCATAAAAGTCAAAATAAGCGTCGGGGTCACAAACATAATAATAGCCAGGTTGTTCGTAGTAATAGTCGGGATAATTGTAAGTGTCGTAGTAGTCGGTTATTTCGTTAAAATTCATTTCGCGTGTTTTAAAATAGTTACTAGGCGGTGGGTTCCCTGACTTACGCCAATCGTGTGCTGGTACTCCTAGTGGTCTCGGTACAAAATGGCTAACGCCGCTCATCGGTTTCGGACCAGTATACTGATGTTGGGGGTTCCTATTCGTCAATTTAAATGCGTCATTTTGAGGGTTGTAGTTCGGCGGGGGCGCACGGAACATATGCTGTGTACGACTAAACATATTAGGGGCTCTTGGAGGTACCTGATTATGCTGGAAGGGTGGTCTCCACTGCTGCTGCTGCGGCGGCATATGCATAGGCACAGGCTTAAGCCAGCTAGGGCCTGGGCTAGGAAAGCTAAAAACTTTTGGAGTGGTCATAGGGACCGCGAGTGGCATTCTAGGGGTTGAATGCGTTGGCTGTGTAGTCGGGTTACGTCGCTCGGGAATACTATCATTACGTTGCTGTAGGTACATGACATTCAATTCCTGTTGTACAAATTCCAGAGCCTTTTCAATAGTTTCCGGTCTCATACACCGGATACGGGACCCTAGAGGTTCCTTAAGACCTCTAACGTAAGATTGTAAAGTGAGTTTTTTGTAAAGATCGCGTTTTGCTTCGATGGTTGTTGCTACATTTTCGTGTAAAGTGACATAAGTCATTATAGTGCTAAAAAGGGTCTGGCATTTGTCATAATATTCCTGCGGTGTGCTACTTCCTTGTGTCAGCAAAGACATGTCATTGTAAAGGGCGGTCTCGTCCCTTTGGTCAGAAAAATTATTGACTAATGCGTCACGAATACCTTGCCAATTTTCTGGAATGCCGTTGGAATTAATAGTTGATGCTGCTGGTCCGGTGATTTTATTCAGGATACCGTTAATGAGACATAAGTTAGTTAACTCGTAACTCGGGTCGTTCCTAACATATTGTATTACGAGCTGATCGCATATTTTAATGAAACGTGTTAGAACATTCGGATTGCCTTCAAAATTTGGAACTGCGCGCAAAGCGTTGTAGATAGTATCAGGGTTCAATGCCATGTTGCTACTATTAAATAATAAATCTAATCCTAAGCTATCTGAATCTATAATCCTATTTAAATCTACTTCCCTGCTCCTACCTATCTGTCTGGAGGAGACAGGTTTTTTCCTAGTTTCTCTAGGGTGAAAAATTTTGATTTAATTATATAAAATATGGGTAAAGGAAGGACAAGGAAGCAACACTTAATGAAAGTTTCAAGGACTTACATATACATGGTTTTTCTCGTTGTATCGATGCCTGGATACGTCCTCAGCTGCGTCTTCTTAAGTTCGGATATTCGACGAGGTACTTGGGAATACCGACAGCGACTATCGGAGTCAGCAGATTAACGATTTTTGGAAATCTATACCGCGCCGCGCACTGCCTCGAATATCCTACCGACTGCGCCAATTACGAAGGTGACAGCCGGAGGACTTAAAAAAAACCGAAATTAATTTAGAATAAAAGTTTAATTACTCAAAATTACAATATTAGCTTATACTAAATCTTAAGTCTAGACTTGGACGATGCTAGTACCGAAGTGCCGAAATAATTATTATAAAAATACAATATTCTAAACGATTGCAAAGTGCGGATGCGGCATCAGCAGATTGGAAGTAGGTGATCGGTCGCGACACGAGGCGTCGAGTCAGCGGTCTTCGTGTTGCAATTTTATGTGGAAAACATCCGTTGTAGGTAAATGGCTATCATGTCGCTATTCAGCCGTTTTGGTGTAGGCAGGGCACGTAACACGCGTGAGATATCCGTAAAATGGCATACAATAATTGATTAATTAAAATAATGCATGTTTTGCCATTTAATTATTGTATGCAAGTTTTGCCTCGTCTATACACAGAGTTGCACGTCCTTGTACAATTGATTCAAGTATTAGCCATATTTGCGCTGCCAAAAATTTCATTAATTTTTATTGAAAGTCTTCTCAAGATTTATTTTTACTTGTTTCGTTCGCTCATGTTGAAATGATAAAAAAAATTCACGCCACATTTCAATGCCATTATATTGTACGTGTAATTTTACTGTACGTGCTGTTTACACCTATACCAGTTATGATCGGCAACTAACTTGCCCGTATCGTGTTGCTTAGACGGTGCCAGACAAATGGTATGCCACATGCAATAAACTTGCTCCGTGTAAATGGGGCTTTAAAGTTTGTATGATGGGTGCACTACTTTGAATTTTCAGACTTATCAAAGATGAATACTGTGTTTTCATTTATCTGACAGAAGGAACCTGTCGTGGAAGGAACACAGAATATAGTATGCCAATGGCAATGTGTCTAGTGTTGTAAATATAAGTAAAACCATGTCAGTGGCCAATGTTCTTCGTAAAATTCCAGAACATCGCTTCTTCTCATGACATAAATAAGAACACATTAATAGTGTCAGGTGAACGTTGACACAAATGAGTTGGTGAACAGTAAGCCTTGTGGAGACGACTCCTGAGGCGGGACTCGCAGGGGAACGACGGGGGATGAGGGGGGATAAGTTAGTTAAAGTATTACAGAAGAAAGTTTAGTGTATCGCTTCATAAAAGAGCTGAAGTTAGCCGCATTAAATTCATGTTGGTAATTTGATTTTTAAAAGTTTTGATGTGGAATATTTTGCCGAGTGGATTTGGGGGTGTGAAAATTAATTTTGTCGAGGGATATTAGTATAAAAGTCATTTCGTCGGCTTATTTTAATTATTTTATTTTTGAATCGTTTCCTTTGCGTCGTCGTCGTCGTTTTACGTCCTTTTACATCGTTCTCGTATAGCACTTCAACATTAATTATGGAACTAATATTTTGTAACAATATATTAATATAAAAAAGAGTGTCCATGGAGTTTCTTGTCCGTTCTTCTCCATAGGTACCTACTACGCTTTGGAATGGGCAACTAGCTTCATATTTCTGACTGACCGTCTCCTTGACAGTTCAAAAGTAAAAGCCAGTAGGTAAGTGGTCTATTTGAAATAAATGCTTTGACTTTGTCGCTTTTAGCTATAATCATTTTAAAGTAGAGACGTATTTAATAGTCAGTAGGTACTAAGCTAAAATCATTTTATAGTTTCAGCACAGCAGTTTTAGCAGCAGTTTATAAAAAATCTTCATCATAAAATGAACTTAAAATATGTAAATTCCACATTTCTATTTTACTTACTCTACAAAATACTGATCTTGTCTATAAAACGAAAAAACTCTTCTTCTTTATGAAGCTATCATAATCTTTTGACACTCACAGCAACATTTTAAAGGGAAAATTTCAAGGATTTCTATGAAAATATTTAAGAAGATGTACCTTCAGAGTTTTACGGCAATTTTATGAATTTACTTTCGCCATAAAGTTAAAATATTTCGGTGAAATAATGGCACGAAACCAGTGATTATAGCAACAGATTAGGGGAACTTACAATGGGTATTACCGTGTTTATTACTCAACTTAAGAAAACGTTTTGTGATGGTATTTACATTAGGTACTTATCACGTTATGCTCGTGGCTAAGTTATAACAGTCGCATAAGTCGATCGATCAGGTTAAGCTACGCTTGCCACGGTTGGTCCGTGGATGGGTGACCATCTGTCCATACCCCTCCGTGCCTCGGAAAGTACTCTAAGCCGTTGATCCCGGCTGTCATTTGTGGATCTTTGAGAGTCGTTACGGGTCGTCAGAAGCCCGAAAGTCTGATAACTAGTCTTACCAAGACCAAGGGGTAATGTATTAGGTACCTAGTAACTGGGTTGTGGAGGTCAGATAGGCAGTCGCTTCATGTAAAATACTGGTACTCAGCTGCATCCGGTGAGACCGGAAGCTGACCCCAAAATAGTTGGGAAAGGGCTAGGCAGATCATGTCTTATCACGTTATGCTATTTGAACGGTCCGATCTTCAATATATGCGGTGTCTCCCCGCAGACCATGGCCACCTTTTATCTTGCGCCGCCTGTTACCTGTACTCGTGCGGTTCTAATGTCTGCGTCAGTGAATGGTGTTAGCACTGCCGAGTACAGAGTCAAACAAAAATGTAACTTCTTTTCCGTCGGTATTTGCCATCGACACGACACAATATTTTTTTCGCTTTTTCGTTCAAAAATTAGAAAGTAAGTATTCATGGAGATAAGTATAGTCACTGAATTCATGACCAAAATTATTTAGGCGCAGTTTCTTTCATTCATAGAAATAATAAAAAAAAAATTCAATGCCGTCTCTGTGTATTCTAAGGTCTGTGATTTTTACTAGTCGCAGTTTCATAGTTCCTAAGTTGTTCGCCAGATGGCGCTAGTAATTTTTACGAAGTATTGTAGAGGTGGGGTGCGGCAAAGAGGGAACGAATGCTCAAGGTTATTTGCTCTGGGTACGGCCTTAAACGAAGGTTTTATTCTAGCATGGACGAAAGTGTACCTGTATACGTGTAACGGTAAAGTGTTTGGTTATTATTTGTGACTTTTCTAGTAAGTACTTGTAGCTGTACATAATACCAACGGCCGCAGCGCGCTGGCGCTCGGCCGAGTGACCGACCGTGGAGCCCTAGCTCTCTGCTACCGCCACCGCGATGGTGGCGCTCCTGTCGTGAGTTCAGTGAACTACAGACTAATACGTGCTGTGCAGTGATTGGGTAATAGTTTCCGCAATGTTTTCAAAAGTGCCCACAGATATATTTTTGTTAATTTAAGAATTTATGTATAAGTAGTTAGTTTTCCTAAAATAAAACCAGAATCGTTTAGTGTCTCGAACTGATTGTTTCTCTCGAAAACCTACAGACCTAACATACTCTTACCTCAGTTGGTCCTGAAGAGTCAGATTAGTGAGAATTTTCGTTTTTTGGGTTGTTAGTGCCATTTTGCAAAATATGTAAATACAGTTAGGAATCAATCATGAAAAGTTATGTATGGGGTTTTTCTGTTGCTGAAACGGTTAAATTATCTGTTCTGCGTGCTCCATCTCAAGTTAAGTACCATCGTGTACACAAAAATAAATTGAATATTATTTATTGTTGTTGGTGGTTAGCAGTGGTTTCTATTTTATTAAGTACCTGGTACTTGTTCATAGGCCTACACTGCCCTCCCATACGTACTCTAATTTGAAAATATTGTAAAAGTCAATTATTTTAAAAAGAGTACCTAACCGTGGAGTTACTTGCCGACTCTTCTCCATAGAAAACGACCAATTGGAATCGAGCACCTAGCTTCTGACGGTTTATAAGTAAGTTTTTTAGTATTATTTATAGTAGTATTTTGAACACATAATGTTGGTTTAAATTAAAAAAGTAAGGGTAGGTATACAATAATAAGAAAATAAATAAAAATAATATTCTAACATCGAGACAACCGGGAAACTAAACTATGTAAGTACAAGAACTATTCTATAATAAATACAGGGAAAGATAAAATATAAGAAACTAGCTGTTGCCCGTAACTTCGTTTGTTGTCCAGTATAAAAAGTATCCTATGTGCTTCTCCATGTCATGGTGGTAGACCATGACCTGGAGAAGCGTGCCAAATTTCATCCTAATCTGTTCAGCCGTTTTAGCATGAAAGCGTAACAAACAAAGATTACAAAAACTCAAATCTTTTCTCTTTACAAGTTATTAGGTACTAGCTTTTGCCCGAGGCTTCGCTCGCTTTAATTTAGAATTTAACAATCAATTCGAGTTGTACTCTGCTTGTTGTTTGGCCGTTGCAATTATGGGCTCAGAATAATACTTTTTTTCTGGATGAAAGGTGGGTATTTTTTCGGTATCCCTGACAACGTATATGCAAAATGGCATGATGATCGGTTCAGCGGTTTAGGCCGTGAAAAGGTATCAAACAAACAAACTTACTTTCGCATCTACAATATTATAGTTAGGAGGATGAAAAACCGGTCTATCAACACTCTAGACTCACAAAATGTATTTGGTACATAGATAAAAAAAATACTTAACAAACTACACGTGGCGCCATCTATTATCATAAAAATGTAATTGTTGTTATCCTAGGGAACAATACTTTTTTTCGTGATGAAAGGTACCTTATGTCCGTTTCTGTACACCTGTCAACGTATATCCAAAACAGGATGATCGGTTCAGTGGTTTAGGCGTGAAAGGTAACAAACAAACTTACTTTCGCATTTATAATATTAATATAATTATATTATAAGTTAAGATAGGTACACGTAAATGTAGTAAAAAAGAAAGTAAGTAAAAGTTTAGGGAGTCTTTTTTGTGTAATAAATCATAAAGTTTCTAGGTAACTCAAACTAGCTTCTACTCGCATCTGCTATACAGGGTGGCTGGGGCATTGTCGCGGAAACTGAAACCATTCAGCACATGTCATGATTCTAGACCCCTAGCGTAGAGATTTTGCTGTTTCATAGAAAAGCGCAATAACTACGCGGTCAAAATTTATGGAACAGCTCTTTTTTTAAATAACTGACGCAAAATTTCAACGAAGGGGGATTCAGGGTCAAGTCCTGAATCCTTGGTAACAGGTTACGCGTCGATGTAATTCTCCTTTGTCTTATTTTATTTCATTGTTTTAATTATATTGTTGATTTACTTGTTACGTACTTTTAATTATGTCCATAGCTTAATTTAAGTGCCAGCTACAATATAATTTTTAATGGTACCCATTCGATAATATGTAGTTTTATTTTATTTTATGTAGAATTAAATGTCAAATTTAGATATATATCAAAAAACCCTTCAAATTCAAATATTTCGAAAACTATTTAATTTCGGCGAAACATATGGGTTCAATTTGTTGCATTTTGGCCCCCCATCAGCTCCTGACAGATAGACGTCGAATTACAAGTAACCCTGTATAACTCACTCGCAGATGAAAAGGAACTGACAGAGATGACTTGGAAAAGAATATAAAAGTCTAATAATAAAAGGTTGCTCCTCATTTCTCTTATCTTGATAATTACGCGCGGAGATCTTTTTTATGGTTTTTTATTGTGTATAATAATATTCATGAGATAAGGTAATAAAATGTTAAATGATACTTGAGGTTTGTAAAATGTACAGTCTTTTGTGTTTTCTCATTTGTTTTTGTTTGTCACTTTTGTATAATTTTACTATTTAACCCATTGAAGGACACTGAACGAGACATAATTATATCAAGTAAGTACTTAATCATTTATTTACCAAAAAAAAGTTAGCTTTAGTAACAGCAGTGATGCTTCAATAAGGGATGGGTTTGGCTATTACAGATCAGTAAGACTTCAAACTAGGAAAATCCTATATCTTGAAGGACATCAATATACAGGGTGTAAGGGGAACGCTTCCGAAGCCAGAACGTAGATTATATACTACCTAAATGCAAACGGATACCAATAACCTTTCACTTTAAATTGGTTATTTTCAAGACTTCATATTTCGTAAACACGCAATGGAAACCGTCCAAAACGTGAGGTCACTGACACGCAACGCAACATACGCGCCACCTTGCGTCCGCGTGTTTCGGGCGCCGAGCGCTCCGTACGGCCGAGTCACGGGATTTATACGGAATTTACAAACATCACTTTCAAAATGCCTACCTTTACAACACTTCACAAAAATTATGAATTTTAATCGCATTATTCGTAGCCCACTGTTAAACATTAAAGCTGACAGAGGCATTTTACGTACCTGTCTAAATCCTTTGCGACCTTATGAGGTTTGGCTCGAACTGCGCTCCATCCCTTTCAATACAAAGTCGGGCCCGTCGTTGTGTCGACCCGTGAACACGAGGCAATAGTGTAGGATCCTCAACACATTCTGCACGAAGTCTATCGAAAACACTCACTATTCTGCCCCGCATTTCATCAGCACTGTCACATTCCCGATTAAAAACTCTTTCTTTCACATAACCCCACAAAAAGAAGTCCAAAGGTGTTAGGTCAGGTGAACGAGCCGGCCAGGCGTGCGGCCCCATTCTTCCGATCCAGCGGTCATCAAATAGCTCAGTGAGACGCTCGCGGACAGGGCGCGTAACATGCGGTGGAGCACCATCGTGCTGGAACCATGCTCGACGAAATTCAGCCAACGATACATCATCTAGCATATCATCTAAATGTTCGTTTAAAAAAATAAGATATTCTGATCCATTGAGGCGCTGCGGTAGAAACACTGGTCCTAGAATTCGTCCATTAAAAACACCAGCCCATACGTTGACGGACCATCGGGTCTGATGGCCGGTTTCTTGAGTGGCGGACGGGTTCACGTCTGACCATACATGAGCATTCCTCCTGTTCCACATCCCGTTCCTCGTGAAAGTGGACTCGTCCGTCCAGATAATGTGCTCAATAAAGCCAGGCGCACGTTGTTGATCTAGCAGCCAACGACAATACGCACGACGACGAACGTGATCGTTAGGTAGCAAAGCTTGTACTTTGTGTATTTTGTAGGGCCGCATTCTGTTCCGGCGCAAGACTTTGTGAACTGTCCAGTGAGAGACTGTCGGTTCGCCCCGGCGCCGCAATAATTTCGCTGCACTTCGTGTGCCCAGGCGAGGATTTTGGCGAATCAAATTTAAAATACGCTCCTCTGTCTGAACATTCACTTGTTGTCCACCACCTGCGGCTATCGGAGCAATCGGTCGATTTTCTAAAACTCGCTGAAAAGCTGCCGTTATCATGCGAGAATCAGACGGATGCCGGACGTTCGGAAATCTGTCTCGGTAAATTCTCAACGCAAGAGAAGCATTGCCACGGGCTTCTCCTAAACACATTATTAACATGTTGCCGTATTCACGAGCACTGTACACGTATGCATCAGGCATTGTTAAACACAACAAAACTGTACTATAACTAAAAAACAATAAAACAACACTAAAAACGTAACAATAATAACTAAATACAAATTTAAAACTAACAAAACAGTATTAAATACGGTTCAATACCTATCGACCGATTAAACGTAACGCGCGTTCGCTCACGAACTGAGTCTGAAAGGAACTAACTAGATTACTAAGAAGTACTAAGAACATCAAACATGCCGCCTGGCCACGTGCGGCGGCGCCGGCCGACAAACGTACCGCCGCGCGCCACGCGTGTGTGCGTGGACGGGGAATCACATAGGTAGCGGTGTCTTTTCATGTGCAAAGATCAACAAATTACAGAAAATGTTAGAAGAATAATGATAACCAGAAACCAATTAATTTTAATTGATATGAAATTGTACTTTAAATGCTTTATAATTACAAGCTGTTTTCATTTTCTAACTTTTAAATTAGTTTTAACGAGTTTTTTAGATTAAATTAATTAAATTATCCACTTTCAATTGATTGGTATTACATACCTACTTAATGAAGGATACAGTTATAGCAATAAACGAGTGCGCGTCGTGTGACCCGTAATTACATTGACATAAAGTTCAAATTTAATTGATTCACGCGCGCTATTTGCTTGAAACGGTGCACGTGATGAAATTTTTTTTGTCATTCACAGGTAAAGTCGGCGATTTTTTACTTTATTTCATTCACTATCGATTAACGACTTACATACAAAACTGTTATTAAATGCACGACACGGCCCATTAATTTAAAACATTTGGAGCCTCTGTAATGTTTATTTTTCTTTATTTTGGCGGCGCTTTACAAAGGATGTCTAGGTCGCCGCCCACGCCGCGCAATAGTCGTCGAAGCTTCTCTCTATCAAGTGAAGTGACCCGGGTTCAAATCTCGGCCAAATACCAATGACTTTTGTAATCATTTACCTTGATTATCAGAATTCGACCGAATGTCACAATTATCTCTGTACCTCGCTGGAATGGTCCATCTCGCTTCCCCCTTCACCTCCCCGTGTTAACCTCGTCGCGTGACTCGTCGGCCGTCGCCTCAGTACGGTGAGCCTCTTCGTTACTTATACGCGTCTCGTTATTTTGCTAATTTTTGTATTATTATTGTTTTGATTTTGGATAGTTATTGTTAAGTTTGCCGATATGAAGTCGTCGACCCCAGATCTAGAGATAATCTGACCATGATGTAGGTAGGTAAACATTTCAATTTTCTTACTGTGCAAAATTTTATTGAACGAATTAACGAAAGTGCTCTTTCCCAATCACAGTAGGTATCTTATTATCTCTATTCGACATGGATCTCAAGGTTAAGCATAAACATCTGGATTTTTCTGATTTGTGAACATAATTTGCGAACATTCGGATCAAAATTGTAACCCGGTTCAAGGGGAAAATCATTACGAACCTTGCATGAATGGAATCCGAAAGTAGATATCCCAGAAGGTAATAGTGAACTGAAAAGATATTTGCTTCAACTTTGACGCACATCAATCGCGTGAACAAAGGGGTCGTTGGCCGCGCTGCTGTCGGCAAGCGCTCGCGCACTTTGAACTCGGGGCTATGCGCGATTGTCAGCTGATATTTATTTACGAATACATTGCTTGATAGAGTTGTAAAGAAAAAAAAATTGTTTAATGGCAAATAATGGTTTCATTTAACTGTTCTCACCGCATAGTGTACGAAAAAGCTAAAAAAAATTAGTAAAATTGTAAAAAAAAAAAAACTGTTTTTTTTATGGTATCGTATCGAGAATCACTAGCCCTATCACCTGTCTTCGTTTTCGGAAGCGTTTCCCTACCACCCTGTATAGAAGTTTTACTGTTATTTCGTCGAGGGGCGTTTAGTCTTCCGCGTGAAAGTTTTATGATATATACATAGGTATATATCATAAAATTTATTCTATGGCATTTGGGAATAGTGTAGCTTTCTATCAGTGAAAGAATTTTTGAAATCGGATGAATGCTCATACAAACAAACAAAAAAATGTACTCTTTTATCATTCTAATAGCTTCTGTCCGCAATTTCTTCCGCGTGAAATTTCTTATTTTTAACATAATATATTATATCCTATGACACTCGTCACTGCTATAACTTCCCATTAGTGTTGACACGATCACATACCTTAGTGAGTTAATTTATTTCGTATAATAATATGTAGGTAAAGACTGTTTTAGTGTACGTTTACGTGAGTCTGTTACACGAGTTTCAATATATTTCCACAAAACGTTGCTTCTTTGCCTTGCTAGAAACAACGCGATGCAGAAAAAATAATGTAGGTACCTTAATCCTTCAGTCATAATTACGCAAATATTACCTCAACTCTTAGAATTTCTTCTACTTAAAACATCCACAAAAACATGACATATTATTGTCACTACACGCTGTATATCAAACAGTTGAACTCGAAAGAGAACGTCATGCACATGAACGAACGAATGAATGGCAGATGGAGTGAACGTTTCAATTGACACGTGTTGTTCATTCGTGAGTAATTCGAATGACTTGACATACATATAGAAAGCTATAATAAATTAGTTGACAGTTTTATCGCGAAAGGCAGAATGTGACAAAATGTGACATAATGTTTAGTCTAATATATCCGCTAGTCAATATATTATATTGGGCCATGACTTTTTGCGTAAGACAATACTATACAATATTTCTTTTGTCGTGGTCGTACGAACTATGCAAGACACATTATACGACATGCGACTGCGACAGCTCGGCCACTGCGTCTATTTGCCGGACGATTCTGGACACGAAAGGCTGCGGCCGATAATTTTCGTGTAAGTATTTTGTTCAAAGGTCCGCACAAATTGGCTCTCACTACATGTCGCAGCGACTAGACGCACGGTGCATGCGCACACCCAAATACAGTCGGATAAGCACCTAGGCAAGTGAAACTGGATGCTCCATATTCACTCAACAGATGAACAGACGCAAACGACAACTCTGCGTCTCACAAGACACACGGTTTGCGCTGGCACTACAAGAATAACTGGAACCGTGGTAAGAATATACCAGTACTAGCTATTAGTAATATGTACAAGAAAAGCTCACGTCGTGGTGTCTAATACATTATTCAGTTAGGAGATAAAGCAGTGTCTTAAGCCACGGGTGCTATATTGAATCCCCGACGTATCGAAGGATTCTCGAGCTCTGAATTAACTCCTGAGCGAAGCAAGGGAGTTAAGACTAGAATCCTGAGTGCAGCGGGGTATTCAAGCTCGCCCAAAACGAAGGCACGTTTATGCCCGAGGAGAATACTCTACTTTTCGCACCTACTGCGAGGTAATAAAAACCAATTCGATTTTGCATTTGTAGTTTATGAAACTGTTAAATAACCGAGGAATACGTAATGATGTGCAGTTTCATACACAATTTTATCTAAGCTCCTGCAATATCATCAAAAACACACAAAAAAATCGTAAATGTGTTGCGACGACGTGCCGCCATTACCGCCACAGATAATGTAGATTATTCAATAATTTTGGACTTGACCATACACAAGGTGGAGACGAACATAGAACAATAATTTAAAATTCGCATATGAAAGTAAGTAAGTACATCTTTCAAGACACTTTTACACGTCAATATTTTAAAACTAGATGGCGCCGATATATCCCTATTTCCTAGCTGACTGATCCCTGAGAAGAAATGCCGAAACAAATTCAGAGGCCATGGTCTCTTTTAAAGTACAAACTATTATTATTATTAGGATTTTATGCGAGTCTAACAATGCAGGGCCATCTCTGGAAGGGCCTTTTGAAGAAAGAGCCATTTCAATTTGAGTTGAAATGTCCTAACAGACGGCATGTATGCATCTGTCATTGTAGCTCAACCCAATTTTAGGGAGCTCAACGACCCGTCACACGATGCTACCAGATCTGCAAGACATTTGCGTACGCCGTATATAAAATACTCAAAACCGCCAGACAGCTATAAAGTCATGTATTCAATCTAGCCTGCATGGTCCGCACATTCACAGTCAGTTTTCTCAATAAATATCACGTAAATGAATAAAAATGACATTATTAATTCCAAAACACTTAGTATAAAATAGTTTGTTGCTTGGGGTTACATTGGAATAGCTTAATTAATCCCAAGCCTTTTTGTCATCCAAGTAATCTTTTACTTTATTGAAACCTTTTCGACAGAGTTTCTGTTTAATAAATGATTTAAATTTATTGATGCTCAGTTCTATAATATGGCTTGGAAGTTTGTTGTAAGAACGTATACTTTGGCACTTAAACGATTTACAAATTTTTTGGAGCCTATTTATTAATTTACAATTAGTAAATCTTTTTTTTTTTTTGTAGTATTTATGTTATGAATGTCGTTAATATTATTTTTTACATAAATCAGGTTCTCGTATACATATTGAGATGCGACTGTCATGATGTTTATTTCCTTAAATTTATCCCTCAGTGAATGCCTACAACTTAGGCTATAAATTACTCGAATGGCTCGTTTCTGTTGATGAAATATAGCCTGAATGTCGTCTGCATTTAAAATATATCTAATGATGTTCCCAGTCTGGTTCTCTGTTGTGTTCCCTAACTTTTTTATCCATAATCTAAAGCGCCATAATGTTTTTTCTCACAGATCATAATTATAAACACATTTTTCTGCTAATCATCATTTGTCCGAATGATAACTTGCCCGAACTTAATGTCACATAATATCACATACCATAAAATTTAAATCCCTAAATACAATATGCCCTAAATTTGTTTGTCATAAATATTACAATCAATAATATACAAAAGACCTAAAACCGTTTTCAATAAAAGTTTTGTGTTCTAAATTGCGCTGGATGTATTAGCACTCAATAAAACAGTTGATTGTGAACATGGAGTTTTTATTTCCCTGTAATCATGCAAACAAGCATATACCATGCACGCAGCAAGCATGCAGCATGCAATGAGCAAGCAAGCAAGCATGCAGCATTCAAGCGAGCATGCAACATGCAGCAGGCATGGTTTCTGTCACGGCTCCGGCGCTGCGGGGCTCCGGCGCGGCGGCGCGGCGGTCCCACGCGAGCTTATCGTCTCAGATGATTTAACGCTCACCACCGCAGCTTCGTCTTGCTGCAGTCTCAGCCGCGGCGGCAAGCGTTACAACCACCTGCTCCTCAACTCGCGGGCCGCCTCGCCCCTCCGCGCCTACGAGATTCTAAATTACACTTTAGGTGTAGGGCATACAGACTGCGTGGAGTCGGATTTAGCAAATGCAGCAAACAATTTTAGTATAAATGAACATTCGGAATAATACACATTATTTAATACAATAATTGTAACATATGACTTTATTTCACGCAAAATTAGGAGATTCAATTATTATATAAGTAGTACTCGATATTATGACAGAATAGTTTTAGAAGTAAAGATAATTAGGTAAAACAAAATTTAATAATAATTAATTTAATAATTTTTTAATTTAATAATTTTCAAAGTTACTGAAGTTTATAGCAAACGTGTTATGGATAATGATTTTCGGACAAACAATTTTAGGAGAAGAAAGGGAGTACCTCCCATTCTGCATACAAAAATTCAACTAAATATATTCAATACATTAGTTACTATAGCTAGACAAAGATCGCCATAACCCATGGTTGGCCCACTACTATTTAGTTTGCTTGAAAAAAACATTTTGTTAATCCAATGTTAAGATCAATTAAAGTCTGTTTTTTAATCTCGTAGACTAAACTGACATTACGAGTGTTGTCAGTTTATTGCAATTCTTAAATAGTGATGTGGCACAACCGAAACTTAGCGTTAATAAAATCAAGTATCGTTTTTTTATAATAAGTTATCCTGAAATAATGTCTAAGTAGGTACTTATTTAAAACGTAATAATACGAAATTAATCATGTAAAACATATATTTTTAATTACTTAATTAATTACAGGTATTCGTTAATCTGATTCAGATAATGACTCCATATCTGAGGAATATTCTGAATCATCAGAATCGCCACCTACTTTTATGATGAACCTATCAGTAATGTCGTCGGTTATATGGCCCAAATGACACATTTCATCTTCAATTTTAATTACATGGCCTACACAGTCTTTCCACCGCTGCGGGGTCACTTTTCTGGTCATATTGCCGTATTCAAAATCTAACATTTTTAAAACTATCGTATTATCATAATTATTTTAAAAATTGCAGTTGTTTGTATGGTGTCAAGTTCCATAATTGCCGTATTTTTTAAGTTCTGCCGTTTCGTAAGAGAAAAGGGTGAAGATTGCCATTTTAACGCGTACGGGAACAACACTGATGTCATCTATTTTTATTTTTTTTTTGTTTAGTTTTAAGGCATCGAAACATGGTCGGATTACGCATGGCGTTGCGTGGTCAGATTTCCCTGGCAGTTTGTAGCACGTCGTGCGGCCGTGTGTACGTACGAGAATTTTAAATATAAAACTTTGAATGAAAATAAAATTCGTCTAATAAAGATAAAAAGTTACGATTCAACAAACCGGTATCGTAGGTACAACACTGCACAAAAGAGCTGGCAACATTATTTGTAAATTTGACATTTGCATGTGTCAGTTTAGTCTACGAGATTAAAAAACAGACTAGTGTTCCCAGTGTTATCATTTATTGTCATATTGTTGCCTCCACATTGTATAATTACAGAAATAATTGTTTTTATTGATGTAATTATTTCTGTGTTACCTATTAAATGAATATAGGTTAATGTTACTTATTATTCCACTAAAGCATCTCTATTAATTTGCTTATTTTCATTTTTATTCGTCCACGGCCTCTAAAACCTATGAAGTTAGAGCTCCTTGGTAGAGTTGTACTTATATAGAAAAAAGTATTTTTTTGATTTCATACAAAATCTTTTAGTTGGGTTTCCAAGTCAAATCACATTATGCAACAGCGGGTTATAATGAAATCCAGTACAATCCAGCCTGGGACTTTAATTACCTACTGGGTTTAGGTTAGTTTTGCATGACATATAACTTGACATTAGCGAGCGGGGGTGGTGTGAAATAGTACATTACTGCAGCGGCCAGCAAAAGAGGCATTGATGGACGAACGTGTAAATGTGGGCTGAGGCGAAGCCGAGGCACACATACGTAAGTCCATCAGTGCCTCGCAGAAATTTAAATGCAATTACTTTTCGAAATGAATGACGAACAACAATAATAACGCGTTAAGTGTTCGTATGTTTTTTTTTCTTTCAATAAACAGCTTTCTATTTGCAAGCTAGTAAAAAATTTATATAAAACCTTTGATAAGTTACCTCCTCGGTTGCCATGTTTGCGAGTAAAAGATCGTTCCATTTTTAAATTACACGATAGTTAAGAGTTTACCATGTAATTGATTTAGTACCTATCTAAAAAAAAGTACTCTGTGTTGGCAGCTAAACCACGACAGATATGGATTTTCATACAACTTTTGCCGGCCGCTGCTCGCATGTATTTGACCAGCACAGCAATTTAGATTTATCTCGAAGAAGGTTGTCAAAATAATGGTCAAATTTCCAAGCATGTTCGAGAAAAATATTTAGCCAGTCAGCACGGTGCTATTATAGGGCTGACCGGTCAGGGTGCACATTCAAGTAGGTATTTCCACTGAGCCAACGATTTTAATACAGAGGGTTAAAATGATTTAGTGATTTTCAGCCCCATAAATTAATTTTAAACCAGAGACGCAAACCAAAATGGTTTGCGTCTCTGGTTTAAAATGAATTTATATGCAGTAGAATTCTTAAAGATGTTTATAATTGTGTATTTGTTTGTGGCAAATCCCGTCAAGTTTAAACAAACATTATTATCCACTCCAAATTCTATTTAGCCTTAAGCGCGATATAATCTACGCAGAATTAGGTTATAATTCTCAGTTGACGGAAGTGAGCAGCTGTCTAACTTACAGACCTCGAGATTCACATGTTCTGATAGTTAATTATAAAGTTTGTTTCAGTTCTAACAAATAATATCTGTCCTTTCTAGTGGTTGTATGTATGTTGATGATTGATTGTATGTACTTATCCCTTTTTTAATCGAATAGAGTGTATTATTATTAATACCAAAAGTGATTCCGCTGTCATGTTTACAGAATAAACAATTTCATTTCACATAGTACGTAATATAATCTTCTGAACATTAATATTATTTAATTATTTTAATCTGTTATCCAAAACGTCTTACTAGGTCGAAAGCTCTCTGCGAACTGATCAAGCGACTAGTTTCCATTTCACCCCACCATCACCGTGACGCTACTCAAACGGCATGGCGGTTGACTCTTGACTGTGTTGTTAATTTAAATAAATAAACTTCCCGAACATTGTATTTAACAATAATGAATAATAGTTTTTGAAGCGAAATAAACACGCGACTGCGTTGTGACAGTAGCGATAATGCAAGCAAGCTAAAGATAGACGGTAAACGACTGAATCGCTGCAAAAATTCGCCTTGTGTAAAGGCCCTAAAGCCTGATTTACACGGTCCGATTTGATTGTCTGTGAAATACCATAAGTTGAAGCAACATAAAACACATTCATTATATTATTTGTATCACAGTTTTATTGTACGCCACAGAAACTTACATCGTGTAAGTGGGGCTTAGGAGGTGGTTCATATAAGCACTTAACTACCAAACGTAGTTACATATTTTTTAATGTGAAACTCACCTTTTAAACTAAGTTTGAAGGTTAACTTACCTTTAAATACTCGTTAAGGATGAAAGGAAAGCTTCGCTCTTTAGCAAGACTTTTTTTATTTTTTATCTTGAAAATTATTTGATCATTTGAATGCTTAGTATTTAAAATTTTCTTGACTTTCTGCATCTTTCCTTTAACGCTTAAAATTTGACATCGACTTTAGGTAGGTATAACACACACCTCAATCAACTCATCATAACGCAGTCCACTGCTGCACATATACCAGTCCCAGGCTGCGCCCCAACACCCAGTCCTCCACTCTAGCGATACGCGGTCTCCACTCTAGGACACGTCTGCTCCACCGGCCATCGGTCCTTCGACAAACGTAGCCAGCCCACTGCCACTTCATCTTGCTTACTCTGCAAGCCTTGTCAGTAACTCCGGTTCTTTTCCGGATAATTTCCTTTCTGATGTTATCCTTCAAAGAAGCTCCGAGCACAGCCCGCTCCGTAGCGTGCTGAGCAACCTACCTATATCTACATACACAAAACCTGTGATATATATAACCCTTTCCGATTATTTTGCTATAGTCGCGTTAAAAAATGATTCTGTATATTTTATGCTCCCAACACACATACCTACACTCGAGATTAATGACCGTACTCCGATACTCAATTTGGAGAGGATTGTGTTGGATCCAGCTCAATTCAAGTGGAGGCTCAATTTACTATAGAACGCTGAAAGTCAGACATACTGTAAATCACTAGACATATAATATTCCTACAATTCTATTAAGTAGAATTTTTTTTATGCAGATTTGATAAATGTTTCGGAATAAGTTGTGCATTTCAAGTATTGTCTAAAGTTATTCAAGCATTTGAAAGTTTTGATTGAAATTAAGGCAATGTACTAGATATGTAAATTGACTAAGAGTTGAACTCACGAACTAGCTCTTGGGGGTTATTTTAACTTGAATCCCACCTGAAAATAACATTCATTGTCTTTAGGATATACAAGGTGGAGACGACAATCACACTACTTTGTACACCTACATTTTAGCAAATAAAGTATCTTATCTTATCTTAACACGACAATTAATTAAACTGGGTATATCTCATCCCCAATTTGCATACGAAAATTTATTCAAATATATGTATATCCAATAGTTTAGTCACTATAGCTAGTCAAATATTAGCAAAAGCCATAGTCGGCCCATCACTGCTATTTAGTGTGTTTGAAAAAACACTTTTTAATTTCTATGCTAGAGTTTATTTGATAGTTCCAAAATACTCAAATGCATTACTTTTGTCAGTGTTCTCATTTATTGCCGTATTGTTGTCTTCACATTGTATTGTTTTTCAAAAGATGTTAATAGTTATCAGAAAAGTAAGTGCACCATACACAGAGTGAAGAGATTTATCAGTATTTTTTTGTTCATTAAAAGATAACTTTTTAAAGAAGTTCGGGTTTGAATTTTTCGTAACCAGACCTCTAACCCCTTTGAAAGAATAAGTGGTATTTCCAATCACTATCACTGTGCAGGTACCTATGTGAATAGATTACACCATTTTTTATGAGGCCTACATATATGTCCTTTCTTTGGTATTGTTCGTCAGTCGGTGAGCTCCTAATAGCTCTAAGTTGAGCGACATGACTACTGACAAATGTGTGCACTGAGTGGACAGGTCGAATCAATCTGTATGGCTCTTTCCTCAAAAGACCATTCAGACACTAACCTACATGGTCGTCACATGATCTGGCCAAGATTTTGTGTGGACTTTAAAAGAGACTTTGACCTCTGAGTTGGTTTCGGTCTTTCTTCTCAGAGTACTCAGATAGGAAACGCCAGCCTCATCTAAATTAAAAAATATGATTGACGTGTAAAAGTATTTGTACAAACCTACTTACAGAAAAAAACACTTATCAGTTATCTCGGGCTTATTTCAAAGAAATCCTCTACTTTAAAATACCGTCACTCGGTTTTAACCTAACACTTCACACGATGATTCCATTAATTAAAAAACAAAAAATCCCGCGCATTTCTGAATAACTTCAAAATGGCGCTCAAGGGTACTCAAGATCATTGAGACGAGGTTCAAAGCCTCTACAAAATGTCTGACACGTTTATACAAAAAGGTTGGAAAAAAGAAATTAAAATATATTATTTAGATATTTGTAATTCACACTGACAAGGTGTCTGAGATTTTGAAGTGTGGTTTGTGTCTGAGCTGAGGTTATCTTGAAGAAATTGTCTTATTTTATTGTTTTTTAAGTTGCCTCTTTCCATACAAATAGTGAGTGAGTTATTATGCCATAAAAATAGTGACTAAATATTGTGTCGCATGACCGCTGTAATCGTGTGAAAAATAAAGTAACCATTAGGCGGGTATCACATTTCCGCCGTGAAACCATAGCTGCGAAACCGCTGTAGTGCCACCATGACTTGGCCGTTGTACGACAAGCGAAATAGAAGCGAAACTGATTCTATCTCTTTCCCGCGTGATTTCGCTGATCTGCTCGGAGCCAGTTCGCACCTCCCTGCACTCAGCCCGCTATTTTGTTGCGGTGCCGCTTTTGTTTCGCTGATCTGCTCGGAAGCCAGTTCGCACCTCCCTGCACTCAGCCCGCTATTTTGTTGCGGTGCCGCTTTTGTTTCGCTGATCTGCTCGGAAGCCAGTTCGCACCTCCCTGCACTCAGCCCGCTATTTTGTTGCGGTGCCGCTTTTGTTTCGCTGATCTGCTCGGAAGCCAGTTCGCACCTCCCTGCACTCAGCCCGCTATTTTGTTGCGGTGCCGCTTTTGTTTCGCTGATCTGCTCGGAAGCCAGTTCGCACCTCCCTGCACTCAGCCCGCTATTTTGTTGCGGTGCCGCTTTTGTTTCGCTGATCTGCTCGGAAGCCAGTTCGCACCTCCCTGCACTCAGCCCGCTATTTTGTTGCGGTGCCGCTTTTGTTTCGCTGATCTGCTCGGAAGCCAGTTCGCACCTCCCTGCACTCAGCCCGCTATTTTGTTGCGGTGCCGCTTTTGTTTCGCTGATCTGCTCGGAAGCCAGTTCGCACCTCCCTGCACTCAGCCCGCTATTTTGTTGCGGTGCCGCTTTTGTTTCGCTGATCTGCTCGGAAGCCAGTTCGCACCTCCCTGCACTCAGCCCGCTATTTTGTTGCGGTGCCGCTTTTGTTTCGCTGATCTGCTCGGAAGCCAGTTCGCACCTCCCTGCACTCAGCCCGCTATTTTGTTGCGGTGCCGCTTTTGTTTCGCTGATCTGCTCGGAAGCCAGTTCGCACCTCCCTGCACTCAGCCCGCTATTTTGTTGCGGTGCCGCTTTTGTTTCGCTGATCTGCTCGGAAGCCAGTTCGCACCTCCCTGCACTCAGCCCGCTATTTTGTTGCGGTGCCGCTTTTGTTTCGCTCGTATGTGTGGCAGTCGACAAGTTTATAAGCGAAACTTATATTTTTATGTAAAATGGATGTTGATTTTACGAGAAAACTAATGTAAGAGGTCCGAAGTAGACCTGTATTTACTAAGTCGTAAGCGACGACATTTTGCTCCGATCGCTATGCATCCAATTAGACTGGAAGCCGACCCCAACACACTTGGAACCAAGTTTGGAAAAGGCTAGGCAGATAGATTATTTAGTTTCCTACAATATTTCTGTTTAGCTTTAGATTTAAATACATTCCTATTCACCGGTTTAAATTAGTTAAATTTACCTAAAACACGTCGCTTCTTGTTCTGAAATAACGTGAAATTTAGAGAAGCCGCGTTCAGTTTTACTGTTTATTTCCGACCATTCGAGCGAGTGTGAGGACAATATACCACAAACGTAGGTTGGAATATAATGATAGAACATACAAACTGATTAATTATATTTTTTCTATCTTTAATGTTACAAAATATTATAAAACATATAACTACTCTCATATCGTAAAATTCGAATCATAAACTTCAAAAATAGTTTATATTGATATACTTTATAAATACAATACCATTTAACAATAGAATCATATTATGACACTTTTTCTAAGTATAACAAGACACAGGGCAAATCCAAGAAGTTAATATCACAAAGATTTCCATAAAAATGTTTTTCTAATGGAACGCATACTATGCGGGGTGCGCCATTTTTATAGCATACAAAAAAGTTTTGACTCAAATTGTACTTTTCTGTGGCAGCGCCCGCTTTAGCGCATGCGCGGTGACGCGCTGGGTTTTGGCGCTATTCATAAGTTATGAAATCAAAAGTCATTTATTCAAACTAGGCTGAGAAACAGCACTTTTTGAAGGTCGTAATTACATAAGCCCATACCCAAAACGCCCGCCCTACACTGTTGTACTGAATTTTGTGGGAAACTTTGATCTTTTATTTAGTAGGTGCAATCCCAATGTATAGGAGTAGATAAAGTAGTGTATGAAACTGCACATAAATAGGTATTAAAACACTCGTGACACTATTAAAAACCTCGCCTGCGGCTCGGTTTTAAACACACACTCGGGTTTAGATAAGTACCCCTCAATATGCAACAGTTTCATAAGCTACTATTAAAAGAGTAACGGTGGAGTTTCTTGCCCATTCTTCTCCATACGAAACTACCTTTTTGAAGGGGCGACAAAATTTTGACGTTCCAAAGTGCCTTTTATGAACCTATTTGAAAAAAATATTTGACGTTGACTTTGACTTTAGGCTAGGCAGATAGAATATTATGTATTAACGTAACAAATGAAATATTACGTATTAACATAAAAGTGCGTGTATGCCCCGTCGTACGAACGTAAACGAAGCAAAAGGAGTATGTAAGGATCGTAGCAGGTGGCTTTCTGTAGTGTCTGCCTACCCTCATGGGAAGAAGGCGTGAGTTTACGTGTGTAAATATGTATGAACTTAGGTTCATTTCATAACAAGTATTGATTTCAACTTTCCTAGTTTAATAGATAAGCATTCTTAGCTAATTGTGACTCTTCTGTGCTTGCGGTCAAGGCATACCTACCGATGCCTCGGATTACGATCCCCTTGATTCCGCATGACTAAAGCCATACTACTCCATTAAAAGAGAAAGGGCAGAGAGCCCCAAGGCTTGACAACAGCCGATTTGTTCAGTAAAAAGTTCTCCGTGAAAACTAGCATCATCGAATGATAGCTCATTTCACCTAAATATTCACGTTGAGAAGTTCAAGTTCAAAGTTTACTATCGCGACGGTTGTTGTTGCGAAAGTGCTTTATACCGTCTACTGTTATTGAATCATTTGAGTCAGTTTAGGTTAGAACAGTGGCCATTAATGCGCGAAGGCGAGCGAGCGAAGCGAGCGTTCCCCGGTAGAGGCCGCCGAGCGCCAGATCCCCTCTATTGTTGGTGAATCATTTGGGTGAACTTTCGCAACAACGAGCGTTGCGATTGTAAACTTTCGCAGTAACGTACATCGCGGTAATGAACTCCGCAACTATGATTTACACTCACAGAATAACTATGGCAAGAAAAAATGCTATGGAATATTCAGCCGAAAAAAGGTTAAGAAAATAATTAATTATAATTACCATTATCTCTGTCTGCCAACTGACCCAATCTTCAGAATTAGCATTTATTTCTCAAAAAACCTGTAGTAAAATGTTTATAGAAAATTCAAATTTCATAAATGAAAGTCAGCGAATTACATTCGTCGCTCTGATGGACACCGACTTTTCAAGATAAAACGACAATTTGGGAAAAAAATATTCATTGAAATGTTTAAAATGATTTCTTCTCAATATTTTTTTACGTTATTTTCTTCTGTAATTGACGTCAAAAGGTTGGGAGAAGTTAAGTTATATGTACGTACATATAGAAGCTAAGTAGGCAAATTAATTTTGAATTTCACGAGCACTTTGAAGAAATGAAATGGAGAAGAAATTGTTTGTAGGTAGGTAAACAGTTTATCCGGGAAATACTCATGCCTTTTGTATAGCCAAGGATTGCTGTGTTCCGGTGAAGTAACGGATACTTAAAATATCTTAATCATATGGATTCGACAATGCAATGTCTACACGCAATGTTAACACGGATTCAGTCATTATGAACCCCCCTGCGTTGATATTTTTCGTCAGTTATTAAAAAGAAAAATTCTCCATACATTTAGACCGCGTAGGTATTGCACTTTTCTATACCTATAGCAGCTACTTTTTATATATAACCGGCGAAAATTGTCTACTCAATGGGGTCTAGAATCCTGTGCTGAATTCATGGTATTAAATTGCTCGTCGACGTCCCTGCCATGCTGTATAGCAGTAAAATGATTAAGAAATTCCTGGATGACTATGTATCTGATTTCATTAGTTCTAGAAAGTTCGGGTTAGTCCAGACTATGTTCCATTTTACAATATTTTAAACACACACAATACTGATGGCGCCAAACTCGTAGCCGAATTCTGGGCCGACTCCATTAAGATTTCTATCGACACACTAAAACGATGAACGCTCTCATTTCTTTCTTTCCTCAGCTTAAAAAAGTCTTTCCTTATATTTAAATTCTCAATAAAATATTGAAATAATCGCTGAAATCCTGTCATCATCATTGGGCTATAAACTCAGTATAAATAAAGCCTTCGTAGCATCGAATAATGTCTGACAGTTTATTATTCTGTGAGAGACAATGGGTCTTTGTGGAGGTGCCTTTATGCTGAACGATTCACAGAATAACATTAATGCAACGTTGTAGAGAATAGATAAAATATATTGAAGTAATGTAGCCTTTACGGTTTCTTATGTTTCAAATAAGCAGTTCTTGGAATTTGAATAAGATTGGCAGAAAATACAGTTAGATTGTAAGAAAGCCTTTGCTGCCTCGCACACTATGCGACATGCAACTGTGACAGCTCGGCGACTAGACGCAACGGCTCACTGCCGCCGTCAATTTTCATACAATTTGTTCAAAGCTCCGCAAACTTGGCGTCGAGTTGCAGAGTAACGACTAGACGCAGACGCAAACGATAGCTCGGCATCTAGGCGCAGCGACAAGACACTGTTTGCGCGACCTTTTGATGTATTTCTCTTATAACAAATAAGCAGCTTTTATTTACGCCAAATTATTATTCAATTTACAACGTGACTTCAATTATTGTTGGTAATAACGAAATGTTTATGTCTACCTACTTAGGGTGAATATCGCCATGACACCGAACGGGATCAGCGCATCTAAACCGCGTTCAAGAGCTGCCAGCCTCAATTGAACTCTGAAAAACGAATAAAAAAGGTTTTATAACCTTCCAATTAACAAGGCGACGCAAGACACCCAAGATTCTCGCAACAGTAAATAATTAATGTTGTCTCATTAGTTGATGCTTGATAAGCTAAATTCAAATCGTGTCGTCTCCGCATCGTGACGTGACAAATAAACTGCCCAATCGATGACTGCTCGAGCGATCCCGGACTTAATCCTATGTAATCGATGCACGCTCACAAATGGCGCCTGCTCTCTGTTTCAGATCACAGGCCATTGAATCATCTACTGCTTATCGGGCATTTTACAAAATGGGGGTGTTTAAATGTTTAAGTACTTGCTTAATATTCTTTTGAGTAAGAATTTGGAGGTGTTAAAATAGCCTTCACGGATGGTGATACTTCAAAGTACCTACGTAGTAGATATTATTGAAATGAATACAGCTGAACTAACAAAGTAATTGAGAGCTAACTACCTACAACCACAAGAGGCACAATAGTGGAATAAGATTGTACTAGATTTTACAAATTATAAGTATGGGGTATATTTTATCTTTTAACCATGAAATCACGAAGCGACTACATAGAATGGTGCAATTAATCCTCAACTTGAATATTTTTTAATAAAAATTATGCAAAAAATAGTTAAACTTTCGAACTTGTATCTACGAAGGCAAAGGCAACTGGTTGTAATTCAGTAGCTTGAAGACTGGAACCACGTTCATTAGGTTTGCCAATTAGATAGCGCTACAACTTTCACTTACAAAGTTTGCATATGTACACTCGTCTGGAGGGCTGGCACGCGACGTACAATGTACATTTTGTCGTTTAGTAAAAGATACTTACTGAATACTTTAATCAGCTGTGCTTTTATATGATTCGGTTCATATTAGAGATCAATCGGATAATTTTATACTCTTCAGTGTTGTACAGTTTTTAGTTATAGATATTATAACTTGTGCCCACAATAATCTTTTGAAGCAAATTAGTAAAACTTTACTAAACCGTTCATAAACAATTACCTACCATTCAAAGATAAATCAAACTAAAGACTTCTAAGAAGCAATGCTTTCGTTTTCAAGACAGCTACAAGCAAGTGGGTAGCTGAGATATTGACAGAATCGTTTGCAGCCACTTGTAGCTCCTAAGAGCAGATGTTTGGAAACAAAGCTAATTCCTTCGTTATCTACTAGCAAGTGACATGAAAAGGAAATTAATTTTAAAAACTTTCACAAAACAATATAATATTCACACCTCGGCAACCCTAAGTTTATTTAGGACATCCCGCTCAACTAGTTTCGGAGTTAGATTCGTTCGCAACATGCGATACTTTCGGCGTTCGCTAGGATTCCAGCAGTTATATCATATGAAACATTCAGTACATATTCATATGAACTACGTAAAAGGCTTTTGAAGTATTCCCGTAGTATTGAAGTATTCCCGTACGCTATTTTGACGTGAAAACATTATTATCACTTTAAAAAAAAATTCTTACAAATTTACCAATTGTCACGTCAATGGTAACGATTTGAAATTGACAATTACAAATTAGCAGTAAGGGCGACTTGTTCGCAATTCAACAGGAAATTTAAATTAATTCATAATATATTATAAATCAATTATAGTATTATTGTTCATATAATTATTATTATATTATTTTAATTAATCTTACCACTGATGTACAGTTGGCTATAAATTGGTATCGAGCCCATCAGGACTTTGCTTCCACATCTGTCTTCACTACCACTAACCCTGAAAATCTGACAGCTCAACTTTTGTTTTTGAGATTTTATAGCCAAAGTTATTTTTACGGTATAACACGGTTTAGGCTTAGAAATACTACCAGAATGCAGGTACCTTAGTATTAACCTAGAATAAAAATAATTATACATCTTATGTTGGTTAAAAAAAAGCTAGGTTGAGCAGTGTTTTCCTGTCCGGTTACATTATGCGATCGTAGTGGTTCCGTATTTTTATCTCACGAAACGACGCGCGCATTACTTGTGGTAACCAACCAAGTGTACAAACACGCTGTGAATGTGTGCGCGAAGACGAGTAGCGTCAGCACATAACACAGACACGCACTTCCGACTTCACCATTGTCTCTGACGGTACCGAGCGCTCCTGCGCTTACACTCACATTCACAGCGTGTTTTACACTTGGTAACCACAAGTAAAGTGCGTGTCGCTTCGTGATATAAAAATACTGTAATAGGAAACAGTTTCAGAAATTCCATATTCAATGACACTTGGAGATCGCAGTACCTATCTAATTATTAACGCTCATACTATGTATGTATTAAACACAATTTACGTGAACGTAGGTAAAGGACGGCTTTTTATCTGAGAGTTAGAACTCTTTTAATGTTAAAGGAACTCTTGTTCAAAACTTTTCAGTCTTTTTGTTTCATTATTAGTGATTCCAATAACCTACTTAGGTATATCAGCTATGTGAATGTGAACTATCGATTGAACACAGCGGGCTCGCCTGTATTCAATGTTAGTGGTCGGCAAATACTATAATGATGTCTGCCATACCATAATATTATGTTTGCCCTATTGGGTAGCACATACTTACGAGTACCTATAGTCACTGTATTCCGTGTTTCCATTTGTGTCGACACGAACTACATAGGAATATTATAGCTCGCACCGAGGGGAAAGCCGATTGTTTTTCACTTATGAATGAAAGCATTGTTCTGTTTTCCTCTTTGCCTGGGGGGGGGGGGGGGGACACACAGTGACTGTATTGAAACTACGCCATTGACTTTCATACAGGCAATTAACATTTGAACTCAAAGTTTTTAATTCAAGTCGTGTTTAGCTTCTCTCTTTTGTTTTCATAGAACGGGAGGGCTGTCATTAGACAAACCATTAGACAAGCCTGCCAATAAACAATTACGCTCTCTTAAATGCTCTTTTTCTTTTAAACGGTATTTCTATTTTCTGCCTTCTAAAATGCTGCTCATTGTTCCAGGTGGTGGTCATGGGCAGTAGTACCACATCAGACATGACGATCAACACGAGCACCGATTCAGCGGCCACCGCGCTCACCTCAGTCACCGGCACCGACGACTCCATGGACGCGGAGCCCGACGCCCCCGACCTGTCCGAGCCCTCCCTCATTGACGACCCCAACGTGCCTACTCACCCCAGTACAGCCCCCCCGCACTACCACAGGCCTTCAAACAGCTGTGATATTCATTCCCCAACATACACCAAACCTCAATCAGCAACCGATGTCTTAGACTCTCCTAGACCAGGACCAGGTCGTTTCGTCTTTGACGTTCCAATGCCTGATCCTAAACGCCAAGAGAAACCAAGAAATAGAACACAAACGCAAGTCAGTCAGACCAGTGTAGCGTCCACGTCCATCCAAATTCCCTACGACCCAAAAATGGATACTCCAAAAAGTCCAAAGGCGAATCAGGCAAAGTATGAGACGCATTTCAAGTTTGAACCCGATCCTGTGAAGAGGAGACAGAGTGAGCCCAGGGTGAAGAATAAACAGAAGTTTGAGAAGGAGTATTATAAGGATGAGGTGGCGAAGCTGAGGAGGCAGTTGGAAGGCACAGAGGTGTTCACGACGTCGGTGTCGAGAAGACGGTCGTCTGCGCACCAGCATTCTGTGCCGCCGCCGTCTTCAAGACGACAATCTACAGGTATGACAAGAAAATGATTCATCCTTGTATGGTCAACAAAAGAGATTAGTGAACAGCCCAAAACTTAACAACCTTTTTGCACCAAGTATTTCTAACAGAGACACTCATATGATGGTTCGTATGAGTTTCATACCTTCCAAACATTTAAACTCCGAATATTGTCATCCCGGAAACGTTAACCTTTTTATTATTTAGCATTTTAATACGACTGCCGAAAACGAGAAGTGTTGTGTTTTCAGGACTTATGTACCTACAGTCACGAGCATAAATACCTTACACTTACGCAAGATTCAACATACATACATAAGTACTAACAGTTCCAAGCATTGATGTCTTTGTACTTTTGATTAATAAGGCTAAATACCTACATGAGTTTCAAACAACAGAAGAACGAGAGATAAGGGAAGGCACGCGTAGAAAATCCACCGACTTCCAAAAACACTTTTGTATGTAGACTGTTTCGGAGAAAAGTTTTCTATCCTTACTGTCAAAATTACACTGACAACTGACATTTGTCTAAGGTAGTGAAGACAATTAGATTTTGGAATCGCCAGTAGAATACTTCCTACTCGACGGCCACAAAGTATAAACGGTTAGGTATCTACAAAATCATGATGTTACAAGGGAGCGTTTTGAACGCAAAACTGTGATAATTAATAGAAGAACAAAGCTATCTTCTCCTATTTTACATCATTTAGTTAATAGGGCATAAGTACCAAGGAAATAGTTAAGGTCAATATTATTGTAAAATTGTTTGATACCTACGGTACTTCGACACTGAGAAAAATGGTTGTCGTTGGCGTGACTTAATCAGTAAAAATTGAGAATCAAACAGAAAAAAATCCTATGAAAAAACAAAGAACTCCGAGTCAAATTATGTAAAAGAGTGAATTTCCTAAAAAGTACAGTTGACTCTTTCTACTTTGCTGCCGTCGTACTGTCTACACGGAACGTCATTTTTGTCTACTCTTCCGTCGACAATACGGTGCTCATGCTACGCCTGCTGAACCCTGTTAGGGTTGGTCATCACTCGAGCCACCACTGTTGCTGCGCGCTTGCGCATTATTGTGTAAAAACAATCTACATGCGCCGCCGCAAATCCCTGACGCACTGCAGTGCCATGTCATCAGTTTTCTGAACACGTTATTAATTTGGACACAAAAGGCTTCATACGACGCCTGCGAATATATTTCCCACAAGCTGCATTTGTAGAATGTGGTACAAAATGCTGTAAAGAGCGTCACCTTTACGTCTGCAGTGCAGCGTGCAAATCTGCGGGCTGTCACATTCTCGCACGCACATAAAGAGCCCTCCGATCGCTTTCAATGTCAGCATTGTCTTTAAGGTCAGTGGTGACCAAGTGAACTAGGTATTTAAATGGTTCCACTCGCTCCAGAGGAACACCGTTTAGCTGTATGAGCGGCACATCGAGATGGTATTTAGTCCGCGCCTCAAAAACAATGTACTGAATTTTCTAAACGTTATACAAAAACTCATGTTCAGTTACGTAACGTTCACATGTGGCCAATCGTGTCCTAATGCCGCCGACTAAAATACCTGCCGCGCTCAGCAGCATCATGTCGGCCGCGTAACCCAAATTATTGAAAGAGACACCGTCAATATAACTGATAAGCGCCTCAATCAGGGCATTAATATACAAATCGAAGAGGGCAGGGGATGTCCACCCCCTGTCGCACTCTGCACTTGCTGCACTGCCCACCGAAAATTGTTGACCTAGTTTCCATACCAATGCTTAAAGATGCTTATAGGTTCGATATGCAAGCTTCTAGCTTCAATTTTCTTCCATTATATACCTATCGTAGGAAACCAGATCAAAACTCCTAGAGAGATCGACGAAGCAAGTGAAAACAGGTGTTCTTCTTTTTGTGTAGTACCTGATGGCCTGCTTGAGACACAGAACTGCACTTTCTGTAGAAAGTCCTGGCCGAAACCCGAACTGATTGTCGTGCAGCACGAGACGTTCGTTTGGCTGTGTAACAAGCTGACCACCAAGCACTTTAGCGACTGTGGTCGCTAGAGACATAGGTATATATTAGTGTAGTTAGATTAGTCAGGTTGTAGTTTAGTTGTTGCAATACCTACGCGATCAAAATGTATAGAACAAACAAAAAATCTAAAAATTATATTTTCGGCCTTAGAATCGTTCTTAGATCTCACAATATTTACTTATAAAATAAATTAAATGTAAAAATACTTTTTTTTAAATAAGCTTTTATTTAAATGCGCTAAAAAGATTAAAATAAACTTTTCCTTTAAAACGTTTACTATCAACTTATAACGTCATTACACAATTTAAATGATTTATTAGCTTGTCGCGAGATTTACCTGTAGATGAGAACTAAACGTGTATACAACATTTCAGCTAAATCGGTTGAAGATATCTGGTTCAAAATTGAGCTACAAGATGCCACCCGAACAAACAGTTACATACATACATACATCCATACATTGTAAGTTAAAATAAAAGCTTATAAAAAGAACACCATGTACAGTGTGTGTGTACAGTTTTGACTTCGCTACGATTTTATTATATGTATAGATAAGACTTCACCTAAAAATCTAACAAATAGCAGGCCGTTTATAATAAAGCCTTAGTTTCAATCTAACTTGGTTTCTAACTATGCCTACAGATACATAAGTATTCTAAATAGTTAGACATTCGTTGAGCCAGATAACCGTGCCGTGTTTCAAGCTCGTTAACGCAGGCGATTACCTGAACGTTACATTAAATAGATACTTTATCAAGTTCTGCATCTCATTATGTTCGCTATTTCCGGTATGTTTCCTATTTATTTGGAGTTTTGCTGTTTACATCATGTTTTAAAATAACATTTCATAAGGTACCCTTGATTTACAGTAATGAGTTAAAGATTTCTGGTTGTTTGACGGTCAATTTAGATGAACTATCTTAACATTTAGCGGTACACTAAACGCCTCCAGATATAATAACAATAAAATTTCTATTGTGTCTCGTTCAGTGTCCTTCAACCGATTAATAATGACTTGCGCCTAGATAGCCTATGAAATGGTTTGTTCAGACACAGGTTTTTCTTTGATATTTCATATATATTAAAATCTCATTGCTGATATCCCAGAGATCTTAAATATTGTAAAGCCGATCTCGTAATTACCTTATCATCATAATCAGCCTATAATGTTCCCACTGCTGGGACCCAGGCCTCCTCTCCGTAAGAGTGGGCTGTAATCTAGCACGCAGGCCCAGTGCGGGTCGGTAGATGTCACGTGTCTTCGAATGTTTGGTTCTACGACATGCCGGTTTCCTCACGATGGCTTGCTCCGACGTTTTTGAGAGCAGTGGTAATGAAATTATTTAGGTACACAAAGCAAAGCGCCTGTACGCGCTTCGAACCCACGACAACTCGTAAGTCGGGGCCGTTACCACTGGGCCACCAGTGCATATCCCTTTACCACTAACGTTGAATGTCACTTGGACGTCATAAAACGTCTATTTTTGTTTTAAGACTAATGTGAAAGTTACAAGTGTGAAGTTAGAAGTTCGTTTCAATTATTGCGAGTTTTTTTGTCAAAACTAGTGAAGCATGTACGAAGACTATTGTCCGTTGGGTAAACGTTCTTACTCGGAAAATAAATTCTAGGTTAATATGGTTTTCTCAAAAGTGTATATCTCCATTAACAACCCGATAAGTACAATATTTTCAAAACAAACTCTCACCAACCTTCTTCTCCTCAGCCGCCCAAGTCCACGTGACGGCCAACCCCTTGGACTCAGCAAACAGCACCATCCCGGCTGGAAGGACCACCATCGTAGTGCAGCAGCCCTCTCTGTCCCTGGACTACGGGGGCTGCGCCACCATCCTCGTGAGGGATGGGGAGGACCGGCGCAAGAGTAGGGTGTGCAGTGACCACATACAGCAGCTGTTGGACGTCACCAGCCAGTTCACCTCGGAAGATCTGCATGAGTTTGATAAGAGGTAAGAATTATTTTGTTCTGTGTATCTTTGTTTTAAATTGTTCTATTAGAACGATGTACTAGGTTCTAGACACAACTTCAATGTGACACAATTTTATAGCTAAGGCATAGTAACATTAATCGAAAGAGTTTTGAAATACTTTTTTTTTTTTGCCCCACGCTTGAATGTCTCCTGTATCGTGGGTGCGTTTACAAACATTTAAACTCACATATACAAACAGCCAGACCCGGGACAACTACTTGCAGGTCATACAAATATTTGTTCCGCGCGGGAATCGATCCCGCGACACGCAGCGCAGCAGTCAATCGCTTAACCACTGCGCCAACCGTGTCGTATTATAATAATGGTTATTTAATGTTGTATTGTGTATTTTGATTTATCGTTGTTGCTTAATAAAAAGTGCGTCATATGACCACAGACAAAAGCAATATAGGTCGCGTGTAGGAGTACAATTATTAGAACTGGATTATCTACACAGTTTTTAATCCTCCGCTTCTGGTAGCTTAGTCGACATAATACGATGTCAAACCTCGTGTCAGGTTATTTATTTGGTCGATTTTATTTTCATTGTTTACCTAGCAATACTTCTGCGTCCCTTCTATTTAACTGCCCCTTAAAATCATGGTGGGGGAGTAAAATGATGACCCATTCGTAATTTTCCTATAGACCGCTACAACAACATGAATAAACATAAGGAAATGAGCCTATTTCCGGTTAGAGGCAGGGCTACGATGAACCCTATTTTATTTAAATTATAGTGTTGTACAGTGAACTTCAAATATATCGGGGCGAAAAAATGATCAGATAATTTTATCTCAATTTGATATTCTTGTAAGCATTTGTCGTATACTAACTTCATCGCAAAGCACCGCGAATGTTATTTTTTTTAGTTGTTCGTGTAATTTTAAACTTAATCAAACATAATGCACAGTTATCAAATCATTCACAAGGATAACATTATATACCTATCCTAATGTTTTAGAAATTAAGTTGTTATTATTAAGTTTGCTTCACTATTGCATTGATGTAAGTGTAATAATAGTTATAAGTGATTATATAAAAATATAAAAAGTTTTTATATTTTTACACGTTGTTCATGTCTTTTTTCTCTTTCAGTTTGTGCCAACATTAGTTCAATTTCATCGTTTTCATCTGCTGCCAAGGACGTACTTGGAAGAGAGACATTTTCTTCGCTTTCTTGATTAATATTTAAATATTTGGCTTGAATTTTCAAAATTCGTCGCCAAGTAACATTTAAATGTTGTACAGCTAAAGCTTCCTCTTCGCTTGATAACACGACTTGAAACCTGGGATCTAAATACAATGCGCTAAGTAATGTGGGATTTGTCATCAAAATTTGTTGTCTATTTTTCATAAATAAACATATCTGTTGCGCAAGAGGTGTTTGCACGTGTGAAGTGTCTAAATAACATTTTGTCCAAACGTGAAAAAAATCACTCAGAGTAAGCTGTTCCTCTTGTAGCTTCTTAGTGCACATTTTAGCTGGCCTCAGAGAACTTAGTAAATCATCAGTAGCATCCCAAAAAGTGTGAGAACAATACAACGCTTCTCCAGAGACTTCAGAGCAAAAATCCTTTAAAGTTTTCAAACGCTCTAACATATCAAAAGTTGAATGCCATCGTGTGTTATTATCTAAAATGGCTTTATTTTTTTTAGCCGATTTTATAAAATTTTTCATAGTAGGCGTTCGGAGTTTTCTAACAATCCAGCGCGCATGTTCAATTATAGGAAGGGATTCGTCTTCTTTTAGCGCATCTTGAATAGCAAGCTGCAGTGAGTGTGCAGCACAACGAACTGTTGTGATTTCATATGGGACATCATCATCGGACTGAAAATTTATATCTAATAATTGGTCACTGCATTCTGGATCCGAATCCTCATCGTCACTTATCTCCTTTCAAAATATCGTTCATCGAGCGAGTCAATTTCAACATATTGGCCCCATTATCTGATGTAATCGTAAAAATTTGATCCACATTTATTTGGTATTTTCTCAAGATATATAATAACTTTTCTCGTAGATAATCTGATGTACTTCTGTCCCACATCTCTGTCACACCTAAAGTTTTAATTACTACTGAGGCATTTTCAATATACTGTACATTGACGGCAAAAAATGTTCGATCTAGTCGAGTAGCACTATCAATTTTTAATGAAATTAACCTTCCTTTGACACCTTTAGCTATGTCTTTTCGCACAATTTCAGCCTTCTCTGATATAAATTTTTTTATTGAGTGTGAATTCAAAGTTTGAGATTCTCTGGGGCTTATGGCTGTCATTGCTATGATATTTTTAAATGCCTGATCGTCCATCAACGAAAATGGCCTTCCATGTACTGTTACTAAGTTAACACACTGCGTTTGTAAATACGTAAATTTAGATGAACTAGTTTTTTGAGATTTATTGTTATTGTCTGGGCAGTCACTATTATTTGAAATATTAAGATCATTTTCATCATTTGTCTCTGTCAATTCATCACTTTTGTTCAATTTGTTTCGGTCGTTGACTATGTTATATTCCTCACGATGTTTGGACGACAAATGATATAACAAGTTTGTTCCGTGCTCGCCCTGAAAAATGAGTAACGCAGAATAGGTATATTAAATTTAATATTTATTTAAGGTGGAGTGTCCGTGAAAACCGCGAAATTCAAAATTTCCTATCCTCTTTTGCATATTGCAGGTCTGTGTTTGGTAGAATGTTCATCAAAGCACCGGTCGCGTCTACAACCATAGTATGCCTACTGATTTAAAACCATTACAAGCATTCAACGCAAGCAATAAGTCTATAGATATGATAAGTACCTAATTTTTTAATGAAATATATATATTTTACTAATCTGTGTACTCATTGCTTTATTTGAATGGTTATAATGGTTTTAAATTAGTAGATAAGTATATGGTTGTAGTCGCGATCGGTGCAATTTAAAAAAAAAATGGAAATTTTAATTTCGCGGTACGGAAACTTCGCTTTAAATGCCAACTACTATAAGTAGGTACGCTATTCACGTGACCATTATACATGACCATATACGTGAAACAACTCAACAGCAACAACCAGCCCAACAACGACTCTCATCTAAAGCCACGATCAAACTGTAGGTACGCGGCGTGCCTCCAATTCGCGGGGGTAAAATGGCGGGATATTCCTAACGTCCTAACGTCGTTCCTAAAAACCTAACCTGATTGCGGGTTACGTTAGGAACAAGAAAAAAAAATGATAAAATTCATTCCAAATGTAACTCCCCCCTAAAAGATAAATATTATGTGTCAAACCACTTTAATAGGTGTACTTACGTACTTATCAAAGTGGTTTGACACATATTTATCTTTTATTCTATGAAAGAAAGCGACGGTAAATCTACCTACATTACAATTCGGGTTACTTTAGGAATAGTGTATCGGGTGAAATCGGTTCAGGTTATGAAATGAACTTGCGTTGGGAATGAATTTTATAGTTTTTTTCCAGTTCCTAACGTAACCCGCAACCGGGTTAGGTTTTTGGGTCACGTTAGAAATAAACCAAAATGGCAATACGCCTATTGAGAGCATTATAGGTACTTAGCTTTACGACAGATTTCGTTAAGTTAACGATAGTTATTTTTATATATTGTCGAGACTGCATACCTACAATACAATTTAACATAGGTAGATAAAACATGAAAAGCTATGTAGGATAGGTTCTTACCTTGATGGTGGCTTCACAACCCGGCACTAAACATTTTGATGTTTTTGACGTTTTGTCGTAGGAAAAGAAAGAATAAACAGCGTTCTTTCGTTTTCTTCCCATACCTATACCTACGTATGTAAATAAATATGATAGGTATGTACTATAGTTCAATGCTACAGGTGAAATTAATACTTAATCTATAATAATAAATTAAATGTGAATGTTTATAATGATAACTTGAATGCGTTCGCTCAGATACCTATTGCAAATACAACTGACTGAGATCGCGAACAACTCGACACGATTTTCGTTTGAGCTGGCAACGTCGCGTCGCTACTCGCCGCCTGCGCTGCACTGCAGAGGTGAGAGCGAGAGCGAACACGGTGCCCGGTGGCGCGAGATAAGGAATGACGAGCGACGTTGTCAGCTCGATGCTATGTCATAGATTTTTTCGGTACCGAAATTATTTCGGTTAAGGTACTAGTAATATAAGGGTATAAACGATACCGTAAAATAATACAGGTATAATATTTTTTTTAACGGTACCACAACCGTTTTTCTCTACCTTTTTGGGTCTACCGCTAAATCAAAACTGTATCATAATGCTATACCGGTACCATACCCTTATACCTTTACCGTTTTCAGTCCCTGATAAAAACAATGACGACACGGTTGGCGCAGTGGTTAAGCGATTGACTGCTGCGCAGCGTGTCGCGGGTTCGAATCCCGCACGGAACAAGTATTTGTATGACCTGCAAGTAGTTGTTCCGGGTCTGGCTGTTTGTGTATGTGAGTTTAAATGTTTGTAAACGCACCCACGATACAGGAGAAATTCCTAGTGTGGGGCAACGTTTAAAAAAAAAAAAAAACAATCACGCCTGTAATCCTCGAAGGGCAGACGGGGTGTACCTATAGGACACCCACATTTCACTAGTTATATCTAAGTCCCATGTAAAGGGGCGCGCCTATTGCCACCATGCGGGCACTAATGCAGACTCCGGCCTGCTACTGAGAAATTCCTGATAGAAACACCCAAGAACACTGCCCGACCCGGGAATCGAACCCATCGGCTCTAGACAAACGAGGCAGTCATTTTAAAAAGCCTGTTTGGAATAATTCGAACTGGACGCTAGACTAGGTACACTTTATAGTGTGTACGACTTGTTTGAGGAGCGCAGTGCATCGTTTGTACACTGGCTAATGGTCCGTAATGTTGGCGGATATAGAGTTACAAAAGTATGCAACTTATGTGTGGTTTTTTCGCAATACTAAGGGATATTAAAGTACTAAATTGAAATAGGACTGAGTTGGAAACGAACCGAATATATCCCAATAAATTTTTTATAATTTCCTTTGAATAATACATTTTGGAGTTAAGTTGGAGTTGTATGTGATGGCATAAGAAATGGTATACATGAAATAAGAAATAAATCATACCTAAGCATCCTAATAAGCACTTCTTCTCCGGAATTGAGTATTAAAGCTCTAAAGATAATTATTGCGCTAAAATATAAGGAGAATAGTTGATAAACTTTGTAGTTTTTTAAGTATGTCTGTGGTAACGGCGGTTTTTAAAAAAAATGTAAAGTATCTCTGGGAAACGAAAGAGCATTTCCCAGAGATGCTTTTAACATAATACGATAATATTCTAAAAATGTTTAACCGCAGGCTTCTTTAAGTAATACTAGCTTTGCCCGTTGTACCCACGGGCAAAGCTGTAGTAAAAGCCTGTAGTAAACGATTAATTTTTCAAAATATTTGTATAACTTAATGTTGCAATATCATTCATAAAATTAGAACAGAAAAATGTTGACTGTTTAATTCTTCTTCTATAAAACTTTTACTAGCTGTACACCATCAGAGACAAGTAAAGAGAGAAAGCAAGAAAATTGTTTATTCTGCACAAACAAAACGCACATTACTAACAAAAACCTAAAATACAGACAACCAGAGTAGCCAAAATAATAGTATTCAACAAATAAAAGTATTAAGTTTAAAGCAATAAATAAAAGTTTTAAGTTTCAACAAATAAAAGTTTTAAGTATGTGTGTTGACTTTAATAAACTAACATTTAACTGTATAAACAGTGGTTGTTTATGATAATTTTACCGTATAAACGCCTCCAATTAATTGGATACAAAACGTTTTGATTATACAAAGAAAATACTTCGCGTGTGACAAACCAATAACATTTAACAGCGAATCACTTCAAATTAACACCAATTGTTGTAATCACTTGGCATTAAACAAAAGAAAACTATAAATTAAAACAATTCGACTTCCAGTCTTCAACTCTGCTCGTAACTCCAAGAAGCCCGACTTTGCCGTTTAAAAGCCTCCTTTGTGACATTCCCTTTTTAAAAGATAAAAGGCGTTTCTTTTCTTTTGTGGAGGTAATTCGCTTTGCCCGTGCCTCGAGCCGGCGACGCAACTTTTTTAAATGTTGCCGTCTCTTTGCAAATGCTCCGTGGCTGTTATATTCAATTGTCTGTGAGTGGGGACTATTAATTGACTGGCGATGTGAATGGGATGTTTCATTGGTACGTTCTTTTATCGAGTTTTTTTTTTGTTTTCTATGACTGGTTGAGGTTTTACTTTATCACCACGGTTGAATGACGAATTTGTAACCGAAGTTTATTGTTTGCTAATAGCAAACAATAAATGTCTGCTGTTCATCCCTTTTGACGCTATGTTCCTTCATAATTATTGATTATCAAGTTTTCCTGAAATATCTGAAATTAAATGAAATGGTATAATACTCGTATGTAAAAAGAATATCGGAATCACTTTTCTGATCTGATGGTGCTTAATTAAAAGTTAATCAATAAAACTTATGTAGGTATTTAATCCTTTTGTGGCAAATATAAAGTGAAGAGAAAGGTTAGATATTCTGCATTTCGTTTAAGAAAACTACTTAATGCCCTCCTCGTCCCTCATAAATATAAAATAAAGAGAAACGTGAATATTCACCACATTTGAAATGGCATTAAATCTCAAATACCGAGCTAACTCATATCTGGGGATGCCACAATACAGATACATCCAGAAGATACACTCAGAAAGTAGTGAAGAGTAAAGTTAATTTGGATTTCAAATCAAATCAAAATATTTTATTTCACGTAAACCTACATGGACACTTATGAAACGTCAGAAGCTAGTTGCACGGTTCTAAATTGGTCGTATCCTATGGAGAAGAGCCAACAAGAAACTCCACGGTTACTCTTTTAAAAATAGTTGGCTTTTACAATGTTTGTTTTCAAATTGCAGTGTTTATAGATATGGAAGGACAGTACCTATAGGTCTGTCAACAGGTACCTGGTACTTAACAAGATAGAAAATGGTCTAAAACTCCTAAGTTTACAAGTAAGGCCTACAACCCAGCGCTGGGCACGCCATCATTGCGGCGATAAGTCCCCTCATTGAGGAGTGGCTAGAGAGGCGCCACGGCGACCTCACCGAACGCGGTTGCTTCGGGAGGTTCCTGTTCCTGATAATGCGGGAGGAAACGCCCGGGTGTCACCATTGTGTGGCGATCCACACAATGGTGACACCCGGGCGGGTGGACCTCCACCGTATGCTCCACCGTGTCCTCTGGGCGATCCCAGAGGACATGGTGGAGCATACAGTGGAGGTCTGCCCGGCTTGGGCGGAGCACCACCGTTTCCTCGTGCAGGCGATTGGCGGTGGCGATCTCTCGCATCCGGCCCTGGTCCAGGCCATGGTCGGAGCAAGAGGGCATGGGAAGCCGTCACCCCCTTCTGCGAAGCAATAATGCTCGCGAAGGAGGAGACGGAACGCGTGAGGGAGAGGCAAAATTCGCGCCCTCACGCCCCTAGCTGTCTCAGTAGACGCCGTGGGCGTCGTGAATGGTAGCTCAACGTCCGATAAGGATCCGGTCGGTCGGTCTGGTCCGGGGATACCGTACGGTCTCCGGTGAGGCGGCGAGCCTCCTTGCCGGATTACCGCCATGGGATCTGGAGGCAAAAGTCCTCGCGCACGTTTGGGAGTGGCGCGAGGAGGCGAAACGCCGGGGCGTAGCTCCGCTGCCGCGAGAAATCACGGTACAGCGGACAGAGCTCCGGCGGGATCTCAGGGCGGCATGGAGAGTGCGATTGTCGCAACCCAGCGCTGGGCACGCCACAATTGCGGCGATAAGTCCCCTCTTTGAGGAGTGGCTTGAGAGGCGCCACGGCGTCCTCACCTTCCGCCTGACGCAGGTCCTCACCGGACACGGTTGTTTCGGAAGGTTCCTGTTCCGGATAAGGCGGGAGGAAACGCCCGGGTGTCACCATTGTGTGGATCGCCCGGAGGACACGGTGGAGCATACGGTGGAGGTCTGCCCGGCTTGGGCGGTGCACCGCCGTGTCCTCGTGGAGGCGATTGGCGGTGGCGATCTCTCGCGTCCGGCCTTGGTCCAGGCCATGGTACGGAGCGAGAGGGCTTGGGAAGCCGTCACCTCCTTCTGCGAAGCAGTAATGTTCGCGAAGGAGGAGGCGGAACGCGTGAGGGAGAGGCAAAATTTGCGCCCTCACGCCCCTAGCCGCCGCAGGAGACGCCCTGGGCGTCGGGAATCGCAGGCCGATTCCCGGCCACCGTAGGCGCGGGCTTGCGAACGGCGAGCAATGGGCAGCTCGCCGTTCGATAAGGACCAGGCCCGGGTCGACGGCGCGTTGTGTTCCACGCGCGCCTCAAAGAGATGTCAGCACCAATGATGGGGTCCGTTAGGGCCGATGCCTGCCAGGGTTGCGGGAAAGTCCGAAAGGGTTACCGTGCCCCTGGCACAGGCAACTGAAGGAACACGGGTGGGTTTTAGTCAGTAAGAGTCTGACACGCTCTCCCGCTCCGCCCAGAGCGGGAGAAGTTATTTGATGATTTCCCATCCTCAAAAAAAAAAAAGAAGGCCTACAATGTTCTCACATTCACGAAATACAAAGAATCTTTATATAAGATAAAATAAATAAAAAAATAAAAGCATATTTAAACCAAATGACATGATTGCCATTACAACTATAACAAATAAATGTGGATGGAATGGTCAAAGCTTAAGTTCTCAAACAACAGCGTCCAGTACTGTCCATTGCTGGATTTAGGCAGCTTCCAAGTTGTGACACATCCCAAGTAGCAAAATGTGGTCGTGTAAGTATCCTTCGACTATGTATGACGTATGAGTATGTACGATGACGTGATCTTAAGAAAAAATATAACATTTTCAAAGGGAAAACTATCCACATAAAAGGTCTTTTGACTGTTGTGTAAAGAATGCCTACTCAACTTGCGAAATTATTTTATTGATATAGTGTTACGAGTAAGTGTTTGTAACGATAACAAACATATTTTCATGCCCCTTCAAAACTAAATATATACATCGTATATATTATCTATATTATGTGTTTATTCGATAATAATTAACAAAAACTTAAATGTATCCCTGAAACTTTGTTAACATTCTTTATCTCGTCTCGTTGGCTTTAAATTAAACGTTTATTAAACGAGTAATAGAAGCGTATGTAGTTGTAGCACAAATCGTATTATAAGATGCCGTGATCTTAGCCAAAGCATCTATTAGATGCTTATAAGACGTTTAGTTTTATAAGACAGAGGAGATTTTTGCGACTTGGGATTATCTTTTTCTCCATTATGTCGTCAGTTCATCTAGGTGACATAAGTTGGTCTATCCTTTCATCCACATTAGGTGCACCATATTTTACCTGTCATACGTTATGTTTATACAAAGCCACCCGATTTTAACCAAATAATTAGATATAATTTATTATTTATGTACATTTTATTTTAATTCTGCATAAAAGGTTAATTAGATGTCATATGGTTTTCTTTTATCCTTGTAAATATTCTTACAAGTATGCCACTTCAATGCTTAAATATATATGTTTGTCTTTCTTTACATAATGTTTGCGTAGAGTGGGACTCCTGCACATTTTTCTTTAAGGACAGTAATAACACGCCTGGCAGAGCGGGAACACTATGCGCTCCCGCGTGCTGCGCTTTGTTTTATAAAACGTTTTACTTCCGACCGTTTTATCTACTATCATTGTACGTTACTGTAAGTCCGCGAAAATAATTACGTTTTATGTGGGTAAATAATAGCAGCTCTGAGGTAGAAGTTGGAATAAAAAAACAATAATTGAGAAGTTTTCGTCTCGAAATAACTATAATTATTTGTCTTATCAAAATCAAAAGTCATTTATTCAAAATAGGCTGAGAATAAGCGCTTTTTCAACGTCAAAATTACATAAGACAGTCCTCCAAAACGCCTGCTCTTCACCACTTCCTAGTGCTTTAGCTGGGAAGAAGAAGTGGCGCAACAAACTCCCCAGCAGCACAGCTGTCTGTTCAGTTAGAAGAACTGGATTCTATACAGTAATAAGTTTTTAACATTACGAAACAAAAACAATACATTAAATTATTTGCCATAATATGTCAGCCAGCACAATACGCACCACCATAGGTAAGCTAATTCTGGAGAAAGAACATAAACATTATCTTGGGTTAATCACAGCGACCAACTATTTTTATCGTTTAAGTAATCGTTGATAGAATAGTATACCTTTGAACAAAGGTTGGATTTAAACGCATTAAAAAGCAAATTTATTATAGACGAGGGAAGCTTGTTATAAAAGTTTATACCAAGATCTTAAAAGAGTTATGTACCTTATGAAGCCCGTGAAAGGGAGCACGTAGTTTGTGCTTGGTTCTAGTGTTAATATTATGCATATCACTTTTTTGTGTTTCTGTGTATATTTTGCCTAATATATTATAAGATGTTGGCGAAGATGAATTATTGTGATACCACCGTGAAAAAATCTCTCACAGTAACTCTAGCACTTAGCTGGTAATTTGCCCAAACAGCTCGTTTTTGAAGAACAAATATATCTTGAATATCAGCAGCTTTGCCCCACAGCAGAATGCTGTAAGACATAACGCTATGAAAATAACTAAAATAGACTAGCCTAGCTGTATCGACGTCAGTCTTATATATATTATAAGATATCAGTCCATCTACGTCTTACTTTCCTGACGGCGTAGGCGGCCGAACTGAGCCTTCCCATTAGGCTTGATATATCGTGTGATCCCCACTGAAGCTTGGCATCAACTATTGTGCCCAAAAATATTGCCGAGACTACAGTTTCAAGCACCTCTTTATCTAAGACGATGTTGGGTCCTAGATTTGTAACATTCGACAATGCGCACTTTACACATTTTGTTTTCTTAGCATTGAGAACTAGGTTATTTGACGTAAACCAATCTGTAACCATTGATAGTGCACTGTTTACGTCGTCAAAAACTTGTCTATTCCTGTCTACTTTAAAGATAAGAGAGGTGTCATCGGCAAATAGTACAACGTCACATATACCATTTAAATAGAATGGCAAGTCATTGATATTCACTAAGAATAAGAATGGACCCAGTATTGAGCCTTGAGGTACACCTAACTGAACTGGTAGCCCGGATGATTTCACACCATTAACATCTACACATTGGTGCCTATTATGTAAATATGAATGTATTACGTTGATAGCTTCGTTTTTAGCACCGTAATTGATTAGTTTATTATTAAGCGTGTCATGATGCACGCAATCAAAGGCTTTGGAAAGATCACAGAAAACTCCAATATCATTTCGCGAGTTCTCCTATTCGTCGAATTGTGTTTGAGCAGAGAAACACCCGCATCTGTAGTCGATCGACCTTTTATAATGCCATATTGTTCATCGTGAAGGAGGCATTTTAAATTAAAATGTCTTAGCAACTGCTTGAGTATCAACTTTTCAAATATTTGACCAAATGTAGGTAAGATAGAAATAGGCCTAAAATTGACAACGTTATTTTTATTACCTGATTTAAATAATGGTATACCTTTACTACTCTTCATGAGGTTATTTTACAGTTTCATAAACTACTAGTGGGTACTAAAAGTAGAGTATTCACCTCAGGGATAAAAGTTTCTTCGCCTTGGGTGAGCTTGAATACCTTGCTGAACTCAACATTCTAGCCTGAACTCCGCCGCTACGCAGGGAGCCCTAGAATCCTTTGTTACGTTCGGGATTCAAAATTGCGCCCGTGACAACAGACACTGCTTTATCCCCTTATTAAAAATCTACTATTATCATGCGGGAATTGAACCTACAACCCACAGTGTACACATTCACTCTTTCAACTTCATTAGATCCATCTATTAACTAATTCATCCAAAGATATTTAGTAAAATTCTTCAATTCACTGATAGACAACGCTCATCATAATCCGTTGGGTTTTGAAGCATGAAATGCTGCACTAAATTTCCTTGTATAACGAAACTGAGCACTAAGAACGGATTTTTTAAAATTCTAATTCTAAGGGGGTTAAATACTGCTAGGGTTGCGGGAAAGTCCGAAAGGGTTACCGTGGCCCCTGGCACAGGCAACTGAAGGAATACGGGTGGGTTTTAGTCTGTAAGAGTGTGAAACGCCCTCCCGCTCCGCCTACAGCGGGAGAAGTTATGAAAAAAGGGGGTTAAATAGGAAATGAAAGTTAGTATGGAAGTTCGTCAGTTTCAAATAAAATCAAATCATTTATTTCCTTGCAAACATGGGTATAGTATACATAGGTGTTTTTTTATGATAAAGTTCTCCATATTCATTTCATTTTGTTGTTTGCAAGAAGATTCCATCGGACTCACGGCGCGTAGAAATTTTTAGGTCAGCAGTCTGAGACTTCGCTACGGGTAGCCTGTTTGTTCCAAAAACACGATGAACTTTAAAACAACACACTAATCCCGTAAAATTCTACGAATACAAACATAAAACGAGGCAAAATATCTCTTTATACAGCACTTATAGTCTATAAACCCAGTTGATGCATCCCGAGGGCACACCGGCGCATCCCTCTCAACCGCCGGGGCTCGGAAATTGTATCCTCCGCGATAACCTGCACTACGGCTTATGTTATATGAATGGTAAGGAGTCGAGGATTGCTTCCGCTGGCTTTTATAGAAAACACCGCATTCAAGATGGGTGTGCGTGTGGTTTGTGACGTATTTAAACCTTTTTAAAAACTAAACGACTTAAAAGGAAACGTGATCACGTGGTCGTTGGCGTTCACTTCAATACTAACGTATCCCGCTGTTTTGTTTTATAGCGTATTTTTTTTCTTAAATTAATCTAATTACTTTAAAAAACAAAAACATAGGGCATGGCAGTGGTTGATATACATTCGATCGTTAAAAAATATTTGGAGTAGTGTCATTAACCAGGAAGAAAACAGAAGAAAACGTTCGTATGGAATGGACGCCAACGACCACGTGACCGCCTTTCCTTTTAATACTTTAACGGCTTTTGGAGGCAAACAGTGAGAAGTGTAGTGAAAAGATATATATATATATTCGAAACCATTCATTTTGGTAGCTTTTGGACTTAAAAAGTTGGAAGTGTAGTGAAAGGCCGTTGGTTGTTTCAGGGTTTAATGCTTGGTATACCAGAACCACTAACTTACAGTGTCTTTTAAATATTTACAGTGAAAACCGTCAAAACACTTAATAATGTAGTGAAAAAAAATTGGCTGGCCTGATTAAACTATAGTATAGATTTTAACGTTTAACGTCAGTTTTTTCAAGACATGTGAAAAATAAAATCAGTGCAGTGTAGTGCAAAATGACTTCGGTTCGCTTCAGTGTCATAGTAGACGACATGTCAACAGTGTACCCGGCTACAGACCTGAACAATGAGTGAGTTTAGTAAATTGAACATATCGATGGTCTAGAAGTTAGATGTTATAAGTGCAGTTTTGGTAATTTTTCAGGAGAGCAGCTTAAAGAAAGTTGAAAGTTTAACACGCTATAACACAAAAATGAGCAATGATAGTGTGTTTATTATTTAACCATTGTTTAGATTACTTATCTGCATTATCATCAATAGAAAATAAACGAACTTTTATTCCTTAGTTTTTCAGCAGTCCAATCTGTTTGTCAAAGGCCTTTCCAGAGTGATGTTTTGTGCAGTGCTCTATGCCACCTTGCTTTAAGAAGCTTATGAGTCATATTTGCTTGACGTTTGTGGCGATGGAACACATACGAGTGGAACTTATCATTACATCAGCAATGTTCAACGATAATAATAAATAAAAAACAGCAAATTTCTATAGCTTCACACACACACACACACACACTGCATTCGTTATAAGTACAGTGTTATACGACACTTTATAATTATTAGAATAAGTATTAGGTGCGCTTAAAAGATTCAGCCAAACACTCGCCAACCTGTTTTCTAGTGTAAATTGTGGTGTGATTGTGATAATATCACTTAGTGTACCTACTTGACCACCAGCACGTGTTGTGAATAAAATCACCTTATACCATTGGAAACAGAAATATTGGAAAACGCCAAAAATCATTAAAGAATTTAGAATGGTTGCGAATCGCTATAATAAAAGAGAAATAATAATAAAGCTTTTTATCACATTTTGGAGCAAGGACATCGATTGATTATTAATGGACTTTAGTTCTTATGTTATGTTGTTATGTTCTTAAGACCTTGATGTTACTAATACAAGGTGGCGGACATCGCCGCGCAACTTATCTGTTGCCATGAGTTCAGTAAGTACATGATTCTGAAACCTGCGTTGAATATTTCGCCGACTATTACAAAAAGAATTGCTGTTTCATACATTCTAAGTTAGTTTAATCTTGATCTGGCAGAGTTCTGAGTTTGAGTAATTGATGCGGCCTACTCAAAGGTCCTTTCTTTGGTATTGTTCGTCGAATCGTTGAGCTCCTTAACTTCTGAGTTGAGCTGCATGATTACTAACAATTGCGTGCACTGACTGGACAGGTTCACTCAATCTGTGTGGTTCTTTCCTCAAAAGACCATTTCAGACACCGATCTACATAGCCTTCACATGGTCTGACCAATATTTTGTCTGGACCTTAAAAGAAACTGTGACTTTTGAGTTTGTTTCGGCCTTTCTCAGTTTTTTTTTCTTCGATATTCTGCTCTTATAACGTCTCTGTCTTCTAGACCATCAATATGGGTAAAGAGAAATTAATTATTCAGCAAATTGACACACTGCGCCGACAAGCCGCTTTATAGCCATTTCAGACACCTGTCAAAGAATAACAGTTGACATTTGAATATACGGACAATTTGAGTTGGTAGTGAATTTGCTAAACAATTAAATTCCGATTTTAACGATGTTATACATAGTGTTAGCGGTGGCAGGTCAAATTATACAGTGTTCAATGCGTACTAATACGAGTACTACTACTACTTCCACAATATGTATTATCAACTCTGTCTATATATTCCCTTTTCATGCCTAAACCACTGAACGGATTTCAATAAAATTTAGCAAGGAGATAGATGGCATCCTGGGGAAGGACATGGGCACCTATTTCTTCCGGTACCACATTCTCGTTGGATAATTTCCGACGTCCACGCGGGCGAAGCCACGAGTAGAAGCAAGTTTCCTATACATAATTGCTTCAATCAATAGTTTCTTACAATAAATGTTTACAAGCGTTAGGGCTACGTTCCAATAGATACTGACCGCATCTTCACCTCCGCCTATCTGTCAAAACAACAATTTGTTTTAATAAGTATTAAGATTTATTTGGAACAAGCTTTTGCCCGTAACATCGTATGCGAAAAGCAATAACGGTAGCCTGTCATTAGACAGGTCACGGTCTACCCATGTGCCAAATTTCATAGAAATCAGTTCAGCAGTTTAAGCGTGAAAGCGTAAAACAAACAAACTCATTTTCACATTTACTACTAGCTGCGCCCCGCGGTTTCACCCGCATAAGTCTCGATTGTGTGGGAATATCAGGATATAAAGTATCCTATGTCCTAATACAACATCCTAATTGCAGAAACACACTATCAATCAGAATCTGAATCATTCTGAAGAATATTGCTAATCCACTACTTCATATGTTTGAAAAATGTGTCAGCGCAACAACGTAAATGACGCAATGAATATTGTTGAACTGACATAATGAAAGTCATTCCTACTGTTCGTGTATTACGGCATTACCCAGCAGGTCATGACTTACTCATGTGCCAAATTTCATCCAAATCCGTTCAGCCGTTTAAGCGTGAAAGCAGCGTTGGGTGGCCGCAATACATATAAGAGATCAATTCGCTGATCAGCTACTGAAGCTACTGTCGTACGCTCTTGATACCTCCCTACTCGTTGTATTCCCTGAATTCATTTTTGTACGAGAAAAATAATGTAAAACTTCCGAATTTTAACTATTTTTTCAAAGATACCCGTTGGTACGGTATCTGATATTCCGCAATTAAAAAAAAAACGCTTAAAATTTTTAATGAAAAACCTTATCACATTTCCAATCAACAAGAATAATGACCCCCGAATCAATAGTTATTAAAAACCTCGAATCGAACCCCGAATCAATAGTTATTAAAAACCTCGCGATAAGGCTCAAGTCTTTATATCAGCTATTATTTTCCCATTATCGGGTCTCCGAGATGTCCCGGTCCGTTCCGGTTTGTTCCGGATCGTTGCGGACCGAACCGGTGAACTGCGATATTTTTCGTTCGTTGTTATTTTGCCCTTTTTCCCTATTAACTCGAATTACCCGTTGGCTGATTTGAAAATTCTAAACTAGGGCGCTTATTGTCTGAATTAATGGTCTTGGTATGACCATTCCATTGTGACCTGCCTTGCAATAGTCAATATTGTATGAAATAAACTTTTTATTTTTTTTTCTTAATTTTTTACACGAAGCTTTTGGCTACTTTGTGTTAGTGTATGTATTATAATTATAAGTCTATAATATAATATGCGTTTTATTTGTGCAGAATAGACATTTTTTCCTTTCTTTCTTTAAATAAAAAAACTTCTTGACTCTATAGCATTTTCTGTAAATGGTCTAATTAAAATAATGGGTTTACTTTAAAACTATCCAGGTCAGCGTGGTATTTTATGGTAATAGATCGATCAACATAACTCATCGCAATGTAATACTTTATGAACTGTAAAGACTGAAGCTAAAAACCAAACCAATGAAAAATAAATAAATACTGCCCGAATTTCGTATTCGGCTTTCGGCCAAAAACGCAAATCAAGCTGAATTCCGTTTACGGTTTCGGCAAAGTCAAAGCATTTTTTTTCAAATAGGCACATAAAAGGCACTTTGAACGTGAACATTTACATTAAAATAGAATTGATTCTAGTCGCCCCCCCCCCCCCCCTTCCAAAAGGTAGTTTCGTATGGAGAAGAATGGGCAAAGAGGAAGAATGGGAATGAGGAAGAATGGGACACTCCACCGTTACTCTTTTAAAATATGAGACAATAATAATGTTACGAGCTGGGGTTCGGGATAAATAAATTTATACCAATTTACACGAAAAACACACTATAATTAAAAATCACAAATACAGTAATCAGAAACTTTAAACACAATCACTTGTAGTTCACTATTAGTCCACTTTTACTGTTATTAGCTGTTCTTCACTGTTTCGCATTCTAAGCTGAACTGTCCTACAACGCTGTCAACCCGTTATTTATATGACGAGTGTAAGTTACTAGAATGTTCTAGCATAATACCAGAACATTCTAGTACTTACGGGAACGGTCCAGTGTAGTTCGGCTATTCGATATTAGATGGCGTTAGCGTCTAACGTGTAGTTCTTCTATTCGCTAACAGATGGCGTTAGGATCTACCTGACAATAATATAATAATATGAGACAACATCCACACAAGGTCTTCAGGTCCCGAACTAGGCAGAGCCTGTACTACGGTAACCTGATGACTGATATATATACAATATACATAAAATGATGTTACAATATGTTGTATACATAAATTATATAATTATATGTGAAGACCTGTGACCCTTAAATAAAATTATTCTAGGAAAAAGGATAAAAAAATGTAGCAATGACAAATTAGTTAATTTTGTAACAGATACATGGTGCTCGCATATTTATAAACATTGTAAAAGTATACGATTTTCCAAATGATTTAAACAAGTAATATGTCAGTGTGTGAGTCCGCTGAACAAAAATACCTACGTTTTCTGTCGGCCTGTAATGAAAACCGACTTTCTTGTCCCTGGTTACAGTCCTGTAAACGGCGACCGGAACTATACACCAACATCACCCACCTAGTTAAAACTACCCGCAATCATGTTGTGACAACAAACAGCTTAAAACGTTGGATGTCAGAAGTGTAAAAAAGTATCGATATATTAAATAAAATATATCGATATCGCTTGTGACCCACGGAGGTCCTTTAAGTTAAAGGAGAAATTCTACAAGTCCGTGATAAGGCCTGTCGTACTGTATGGATTGGAAAGCTGGGCCGCAAAATAAGATGGATGAAAAAAGATTGCATGCAGTGTAGATAAGAATGTTGAGACGGATGTTATGTTTGTAAGATTATTGGTGTTTACCGACTTCTAAAAAGGAAGAAGTTTTCAATTCAACAAATAAGTCTACAAAGTAGAAAGTCGACTCAACTGAGACAGAGACAAGTTCGAGGGTGCTGTTTTTTACGGAATTGACGCTTTTTATTTTTAGGTAGGTAGATGTACAATACATCGTTTTTTAATACGATTTCGTATTTAATGGTGCCGATTCCCTTGTTCACAAACTAAACTAAATTTAAGTTCAGTGCATCCTTTTCTTTCTATTTCATTAAGAAAAGGACAGAAGATAAATTTTAGTTTAGTCCTGTCAAATTAATCAGCGCCTGACACTACTCCATACAAGTTTAGACGTGATTAAAAAGTTGACAACTATAATTACATCAAATTACGTCAGGTGCTGACTAATTTGACAGGACTAAACTAATATTTATCTTCTGTCCTTTTCATAATGAAATAGAAAGAAAAAGATGCACTCAACTTAAATTTAGTTTAGTTTGTGAACAAGGGAATCGGCACCAATATCAATTTAGCGAATGAAAACTATGGATATATCGATATTTGTTCGACAAGCCAAGCTCGTACTCGTACCTCATCTGCTAGGTCGTGTATGTCCACGGTAGCCGCGATGCCAGGGATAAGCGTTTGTTTATGGCCACCGCGCCTCCAGCATGCTGATTGATGACCGGAACGAGCTGTGATACTGTGTGAAACATGGGAAAATGTGTTGGTTTTCGGATTAGCATATTTCTAAAATAGTGAAAACCGAGTTTTTCACTATTTTTTTAAAAGATACTGCTTAAACAAAAAAAATGCTGCGTACAGTACCTAATTTTGGTTACAGGGACGTTTTGTAGTTTCTGTCAAAGTCATGTTATTTATTTCCTCTAGGCCATTAAAGGCACTTTTGAACGTCAACATTTACATTTTTTTTTTTTGACAACATCCACACAAGGTCTACAGGTCCCGAACTAGGTAGAGCCTGTACTACGGTAACCTGATGACTGATATACTTACTTATATACATATACACACCCAGACACAGGTCAAACAGACATGTTCATGCACACAAATGTTTGACTTGTCCGGGGATCGAACCCGGGATCAGCGGCTCAGAAGGCAGGGTCGCTACCAACTGCGCCAACCGGTCAGTCATTAAAATAGAATTGATTCTAGTCGCCCCTTCTAAAAGATACTTTTGTATGGAGAAGAATGGGCAAAGAACAACATAGTTACTCGTTTAAAATGTTTTGTCTACCTACCTCCCCAGTGTACGATTCAGTACGGCACGGCTGGCGCAGTGCAATGGTTAAGTGATTGACTGCTAGGCTGCGTGTCGCGGGTTCGATACCCGCACGGAACAAATATTTGTATGACCTGCAAGTAGCTGTTCCGGGTCTGGCTGTTTGTGTATGTGAGTTTAAATGTTTGTAAACGCACCCACAATACAGGAGAAAATCCTAATGGTGTGGGAATCTGTTATCAGTCAGTCTACGAATACCTACCTTTGAAGATGTTTAGTTCGGTTCTGACTGGCTTCAGATGTCGAGAACCTCCCGTTCCGAGCCCATTTTGTTAATATTGATATCAACCACAAAAATTGCCAATAATGACTAAGTGGGCAAAATTCGTCAATAGCATGATGCCACATCGAGTGTCACCAGTCAGTTCCAACCTATAGGTCTCTGTCTAATATGTAACAAACACAATAAATTGTACCCTAAACTTTTGGGTACAATGCGGAACTACGCCGCTGATCGGTGTCCTTCGAATTAGTTGTGATGTTTCACGGCCTTGTGAATGAGAACTAGGTTACAAGTGCTTAGGTGGTTATTCTGACCTAAACTAAGCTGTCTCCTTTAGATTTCCTTTGGAAACATTCAGTTTTCTTCCAAAAGCCACGATAATTGTAATTAGTTACAACTTATACATATTTTGATGTTAAACTGTTTCACGCACAAAACATTCTATACAAATCTTTGAATAGTCGCCGTTGTGCGATTATTTTTCTACTTACACTGTACAAGACAAGCCGTGTGCCTGGTGGAACTACCCACATCGGCCAGAATGACGAACTTCCATACAAAGTTGCATCCTCATATCAACCCATTTATCTTATCATCATGATAATTCGTTTTATGAGGAACCCTTGTGCAAAATGCCATGCTTCTAGAGTCCAGAAGCATCGAATTTTGCATTTTTTTGACTGGGTCTTAAGTTTCAGACCCAGCGCTGCTGTGCGTTGTCTGTCAGTAAGTGAGTTTAAGATTGTTAGCAGGGGGAGGGTTGCGTTAGACGCACCAGCGAGCGCCTAAGTCGTACTCCAGCTAAATCTGCTCTCCTGAATATAAAAACTGACATGTAATGATGTAGAAATGTGCTATTTAGTCCCATGATTTAACTAAAACAAGTGGTTAACCCGCTAGATGTCGGAGGAGAAAAATAATTAAAAATTAAGATTTTTCTACTGTCTACATAAAAATTTCATGCACGTCTGTAAGCTATTCCTGAAATTACATGACGAGAAAGATATAATTTTTTGTTCGCGGCTCTTTCCGTGGTATTTCAACATTCATTTAAAGCATAATCAAACCGTATTTTTCTTAAAGCTATGTCTGTGGTTTTGATTTTAAACCTTGACGGCCCAGTTTCTTAATTCGTACCTGTGGAGAATTCCTAAATCGTACCATGAGAACAGAACTAAATTTTAAAGACCTAAAAACATGACAAAGGAATACAGCAGAAATGGACGATAACTTTTAGTAAAACAACATTTAATTAATTTCTTGAGAGTCTACTTAGTTTCTTCCTTACTTATAAAGAACTAAGGAATTATGGGGAAATTAATGATCAATTAGGTACCTGGATGACAATTGTAGCGTTTACACTCGTAGCTGTCCCATTCGTTAGTCGCTCGTCTACTATTATTATTATTATTTATTTATTTCAGACATGTCCATAGATTATATAAAAAATTCAATCAAATAAAAACAAATTACATTAAAATAAACAGCAATAAATAAAATTACACATTACATTACTTACTAACCAATGTCACAGTTAAATAAAATATATAAAGAACATTACACATTAAAAAATAAACTAAACTAACTATGATGTCGCTTTTAAAATGGTGACATCATCCGGATTATTATATATAGTAAATCACAAGTCTAGGGACAAAAATGTTGCCAATATGCGTCGCACGAAGTAATCCATTCCACATAACGATGCTATTTTGTTTTTTTGACGCATCGTTAATGTACTTTTGTAAAAAGTTCAAAAACAGGTTTTGAGCAGCACTTTATACGCGTTTCATAAAGATTTATCAATATCATCATTACTGATTTCGTTACTGCATTTTTATTTTATTATTAACATTAAAATATGTTCTCCTTAGTATGTCCTACAACGGAATGCATGGCTGCTGCTGATTTTTATTTTTTTCCTATGTAAATCTATTTTTTTCAATGTCAACGATTTTTGTCACGTCAAATTAAAGTCGAATTTAATTGTTTGGTTTGTTTACATTGGTTACCTACTTATTTATGTAATCAAATAAAAACAAAATGCCTGCCAGTGTTAGTTATTAATAAACTGATGACTACCGAAATAACATCACGACTTATCAAGATAAGGAAGAGACCCGATTCCGGCGGTTCTTAAGCTGGCTACTGAGCAGTGCTCCACACGTGACGCCGACTAATCATGTAAACTAGTGATTCTTATAATATATTGTATAAGCAAATTTTTGTTAGTTTCATAGTGAAACAATTAAAACATATTTTAAATGTTTATTGTTTGAAATGTTTCATCATATTGATGGCCCTGTTGTCACACAATAATAATAGATATATCATAATTCAGGTGATAAAAGGACTCTTTACATAAAAACATCACAGACTAGCATACATAAATTAAGTTTATTCCCAAGTATAAACCACAAAAACATAATTATTATCACACCACACTTGGGTTTGGTCATGCTTCCCTGTAACATTTACACGCAACTCCCGCCGGGCAAAATTATGGGCTAAGGACGACAGCCTTTTGCAGGATGTAGGAATTAAAATTTGTAGTAGCTACTGCTCGACTTCATCCGCGACAGCTTCAGCAACGTCCATCCGTCGGTACTGATTTGGCCTTGGGTCCTTCCCTCTCGATGTCTGTGGGTCCAACCGGGAAATATGCAGGAGGGTGGTAAGCACTGCAGCTCAAAAGTCCTCGCTTGCAGGAGTGGTACCGCGTTTATTGTGGTTGCGACGCGATCGGCCTTTCGTGCCCTCAACCAGAGTATAGCCATACTCGTCCATTTGACTGGTTTTAGAAGCCGACGCCTTCCGCTTCTGTGTCAGATGTGTCTCCTCTATCGACGCCGCACAAGCAGTTGTTAGTTGACAACTTTGGCGGAGGCGTGAAGTTTTCTTCGTGTGTTTTTCCTTGTTGTTGCGATCGCATGGTCTTCTAAGACGTGCATGCACTCGTAATACATTTTGTAAAAAAATATTCATTTCGTACCACTTGCTCAAAAAAGTGACATTCTATGCCACAAAAAGCGAACATAACAATAGTCATTTTTAATCTGTTAAAAACAGGGAAAGAAAATTGTACTGAATTTCATTCATCCTCTAGGGGGAGAATGTGATTTAAATTTGGAATACTTACCAAAATTTATACTGAACTACGTCTGTGTTTACACCATTGAGTTTGTATATAAAGCATTATACATCTTTTTGAAAAAGGAATACCTACGCATTTATTATGCAGTTATGATTATTAAATAAAATTACGAAAACCGACGAGGCCGTATGAGTTGATGCCTGTAATTTCCGACAAAAAATATTAGTCTAGGAATTTGCCGCGTTTTTGTTTTCTTCAAATACATAAACGTTAAGTTTATTTTAATTTATTTTTATAAATAAGTTAAAGTTCTTAAAATACGTTTAATTGTTATTATTTTTAATAAATGCTTATCTCATATTATTATTGTGTTAATTTTTTCGCAAATGGTACGAAAAGTAGAGTATTTTCCTCGGTGATAAGTGATAAAGCTGTCTTAGTCTTGGGTGAACTTAAATCCCTCGCTACACTCAGGACTCGTCTTAACTCCCTCGCTTCGCTCGTGATTTAAGTTTTTAACACCCTCGCTACGCTCGAGAGTAAACCTCGAGTCCTTCTTTACGCTCGCGATTTAAATCATCACCCGCGACAGAAGACACTGCTTTATCGCCTTGGTTAATAATCTACTATTATTTTCTTCCGAAATTGACTCAATAATGACACAACAACTGTTTGACGTTGGTCCGACGGTCGACATAACGTCATGTACGTGTCAACTAGTCCCGACCACTCTTTGCATGTCGCATGTAAGCTAAGGCATATCGCGTGTCTTTCCTGCGAATAGCTCAACTTGATTTTTACGAGGGAAAAGTACGAATCGAACGACAATAACGAATGCGAGATGCGCCGGAATTGCCATCCTGATGTGCTGTTGTGATGACTCCAAAAGAGGAGAATTCCACTTGTTCCTCTGAGACATTTATTGGTTGAAGTTTTTAATCGATGATAATGACGTCATCTTTAATTATTCTTTAGATTTATGTATCTTATCTGACACCTTATTATAAGTACGACTTAGGCTATAGGTGGTTAATCGTACCAAAGGAACTTTTTGGTAAAACGTAAAAAAACCTGTTATGATAAAAGATTTTAGTGCTTTTATTTAATGCTGGTTGATAACATAATAAATAAAAATTCAGTGGATGCAAAACATTTTGATTAATTTTAAAACTACAGCAGTTCTCCCTTCTATAAGGGACCTATGTCACGACTTACCCTAGAAGATAACAAGTAATTCTTTCTTAATATGAGTCCAAAACATTTATTTTTCTTTACCCCAACTTTCATAGCCTATTAAAACTTTTCTATATACCTACTAGAGAGCCACTTCCTCGCTTCACTCACTCCCTCACTCACTGCCTCTTTTGATAACACGTCACCTCCATCGACTGACAACAATTAAAACTTGTATAGTTCGGCGAAGCAATCCGTCGGCAATAGCCGTGGTTACCACTGGTTATTAGTAACTTATTGGAAAGGAGGCTCTGGGGAGATTGAAATTGTTTCGAGAAACTGTCCTTTGTTGGTGAGGCGAAGAACTTTAAATTGTGGTTCTGGTATTACAGAAGTTGGTTGGAAGTAAGACTAGAGTTCACTTTGCTTCTGTTATTAAAGTATTGTAGTGATTGGCATCTGTTAATTAACTGATCAATATGCAAACGTCCATAGGTACTAACAGCACAAATGCAATAGTAACTCTGTCTGTCTGTCTGTTACCTATTCACGTCTTAACGGCTGGGTGATGCTATACGATGCTGTTTTATCCCGGTAGTACCTACGATCCCATGGGATTATTTCTGACCTCCGCGCGGGCGAAATCTATTCCTGAATGAAATCAGCTTTTAAACTGACTTCAAAAAAAGGAGGAGGTTCTCAAATCGGCTGGTTTTTTTTTTTGTTTGTTACCTCAGAGCTTCATCATTTATAAACCGATTTGAAAAAGTCTTCTTTTGTTTGAAAGATTATACTTTCCGTTTAGTCCCATTTAAATTTGATCAAGTTCTGATGAGTGGTTTTAGAGCCAGCTTCAAGAATACGTATTTTTTCCACTTAGTGTATGTTGATGATGTTGTAATAACTTCCTGTCACTGTTAATTACATTGCAAGTAGTGTTAAACAAATTTGTGTGAGGTAGGCATCACAACTAAAAAGTGAAAAATAAAAACGTTTACATAAAAAAACCACCGACTTCCAAAACAAACACTAGAAAGTTAAAAATAACTTTAAATTCGGAAGCCGGTGGCAAATCCCAGTTAATAGACATTTACAAAGTGATTCCGTTTATTAACTATCAGGGAAGCTACATATTAATATGCAAAAGGAATTATTGCCAAACTTCCTTGTCTTCAACGTAGTCTTTAATCTTATAATATGCTTTTATGGTAACGACACGTTTGATGTGGGTTTTGAACTTACCATAGCTAAGTTCTGTAACCGACGTTGGCAACTTGTTATGAGAGCGGATATTGTTTATAAGAAATTACTTGTTTTAGTTCATCTAACTTTGTGTATCACAATTTCATTTACACTACGTGTATTTATATCATGTAAATCGATGCTTATTTTGAAAAGTCCTAAGTTTTTGCGAACATACAAATACTTTCTAAGATATAAAGAGATGGCAGAGTGAGTGAGTGTGTAACATTAGAAGCATTTCAGAAATGAGGTTATTTAAAAAGAAACTTCATGACCTGCTAGTCGATAAATCTTACTATTGTTTAAAAGAATTATTGTCGGACAAGTCTCTTTAAATTATATTTTATTTTGATCAATGGTATGTTGAATTCAGTATCTATTGCATGCTATTAATTTTAAGCTCTTTGACTGACCTTTATTTTATTTTCTTTATTAAAATAATAATTTATATTGTATGTGATAAAAGACGGGACATAGCCGATCAAATGTACTGCAGAACACCTGTAACTATATATTTTCTTTGTACCTATGATCCACAATAAATACATTGATTGATTGGTTGATTGAGTATATCAATTTCTTTGAATTTATTTCTGGGAGACTCGCGAGGACTCATTTTATAAACCGCGTGGATTGCCCTCATTTGTAAAATGAAAATTGTATCTACGGCAGCTACGATCCCCACAGCAGAACGTCATAAGACACAATGCTATGGAAATAAACAAAGTATACTAACTGAGCTGTGTCGGCTAAGATGGCGCCCTCTAGTAAACATTAGATTTGTTGTGCTTCGTTTAAAATTAGCTAATAAATAGTTTTTTCGTTTAACTGGTTATTGAAATGTGTATAAAAGTGAAACTGAACTCATAAACAAGCTGTGAAACTGTTATTCAGTATTTATGTGGAGTAATTAACAACAAATACCTGTGATCTAAACACTTTTTTAACAGTGTTTTGATTCGCGTAATTAAGAAAAATAAGTGAACTGTATGATGTTATTATCATTTATAAACTGTAAATAAACACTGTCACCCATAAAACATTTTAGAATACAGTGAGAGTGCAAAAATTCAAGAAAAAACATTAACGATTTCCGTTTCTTATTCAAATTATCTTAATATATTAATAAACGCACCACCTAGTATTGAGTAGCAGAATTAAAAAACAAACGTGTTACAAGACTCATCATAGTGTTGCAAGACATAAATATTATATTTTTAGTATAAATATTACGGACAGCGACATCTGTTATCCATTAGTAACAATTTCGATAGTTTCATTGTGATACCAGACTCAATTTAGTGATGATAGTTTCAAAAAATAGAAAAAATTGGTAGTTTTTTATTTTATTTTGATGAAATAAATACTTTTATTAACATTAATTTGAAAGATTATCTGCCAATATGAGTTTCTTCGATAATATAACATTCCGTCGCAACCGCAGCAGAAGATCGGAATCAAACCATGATGACAGCAATAACACAACCTTGAATTGCACTACGACTAGTATGCCAGAAATGTCGGAAGATGAAGAGAACAACCAAATAAAAAGATTGCAGGAAAAGATTGATGAGTTAACGTCTCAACTAAACAGCGCGCATAAGGAAATTGAGATATTATCTTTGGAAAATAGCAGTTTGAAACAAAGCAATGAAGATATATCCAAGAAAAATAATTTATGTAAACAAATTGCTAGCTCTCCAGTGAAACACAAGTTAACAACACCCAAGAAAACTCAGTCAAAACAAGATAAACAAACACAAGCAGATGTAAATATTGGGAATACTTCTTTAAATCAAGATGACAAAACTGAAACCAAAGATGTCACTCATGCTTCTTCTCGTATTGATAGAATTTCGAGTAATGTTATCAAACCTCATCTAAAACAGTCACCTATAAAGCATAAAATATGCTTGCTTAGTAGTGAAAATAGCAGTAGAATATGTAAAATAATGGATAGCACTAACTTACCAAATAATTATGAAATCTGTCACTATCGTAAGCCAAATTGTAATCTAGAACGAATACTGGACAATATAGAGGGTAAAGTTCAGAACTTTACTAAATTAGATTTCTGTATTATATATATAGGTGAAGAAGATTTTAAAAGAACGCAAAATTACATAGAACTTGTTGCACTTATTCGTAAAAAAATATTACCTCTTATTCACACTAATTTTATAATATGCTTACCAACTTTTAAATACATGAGTAATGTAAATGTTATGTTCAACAGCAGAGTTGAGACCTTTAATAATCTACTCTTTATGGATGCACAAACAAATAATTATGCATTTATTTTAGATTCTAACCTTAATTTACCATACGCTTATAATTCATACAGCCCACATTACGGGACACTAAATAAAAGAGGATTACTAATTATTATTTTAGATTTAATAGACTTGATATCATACTGTATCACTATCGTAACAACGTCTACTGTTAGCTCCGAAGTTGATTGTTCCCAAAAAACACAAAAAGACTTAGCATGTGCAGACTCCCAAAATAATTCGCAGTTTTTTCTGTAAGTATGTAAATATTCTTCATCAAAACATAGCGGGACTGATGAACAAATCAGATACCCTGACAGTCAAAATAGACGAGCTTCACAATGCAGGAACTAACATTGATGTGATTTGTATCACGGAACATTTTATCGAAATAGGTTATGAAGATTTGTTGCATATACCTAATTTTTTACAAGCAGCCTTCTTTTCTAGAAAGGCTAAGCGCGGAGGTACATGTATTCTAGTTAGAGCCGGACTTAAATTTAGAGAAATATCTAACGTGGCAAAACAGTCAGTGTCAGGTGTTTTTGAATCATGTGCCATAGAACTAACACATCATAACATTATTATTATTTGTATATATCGAATACCCAAACACAATTACAATATATTTTATGAAAAATTAGAGGATATATTAAGAAAATACTGTTCACTCACTAATAAAAAAGTAATTTTAGCAGGCGACTTTAACATTGACATCTTAAAAAGAAATAAAACTACTATAGAATTTGAAAATTTTCTTGCCCAATTTAATCTTTACTTAGCCCTTCATAAACCTACTAGATTAAGCAGCAACTCCTGCATAGATAACTTTGCACACACTTATAGAAAAGACTGTAAAGCACAAATAATAGACCTAATTCTATCAGATCATACATCGCAAATACTAAGTGTACCTATTAATAAAGTATGTAAACTTAAATATTGGAAAACTCAAAAGCAGGATATATGCCCAGAAAATTTAACGAAGTTTAAAAATTATTTGAGCAATTTATCTTTCACACGAGTTTATAGTTCTGATAATGTAAATGATTCGTATGACTGCTTTGCAGATGATTTTCTGATGTTGTATCAACTATGTTTTCCAATAAAATATGTAACGATAAAAACAAACACTAAATCTAAATGGATCTCCCGTGGAATAAAAATCTGTAGTCAAAAACAAAGAAAATTACTTTGGTCGTATCGATTAAAACCTAACTATAAAAATAAACAAGATTTTAAAAATTATACTAAGATTTACAAAAAGATTATACGACTAACACAGACAACTCAAAATAACCATTTCACAAACACTTCTCAAAACAAGTCAAAAGCTGCATGGAAAGTAATTAACAAACCCACATTTCGCCTACCACAACATCTAATACCATCTATATCGAAAGGCGATTCCATTATCACACATCCCACGGATATCGCAAACGAATTCAATAACTTTTTTGTAGATGTTATTGAAAAAAATATAAATAGTAACGTTACTTCGAATAGTAATAATACTTTTAACAATCTAACTGCACAATCATTATATATGCAACCAGTTTTACCTGTCGATATAATAAAAATCATTAATAACCTTAAAAATACAAATACTGTTGGCTATGATGGAGTAAGTACTAAAGTTGTGAAATTTGTCAAAGAAGTTATAGCACCACCACTAGCGCACATTATTAATTTATGTATAACAAATGGTGTTTTCCCCAGTAGTCTAAAAAATGTAATTATTAAGCCCTTACTCAAAAGAGATGATAAATCAGATGTAAAAAATTATAGGCCCATTGCTAAAATTCCAATTTTTTCAAAAATAATCGAGAAAGTGATTTATAATTCCATATATAGTTATTTTGAAAAGAATAAGTTATTTTGTAACGAACAAAAAGGATTTCGAAAAAACACTAATATAAATATGGCATTGTTCGACCTCCTTTCTTATATTATGACGTCTGTCGATGAAAGATCTCCGGTATGTGCTTTATATACAGATATGACAAAAGCATTTGACTATGTGAACCATAAGATTTTGCTAAAAAAACTTTATGGATATGGAATTCGAGGAAATATTCTAAAACTTTTGGAATCATATCTTGATAACAGATCACAGTGCACTGAAATCTCACAATTATGCCAAAAAAGTAAATTAGTAACAATTCATAAATCTCTGCAAAGAACTATAAAATACGGGGTGCCACAAGGTAGCGTGCTAGGGCCGCTACTTTTCTTAATATATATTAACGATCTCCCAATACTCATAACTCAAAATATGGTTCTCTTTGCTGATGATAGTACAGCCATTGTAAAATGTAATAACCCTGATTATTACGAGAATGATATAAATGATTGCCTCAATAAAATAATTAAGTGGCTTATTAGGAATAACCTAGTAATTAATTTAAACAAAACAAAAGTAATGCACTTTCGTCAAAGATGTGAAAAACCGCCAGTTAATGTCAAATATGACAAGTGCCAAATAGAAGATACGGCAAAAGCAAAATTTTTAGGTATAATAATCGATAGTAAGCTAACATGGAAACCCCACAACGAAGAAATTTGTCTAAAACTAAATAAATCTGCATATGCCCTGTTCCAGCTATCGAAAAAAGTTAACACACAAACACTTTTATTAGCGTATCACGGATTGGTTGCATCTGTTCTGAGGTTTGGAATTATTTTTTGGGGGCAATCTTCTGAAAGAGAATCGGTTTTTAAAGCGCAAAAACGATGTATTCGGTCCATGTGTGGCTTAAAAACTACTGAAACTTGTGAACCTCACTTTAAATCACTAAAATTACTGACATTTCCAGCTATGTACATTTACGAAACTGCTTTGTTTGTCAAAATCAATTTAGATCTGTTTCAAAAACTCTCTGATGTTAAAAAAACTCCAATGCGTTCTCAATATACAAACAAACTGTGCGACATAAAATGCAGAACCGCTTTAATGAAAAAGAGTTTTTTTGGTATAGCTCCGAAAATTTATAATAAAATACCTGATAACATAAAAAATTTGCCCTTAATTAAATATAAAAAGATGCTCTACTCACTACTAATAGAAAAATGTTATTATACTGTAGAAGATTTTATTAATGATAATAATGTTTAATATTTCTTAAGCGATAAACACTTATATGTATTCAATGTAATTTTTAAAGACTGTTTCGAAATTTTTTAAGACTGTTACTATAGTAAGTTTTTTTAATTATAAATTTTATAAAGATATATAGTTCCTTTTCTCATGTAAGAGTTTAATTTTGCTTTCTTCTTATGTTAATAGTTTAATATTGTTATTTTTATGATTTTTATTTCAATATTTGTATGCCTTCACGGCAAAACATAGCGCACATATAATAACCTAAGATCTTTATGTAAATACCTATGTTTCACAAATAAACACTCTGATTCTGATTCTGATTCTGAGCTGTGGCTATATCAGTCACCTGGCTTATTATTCTTACTGCATATGCAGCTGAACTTAATCTACCTGAAAGAGCTCTAACGTCGGCGCCCCATTTCAATTTAGAATCTAAAGTAATTCCTAGAAATACAGTTTCCGTAATAGTGTCTAGTTTCTTGCCATCAAGTTTTAAATTTAGACCCACTTGGGGTACATTTGGTAATGAGAACTTAAGACATTTAGTTTTGTTCGCATTAAGTAAAAGATTATTAGCTGCGAACCATTTCGAGAGATCAATCAGACTATCCTTGACATGTATGACATCCGTATCTTTTCTATCTATTCTAAAAACAAGCGTGTCAGCAGCGAAAAAAATTATATCCGATAAGTTAGCCATCATTTAAGGAAGCCCATTAATACAAACTAAAAATAGGAAAGGGCCAAGAATTGAATCTTGCAGCACGCCCTTCCTAACTAAAGACCCCGAGGACGTCGCCCCGTTAAGGTTTACTTTTTGCTGCCTGTTTCAAAGATAGGAAAGAACAAACTACGGAATGTGTGGCTCGTCCACACATTCGATAGTGTGTAATTTACAGATCAATGTGTTGTGGTCAACGCAGTCAAACGTTTTTGAGAGATCGCAGAAACTGCCAATTGCATCCTGGGACTTCTCCCAGAATTCCAAAATGTGGCTAATGAATGAGTTACTCTCACCAGTCAGTTATCGACCTACCTTTCGTGAAACCAAACTAGCGACTATGTAAAATCCCATTTGAAATGTTACAACTTCTGGTCTAGCATTATTTTTACATAGATTTCGTGATGAAGAATTATTTGTTTCAAGAATATTTTGTGTTGCGATGTAATGCGATGTAATGTCCAAGATAAACTTAGAAAGTACATATTAATTGAAAAAGTCACCCTCGGAAATCTTACCAAATAAAACCATAAGTTTCTAAACACAACAAATATAAGTACAAAATTAATGTACAAAATAATTATCTTCCTATTGAACATTTAATCTTTATACCTACTGTTTTCGATTAAGTCCCTGTGCAAAAAAAAATTGATTAATGAACCCGCAATTTATAATACTCTTTCCTGAAACAATAAAGGATTAAATGTGTACACGATAAAGGGCTTAGTGGTTTACATTTCGTAATCCTCTTATGAAAAATAAAGCCACTAAATGGATAGAAACAGAAGGCCTACTAAACACAATGTTACATTATTAGATAGAACAGCCCTCGGTTATCTTTATAAATGTGGAGATTGTGGTTTCCTTACTCAAGCATTGTGTATTTTATTTATACATTTTACTATCCTAATGACGTCATATAATTTGTTTCGAATGCATAAAGTACCTCTCATACGGCGAAAGACGACGTTAGTCATTTAAATGACTCTTACAAAAATAAACCTTCACGCTTTTAAACATATCATACAGCTTCAATCGGGGAACGACACAAATAAGTGCGGAGTTAATGCCGAAGTTTTAAATAAATAATGATAATAATAATATGATAATGATGATGATAAAAAAAAAACTGGTGTGTACTTATGACCACACGATAGAAGTGAAAACTTACCACTGGAGTCCAGTATACCCGATTCAGCGTCACCGACCCGAGCGTGACGGTTCAGTTTCGTTCGCATGGAACGAATTATCTTTGCACCCGGGAGCCGTGATTTTGGCAGTGAAAGTGTTAAAGCAGGACTTCGTTACCATTTCTGTCGTATGTCATTACAAAAGGTGCTTACGAGCGGGTATTATTGAGGGACCCGATGCCGGACAAATGGACACGAGTTAATCTTTGACAGAGGATTAAATATCGTAACCGAAATTGTACAGTGATCGATCGGAATATGTGGGACATTTTATTTAAATTTTATCGGCAGTGTGACAGAACCATCGTTATTGTAGCTTTTTTGGTTACAGTATTATGGCTAGTGTAGTCAATTGAGTAATATCCATATTAACGTTATGTCTGTCTGATGACTGACCCGTTGGTCTCGTGGTCGCAAGCGTAACCCTGAGTTCGATCCCCAGATCAAAGTGTTATTGGGTTTTTCCATTAGAAGTTTCTAAGTAAGCACCCAGAGTTAGGAACTAAAGCACTATAAAATATACCGAATGCTAGTCTCCACTGAAATTTCCCGCCATGGTCGAAATTTGATCTTATTTTTTATTTAAGATAGGTTGACTGTAGTCTAGGTCAGTGGTGACAGGGACAGAGTCGACGGTGGAGTGAGCTTACCCAGAAGAAGCCTGTTCACTTTGAAGAGATTAGGGTTGTATGCGTTCGGAAACACAGACGCAGGTAGAGAGTTCCATTCTTTTGCTGTGCGCAAAAGACATTTGGAAACATTTAGTGCGAATTGGTGGAATAGCAACTAGGTAAGGATGGTAACTTGCAGTGCATCTAGATGACCGATGGAAGAAGGGGGCCGGTGGAATGAGGTCATGGAGTTCTTGGGCACACTCACCGACGGATCTAGACTATTACTAATATTAAAAATGCGAAAGTAACTCTGTCTGTCACCTTTTCACGCCTAAACCACTGAACACGTCGCTATGAAACTAGACAGATATATTTATCTGTAGAAGGACTCTCCTACTGCCTGGGACCTGGAGCAGGACATAGGCTATGTTTCATCCTGGATATTTGTATTAAAAAAATGATGAAATACGAACTACACGCAGACGAAGACGCGGGCTGGTTTATAAATAAGGTTATTGAAAATTTTCTCACTTTTATGCCAAAGTTAAAGCCTACCATACTATGGATTAGGAAACAGTTAATGCATAAAAGGCAAATGGCCGAATCCATTTCCCCTTGAATTTTCTTTTTGTCCCTATCCTACTTAACTTCAGTACCATCATTAATTAACCAAACTACCTTCAAAGCTTACAAATGGGCAAGTGTAATCACACGATATTCATTGTTAGCGAGAGAGCTTCGTAAAATTAGTGGCATTGCTGTGTACTTAGCAAGTTGATTGTTATTGAAAGCTGAATAGCTCGTGAAACCAAGCTACGCATAGTGATTAGGGATTATTGAAGCGTGTCACAACATATATTAATTTTCCCGATGGTCCCCGTTTTGCATTTTATTTGTGCTTTGTCCAAACGCGCCTGGTGCCTCACCTAATGTTAAGTAGTAGGTAACCAGTCTTTGTATGTGAATTATACTAACTGTTTTCTCTGATGTTACCCCTATAAGGGGGTTTCCAATAATACAAATACAAAATAGGTTATTGTGACAAATAGAAAGTTACATTACATTTAAACGTGTTTGATGCCTCCTTTTAAGCAAAAAATGCCTGTATTAGAGGCTTCCGCTCTTTCGCATCCTTGTCGGACACATAATATACTAACTAGAGTTAATATAGTGTACTGTTTCCTTATGGGTAAATATTCTAGATATGAAATGCAAGTACATTTTTCAGTTTTTTTTTTACTAATCTTAAGAAAATAATAATACAAATCTAAGTATAGGTAAAGTTGGAATTTAAATTGTTAACAGTTAAAATTAAAGTTATAAAACTTATTCCCAGTTAGTGCATAATTATGATGTGGTGTATAGTGTGGTGTGGTAAGTAGTGCGGTGTTATGTGTGGTGTGTGGTGTAGAGCGCGATGTGGTGTGATGTGTGGCATGGTGCGTGGTGTGGTGTAGTGTGGTGCGGTGTATTGTGGTGTGTGTGATGAGGTGTGTGGTGTGGTATAATATGTGGGTGGGTGTGGGTAACCCTACCTACCTAGGTTAGGTAAGTAGTGCGGTGTTATGTGTGGTGTAGAGCGCGATGTGGTGTGATGTGTGGCATTGTGCGTGGTGTGGTGTATGGTGCGTGTTGTGGTGTAGTGTGGTGTGGTGTATTGTGGTGTGTGTGATGAGGTGTGTGGTGTGGTATAATATGTGGGTGTGAGATGTTTTAAATGATGGTATACTTAAGTGATAATATCCTATTATGTATCCTATTTGTATAATCCTTCCGTAGTACTCACTTTCACCATATAACGAACTCTTGTGCAAAACTTTATGATTCTAGCCCCAAGGGCTTACGCTGAGCGTTACCTGGCAGTGAATGAATAAAAGACAATGCCAGGAATCGGCTGCAAGCCGATTTCTGGCATTGTCTTTTGTAGCGCATGTAGCGTCCGACAGACTTTCTACAATGATGATAATTCATAACAGAAAACAGTAAGAATTATATATATAAAATCTGTAGAAGTACATCGTTGAAAAGTCATTTTTAATAGTTATTCAATTGATCAATACATTTCATAGCTACAATTTCAATTAGAAATGTTGCCTATAGCAAAATAAAATATTATCGATACAAAGTTGCACTTTCAAATCGATTACAACAATATCAATATGAACCTAAGTGAATTTATTACTTACTTATGTCGTAACTCGTACTTCTTATATTATAATGGCGTTTAGTTATATTTTTGAATATATATTTTATAATACATATTGTAAACACTAAAAGTAATTCTATTTGATTGTCGATTTCGTTTAGAATAGTTTATTCCTAATAATGTTATTATAGTGCTGGCAACACTTTATGTATTAGTAATTGTATGTATTTGTTTTTTGTTATTGCATGTCTATTTCCTTTTACATGTCTGTTTAGTATATTCTATAACATTTATATTATTTTTATTTAAGTGCAACGTTCGTAAGTACGCTGTACTGGTACAGCGTCCTAACTATTGTTTGCCTCACCGGACGAAGTCACTACGTCAGCGCCGGCTGTCGCTGAAAACCAGCGCTGGGGCTCTGTCTTGCATAGGGTCGCGGCATAATGCTGAGCGATAGCCGTTTTGCGTGGATGTGACGCATGTTTCCCCCAACCTTTTCATATTTTCTGTGTTTGTGTTATTTTTTGCGTCATGTTTACCGCAAATAAACGCATTTTCTTTCTTTTCTTTCTTTCTTTCTAATTGTTAAAAAGTTTTATTTAACTTCTCCCGCGTGTTGTCATCACGAGCGACGAAGTGTTCCCGTGTTTTTTTTTTTACTTTTGTGTTGTTTATTGCCGTGTTCCAGACTCCGATTATTCTACCAATTACGACGTACTGAATCTGTATTTCTTGCTAACCCGGCTCGCCTAACCGACCCCCTGGCTGGAGGCTTTGAGTTCACTCGAAGGCACTACAGGAAAGACCGGTTAAGTAGTCACGGCCTCTCAAGGCCAACTACGAGATGCTATTCACAAAATAAAAGCCTAACCGACCATCTGAACCTGCCTGCTAAATTATTAAAATGTATACGAATGAGGTTTTTTTTCATAGATTCGAAAATAATGTAGGTATGTTATATGTTTACAAAAAAACGTATCTATATGTGAGGATAATGTGCCAAAAGTCATTAATTTAATTCATTATTTAATAACTTATGTCATGTTATCGTTAAAATGAGAAGTATTAAGTGGTCAACTTTAAAGAACTATAACTTTTTTTGGTGTACTTCTAATAGAAAACTAATTATACTATCAAATTCTGTAATTATTTCCTTTTTTATGATATGCAGTTCATCACAATGGCTAACCGATAACAACCTAAAAATTAATTTTGGAAAAACCCACATCATGAATTTTAACCAACGAACAAACTCTATTATTACAAATATTAAGTATGAAGATAATAAGATTGCTAAAATAGACAACACAAAATTTCTAGGGCTTTGGTTAGATCAGCACATGACATGGAAAACACAAATTGATCATATAATAAAAAAATTAAATCAATATTGCTATGTTTTACACAATTTAAGCAAGGTTGCCAATCGCAGCACCGTTCTTACCGCATACCACGCATACGTCTCCACCACACTACGGTACGGTGTAATATTCTGGGGTAATTCTACGGATTGACATTTAAAGCCCAAAAAAAGTGTCTTCGTGCAGTTTCGTGATCCAAAACACTGACAGTTGCAAACCTTATTTTATTAATTTAAAATTATTAACACTTCCGTCCCTATATATTTATGAAATTGCCACGTTTATCAAAAATAACCATTACCTATTTGAAACCCTATCCACTAAACGCCATCCAGGTGCGCTTAAGTCAAAAACCCATCAAACCGCCCTATTCTCAAAAAGTTTCCTAGGAATGGCTCCAAAAATATTTAACAAACTACCCAAATCGATTACAGCTTCAAAAGACTTAAATACTTTCAAAAAATCCCTCCATAGGTTTCTGATACAGAAAGCATATTACACTATAAATGAATATTTAGATGAAAAATAAAATCTGTAATAAGTTTCTCAGATTTATTTATTACCTACATACTTTAGTTATTAAGTTTAATTAATAATTTTTGTTACCTCAATTTGTTATTATTTTGTTTATGTTAATTTTATTACTAAAGATTTAAGATGGTTACTTAGCATTATATAAAAATATATAGGCTATTATTACCTGTATACCGTACCTATTACCAACTGTGTAGTAATATTTGTACGCCTTGCAAGGCAGCACATAGTGACTCAATATTTTTCTATTTTTATAACATCGTGTACTACTACATTATACCTATGTGTACAAATAAATAAATTTGAATTAGAATCTTAGTCGGTTCTGGCCGAGACTTGTAGGAAACCTTGGCATTCTCCTTTAAGATATTTATTAAGTAGGTATTCTAATCCTCCTCCAAAGAAAGTGCACTACGAACCACCACGTGGGCCCAGTACGGTTTGATAAAACTACCTGCAGCTGAAACAGGGACATATTTACTAAATCTGGTATTCAATCAATGCTCTTCATCCTCAGGTACGGCAGTCCCCACCACTCAAGATCACAGTCTGTCAAGGCGGGTCGCTCCAGGACTGGGGAGAGACAGCTCCTGGGTCTACCGCAGCAGAGGGCCCGCGTAGCTTCCATGCCCAACACTGGAGTCGAGGAGGAGTACTACAGACTGAGGCATTTTAGTATTACTGGTAATGATCATTGATTTATGTCTCTAGTGTAATCCACCCCGGGATATAGCATAAAATAATGAAGATCTGACCCGCACAGTTAAACATGTTTGGCTCCACATCGTAAAATTTTATAGAAGTTTAATCTGCACGATCGTTGGGGAGAGCATGGATCTTGCAGAATTTTTCATAAAATTTAGAAAAGTGTAGATCTAGATGGAAATACAATGGTAAGAAGGTGCACTCAGGGCAGTTGAATACTAACTATGAACTATTCTAGTTTAGTTCTAAGCAAACATAAATGATAGGGTCGAAACATTTTGAAATCATCAATGCACCTGCTAAGCTAACTTTCTTCCTTCCTCGCTTGACAGGCAAAGAATGCCTAGGGCATTAAGTCTGCGTTTGTTCTTCTACAGAGGACAAGGTTAATTTATTAAAAAAATGTTTGTGATCTTTATGAAGACCACATTAGTAAACTATCCGACAGGGCTCTTATTTAAATTACATAGGTACACTCTAAATTTCTCAAAAGAATATTAGACAGATTATCTATAGGCCAAATAGCTGGTCCTACGTCAACAGCGACAGACCTACCACAGCAAATCTTATATCACTGTATGCACCTACAAGCAATACCCCAATGAAAGGATCCATAATTATTCCCATTGATAGACAAATCTTAGCCTGTGTAAAACGCTAATGAAACGGTCTTAGATCCATCTCAGACCTAAGCCAACACTAGAAATTCTAAAATATATGTAGTTTACACTAAACCTGATTAATCTGGAGACTAAATTAAGTCCTCACCGTTTTAGCGTAGATTTGTAGACTCAAAGCGACAATAGAATTCGAAATGTAGACACATTCTTGAATTTCTTGTGGTTGATTAGAAAGGTGGTACCTACCTATAACATGTTTAAAGAAAAGCGTTCTAGCTAAGACAAATTCGTGAATACGACGAAATCAATTATAAATCAATTATCACTTGACGTCAATCCTAAGACGCTAGCAGCAAATCTAATTACAATTCTATCTCATCGTCTGCCTAGTTCCAACTATGTTAGGGTCGACTTCTAACCCAACCGGATACAGCTAAATACTAGTATTTTACATGGAGCGACTACCTATCTGACCATCACAACCCAGTTACTGGGTAACACGTAACCTTTGCTGCTAAGACTGGTAGTCAGACTTACGGGCTTCTGACCACCCGTAACAACTGTCAAAGGTCTAAGAATGACAGCCGGGATCCATGACTTCACATTCTTCCCGAGGCACAGAGGTTTCTCGGAAAGCAATGGAAGGTCGCCCATCCGCGGGTCGACCTCGGCAAGCGTTGCTTAACCTTGAAGATTGATCTGTGCGGCTGATATCTATATATATGTAGAGGACAAGACTGGATTAGGTGCTTAAGTAAAGCACCTAATCCAGTCTTGTCCTCTCAGTTACCATTCTAGCCACGAGTATGTTTCATTTTAAAACCTCATAATGACATAAAATCGTAGGTATGCGCACCCTTTTCGGTGACCTCTTGAAAACTCCAACCATAACAGTTACTTTTAGAGACACGAATTACTTTCCCTTCCCATAGCTTCCAAAGTAAGAGCCTCATTACCCGCCCCAGCGTTACCATGAAAGTAATGGCTATCATTTGCTCCCTCTTTTCAATTAATTCGTACTAGTGTACAGTTAATCGTCTGTGCAAGATTACCGCATCGTTTTAATGTATTTGACAAAGGAAAATGAAAATTGTTTTAAAAGCTATTAGATATTGCGGTTATTAAGAGAATTTCTCCAAAACACAAAGTACGCCTTCTTATGTAGGACTGAATGAGTTCCGTCTGTGGTCTGTCTGTCTGAGTATCTATGGTCCCGTATAATGTAGGAACCTTGAATGATACAACTGTAAAGACAAAGTGACAGGCTAGTGGAAGACCTACAAATGCACGAATGAGTCCTGCACTCTTGGCCTAGGACGTTGGATGAATAGGTACCGTGAGATTAAAGTCAATATAACAGCAAAGAAGAAAAATACCCCATTTCACTTCAAACCACGCCAAATAAAATAGCCATTATTAAACAAATACATTAATTATTTCACAGCTTTTCTACAACATTCCTTTTCACTAAAAACATAAAGGTCAATATTTAAATACCCTGACTCCTTAACTAGGTATTTAAAGCCACAGTGGGCTTAGGAGTGAGTGATTCTCCATAGCAACAAAGTCATAAAATATGTGTAGTATTTTGAACATTTTAACAATAATTTGATGAATATTTGACACAAAGGACCTTTTTTTTTCAAAAGCAGCGAACTAATGTTAGACTGTGAGTCAACTTCGCTGCAATAAAAATAAAGTGTCTGACTAAAAGACGTACAACATGTACTGAGTATATAACCGACACATACATAATGTGCCAGTAAGAAGCAACCTTTGACGAATTACCGAAGTAAATTGATTATAACGAGAACTGAGTGTCATGTAATCAGCGCGTTGATTGAAATACGATTAGAACCTTTCGCGGAGAAATGTGTGTATTTTCTTTAAAAGGCTTCGCAGAGCTTTTCATTGATAAAAGTATGAGTTAATGTGTCGGGAATATCCCCAGAAACTCTTCGGGTGACGTCGCCGTTTTTGCGAAGCGACGTGGCTATGCTTGTACCTGTATAAGTATTTCGTTCCCTATACGAAATATTTATCACGTTTATTTGTATTATTCCACTAGCAAGCCAAATGACCCATTTGAATTGACAAGTGTCTCATATCTAATCCGTTTTCGTCCTACCCAGGTAAAGGCGTCGTGAACCGTGGTGACTCGCTGCGGTCGCGTCGCTCTCGCTCCAACACCTCAGTGGCCTCCAGCGCATCTAGCACGGAGGCTGTTACCAGGGCCTCTGCTCCTTGCTCCCTGGCGTCTTCGAGGTAAGAATTTCGTTTTACTTGACAATCCATACTAATATAAATAATGCGAAAATCTGTTTATCTGTCTGTTACCTTTTCACGCCATGGCTGAACGGATTTCGATGAAATTTGGCACACATGTAGACCATGACCTGGTTTAGGACAAAGGATACTTTTTTTGTTCCGGTAAAAGGTTTCCGTAGGATATTTTCCAATCCTAACCCGGGGGCAGCTGCTGGAAAAAGCTAGTATTACATAAAACTGCATTTTCCGGTCTACAGAACACTTGAACTACGAAACCCGGCCTTAATTTCACGAAATAAAGGCTTAGCAAAAGTGAAATTATTACGGTGGTCGTATCGTTGGCTCAAGTAAGCAGATCCTTACAAAAATAGCCGTAGTCACCATTAGGTAAAGGTTGCGGTCATTAACCTTCAGTCCATATCGATACTGCTCGTCTCGCGGTTAGTCAGTTCAACATTCACTCCAGTTGTTAACGAAGTCTGACATTAGCCATTCGTAGATAGAAGACGTTTGGCGAATAGAAAACAAGTTACTTAGAGCAACTCAACAGTTTCAGAACAGCTGAAAGCGGCGAATACTATAGTTTGTTCCAAAACTATGTGATAAAAGTGTTAACAAAGCACGACGCATTCATCAGTATTTATAACGTTTCAACGTTATCTATAAATCACCACTTTTTCCAATAATTATTGTTTGATTACATTTTTTAAATTTTTTGGGAACATCAATTTTATTGTCAAATGAAAACATTTTTACGGTGATTTTAATTTAGATTTTCGGGTTTAAGTATTCAAATGATATGCACTCAATTTGTACGTGGCACTACAAATTAGGATCCACAGGTTCGTTTTGTTCCTGTTTAGTTACACTTTCATCAAATACTCTTGCGACTGACTATATTTTACCCCGCAAATACATATTCTTTTTCATAAGCAGCCTTGCCTTGTTTTGAACACTCTTACCAACCGTTTTCAAATCAACAGAAATAGTAATTACTTCTTTGCTTTAAGTGATAATGTAGATAAACAGATAAGATGTTTTTTTTTTATAATAATAGTATTTTACCTGACGGCATACAAACTTTTCAAATAATTGAAATCAACTATTTTGTATTGTCCAGGGACTCGTCAGCCGGCCTCAGTTCCTACCGGGTGCTGGTGCTGGGCGCGCCGGGCGTTGGCAAGTCCAGTCTGGTGGGACAGTTCATGACCTCAGAGTATCTACACGCGTATGACACTAGTATCGGTGAGTTGGATATGACTGACGGATAGAGATACATATATATATTTTTCGCTTTGTGTAATATTTTGTTTGTTTTCCTGATAAATATTGTTTTAGGAAGCTGCGGGTCTGTATGAAGCGTCAGGGTGATTGTTGAAGAGACTAACTACGCTGCAACTAGTCTTTGTATTTAAATAAATTACCACACATTAATGTAGAACCCTTTATTAAGCAGGTGGTACTCGTTTAAAAACAGTCACAGCAACATAACCTACCGTTTGATGGATGTGGTAAACTTTACCATCAACGCCTAGAATAGTCTTAACAATCCAGTACAGCCAGAAACGTGAGGGGTATTGCTATTGGTAATCGCCTGTAACTACTTACACTACTCCAGATAGAATGACGCTTCAGGGGTTGAAGACGGTCTGATGCCTCCTCATGTAGTGTGAGATAGACCCTCATCTCTTCCTTCTGCGAGCTAGCTGAGCTGAATACCAGAGACAGACCGCCTCACCCAAACATAGAGCATGACGTTACAGATGACGAGTCGGGCGAGCGCTCCGTGTGCGTGCTGCTGGCAGGCGAGGAGTCCGAGATCACCTTCCTGGATGCACCGCCCGACAGTATTATTGTAAGTACTTTAACTTTTTTCCTGTGTTCGATTCCCGGTCGGGAGAAGTGTTATTAGGTTTTTCCATCTGGAATTTCTCTGTAGCAGCCCGGAGTCTGGACATGTGCCGGTTGGCGATAGCCTCACCCCCTATAAATGGCGAGATGTGGATGTACTCGAAGTACACTTCTGCCTAACCTTCGGGGCTACAGGCATGATGTGATGTTATGTATAAGTTGCTTTAACTTCCATATCATAGTAATAATTGATTCAAGTTGGTAATTACCTGTTTATTGACCAAGCGGATAGTTTAATTGGTTAACTTTTTAACTTAGTAATTGCAGTACCTATGATGTAAATCATCTCCAACTTAAACTTTGGCTTTCTGTCATGAACGCAGACGATTGCCAGGCGGATTGATAATACATTCCTTTGACGTACCTAATTCCAAAAGTCCCTTAATACGTCACCCACTCAAAGACATCAGGGACTGTACTTTGCCACCGTTATTCCATTTAATATTTTTTTCTGGAAAAAATAATGGAGGGAATTTCTTAGATTCCTTTTCTTTATTTTTTTGTTGTAGATGTAGACAGCTACAACTCCCTCTCGCATTGTAATAATGATTCATAGTAAAACCCCCAGGATTTACAACGACAAAATACATGTAGGTACCTACATGTCGTGATAACTTGCTTATAAGTCTGTGATAACTTTATTCACTTAACGATGCGCCAATAATACATGTATAATCCCCACCTTCCAGACCGAAGGCTGTGCCCACGGCTACTGCGTGGTCTACTCGACAGCAGACCGATGCAGCTTCATGGAAGCCGAGAGGAGACTGCAGATCCTGTGGGCTGCTGGACACACCTCACGAAGAGCCGTCATTCTAGTGGGGAATAAGGCTGACCTGGCCAGGTCTAGAGCTGTTCCTACTGATGGTAAGTAGTATTTAGAAAATTGATAATATTGAACTTGGGTCTCTTCACAGTTGACTGCAACGAACGGTCGGTTTATAGCTGCACAGTGTGGCCATAAAGGGATATAAGTACAATCAGAGTCAAGTTCAATTTGTCGCGTTATAACCATTTCATACAACTGTCAAGAATGACATTTATGATTTTAATATAGTAATACGGACAATTTAAGTTGGTAGTTAATTTGCCTGACTTTATAATCAGCGTCCTTGTTAAATAGATTGGTGTTCGCAGAATTAGTTTTTAGATTACCTAGGGCGATTGTATTTGTATTTATATTGAATGGCCAAAACAGGCTGCCAATTTAGTACCTTTGTATTTCCCTGCAAATGTGATTAGGGTAACCTTTTAAATTAAATATAAATTATGCAATTTATTTAACTTTCAACCCAAACATTAGGTACTTAACAATATAATTAACGAAGCTGTTACAAACAAATTTATTTTTTCAAAATGACCGAAACAAACTCATGATTAAAGCCAGATCTCGCCAATTATGTTCGTTAGCCCAAATTCTACGTATTTAATTAAATTCTCGACGATTTGTGTACATACCAATTAGCAACGACAGACGGCGTTAACAACGATACGCCACATTTTGCCAACAATAATTTATCAGGCGCTTGTAATGTTATTGAAAAGCTCGATATTTTTCATGTGTGATGTGCAGTATTTAAATTTCATGTTTCGTAAATTGTTACTGGCTTTTAACGCTCGTGGACCCCAAAAGGTAAATACGCCATCACAAAATAAACACTTTAATTTTGTTTGAGCGCCTGCAAAATAAACTTGGATTATTATACGATAACATTTTAATTGCTACGAGGATTTTGACAGGCGTTGAAAGTAAATTAATTTGTCAATTCCCTTTTTAAGACTGTTTAGTGGGAAGTTGTTTCCGAACACGAAAGTTATAGATTGGGTAGATAGGACTCAGTTTTATGAAGTTCTTCAATCAAATTTTTGTTTTGTTTGTAATCTTTGCCGACAATCTTTATTAGATACCTAAGTACCTACAAATGTTCGCTACTTCCATATTTTCATAATCTTGATTTGTTTTAAGAAACATGATGTATTTATATGAATTACTTACCGATTTAGTAGTAGGTATCTGGTACGTTTTGCAATATCTCGGCTTATTAGGTACACATTCAAAAGGGTTCAACCTCACTTCCTTCCGTCAGCCATTTTCCACCATTTTGTTCACTGACCCACTGTTTAATTTCCCTTAGAACTCGTCTTTATTAGAAGCTTGACTGGAAATCAACATCAATTTAAATCAGATTCAAATTCTAATTATTTGGTCCCGTATTGTTCTTTGTATCACCGGAATACACGAAATGACGGAGGCTCCAATACTCGGAATTACGGCGGAAGGAATAGATGAATTGAGTGCTTCAAATGCTCGTACATGGAATTGAAGCTTTGAAATACTTTGAACGGTTGTGAGCTCGTAATTGCAAACGGAATGATAGTTGTACTAAAATAATGTTTACTGGAATGCAGAATACACGTTGCTTGAAATGAGTAACACAATTTCTCGATTACATACTAACTGTGAAATGTGCTGGCACTAACAAAAGACAAAATTGTGTAAAAAAGGGAGGGGGAGGCTTTTGCCCCTAAATTACATAGTGATAATACATCAGTGATCAGTGTTCTATTGGTTGCTGCGAGATCTATAATTATAAATACATATACTCACGCCTTCTTCCAGTGGGGGTAGGCAGACACTACAGAACGCCACCTGCTGCGATCCATACATACTATAATTATTAGGATGTGCGGTCTCAAGCATTGAGCTTAGTGCAGACACCACTGTAATCACTATTAATATGTAATATATAAGCATATAAGGTAAGTCACGTTTTTGGAATTAAATCATTAAATCTTTAATCTTTCAGAGGGCAAGAACCTAGCGACCTCTTACGAGTGCAAGTTCATAGAAACATCAGTGGGCATCAACCACAACGTGGACGAGCTGCTAGTGGGACTGCTCACTCAGATCAGACTGAAGCAGCAGCACGCGGAGAGAGTGAGGTGAGACATAGAGTAGATGATACGTATACATCATTGTAAACCCCTTCACGTAGACACCACGTACACTCGTATAGACACTCGCGGTCCTTCCCGCAACGCGTGACTTCCAAATTGTCGAAGCGGCTAAGCTCTGCAGCCTACGCGGTCTATCAAATCCGTCATTTGACTGATGCAAAATGTCCTCCAGACCGAATTTCGGTCATGGCAGCCAATCTCAGCGGAGACTAGCCATCGACGCGGGAGATATTATAGAGCACAAGTGTATGCGTAGACACAGGTGCACTCTCTCTTGCCTCACTCATATAGTCCGATGGGACGGCAATCCGCCAGGACCGGAGAGAGATCAGGCGCAGGACCAACTGTTCAACGTGCTTTCCGAGACACGGGGGTATCACACCGTCAACTTGCAAACTTCAGGCTCTTACCGAGAAATTCTTAATAGAAAAAACCAATAGTACTTTGCCCGACCTGGGAATCGAACCCAGGACCCCAGGCTCAGAAGTCGCGCTTGAGACCACGAGACCAAAACGGTGCAGTTAACAACTAAATAAACGATATTACAATACCTATAGGTAATGTACGGCATTTTGCTATGGGGAAGTGCAGGTTAGGTGTATATAAATTCGTGCTTCAGAAATGAGACGCATTTCATTTCAAACGACGTGATTTCCAGAAAGCGCAGCACATCCCGCAAGACCCGCACCCGCGCGCGCTCCCCGCTGGAGAGCGCGCCACCCGCGCCGCCCGCGCCGCCGCCCTCCGCGTCCGCCAACAGCACGCCGCGCAAGCGGACCAGGCTCTCTGCTAGCGTCAAGGTACGCCTACATACAGTTAAACAAGAAAATGTGTGCACTTCGTTAATCTTCGTGTTTCCGAATTATCACGAATGTTGCGCCACACTGAGGCTGAGTGTTTGTATAGTGTTCTCTCTGTCGGGTTACTATGGGTTCACTACTTCGGTCGCAGATCGTCATTTATCACTCAACAGTTTTTTGCAATTGTATAGATTTGGGAATACATAATAAATTATGCAATCATGGTAAATCAAAATTGGCAAGTACTGCCACGGTTGTAACAGCTCTATATTAGATCTCATCAGCACACATTCGTATTTCCAAAGGTAGGTAGACGATGACTCCCGAAGCGCATACTTTTCTTGAGATAGGTATCTGTAAAGTGTATTGAAACTCTAGACAGACGAACCGAAGGTTAATAAGGAATAAAAGTTGTCAATGTTCCATTAAAATGGCCTGGTTAACCGCCAGCTATGAGCAACTTCAATAATAGTGGCATCACACATGCGTTGCCATCCCAATGCCAAGCTGAAATGTCTAATGTGAAAATCTGTTACCACGGAAAAATTATTACCATGTTTTATGTAACGCTAATTTATACCGTAACATAAGTAATATTAGTATTTAATTGTCATTGCCACATTACTGAAGAGAACGTCGGAAATTACTTAATTAGTTGCAGGGTATTGAGCAATGTTGAGCCGCTAACCGGTAACCGTTCACTTCCTAAATATGAAATAGGGAAGTGTATAATTAAAATGAGTGTAATGTATTATGTATGGATTAATTTAAATTCTAGCATAGGTAGCAGATTAATATTATAAGGCACTGACAGATTAGATATATAAAAGAGGAAAAAACACTTTAGTAGATGCGAACATAATATGTACGCATCTACTAAACGGTTTTTTAAATCTTTTTAGCCGTTCTTTTAATCTAGCATAATTTAGCAGTCTTTTTAATCCGTCTTAAACCTTATTAGAATTTGATTTGGAAAAACACCGTGTAGTAAAACGATCCGACCGACTTTTACGGTACACACTGTGTTTAAAAAGGCGGGCCTCGTTCAAGGATCAGACATTTTTTATGAAGATCAATCAAATATTGTATATTTTAATATTATATTATCATCAGTACCTAAATACCTACTAAATAGGGTACATTCCACAAAAATTCTGTTTGGTCCATCAGTTAGATTACCAAAAAATATTAGGCATGTATTTTTTCTTTTGTGACGTAAACAAAAAATGACGGCGATATAGTTCGTTGATATTTCGCGTGACGTCACGCCTTGCTTTACTTTTAACGTAGAAGTGACGTAATAAACCCCCTCTCCCGAACTTTGATACGTCACTTTATCTTTGTCACTTTTTATTGCTTTGTTAAAACAAAAAATACGTGTCCAATATTTTTTGATATTACATATATCTGACGCGGACGGACCAAATAGACTTTTTTTTACCCAGGGCACATCCCTATTTTAGAACTTTATCATGGACTTGAAACATGGTTTGAAAATTACCAACACAATGCGTGCGAGCCTTAGTGAAAGCTCGTACCTTTTATTCGAGAAATGAAACGAATACAATGAGAAAACACCGTAAATATATCCCTCATTTGCAATAAAAGGGTGACATAATTCAAAAAAAGCAATAATAATAATAGAGTAATAATAGCAGTAAGAGTGCGACGAAGCATATTACAGTCACATCTCTTTAGCTCCCTCATTTTTAGGCTATAATTTAGTGTGGTTTTTATAGCAAACAGCAAAAAGAATAAAATTTGCTGCGTTCACCAGTAGGGGAGTGGGGGCACTTTGATACACAAAAATTCAATCTCTTTTCTGAGGACCATAAAGAATTATGTTTAAATATTTGTTTTGATGTGTGCATTGGCTGATATGTCAGCTTATATTTTGGCTACGCAAAAACCGCAAAAACTGGCGACGTATAGAGATAAACTGATTTTAAGAAAAAATCATTTTTGTATCATTCTGCCCCACCAGTGGGGCACTTTGATACATGGGGTGGGGCAGTTTGATACGTATTTTAGATCTATATGAAATGCAAATTTAAACTGACTAAAAACCCAATATAAACTGTATTATTACTTAAAATTAAGAAATAAAACAATTTTATTGATTGAGATCGCAAAACACTTTTTATTAAGAGTGCACATTAGCCATAATCAGTCTCTTAAGTTACTTAAGGAATATAATCACAAAAAAAAACAATATTTTCATCATAGAACAAGACTAATTCTCTGTTATTTTCTTAATTATATAATCAGTTATATACTTACTAAGTAATCAGACTTTAACATTGAATATTGTTAATGAAAATATAATATTAGAACCTCCTATCAAAATGAACAATATTTTTCTTTAAAAATTGAACAAACATCAAAAATTTAACATAAATAATCATAAAAACTCTCATATAAATTACAAAACAATCTACTGGATATTATATCGAGTTAAACCTACCGAAAATGAATAAAGCGACGATGTTCGAGATGTGCCTTTGGAGAAAGTTGGTTTTGGTAATTGCAAAACTACATCTCTAAAATCCACACTTGCTTTGTCTTCCACAATTGGAAATACAAACTTAGAAGACCCTGCTTTTTTTCTAAGATATAATACTTCATATTCTGTCACATTATACTTAAATACAACTTTGGCAACGTAGTGAATCACAGTTTTCTTCTTCTCAAACTTAATTAGCAGGAAATCTCCAATATTTATGTGTTCAGGATTAACTGGTTCTTCATTAATTACCTCTTCTTCTGATTCCGACGGCATTTCAATGTCTTCACTATCACTCGCCATCAAGACTTCATCTTGACTAGAATCGGAATCTATTTCTGCAGGCAAAGAAGTCTTTCTCTTTTTCTTTTTTGGCTCAGTTAATCCTAACAGATTTTTCGCTGTTTTCAATTCTTTTGCATGCTGTTTTGCTTTTTGTAATTCTCTTTTTCTGTCCTTTTCATTACGTAAGCTTTCTAATCTATTTTTTTCTGGTGTTTCAGTGTATATTCTTGATCGTCCCTTTTCTCTTCCTTTTCTTTTTAAGACACTGTCAGTAATCGCCTTTTTTGGATAAGGTCTAACTACTTCAGGAGTAAGAATAGCCTTTGATGAAGAAACATGTAGAGGATCGTCAGCAACAGACACTGAAACTGGGTCGGCATCCAAAGTAGGAGTTTTATTTTGTTCTCTATCAACAACCTCACTATTTTGACTTCTTTCTGAGTCTACAAAATGTAAATCTTGTGTGTTGTGAGTATTCTCATCTGTCAAATCGTGATAACCTGTTCTGAAAATGTCTATCGGTGCAAAGTCGTCGTCGCCAAATACCAGTTTATTAATTGGCCATATTCCAGGTTTGGAAAAACCACCTATGATATTCTTTGGTGTAAATGATTCCAAATATGCTAATTTTGACAGTTCAGCAATGTTGTATATGGTCAAAGTTTTTCCAACATTTTGAATGTGCCAGTCGTTGAAAGCTATCTTCAATTTGCCTTTGAAGGGTCCGAACACACTGACATCAAGCGGTTGCAATTTGTGTGACGTGTGTGGGGGAAGACTCAAATAAACAATACCGTTGTCACGACAGTAGTTAACAGCTTCTATTGAAATGTGAGATTCGTGGTTGTCACAAATGATTAGAATTGGGTTATCTTTATTGCTCGAAGTAAGGCGTTGAATGTGTTTCAAAACTCTTATAAACAATTCTGATGTCATCCAGCCGCTTCTGTTTGCCAACCCTAGACTTCCATCAGGAGCACCATTTAGGAAGTGATCTTTATAGTGAACTCTTGGAAAGACATAAACTGGAGGAAGAGAAGAACCAGTTGCAGTAATAATACCACAGAAAGTAACTAACTCTCCGCGTTCTGCAGAAACTATTTGTCCCACTTGTCTTTGTTTTCTTCCAGCAATAACTTTAGGAGTGGAAAGGACTGTGCTTATGCCTGTTTCGTCTAAGTTTATTATTCGATCGGGTGTAAAATTGTGTTGTCTCATTATGCGTTCGTAATTATCATGAAATTGAGCTACAGCAGCTTTATTGAAAGCAAAGCTTCTTGCTGCGCTTGTGTTTTCTGGTTTTCGTAGACTCAATTCTCGGTTTCTCTTCCTGAAGCCAGCTGCCCAATCTTTTCCAGCGCATTTGTTTTCTTTCCAGGATTTTGGATAATTACACTTTGATAATTCTGCGTATTCGTATGCCAAAGTCAGAAGCTTTTTCAATGTAAGGCCGTGGTGCATTTTACTGCAATTCAATAAATATTGAGTCAATGCCTTTTCTTGTTCGGTTGAAAAAACTTGTGCAACGGTATACTTGGAACCATAGATGTTTGATGAAGTAGCTGTAGCAGTGTGTGATGATAAAGCTGCAGTAGTAGTGTGTGCTGAAGATGATGCTATTTGTGCCATCTCCATAGATGGTGCTATTTGTGGTGAAGATGGACCTGCTTGTGATAAAGAAGATTCTGCTTGTAATGAAGAGGATACTTCATTTGTAGATAATGTTCTGGTAGCTTCAAATGATTTTCTGGCTTTTTCTATGCGATGTTGTAGGGTTGCAGTTTTGATGCCATATTTGTCGGCTGCTTTGCGTATAGATAAAGTCTTTGACAATACTTCACGTATTGCATCTTCAATGTTTTCTTCATTGATATTTTTTCTATCAGTTTTGGGTTTGTACGTGCGCACCATTTTCTGAAAAAAAGAAAAAAAAAACAATAAAATAAACTATTATTTTTGACGGGGCACTTTAATACACTAGAGGGGCAGATTGATACGTATCATTGTACCCCGCTCATTACCGTATCAAAGTGCCCCAAAGGACTTTTTCCACAAACAATTAATTTTATCAAATATATAATAATCTTGCGATCAAAAACATTTTAAAATACAATAATAACTATATTTACTTACCTTTAGTAACAAATAATAACAAAAACAACTAAGAGTATTGTCACGTAGATCCTAACGCCATCTGTTAGCGAATAGAAGAACTACACGTTAGACGCTAACGCCATCTGCTATCGAATAGCCGAACTACACTGGACCGTTCCCGTAAGTACTAGAATGTTCTGGTATTATGCTAGAACATTCTAGTAACTTACACTCGTCATATAAATAAGGGGTTGACAGCGTTGTAGGACAGTTCAGCTTAGAATGCGAAACAGTGAAGAACAGCTAATAACAGTAAAAGTGGACTAATAGTGAACTACAAGTGATTGTGTTTAAAGTGTCTGATTACTGTATTTGTGATTTTTAATTATAGTGTGTTTTTCGTGTAAATTGGTATAAATTTATTTATCCCGAACCCCAGCTCGTAACATTTGGTGTCAGAAGTAAGGGATAAATTATGCCAGTTTTTCCGAAGGACGACACGGAGGGTATCCGTACCCGGAGTCAGCGCCAGCAGGAGGTGGACCAGAGGCGGTTTGAAGGTTCGCCGATACAGACACCTAGTGGTAATCAGCCGACGACGGAGCCAATCTCCGAAGTACCATCTGGAGTTCCTACAGCATCACCAGCCATGGATCTTTCCGCTCTGATGGTGATGCTGCAGGAACAGGCCCGCCGACAGGAGGAACAGGCCCGCCGGCTGGAGGAACGGCTTCAGCGTGACAAGGAGGAACAGGCCCGCCAACAAGAGGAACAGGGCCGCCGACAGGAGGAACAGGCACGCCGACAGGAGGAACAGGCCCGCCGGCTGGAGGAACAGCTTCAGCGTGACAAGGAGGAACAGGCCCGCCGACAAGAGGAACAGGCCCGCCGACAAGAGGAACAGGCCCGCCGACAAGAGGAACAGGCCCGCCGGCTGGAGGAACAGCTTTGGCGTGACAAAGAGGAGCAGACCCACCGCCAGGAAGAGCAGATCCTCCTCTTTAAAGATTTACGCGCGACGTTTGGCAAAGACATCACAGCCGTGAAGGAGAAGGTTCAGCTGCACGAAAATCGTATCTCCGACGCCGAAATCCAGATCGCTGACATGAGAAAAGCGTTGGGGAACCTGAAAGCTGGAGACGGGACTGCGACTTCTGTAGTTGCTGCACCTTTGGTGCGCGGGTTTAAAGTGCCACCCTTCGATGGAACATCTTCGTGGTCGGCATACAAAATCCAGTTTGAAGCTGTCAAGGAAGCAAATGGGTGGACAAAAGGGCAGGCCATGACCGCACTTACTTTGGGCCTTCGCGACCAGGCCTTAACCATATTGGAAGCTCTCGGTAAGAATGTGACTTACGAGCAGCTGCTGGAGGCGTTAGAAGCCAGATACGGTGACGCACACTTGGAACACGTATTTCGAGCCCAGTTAAAAGATCGTGTGCAACGCAGTGGTGAAAACCTGCAGCAGTGGGCCCTGGAAATTGAAAAGCTGGTTCGAAAGGCGTACCAGTCTGCGCCTGCACCCATCAAAGGGATTCTGGTTCAAGCATTCATCGATGGTATACGGGACCTGGAAGTTAGGGCTGCTGTTAGACTTGGGCACCATGAGACGCTGAAGGACGCCTTGGCCCATGCATTGGAGGTGGAGGCAGTAAGGCACGATCATCGAGCCCACCGCATCAGGGAGGTTGCGGAGTTACCAGGACGTGACCGTACTAGGTACAGCCCTAGATGCTACACTTGTGGAGAAAAGGGCCACCTCAAGTCGAGTTGCCCGAAGCGAAGCACTGTCCGCGAAGATCAGACCCAGGAAAGAAGGGCGGCTGATGTCACCGCCCAGCAGCAGGGAAACGAGTAAACGCCAGGACTGCGGGGCGGGTGCTGGCTGGTGTTAAAAGAGCCCCAAGGATTTCGATCTCACAAGCCCATGATGGGAACAGCCTTATCATCAAAGGTGAAGTGAATGGAAGACCATGTAAGCTGACATTGGATACTGGAGCTTCTCGCACGGTTGTCAGTTCCCAACTAGCGAATCACTTTCTTGGGGACTTCTTCGGTAAGCATGACCGCGTAAATTTAGTAACAGCTACCGGTCAGCACATACCCGTCCGAGGAGAGAAAGAGGTGGAGTTAAAACTGGGTAACACAATTTACCAGCATAAGGTCATCATGGCTGACATAGTAGATGACTGCATCCTAGGTTTGGACTTCATGCGACAGCACTGTTGTGAGATTGACGTGAATCAAGGAGTCTTGAAATGTGGTTCAGAAGAAGTGTTCATGGAAGGTGCACCATCGGGCGAAGTGTACTGTCAAAAATCCGAGGAGCCAACCTTAAGTTAAGTCCGAAAAAGTGCTCATTCTTCAAGAAGCAAGTAAGCTTTTTGGGACACGTGGTCTCTGAAGAGGGAGTACAAACTGATCCAGAGAAAATCGTCGCCGTCAAGGATTGGCCAGTTCCGAAAGACAAGACGCAAGTCAGAGCATTTCTGGGTTTGTGCTCGTACTATCGACGGTTTGTCAAGAATTTTGCTGATATTGCCAAACCTCTACACAAGCTTACTGAAGAGAAGAGACAGTTCTGTTGGGATGAGAGCTGTGACATGGCTTTCCAGGACTTAAAGAAATGTTTGTGCAATACCCCAATTTTGGGCTACCCTGACTCAGAAAATGAATTCATAGTTGACACGGACGCTAGTAATACTGGAATTGGCGGTGTGTTATCCCAACGGAAAGGAGATCATGAAGTTGTGATAGCTTATTTCAGCAAATCTTTATCAAAACCAGAGAGAAATTATTGCGTCACGAGGCGCGAGCTACTTGCTGTAGTGAAGACATTACAGCATTTCAGCAAGTACTTGTTGGGACGTAAATTCCACCTGCGAACTGACCATGCTGCATTGAAGTGGTTGTTGCAGTTTAAGAATCCAGAAGGACAAGTAGCGAGATGGATTGAATTGCTACAAGAATTCGACTTCGCAATTGAACATCGCAGTGGGAAATCCCACGGTAACGCGGACGCTTTATCAAGAAGGCCTTGTCCTGAAGACTGCAAGCATTGTATCAGACAAGAAGCTAAGGAAGCGGTACCTGTCAGGATGGTAAGAACGGACCTTAGCGACGAATGGAAGAAAACTCTACAGCATGCTCAGCGAAGCGATACAGATATCAAGCCAATTCTCGAGTGGATTGAAGCTAATGCTCCTAAACCGAAATGGTGTGATGTTGCAACGATGAGTACAACCACAAAGAGTTATTGGGCACAGTGGGAGAGCTTGGTAATCCAGGACGGTGTATTGTGCCGCAAATGGGAAAATGCTCGAGGGGACAGCTGCCACCTGCAAATGATCGTACCTAAAGCAAAGGTACCAGAGGTTCTACAGCTCTACCACAATGGATGTTCAGGAGGTCATATGGGAGTAAAAAGGACTCTATTGAAGATCAGAGACCGGTTCTACTGGATCCATTGTCGAGAGGATGTTGAGGATTGGTGTCGCAAATGCACTAGTTGTGCTGCGGTAAAAGGACCTCACACACGCAGCAGGGGTGCATTGAAAGTGTACAACGTAGGAGCCCCCTGGGAACGGATAGCACTAGACGTCGCTGGCCCTTTCCCTGAAAGTGAAAGTGGAAACAAATATTTCATGGTTGTCATGGATTACTTCACTAAGTGGCCGGAAGTTTTCGCCATTCCTAATCAAGAAGCTACGACAGTTGCTGATAAATTAGTCCACGAAGTCTTCTGTCGGTTTGGGGTACCTTTAGAAATCCACAGCGATCAAGGACGAAATTTCGAGTCTCAAGTGTTTCAGGAAACATGTCGGGTGATGGGTACTCACAAAACCAGAACTACTTCATACCACCCACAATCTGATGGAATGGTGGAAAGATTTAATCAGACGTTGGAAAGATATCTGGCAAAAGTTGTAGCAAGCAGACAAAAGGATTGGGACAAGCACATACAACCGTTTCTCCTGTCATACCGAAGTGCAGTTCACGAGAGTACGACTGTGACACCAGCCTTCGCGAACTTCGGAAGGGAGTTAAGGCTACCAGCAGATTTAATTACCGGCATCCCCCCTGATACTCCACGCAGTTTAACAGATTATGCGAATGACCTGCGCAACAAGATGAATGACGTATATGAGCATATCAGACAATCAGGCCAACAGATGTCCGAGAAAATGAAAACTCGTTATGACCGGAAAATGAACAATAGTGGTTTCGACGAAGGTTCGCTAGTATGGTTGCATAACCCAGCCCGCAGCAAAGGGAAGTCCCCTAAGCTACAGGCAAAATGGGACGGACCGTACAGAATCGTGACCAAGATCAACGATGTCACCTACCGAATTCAAAGGAATACGCGAACTACTCCTAAAATTGTTCATGTCGATCGATTGGCACGATATTACGGGAATAATGATGCTCGGGACGAGCATGTCTTAGGAGGGGGCAGTGTCACGTAGATCCTAACGCCATCTGTTAGCGAATAGAAGAACTACACGTTAGACGCTAACGCCATTTGCTATCGAATAGCCGAACTACACTGGACCGTTCCCGTAAGTACTAGAATGTTCTGGTATTATGCTAGAACATTCTAGTAACTTACACTCGTCATATAAATACCCTTATTTATATGACGAGTGTAAGTTACTCCTACAACGCTGTCAACCCCTGTTGACAGCGTTGTAGGACAGTTCAGCTTAGAATGCGAAACAGTGAAGAACAGCTAATAACAGTAAAAGTGGACTAATAGTGAACTACAAGTGATTGTGTTTAAAGTGTCTGATTACTGTATTTGTGATTTTTAATTATAGTGTGTTTTTCGTGTAAATTGGTATAAATTTATTTATCCCGAACCCCAGCTCGTAACAGTATCCTCCTGAGACACAATTACATTTCACGTATTTTTTTTGTAGGCAGCGGCGCACGCCACTTCCAACACGTTAGTGACCGTTGAGGCCCAACGGCAAACTGGCGGCGAGCGGTGTTACAACTGTCATTCTTGTGAATGTCCTTGAGCATTCTAGTGATGTGCCGGACTGTGTAGCGTTTATCGGTTTTGAGATATAGATACCTACTGTACCAATGTGCCCCGTGAATCAATGTGCCCCCCCTCCCCTATACTTAACTCAAAATGGCAGATTTTTTTGTTAAGTCACCCTTGTTGCAACTAAGGAATATAACAGGGAGGGGCCTCAGAATGCAATGGATGGTAACTTTCCAGATCGACCCGTGCAGCTGCTATTATTTAGGCACGAGTACCAAACGTTTGTATATCATTTAGAAAACGGTAATTTTAGTACTCACATTTTTACTTTTTTCTCCATCTCAGGTACGAGGCCTCTTAGGCCGCGTATGGGCGCGGGACTCCAAGTCCAAGTCCTGCGAAAACCTGCACGTCCTCTAGCACTCGGCCGCCGAGTCCGTCGCCTGCTTCCCGTTTTTCGACTGTGCTGCCACATACACGTGAATTCGTGGCATTTTGTGGATGTGAAATAGACTGCGGGGTAAGAGTGTGAACTGTTGGCTTGTTTTTGAAATTTTCGTGTTGTAAAGTTTTAAATTGTTATTATGTTGATTGAAGTTAAACTATTTAAATTAAGATGTCGGAATATTTTAATTCCACCGCTCTACCTCACTAAAAAGAAAATAATTTAAATTTTCGTTGACAACAAAACCCTAGATGCCCTTTTGATTCACATAACTATTACTAAGCAATTAATTAAAATATGAGTTCACACTTACATCTTGTGCAGTCTAGTTCACCACTCGTCTATGTCTGTAAAACTAGTTATCTACCCCATAGCACCCCTTGTAGCGAGAACCCCAACACCATAATAGTCTGTGAGTCCTTTAGAATATTTGTATTTAATCTTTTCGTCGATAGATGGCGTTATATTACAACGCCATTTATTGAGGTTTAGTTGAAATAATATTTAAACTAGAAAAATAAAACCAATTTATGTATATAAATCCTATTTGGTTTAATTGTTCTTTAAATAAAGGATATTTGTATCAGTCTCCTAATACTTCTAGAGCTTCTGACTTACTAAATTAATCTAAACTTGCTATGATAGACAGAAAACGGGTAAAAATAGATAAACTTTCGGGAAGTTGACGGATCGGCGGTAAACAAATACGTATTACTTAAATGGATTAATGAATTTGTAAACAAAATATAAATGTTGGAGGACTGAATTTAAATATGGTAGTAAAGATAAACGATAAATGTATTTGAGTGTACGGCGGGCGTTGTTGCATTGCGAATTACGAAGCTAGATGGTGTTAACTTCAATTTCATTGTATGATTTTCAAGTAAAGCACCAGGATGCTGAATGTTTGTTTTTATATTTCGAATGACATTACTAGTTCTTTTTTACGCCTCACCGTCTGAGCCAACGCCCGTCACTCTGTAGAATGGTTTTAGATTTTCAGTTTAATAATAAAATTGGGAAAGAATTTTTAAAATATCGTATAGATATTTGTAAACTTGTAAACGATGGTATTATTCAAAGTAGGTTAGAGAGGCTTATTGAGTATTAGCTAACGAATGATTAGAGATAAAATATGTAATTGTGATCCCAGTGTGTCTCCTAAAATTAATGTTTGTACTCCGTTTAGATGAATGTAATTTTATATCTAAATAAATATGTGTGATTTTGGATTATTGCAAATAAAATTCAATGATATGTGAGACGGAAAAACTGCCGACAAAAAATTATAAAGTTATTTTGATGCAAACCGTATGTACTCGTAGCATAAATATTTAAATTACAATTTATGTGTAATTAATTAGTTACAACATAATATTAATTTATAATAAGTTATGTTTTATGTGATATCGTATATCTAGTCATTACTATAACAATGAATATTCGCTGTACATTTATTCAATGAATCAGACATTATAGTGATCGTAATTAAATGTAAAAATATGTAAATCCCAAACTCATTGTGTAATCTTCCACTAAGTGTAACCCATTCCATTATAAAAATATGTAACTTATTGCTTATGTAACTATAAAATAGTAATGTATTATTATTATTAGCTAATCTGTTTAACATGTTATACTATTCTCATGTAAAATAATCTATGTCTATTGTTCAATCATCAGAATATAAACGATTTGTTAGCTATTTTTATTATAATTTTACTATATTTTTTTCTTATTATTATTATAAGTACGAGCAAAAAAATCGTAAGTAAACACTTATGACTTTTAACCGCTTCATATTTTTTTCAAAGCATTCGTAACTTTTCTATCTTAATCGTACCTACATCTAAAATACAGAAATCATATTCGCTTTCATGATTCACTTATAAACTTCAAAATATATCAACAAATAATTGGGTCCACCGCTGCAAAATTTGGCGTAACGAATTAATTAAGGTTATCGTTTGTTTGTATCGTGGAGAGTACATAGCTAGGTAGAAGTAGAGTGACGTCGTTGATGTAGTCATCAGCTGACAAACAGGGCTAGTACGTATCGCTTAGCGTAGCTTATACATAGATGCTGTGAAGCTGGGAAGATGGAAGCTGGTTAGTTTGCTCCGCGCACATCTCGGGGAATGGAATTGTCTTTAGACTTTAGATTAAGAAGGGATTCTTGAGCTGTGGTCAGATGTGTATATTATTCAGTTCTAAACACCTACTATGCAAAGCCCAATTCCCGTTATTAAACGTTAAAAATCTAGTCACAATATCATCTCAGCGACAATCAATGTCAAAATCTATCAAAAATATATGGAAATTAGAGGCATTTTCGCCAGATTAAGACCGAAATTAGAATGTCAAAGTTCATAAAAATACGGGAATTGCCCGTCAGATTATTCCAATACGACTTACGCGCAGATCCACCCTAGTGCTTAGTAATGTTCCTGATGCAGCCAATCAAATGACATAATACACTTGTAACCATCTGACCGCAGCTAACGAACTAAATATTGAAAATGATGGCTGAAAATAACACCAAAAAAATGAGGAATCAAATAAAAAAAAAACATTAGAAAAGAATGCGAACTCAGAAACATGACATAAGAAACAAAAACTACGAGTCCATCCAAAAACTAGATTGCCAAAAGAATATTATGAACAAAATAAACAATCAAAATGTTTGTTCCTCAAAATTGTTAGAGGGTAGTTTACCAATTATTAGTAAACCCGTATAGTGTTTTTATTTTCCCTTAGAGTTGACGCCTTAGAACTTAGAGCATGTAGACTGGAGATAACATAACTGCCAATATTAATTTGAATAAAATAACATGACAACATAACATCACGCAATGAAATATTTCGCACACAATCAAGATAAATAGATGCACAAATTACAGATATATACGCAAATTATGCGCACATGCACAAATAAAGAACACATGCGCCAACCAAGCACACATGCACTAATAAAGAACACATGCGCAAACCAAGCACACATGCGCAAATAAAGAACACATGCGCAAACCAAGCACACATGCACAAATAAAGGACACATGCGTATATGCGTGCTACATTTGTGTAAATTGAATATGGTTTTGCATGTCCATGTGACGGTAGAACACGAAGGACTATTATAATAAAAAACATCTAGGTACTAATTTGTAATAACCCATGTTTGCAAAATAATAAATGATTTGATTAAATATGCAATGCAAGCACACATGCACAAATAAAGGACACATGCGCCAAGTAGGTTCGCATGCACAAAGTACACACAAATGCGCAAAGTATAAACAAACAAATGACACGCATAGTCAAAATTTTCCGAATTAGATCGTCTCCAGTTCAAATGCTTTAGATTTAGCGATGTTATGTTGAAGGAAATTATTTCAATTTGAGTGCCTGATGTTCGGAATAACATAATTATTTGATCCCTCCGTAAAACCTGTTTGCCTTATTTTATTAGTGTCGTATTAATTTCATAGGTGGCGCGTGCTAGGTAATATTATATGATAATATTAATATTATATTAGTATTATTGAATTATTAGTCGTTAAAGTAATTTAGATGTATTTTTATCTTCTCTACTTGATGTTAAATTGTAATTCAGTATTGTAATTATTAGTACATTTTTGAGTTTTGGTACTTTGATCGACTTGTAGTAATCATATCTAGCTTTGTCGGTATTACACAGTTTTGTAAAATAATTATTATGTTTAAATCATAAAACCGCATGATCATGAAACTTATATTATTTTTATTGCCATGCTAAAAACAATCTAGATTATTAAATTAATCTGAAGAACTTCAGTCGATCAAATAACCAAAACTAAATATATAAATTTAACGTGGAAGTTTTTAACGCTTCTAATCGTTTACTTTAAGACATATTTTAACCCCAGGGTCCAAAAAAAACACCAATTTTTCTCCTCACCCTTGGACTATCCTGGCCCACCCTAGACCATCAGCAGTAGAGTTGAGTTGTTCGTAGGAGCTAGGTTACTAAATATTGACTAACTAACGTATCTACATTTTATAAACTCCATTAGCTGTAATTTAACCCATTAACATGCAAAAAATAGATTTTGTATGACAATTTGACTGAATCAGTAATGTTTTCTCACGGTTCTTATTACAGATTACTTCGCGTTGTTTTAGAATTACGATTAAAGGCTCTCGCAGACAGGCGCGACGCGATTCTAGTAAAACAATTTCCATGAGGTTTTCATAAATAAATATCGTTCTACTAGAGTCGCATCGCGCTCTCGCGTCGTGTCTATCCGCTGGAGCCTTAATGAAATTTGTACTTAGGTACAAATTTCATTAAGGCTCCATTTAAGGGCACATAAAAATAAAAAAACCTACTTTTCATCCATTGACGGGGCAAATAAGTCGCTGTGATTGCTCTTAAAACGTCGCTTACAGACGCAAATCAATTTGTAATGAGGAATGTCTTCATTTTTAACTTGACATACAAGTATTTTGTTGTAACTGTTTAACATAAAAATAACAAGCTACCATTACTTATCATGAGATTATAATCGGAACTACTTAAATCTAACTCATTTAGAAGTGACAAAGTTATATCCAGGGAAACGACAATAAGGTATCGCAAATTAGAAGAATCGTACCGTTTGACGTTTCTATAAGAATATTTACTAAAGCATGTACTAGAAAATAAGCTTCTTTATTTAGCTTAGCTTCAACGACTGGAAAGAAAAATAATTTCATTATCAGTTTGTCTATAAAGTTCTATGTCGAGATACGACCTCATACGCAGCAAAATGACAGCGTAAAAAATCATAACATCTGCAAAGCTACGATTTCCTAGAAGAGGGCTTCCATCATATTGTAACGGCCGTCATAAAAATCTGTCATTTTCACCAGTCTGACATTAAGGTGTCAAAAATGCTCTGTATTTGGACAGCCATTATTGTGTGACTGTTCACCGCTTTCTTAGATAACCTAAGATTTACCATAGTTTTCACTTTCAAGCATTACATGATTGAAGAACGACGTAAAAGTAACATTTTTTAACTATTAATGGAGTGTGGAGCTAATTCTACTGCTGTTTCCTTTCTCTTTCCCTCGCTTACTTTGCGAAATTGATCACACTTGTGCGAGAATTACACTTTAGTGATGTTCTTAGCCCAAGTCGTGGGTCGAACGAATGTGGAACATGGAATTTCGGTTGACGACATCTGGACACAACAATGTCGATATAAGATTATGCATTTTGAAATTATTGGACAGCTACTGTTGTTTTCTAAAATAATAGAAGATTGGGAGACAAAAGACAGAGGTAAACTCATGCAAAGAAAGATTGAATGGTCAAATCCTGCCTAATTTCAAGTTTACCTACTCGTTATTCATTTTTCTGATACGTTCACATTTATTAGTGAGGCACATGGGTGCTGACGCTGGCTGGACCATTGCATGATTACAAGCGCAGCTTTGGATTGTATTACCAATGTATAATAACTGCAGCAGCACTCTCATGGGTAATCTGTACATACAATTCCAAAGTTTTTTACATTGTTCTCACACATAGAAGCAACAACAATAATGTACAGTCGCCAGCACATCAGGTTATACGTAACTGTCCAATTTCTCTTAATGATTTCAAACCTTAAAATGTTGAAGTTTAAGTTTAAAATCGAATGAGAAAATTTTAACAGTTTATGGTAACTTGACCTGCTGCTGTGTGTACCTACCCAGGATTTTCTAATATCTCGATTTTAAAGAGTGTCCATGGAATTTCTTGCCAATTCTTCCCCATAGAGATCTAGGCTTTATCGGGAAACTAGTTTCATCTTTCTGACTGATCGACTCCTTGACAATTCGAAAGTGCCTGGAACTGGTTTAGTTGAAATAAATGCTTTGAGTTTGAATAAATGAAAACACAAAAATTTCGCATTGCCGGTGTCGGTTATCAGTTTAACCGAAATTCCATAATCTTTATAATTCGTCGTAGATCATAATAACCTTAAATAGGTTCACGCCTAATTATAATAATCCCATCGGACCACTTTAAGCAATATATCTATATATTTGATAGGCCCATAGATATTTCATAGATTTTTAGTAGGCGTAGCTTACTTTAGAATTTTATATTTAAATAGTAAAATATATTATTATTAGCATCGATGTCTCCGTGTGAATACGTCATTTTATGTGTGTTTAAATATTATTCTCGATTATACTATATATGTTATTAAAATATTAGATGTCAGGATCTGATATTGTGAAATAATATTTGGGATAACATCTTAATGGAAAAATAGCCAAATAATTAAGAATGATATTGTAATCAAAGACTTTTTGAGCGAACACCAAAACTTTTTTTGTAAAAATTATAAACTTCAAATAGTTTTTTTATAATATCAGATCACAATAACTATCAGTGTATTATCAAACAACATTTAAAATAACAACATTTATCAATACAGCAATTTAAATCTTTTATTGGTAGTAGAAAATCAGTCATTTTGTAAGATATTACCTTTTTGGAAAAAATGTACACATTGTAAAAAATCTTGTAAATTTTGTCTATCTGCAAGTCAATTAATTTGTCAAAAACTTCAAATATTGCCAATGAATTAATTATGAAAAAATATACCCGGCTATTATTATCTCACTGCAGGGCAAAGGCCTTTTCTCATACAGAGAAGGAAATATAATAAAATATTATCTTATACACAATTATATTATATACAGGTAATAGGTAATACGGGCTGGTGTCCGCAACTCCACGTCAATGCGCGTATTTTGCGTACGGTATATTATACATAATATTGAATATGCTATACATAAAAAAATAACAAATTTTCCATTAATTATTTGCAAATAGACAAAAAAATGCTTAAAAAATCCGTGTACTGCGCATTCTATAGACAAATACTTTAAAATAATATACATTATTGTAATAATCATATAAATCGCCAATTGACTGTCTCATCGGAATATCATTTTAAAATATAATATTATTAATTATTACATATCCGATTTACACAATTTTCTGAAAACGTTTTACGCACAAAATAATATCAATTTAACAGGTTAGAAAGGCTCGAAAAATGGGCAACTTTTTTTCTTGTTTTTTTTACATTATTTTAGAATTATTGTGCAGTAATTAATTGTTCATCTGTTAATAAATGTAATTTCAAAATATATTCTGATGTTTTTTTTATATAAAAATAAATTGTTGTTTTATTTAGAAACAGAAATTCCTCGGTATCATTTTGTTACATTGGAATGTCATGATCTGCCTAGCCTTTTCACAACTTTGTTGGGGTCGGCTTCCAGTCTAACCGGATTCAGCTAAATACTAATATTTTACGTGAATCGACTACCGATCTCCTCAACCCAGCTACTGGGCAACACGATATCCCTTGGTAGGACCGTAGGAGTGGCTGATTGCCAGACTTGGGCTTCTAACTACCCGTAACGACTGGAAAATAAAAATAAAAACACGTATAAGTTTCCAAATTTATTATTATCTATTTCGTTATAAAAAAAACTATATTATTGAGTATAAATCTTTCTCTGTACGGATGGGATATTGTCTCTTATTCAATAAACAGATATTACAAACTTAATTATTTATGAATTTACAGTAACTGCAAACGTTACCTAGTTAGGTAACAGAAACTTTTTATTAATAATTCGGGCATCATAATTACTTAATTAGTATGACAATAGAAATGGAAATACCTAAAAACTTACCTAAATTTGCACTGTTCATTTGTATTTAAAGGCAAGATAAAGGGCAAGGCATTGTGTGCTTTTATTATTTCTAACGTGACGATATTATCCTGGACGTCCACATCCACGTCACGGCATCATGATAACATAGGGAAATAAAATTTATGGAAATATAATGAAGCCGCATTTAAATGTCCGTCCACGATAAAGTTATATAATAGAATATATCTATTGAAAAACATGAGTATACATCAAATAATACGAGCAAGGCCTTAAAATAACATGTAGATCTGCATGTTTTGCCATTTATGGCGTACTAAACAACATATTTTTGGTTTAGAATAAACCATAAAAGATTTGTCTACACAACAAACTATGAAACTAATAACTTAATCCTAATGCTAATTAAAAAAGGGGACGTGGACGTCGACGATAATATCGACACGTTAGAAATGATAAAAGTGCACAAGAGTTGCCAAATAGTCCGGAAATCTCCGGAATGCTTTGGTCCTGTTTCTATGGGCAAGTTTCACAGTCCACACGTTTTCTTCTTTGTTGCGCCACTTCTTGTTCCCAGTTAAAGCACTAGGGAGTGGTGACGGGCAGGCGTGCCGGGGGACTGTCCTCTGTAATTTTGACGTTCTAAAAGTGCTGATTCTCAGCCTAGTTTAAATAAATGACTTTAGATTTTGATTTTACTTTTCTTAAATAACCTAAGTCATTCATACAATATATGACCCTTATTCCTATAATGTTCAAACACAACATGAACACCATACCAATAAAGTTCACATTCGTATGAAAAGCTTACTTAGCAAAGTCAAAGTACAGTCTGCGAATGTTGATTGACAGTAAACAAAATACAATGTAATAGATATAGTCATTGAGCTAGGAAAAACAATAAGTCAATGGTTATAGTAGTCTTAATGATTACCGATTATTATAATATTCGCACAGGAGTAATAAATAAAGTGTGTGTGCGAGCAACACTGTTGTTAAATAAACTCGCAGATTTGGCAGAATGGAAGTCTTGATGTCACTTGAGCCGCCTTACAGAATGCCCCATTTTGACAATAAACTTTAATTACCTTATAAAAATGATGAATTAGTCCGATTAATGTTAATATTTCGCTGAAATATTCATATTTTCAAGTAAATAAACCACAAGAAACTAATACTAATTGGTGGACACTAGTTGGCTTCTCAAAACCTGTCAACAAGCGTATTCCAACTCCTGAATGGCTATTCAGGCCAGTGGCTTTCCCAGACTACATAATTATCACAAATGCTTCTCATATCATGGCAGTCCCTCCAGCATGATATGTTGCTGTCAGCTTCTTTCATTAAGGAGTCCTCAGAAGGTCTCGTTGTCAAACCACTGCCACATCCTAGGCTTTGTGTAGTCCAGCTCGTATTCCTCGCATTTCTGGCCAGTTATTCTGCGAATAAAAAAACAGAATAATATACCAAGTAAATTATGACGTTATGTCATATATTTTGAAGTGAAAACTTCGAGCGCACTTTGCGCTCTTTGTGAACAGTGAATGAAATTTAACCATCACGCTCGGGTCAGTGACACTGAATCGGGTATACTCGGCTCCAGTCGTATTGTGCATAAACACACACCCTCTTTTTTTTTCTAGCAGAATAGCGTCACCTAGCGTAAGAGTTGCGTGATCCACCATAAATTACAGTATGTACTTTCTCAGACTAATAATTAATCAAATAGTCCACTTTCAATTTATATTATGCAATAGATATGAATTAAAAATTTCGCTCGCGTCATGTCATAAAAAGCACAATAAGAATATTAAAAAACTCTACGTAAAGAAATGAAGCTCATAATGCGTACAAAATCGTAAGCCAGTGGTGGTACACATGATTCAGCAGTAAGTATTTGTTGAACAACAAAGGCGAGTCGAAGCATTTACTACTCAAATTCGGCTATTATTCGGCTCGTGCTGATCGGCAAAAACCATTCGGTATTATTGCTTTATCATGTTCGGGTCTGCTCGGCACAATTCGAGCTAAGCCGAGCGGCTTTTTCCCGAACAGGCTGTGTCGAATCAAGCCTACCCGAAAATGTGTGTAGCACCCCTAAGAAGTAAAGGATTCACTTGTACCTAAGCGCAGTATTTTTTTTTATATTTAATAAAATACAAATAATTACGAGTGTATGTCATCAGTTCGACATGTCGTTAGGTCGACAGATCGTTGGTTCGACAGGTCGTTAGTGTGACAGCGTGTGTTTAACAAATACGACTTCTAGGTAATGCAGAGCTGCGGGCAAGTCCGAAAGGGATACCGTGGCCCCTGGCACAGGCAACTGAAGGAATACGGGTGAGTTTTGTTCAGTAAAAGTCTGACACGCCCTCCCGCTCCGGCCAGAGCGGGAAAAGATATTTGATGATTTCGCAACCTCAAAAAAAAAGGGAATGTATAGCTCGATACCGATGGTGCAAATACTTAATTATGTAGCTAACTAAGGAAAATCTAACTACAATAAATACTTTCATGCTTTACGCCCAAAGCAGTTCATCCAACAGCGGATTACAATTGACATCTCACCTGGTCTTCCTAACGCATTTGACAATAGGATGCGTGTTTCGGAAGCACTGCGGCCCTAGGATGTTGAAGTAGGTGACGCCGATTTGCGCCGAAACCAAGGAGTTTGTCTTGCGGAGACACTCGCGGAACTTGGTGTCGCAACTGCAGTGGGACCTGGTGGGAAGAGGGCATTAATTGATAAATACATATTTATTGAATAACCACCAAACTTTGCCGGTGCACTGGTAACTGCAGTCACAATTATTGACAATGGTAGGTACTTCAAAAGGAAGAGGGTAGTGGAATCATTTTTGTCATGATATTCTCCATAACAAGGCAAGGCATAACCTTTCATAAATTATTTCACAGACAGTGGTCAAATCACATCAACATGATTCGGTGATCAACTGTAGTGCAGCAACATTTCTTTCATAGGTAAAACCAAGGCAGCCAAAAGAACGGACAAAATATTAATTTTAATCGTATTAAAAAAACAGGCAAATCTGTATAATAAAGTTGTAGCAATATCTACATCGCCACATGCGAGCTGCGCGTCATACTGACGTCACGCAAATCCTGCATTGCGCAAGCAGAGTTTACAGCGCGACTAGCATCTAAGTCAGTCGGGGCAAGCGCGTCATACTTTTCATGAAGTTGAGTTGTGTAGTAAATATTTATATTTTTATTAACTTTCGGTAATCAAATTATGTGGTTTATGGTGGTAAATTTCACTGACAACATACATAGCTGTACATTTTCAAAATTGGATAGCTATTGTTGAATAAATTATTTCTTTAAGTAAACTATAACCTGTAGACGCACTTCCCCGCGAAATGGGGCAAGCGCGGCCAAGAAATACGTCCTTAAACCGTTGTTATTATGATAGTTTTCAAATTTGATACAATTTTAACTCGATAATCAAGTACAAATGACACTAATATTAAAATGGTGTCTTAAGCCACGCCCCGATTAGTATTGCCCCAAGAAAAATGTTTTTTATACTGAGATTAGTTCCGACTTTAACGTTAGATGACTCTGTGACTAAATATTTATATAGTTTGCGAAATTTTGATGATAGAGGCACTTGCCCCGAGTGAAGATATACAAAATCCCAACGTCTATCGTTATCCTCCGTCCTTCTATCCTCCCTTTTCTATGGAGGTATGAGCGACCTTTACACCCCGTTCCTCGTACCTCTATAAAGTACCTAAACCTTACATGAAGTCCGCTGCTGTACCTGTACCTGCCGACACTCACGAGTGTAACTAAACTATATCATCATCATCAGCATTATCATCTGCCTGCCTTTTCCCAACTATGTTGGAGTCAGCTTCCAGTCTAACTGGATGCATTTGAATACCAGTATTTTATCTGACCTCCATAACCCAGTTACTGGGTAATACGATACCCTTTAGTAAGACTGGTTGTCAGACTTTCGGGCTTCTGACGACCCGTAACGACTGTCAAAGATCCAAGAATGACAGCCGGGACCAACGGCTTAACGTGCTTTCCGAGGCACGGGGGGTCTTGGTATGTAAAGATGGTCACCCATCCACGGACCGACCGCGGCAAGCGTAGCTTAACCTGATCGATCGACCCGGGCGGCTGTTACTATTTAGCCACAAGCCCCTCAAGTATTAAAATAAGATAAATTAAAACATAATTATTGGCAATACTCTACAATTATCACCGCTTACCACTTCAAATTGATTACACTTTCAACTTTCAGCGTGCAAAATCTGTTACTGAATGTTTCATCATCGTGTATCATCGTGATGGTGCAGCTTTCTATAACCTGCAGAACTTTGGTTTAAATCAAGATGATTGTGTAGTTTATCAACCTTTATAACATCCTGAATTAATTAAGTCTAGTACCTAAATAGTCTATCAATTCCGATTCCTAATTATGTAACAACATCCGTTACGCGTTTATTATGTAAATGTATCAATGTGTCATATCCTGTAATTTACGATAGTTACCTACAGGAAAATATCGTATGGAAACCAACAATTGGTTAGCGGAAATTCGTCAACATGCAATGAGAGGTGATTAAATTAAATTGAAATTATAGCAGAACTGAATGTGGTTTAGTTTCGAGAAAATAGCTCTGGACGACCAACAAGGGAAGGACCAACTTTTCTTGTAGCCATAATATCTGCAGTACGTAGGTATCTGAGGGGCAATTCTCGTACTTAAAAAACGTTCAAATTCAAGTCGCAATCTCATCTCAGCGACAATTAATGTCAAAAACTTGTCAAAAATGTATGTAAATTGATTGTATTTTTGACAGATTGAGACTGAGATCAGACTGTGAACGTTCTTAAAATTACGGGAATTACTCCTCTGGTGTAGTGTATCGATCTCATCGATCAGAACGAAAAACATTTAGAGCTTGTCATTCGGCCGAGAGAAAGGAAAGGGATGCACATATGAGCGCGTAAGCAAGCGATTTGGCAAGTTGCCGTTACGTGCCCTTTTTTTTCGTAGGAACCGTCAAAATTAGGAATGACCGCTAGCTCAACGTGTTGCCAACTTGCTTCATGTTGTGAACTCTGCGATGAATGGCTTGCTCTTTGGGCGCGCGCTACAATTTATATTTTAATTTTGTTATTTGTTTTTTTATACTGGTACTTCTACATATAATTGGCGACTACTTGAAGGCAATAATTTAGTTAGCACTATCTAAGACGATTTTTTTTCAAGAAATTTTATTTGATAAATGACAATTTATAATGATTATGTAAAAGTAACTGAACTCCTATTTCGAGTCGGCGCAAGTTTTAATTTCACCCTTTATTAGACTAACTTCAGCCCGCGACTTCGTCGGCGTGGAAGTTTTAAGATACACAATACCACATTTCTATAAAGCTCCCTCGGCCCCCTATGCTATTACTTCGTTTTCACTTAGCGATTTTTTTCTATAACCTTTATCAAGCAGTGGGATATCAAACGCATGAAGAACTTTTCAAATCTGACGTGTAGTTGTAGAGATTAGCGCGTTCAAACAAGCAAACAAAAAAACTCTTCAGCTTCATTATTAGTACATAGGATATATAGATAGGTACAGATATGTGAAATTGTAAGCACTTTCTCATGCACATTCGTGAGGTAGCTGTCACTCATGTGAACTGTCAGTCACCACGAATGGGGGAAACAGTTGAAGATGAAGCGGTGCCGACACGAGAGGCTTGGGGTGGTGATGAGGTAGCGGTAGATGAAGGTAGCGGTATCATCAACTTAATTATTCCTACTGTGGGGCAACATTTTTTATATTTTTTTATATTGGATCTACAGGATTGTTCTAACAGCAGGTTTACAGCTTACTACATGATTCGGTTCAAACTTCATTCAAACGACCGCTCACGTATTCACTCGACATACCATTCGAATCAATATTAAAATAACGAAAATCCAGCTTATTTATGAGTTAGCTGTAGTTCTGCCTACCCCAATACGTCAATCAGCTCACGGGTACCTCTCGCGGGTACTAACAAGCGTGCAGTTGGTACTTAGGTAACTTTCTCCGCGCGCCGATCACTTGCGCAATTGCTTATCTAATGATGCAGATGTTTAGTGTCGTTTACTGCTCCACGGGCTTGTTGCTCTGACGTAATACTAATTATTTATATCTACTAATATTATAAAGAGGTAAAATTTGTTTGTTTGCTTGTAAGTTTGTATGTAGGGGGTAATCTCTGGAACTACCGGTCGGATATGAAAAATTCTTTTTGCATTTGATACCCCATTCTTGAGGGAAGCTATAGGCTATTTAATATTTTATTTATTTTTCCCTTAGGAGTCGAGCAAATGAAAAAAAACTGAAATAACGCTAAGCGAAAACGAATTGGTAGCGCGGGTAGGTGATGCGATGCGTGGGTAGGGAAAACAAGAAAACGGACGAACACGCGGCTTGAAGCGAGTTAGGTATACAGATAATTATATTATTGAGATTAGAAGGACCTACGTTCTAACCTCAATAATTTACTTATTTATTTATTCGCCTTTTAGTCTTCAGTCTCGTATTTGGCGTTTGTTTATATTTATGTAGTTTCTATGTCCGTTTGCCAGTCGGCAAAGGCCTCCTCAAACCTTCTTCGATCCTGTTTCTCTTTGGCTACTCTAATCCATGTTGTTCCAGTGACTTGAAATATTCAGAGATAAATTGGGTACCATTTAAATGAGAATGGATACGCAGTTAGGATTCAAATTCAAGTAATAATATCATCTCTTCACAAACAATGTTATTATATTTATTTAGACAAGCTTAAAAACTTTGTGACGCTAGTCAGTGAGTGGCTGGTGTCTGCACTAGGAGTACCTGTATAGCAGATTACCAAGGATTACAATACTGCAATGTGGGGTCCCGCATGATTAGGCTGGTTTTGAAATTTTGCAAAAAAAATGCAGGAAAACGGGTGTTAGCATCTTTGACTATTGAACGTACACACTCCACGTTCAATAGTTAAGTACTTGACAAATAAAATAAACCAGGTTTAGCGTGCGCTATCAACTATTATTTACTTACATATTTACTACTTTTACTTTTTTTTTTTTACTTTATTATTTATTTACTTATCTATTGCAAAATTGAGGCTGCTCTGAACATCTAGCAGTCTTTGCCCGTAACATCAAACGAATCGAAATTTCATCCCCGAAAAGTTGTCACTTCCGCCAGTACGGTTTTCAGAGGGATGATAAAGCATTTATTTCAATTAAACCACTTACAGGCACTTTTAAACTGTCAAGGGGCTGGTCGGTCAGAAATATGAAGCTAGTTGCCCATTCCAAAGCGTAGTAGGTACCTATGGAGAAGAACGGGCAAGAAACTCCATGAACACTCTTTTAAACCAAAATATTGTTACAAAATTGTGGTTATATCATTCAACTTTATTACTTTATGAGACAATCCGAAATGGTATAAAGCTGTATCTAATAGACCGCTAACAAAAGTAACCCAATAAATTATCAAAACAACCGTTCCATTCTAGCAATCCTTCTCCAGTTCAAAAGCCACAATAGCGGTAACATTTGACAATTATTATCTGTTATTTAACTTCCGTTAGACGTTACACAAGATTGCGCAAGCGCAGGCTCGTTGCGAACTAACTTAATCATGCGACGACGCCGACACCTTAGGAAGTGTCATTGAATAAGCGTGTAAGAGGTTCTTAATTTACATAAATACTTATTAGAAGATTCATTGGAAACTATGGTGCCCACGACTTCATCTGCGTGTATTTTGGATTTCATAGAATAGAATATTTATTTGCGTAAAACATGGTATACAAGGGTGTTAAATATACAAATTGAGGCACAAGCATGTATAGCTAGGATAAAACGTAGCATGCAAAATTTTAAAGATTAACAACAATCGCTTTTTTAAAACATCAACATTTTTCATCTATAAATTCTTCATTTATTGATGCAAATATCCACAATGAGAAGTAGTCTATGTCCTTCTCCATGACATAGGCTACCTATTTGTAAAATGTCAGTGGTTTAGGCGTGAAAAGACTGACAGACAGGGAGAGTTACTATCGCATTTTTAATATTAATATGGATGTAATAAATGGCCATTTGCTTTGATTTGTGGCGTGACCTTTCTGTTCAGGATTTAATTGTTGACACAGCATTAGCCATTGATGCACACATTGATACAGGATATCCACTAAACAAGAGGGTCACATAGACAAAAAACATCGGATTCAATCATCGGTTAAAAATAAAATACTAACGCCACTTTGGGTTTCTTCGCAAGAAAACAAAAGTCGCATATAGATACGGGGTCAAATTAAATTAGCTAGCAAAACTCCGCAGATGAGATGGGTATCGATATCTAAACATGATAAAACCAAAAGAAATTAATTTGATGCTTTTTTATGGGGTCATCGACCGCAGGTAGTAATAATAATAACAATAATCTTTATTTTATCCAAGAACATACTGAATTTTAAATACAGTTTGATATTTAGTTTAAAAATATATTTAAAGTTTGTGTTGCAAGCTCTGTACAAAAATTATACTCTACCTCTTAAACTAGGATATACCTGTATTTTAAGAGGCAGTAATATACGGTCAGGGTTTACAATTACCAACAAAACTTATCTAGAGTGGACTGTGCCATTCTACTGTATGGTATACAAATTTTAATAGTGAAATTGTGTGTGAGTGGTGGATGTGGGTGTGTGTATGTGTGGGTGTATGTGTATATGTGTGATGGTGTGTGGGTGAGTTGTGCGTGTATTACACTAGATATGTAAGTAAAGACTCCGTGTAAGAGTAATCCTTTAGGAGCAGCCACTCTGTTACTTTGGATTTTACTGCATGTAAGTTTAAATTTATGATGTTAAGGTGATTGTTTATGGTTTTATAAATATGAGTACTTAGTATATAATATTGGCGTTTAGCGAAGGAAGTCTTGTGTTGGGTAGTTGGTGGTAGGTAAGTGCGTTTATTTGGTATAGGAGGTGGAAGGCCTGCGTGTTTTCTAAGGGTGGATCTAAGCACATAAAGCTGACGAACGGTAAGTACTTTACAGTCTGAGAATAGTTCAGTTGTTGGATAGCTATAGGGCTTTTTCATCATCACTTTAAGTATAGCTCTCTGAGCTCTCTCCACCCTCAGAAAGCTGGTTTTTATGGCACCGCCCCATGCAACTATGCAATAACCAATCACTGATTGGCATAATGCAAGGTACACCATCTTGAGAATTTTTAGGTTGGCGGACACTCTGAGAGACTTAAATATATGTATAAGACGTAGTGTTCTGGTGGTGACAGCATCAATTTGGTGGTCCCATCTCAGTCCGTCGTCTATCTGTACTCCGAGGTATTTCACACATTCGGATCTTACAAGCGGAAGACAAGTGCAGTGAGTGTGTAGGTGTGTGCAGGAATGAGCAGTTATAGTAAAAGAAGGGGCTGGTTTAGCGTTACGACGTATAGAAAAAGGAATATATATGTTGTTTTTTGTAAATTTAACGTAAGAAGGTTCGAGTTTAACCACGTCATGACTTTACCCATGGCCATCTCCGCATTAGTTTTTACAATGTCCCAAGTGATTCCGTCTACAAGAATCGCGGTGTCGTCTGCGTAGGCATATATTCTAGTGTTTGGGATACTCAAACTGCAGAGGTCATTTAAATAGATCTGAAATAGTGTCGGGGAAAGGATCCCCCCCTGGGGAACACCATAGGACACCAGAAACTCATCACTCAAGTAAGTATCAATTTTAATACATTGCCTACGATCTTTTAGGTAATCTTTAAAAATTTCTAGAGGCAATCCACGCACACCGATGTTTTCCAGCTTCGCGATGAGTTTGGGAACAGAGACTGTGTCAAACGCCTTCGAAAGGTCCAAGAATATACCTAGGCATTTAGATTTTTTATCTAGGTTTGAGGCAACTTGTTGCGTGAAATCTAGAACTGCATCTTCTGTAGATAGACTTGTCCGGAATCCGTATTGATTATTAGCAATAAGTTGGTGTCTGTCAAGAAATTTCCGTAGAGAGTTGTTAAAAATTTTTTCAAGAAGTTTAGAGAGTGCAGGAAGGACCGATATCGGCCTGTAGTTATTAACACAGTCTCTGCTCCCTCCCTTGTGTATTGGATGAACCACCGCTTTTTCAAAAGCCTCCGGAAAGACGCTCAGGCAACGATTAAAAAGGTAAGTAATTGGTGGAACCAGTAGTGTTATAGTCACTTGAAATATCAGTAAAAAAAAAACAGTTTTATTGTGTACGCTTCACAGTCATGATATGTATCAATGTCTAAACGTGATAAAAGAGATATTCTAAACTCATACATCAAGTAACCAACAGGAACAGCAGTCGTTGACCCCCCAAAAACCTCATCATATCTTTTTTCTTTTTATTTAAACATGTTTAGTTATCGATACCCAGCACGTAGGCAGACTTTCGCTAACTAATTTAATTTGACCCTGTATATCTACCTATGTAGGTATGTACCTACTTACATTATTTGATTGATCAGCTAGACAAATTAATCTTAAGAAATATTCTGACCGAGCTTTTTTTTTTTTTTTTGTGGGTGGGAAATCATCAAATAACTTCTCCCGCTCTGGGCAGAGCAGGAGGGCGTGTCAGACTCTTACTGACTAAAACCCACCCGTGTTCCTTCAGTTGCCTCTGCCAGGGTCACGGTAACCCTCTTGGACTTTTCCGCAACCCCAGCAGGCAACGGTCCTAGCAAACCCCGTCATTGGTGGTGACATCTCTTTGAGGCGCGCGTGGAACACAACGCGCCGTCGACCCGGGCCTGGTCCTTATCGAACGGCGAGCTGCCCATTGCTCGCCGTTCGCAAGCCCGCGCCTACGGTGGCCGGGAATCGGCCTGCGATTCCCGACGCCCAGGGCGTCTCCTGCGGCGGCTAGGGGCGTGAGGGCGCAAATTTTGCCTCTCCCTCACGCGTTCCGCCTCCTCCTTCGCGAACACTACTGCTTCGCAGAAGGAGGTGACGGCTTCCCAAGCCCTCTCGCTCCGTACCATGGCCTGGACCAAGGCCGGACGCGAGAGATCGCCACCGCCAATCGCCTCCACGAGGACACGGCGGTGCTCCGCCCAAGCCGGGCAGACCTCCACCGTATGCTCCACCGTGTCCTCCGGGCGATCCACACAATGGTGACACCCGGGCGTTTCCTCCCGCCTTATCCGGAACAGGAACCTCCCGAAACAATCGTGTCCGGTGAGGACCTGCGTCAGGCGAAAGGTGAGGACGCCGTGGCGCCTCTCTAGCCACTCCTCAAAGAGGGGACTTATCGCCGCAATTGTGGCGTGCCCAGCGCTGGGTTGCGACAATCGCACTCTCCATGCCGCCCTGAGATCCCGCCGGAGCTCTGTCCGCTGTACCGTGATTTCTCGCGGCAGCGGAGCTACGCCCCGGCGTTTCACCTCCTCGTGCCACTCCCAAACGTGCGCGAGGACTTTTGCCTCCAGATCCCATGGCGGTAATCCGGCAAGGAGGCTCGCCGCCTCACCGGAGACCGTACGGTATCCCCGGACCAGCTGGGTGGCCATGACCCTTTGGGGCGCTTTCCACCAGCGGGCTGGCCGCCGCCTCAAGGAACGCGCCCACACCGATTCTGACCGAGCTGGATTGTGGAAACATTACTCAAGCACAATATCCTTAGAAATTCAAAAAAAACAACTGCGTTTAGGTTAAAACTCCCCCCGGGTCAACTTGTCAGTGTAATATTGCACAATCAATCTGCCTAACCTTTTCCCAACTGTGTTGGAGTCGGCTTCCAGTATAACCGCATTCAGCTGAATACCAGCATTTTACATGGAGCGACTGCCTATCTGACCTCCACAACCCAGTTACTGGGTAACACGATACCCCTTGGTAAGCTTTTGGACTTCTACCGGCATCTATCACTTAATTAACTTATTTGTCATTGCTACATTTTTAATTATTTTTACCTTTTGTGGTATGGTAGTTTTCATCGTCTTCACACACATATATATATATATATAATTAATGTAAACAAAATATTGTAACACATTTTAAAAGAGTAACGGTGAAGTTTCTTGCCCATTCTTCTCCATACGAAACAACTTTTTGCAAGGGGCGACTAGAATCAATTCTATTTTAATGTAAATGTTGAGGTTCAAAAATGCCTTTTACGTGCCTACTTGAAATAAATGCTTTGACTTTAACGACTCGCCTGTCAAAATCTACGAATGACAGCCGGGACCAACGGCTTAATAAGTAATAGATGGTCACCCATCACGAACCGACCGCGACAAGACGATGATATCGAGGTATATCAAGATCGACCCGTGCGGATGTTATTATTTAGCTACGAGCCCCTCAATATCGCACATTATTATGAAAAACATTTCTGCATCTACAATTGAGCAACAGCTGATAATGAAAACGCACAGTTGTAACAATCGATTAGCAACCAGTCGCTAACCCGACCGGTTAGTAAGGACAGCAACTGCTTAGCAACCAGTAGTATCTTGTTACTTCATAATGCAGTGCTGCAGGCGTTAGGTCAAATTCTTCCTACATTACTGACTAACCTAGAATATCACAATACCAACTGAAAGTACCTAAGCCTTCCATGCCACTTCCATACCTATTTATATATTACTAGCTTCTACCCGCGACTACATTCCGCGTGAAATTTCTTGTTTTATTAATCGATTTCATAAAAAAGAGGAGGTTCTCAATTCGGCAGTTTTGTTTTTTGTTTTATACCTCAGAACTCCGTCATTTATGGACCGATTTGAAAAAATCTGCTTTTGTTTGAAAGGGTATACTTTCCCATTGGTCCCATGAAAATTTGGTCAAGTTCTATGAGCGGTTTTTGAGTCAGCTTCAATAATACGTATTTTTTCCACTTAGTGTATGTTGATGATGTTATAATATCTTCCTGTCACTGTTATTTACATTGCAATTTGCAACTAAGTGGTATACGACTTTGTTTAGGATAGGTACCACAACTAAAAAGTGAAAAATAAATGTTTTAACAAAAAAAAATTGACCGACTTCCAAAAAAACCACTACAAAGTGTAAAATATCTTTAATTACGGAAGTTGGTGGCAAATAACGAAAACACAAAAACCAAAGACACCGACATCCGAAATTAAAATAATTTTTCACTTTGTAGTGGCTTTTTAGTAATTAATTTTAACTAATATTTAACTTAACGAATTAAAACATTATCTCCTTGAAAATATGAGTCAAGGAGAGAATAGCTACACTTTTGTAAGATAATATTATTATAAATAATATACGTATATTTTTGTGAGTTACAATGACATTCCACAACATCTACTGTATAAAATGACGTTGTAACTCAGACAGACCATCGCATGAAGTGTGATAATGATAATAGGTACTTCATAAAATAAGATAAATTGCGTCCTTTTTTTTGTATTTGGGATATCATCAAATAACTTCTCCCACTCTGGGCGGAGCGGGAGGGCGTGTCAGACTCTTACTGACTAAATCCCACCCGTGTTCCTTCAGTTGCCTATGCCAGGAGCCACGGTAACCCTTTCGGACTCACCCGCAACTGTGGCAGGCATCGACCCTAGCGGACCCCGTCATTGGTGCTGACATCTCTTTGAGTCGCGCGTGGAACACAACGCGCCGTCGACCCGGGCCTGGTCCTTATCGGAGGGCGAGCTACCCATTGCCCGCCTTGAGTCCCAGCAGTGGGAACATTATCAGCTGGATAATCAGCAGATGCCGAGAATTGCATTGAAACTTAATCATGTTTGGTAAGTCACTGATATAAATAAAAAATTTGCATAATTTTGCCCCAGGAGACTTTCACACTGTCGACATCGTATTTCCAGTTATTATAACATGGCAAAGCTGTTTTAAATCCAATATCGTGTCTTGGTTTACTTTCTTGACTACATAAGGCTCGCCGTTAGATTTCGCACATCTAATCAAAGTAACCCATGGCTGAGGAACGTAGGTAATTGAATACTCGGCTAGTACGTTACTGCAGGTTCCCATAAGTGAAAGAATTTTCGCAATCAGATCAGTAGTTCCGAAGGTTACCCCCACTGGCCCCCACATACAAACTCACAACTCTTTATAGTATTAGTATAGATTAGCAACGCGGGTTCCACATTACGCCAAATTCTATGCTAAATGCTCTTGCTTGCAGTGCGTGTTCCTTCCTTGGCCCTTTATGTTCCGGGTCAGCGGTACCCCTTTCGGATGATCCCGCTTTCCCGGCAGGCTTGGGCCCTAGTGGGCCCCCTCTTCGATGCTGACATCTCTTTGAAGCGCGCGTGCTACACGTACGCGCCGTCCAGCACGGGCCTGGTCCTGATCGGACGGTGAGCTACCCATTACTCACCGCCCGCAGGCCCGCGCCTACGGTGGCCGGGACTCGTCACGCGGCTCCCGACGCCCGGAGCGTCCACCGCGGCGGCTTGGACGGGAGACTCTCTCCCTCTCCCGTCCCGCCACTTCCTTCGCTAGCATGACTGCTTCGCAGAAGGAGGCGACTGCCTCCCACTCCCCCTCGCCCCGGACCATGGCTTGAACCAGGGCCGGGCGTGAGAGGTCGCCGCCGCTGCCGATCGCCTCTACGAGGACACGGCGGTGCTCCGCCCATGCAGGGCAGGCCCCCACCGTATTCTCCACCGTGTCCTCGGGGCGATCATCGCAGTGGTGACACCCGGGCGTTTCCTCCCGCCTGATGATGTGCAGGAACCTCCCAAAACATCCGTGTCCGGTGAGGACCTGCGTCAGGCGGTAGGTGAGGACGCCGTGACGCCTCTCTAGCCACTCCTCAAAGAGGGGTCTTACCGCCGCTGTCGTGGCGTGCCCTACCCCATAAATGACTTGACCCCATAAATGGACGATCAAAGGAGATGAGGACAACGCTATAGCTCAAAAAAAACTTAATTCTATCTATTTATAAAAGTTCCTCTTCTAACGTGTAACAAAAATGCTATAAAACTCCTTATTTGTCGCACACTATTGCCGATATTCTAGCTCCTTCTGACCAATCTATCGATCAATTCAATATAATCATCTTTGTCGACACCACTGTTGGGAAATATTGCCCACTCAACCATAACGTTGCATACAAAGTTAAACACAAACTAACACATGCTAATATCAGCCTTATTTCAAATCATAAAATGTTCATCAGAGATGTAAATATAACTTGGTAAGTAGTTAATGTAGGAAGCTCATATTATCAGTGTCCGCCCCATTGGGTCATACTTAAATGGCATTAGGAAGTTATGATTTGTGTTGTAATTAGCTAGATACAGCACTTCCCAGGTCAATACCTGTATTGACGTACAGTCACCTGTATTACCTGAAATGTATTACGTCATGTGCTAACAGCTTCACCCCTGTAACCCGGTTACAGGTTTGAACCTGTTAGCACATAACCTAATGTTACGTTGGTGAATCCAGGAAACTAAGGCTGAGATCATTGCACCTTTGTCAGGCACACACCGAAATACACTACGCACCAGTGTTAGACGCGTGCCTTATGAAATTGCTCGTCCGAATAGATAGACCTCTACCTACTTATAAAAATACTATATCTATGTCACCAAGCATCATATATTATCTGTGTCTGTTGCGCTTTCATGGGTACGATTTAAAGATGCTAAATTCACTGTTGTTTCGCATAGTCAATGTATAAGCAAAAGTCACTTGCCAATTGTCACCAAGTTAGCGAGCTCGTCTGTTTGACAAACTTAAAAAGCTACTTAGGTTTAAGTTGGACCTAGGTAATCAAATCCCGCCACTCTGCCAACTTCTACGCAGATTTCTGCCTTTACAAACTAATAGTTAGACAAATTATAACTAATAAATATCAAAGACGCCAAGAAAATCTAATCATCACCCACAGTTCATTGACCACCACTTCTGCATACCTTCCTGGTAGCTAACACGCGAGCACGCAACGCACGCAACTGTTCTAATACTATATTATACACACGAGTTCTCTTCAGTAGTGCCCTTGAACATGCGCAAGCGCCAGCGGAGCGTGAACGCGTTCAATGTGACCCACTAACCAATTGTATGTGGCTTCCTCGAAAAGAAATACTGCATTCACTGAGAACTTTGTATCACTTACTTTAGGGGGTAATAGAGAGAGGGACATAAAAGGAGTCCTTCGCCCTGGGACGCTATAGGGTGAATTGAATAAAATAAAAACTTACAAATGCTATATCAGGTTGGATATCAACACAGGCACGTTTATTTTAGGCATGCCCTACTAATTCCCATCCGCTACACCTCCAGCCAGACTATTTTGTAAAAACTTACGTAAAGTGAGCTTGGAGTGACCCGTCAATCCCTAGCGATCCCTAGCATCAGGTGCAATGACAGCTTACTTCAAGCTCGCTTCACCTAAGAGTTCTACAGAATAGGTCGGCTGTAAGTTAGAATCAACAGTTAGAAATAGAAAAGCGCCAACACAATGAGTCTTGGCGAGTCCCAACGAAAATGTTTCGACTGTCTTTATATAACAAGAACAAAGGGGTACGTTTCAGGATCGGCCCGTTACTATATAACTTACTACTTTTAGGCCATTGGGAGGGAGGCTCATGACCAGCACTGAAATTTTAGGTACCGATTGATAGTGAAGTAATAATTTAAATAAATAAAAGGTTAAAAAACACAGAATAAATATAAGACAACATCCACACAAGGTCTTCAGGTCCCGAACTAGGTAGAGCCTGTACTACGGTAACCTGATGATTGATATACTTACTTTAAATATACTTATACACACCCAGACACAGGTCAAACATACATATTCATGCACACAAATGTTTGACTTGTCGGGATCGTACCCGGGACCAGCGACTCAGAAGGCAGGGTCGCTACCAACTGCACCAACCGGTCAGTCAAAATCAGAAGAATCTAGTAGGAACATTTTTCATCAAATCGTGTAGTGATTTGAATAAAATTTTAGTTTCTAAAGGCCATTTAACATGTTTAGTTTAGCAAACATTTAGTAATCTCGATAAGGTCACAGTTTACAAATCTGTGTTTGCTGAATATCAACATTTCTCAATGGCTTCTACTAAGTATATTCTGCAGTGTCACTTAGTTGTCCACTTGTCGTTGAGGCTTATCATTTCATAATGCAATCAAACATCTTGAATTCAGGAATCAATGCCACAGCTGCCGTGTGTTACGATTCGTTTAATATAGTTTTCAGGGAGCGGAATAAACATGGAAAAAGTTCAGTTAGACGCGCTTGCATGTTGTGAGGAATTTTAGGTTAACTCCCAAGGTTTGCAAAGAACAAGCACACAGGCAGAAGGACGCTACTATCTCTTTCACTTTATTCCTTCTTCCAGCGTTTTAAGACAAATGCTGACGGTGTGGTGACGGTAACCTATTCATACCGGAATTTACCGGTATAAACCTACAACTTTCTGTCATTTTGAATATCATGCGGTCTGTTAACTAGGTTTTATCTATGTCGACTATTCAATAAAAAGAAAACTTTCGCGACAATTACTCGATTATTCTAACTTAAGCGCGCCAGAGTGGTGCAATGGAGATTTTTATGCTTTTATTAACGTATAGCTACAAGGTTTAGCAGACAAGTTATTGGCAGTTAGTTACAGAATGTTAAATTACTTCAACATATAATTGATATTTCTTTCTTTTGTATTGGCAATTTATTGCCGTGTGACTATGAAATTAATGATTTGATGGTTGAGTTTTTAACTGTTTAATCGAATTACCTAACAATCTTTATATGATTTAATCAAAGCATACTCTTTATCTATTTATTTCATTAACCTAGAAAACATTGCCGACTTTTAGAAGCACTTACTGCTTCTTCTTGTTTTCGTTTCGACGGTACATCTATGTTGCTTATGTTCGGGTCCAGTTTGTGGCCACGTTTATTGCGGCGCGAGGGGCGTTGTTCAGATCATCAAGGGTGCAGGAGAACGGACATTTGGGACACTCTAGCAGAAAGGACATGGCCTTTTCAGGAGCGCCACACTCACACTAGATGTCGGGTGAATCGATAATGCCCCATTTCGCCAGATTATGTTTGCAGCGGCCTACTTGGTTACGGAATCGATTCAGTGCTTTCCAAATAGGCCCGAAAGCAGGTGTAAAATATTGCCTCTAGACTATTTTCAAATAAACTAAATAAACTAGCTAGGTAGGTAGGCATTACCCAATGTTATGACTGGTAGACAAAACGGTTTGTATTTGACAATAGAACGGTACTTAGATAATCAAACAATAGTAGGTAAGATTACTACTACTGGTCATTACCTTTTGCACGTCTTCACAAAGTTTGGCTACGCACACATTATTTACCCAAATCATTGCATTGTGGTCATAGAATCATTATGGAGCCTAATATGACATTAGACTCCATAATGCTTCTGGTTTCCGTAACTCCGTGATATTTTGTGGCTAAAATTATGGTTACATCATCGATGGGACAGTTCACACACTGTTGTGACAATATATAAATCAGTTTTAAGATAATTTTTGTGTGGAAGTTTGTTTACTTATGCGAAAAAATCGGTGTTAAACGAGGATATAAAACTGCTTCACACTTTATTGGCGTTATAGTTTTGTATTATCTAAGTAGAGATGGTTTTGTTAAAGGAGTAAGCAAGGTCGATAGGGTCCAGTTAAGTAATCCTCAGCTGCAACCCGCGAAATTCAAATTTTCTTTGGTTTTTTGCGAATAGCAGCTCTGTTTATGTTTTATTTATGTACTTTATAGTATATGTTAGTTTGTAAGGTACGAGTATGTATCTATGGGCCATTGTAGTCTGAAATAAATGAATTATTATTATGTCGTATTTTGATCAAAATGCGATTCGCGACTGTAGGTATGATATATTCACTGAACAATAATCATCAATTTCATATCAACCGTAATAATTTTCATATGAAATTTTCCAAAAAAATCTTAGTTGCAACAAATTTCCTAAGTCAGAGCTTCAATTTGCAAAAAACCAAAGAGTATTTGAATTTGGCGGGTTACAGCTGTGGATTCACTTCGAGTAAAGTCACTCAATAAGAGACTGCAGGCGCTGCTGTCAAATTCTTGAGATACCCACGGGACGAGTACGGAACTTAAATACCTACACATTGTAGAATGCAATAAATTATGGAGCATTGAACTTAGCACATGTTTTGCGTAGAACAACAAGGAACTTTGGACACTGATAACCACAATATACAGAAGACTTCCTGACCTTTTTGGCTATTTCTCATAACTATAACGTTTAATCTCACCTGGTAAACAGTCCAGTATTGGTGAGTCCGTGTTTGGTCTCCCCTGCCCGGATGTACAGCTTGCAGGCGTCGTGCTGCCGACAGCAGGTGTCCGTGAAGAAGAAGAGGCCCAGATCGCTGGAGCGCGCCGTGGCTGAGCGACCGTCTCCGCACCACACCGTGCCTGGGGACGAGGAGATGAATGTAGCTACGTATCTATGATACAAACCCTTCCAAAACTATCTGATAAAAACGTAAAGAAATGGATCAGAAAACGCACCTGTGGATGGCAATTTGTATTGTCACTTAAAAAATTTAAAAACGGGCGCTTCGATTTGTTTGAATACTTAAATCCGAAATTCTAACTGAAATTATTATGGTTTGAATAACATTATTAAGTGAAATAAAAAACATCAGATATTTTTGGAACACACCTTTTATATGTATAATAATCTCTAAAGATGGCGCAAGTAAAAGGAATCCTTTGTCTCGCTATAGGCATTGTGATGAAAAGGGATTTAACGCATGTGAATAAAAGAGTGATAGAAATAAATGGTGATGGACGGAGAGGGAGACGAAGATCACATAAAACCATGGATAGATTGTGGTGAGGAATAATCTATACATCTATAATAATATTAGGTAAGAGGTAAAATTTGTTTGTCTAAAAGTTTGTATGTAGGGGGAAAACTCTGGAACTAACAGTCGGGTTTCAAAATTCTTTTTGAATTTGATTTAACGTCACACGTGGGCTCTTAGAATCCGGACAAAAAGAAAAATGTCAGAAAGAACGCAAACTGAAAATGAAGTTATAGCGCCGGCAGGCGATGCAATGCGACGGGGTGGTTCGGGAGAACCAGAAAACGTGGACATATTCGTGGGCAGAAGCTAGTACCTACTTATTAAAGAACATGGAGTGACTGTTGACACGGAACAAGACCCCAAGTAACATGTGACAAAGACAGGAAGATGATGAGTCTTCCCTCAACTTAGAAAAGATAGAAAATAATGTATTTAACCAAGACTACGGTACAGAAAAGAAAACTTAGAAAAATAACTAAATCGTCTCAAAGGGGAATGCCAAGGTTTCCTACAAGACTCGGCCAGAACCGACAAAGATGAGCTATATATCTTATTAAAGGAAAATAATTACAGAATGTTATAAGTAGTATAATTAGTTTTCTAATAGAAGTACACCAAAAAAAAATTATAGTTTTTTAAAGTTGACCAATTGATACTTACTTCTCATTTTAACGATAACAGGACATAAACTATTATATAATGAATTAAATTAATGACTTTTGGCACATTATCCTCACATATAGATACGTTTTTATAGTAAACTTATAACATGCATACATTATTTTCGAATGTATGAAAAAAAAAACCACATTCGTAGGTATACATTTTAACATAAATTGTTAAAATGTATACGAATGTGGTTTTTTTTTTGTTGTAGGCAGGTTCAGATGGTCGGTTAGGCGAGCCGAGTCAGCTGCAAGTAATACAGGTTCAGTACCTACGTCGGCGTCGTAAGTGGTAGAAAAATCAGAGTCCGGAACACGGCAATAAACAACACAAAACTAAAAAAACACGGGAACACTTCGTCGCTCGTGATGATAACACGCGGGAGAAGTAAAATCAAACTTATTAACAATAACAAATACAATTCTAAAGAGCAAGTCGAAATCAAAATCAGTCCTAGACAAGTCCTAGATGATTTAGATACACTGTCATCTTTAATTCAACGCCATCTGTTCTCTGAGTAACTCGTAAAAAGTTAATTTAAGTTAATTATGCATCTAACATTTAGTAACATTTATGTCCAAATAAACAGCCGAAGTCCTAATTGCAAAACGTTTTTTGCGATTTGCCAAAAAACTAGTTTTTTTAATTCGGTCACTTTATTACTAAGCGAGCTAAGTGTTGCCAGCACTATAATAACATTGTTAGGAATAAACTATTCTAAACGGAATCGATATTCTTTAATTACTTTTAACTATTACATTATTAAAAAATACATGTCTATTCAAAACTAAAACTAAACGCGAATATAATTATAAGAAGTAGGTAGGTACGAGTTATGACTGTTAGTAATAAATTCACTTATTTTCATACTGTTATAATCGATTTGCAAGTGCAACTTTGTATCGATGTTATTTTATTTTGGTACTGGCAACATTTCTAATTGAAATTGTAGCTATGAAAATGTATTGATCAATTGAATAATTATTAAAAATGACTTTTCAACGGTGTACTTCTACAGATTTTATTTATATGGTATAATTCTTACTGTTTTCTGTTATGAATTATCATTATTGTAGAAAGTCTGTCGGACGCTAGATGATTCGAGCCTATTCCTGGCATTGTCTTTTGTGTACTTTTTGTAATACTAAATATTCAAGATACCTGGATAAATAGCCTGAACCCTGTCTTTAAACGAGTCCACGACAGAGTTAGCCACGTTAGCCACGCTTGTGACTCCGGAAGCCAGGCTGGACACGAACCCCCGGTCGTTGTCCAGCGAGCCGATGTCGCGGGCGCCGGCCATCAGCTGGCTGAGGGGCTTGCTGATGCCAGAGGAGATGGTTTTTAGGATGCCGCGTCCGAATTGACCTGGTAAGGAGAGGGTATATAGGTGAATTTTAAAATAAAAAAAAAGGTAAATGAATTTTAAAATTAGATAAGTCGGTGAATTTTATACAGTTGGATTTTAAAACTGATCTTGTTGTACTGTGTCTGGCGTAGTTATTTTGACTTATTTCTTATTGATTGTTATGCAATTCAAACAAGAAATAAAATATTTGAATTTCTAAAACACGATCGTGTCTATCTTATTGTGATCTCAAATAACAATAAGTAGTTGTCCCTCAAAAGTTGCAAAGGGGAACTACAGCTAACAATAGAATTCTCTCTGGAATGTGTGCCTGATGGTGGCTATAGCCGCACCCCATATTACTTGGCACTTACCTAAACATAACTGGTGATGGTATGGGAGTACATAGGTACAGCTCTGCCTGCCCCTTCGAGGGACCACTGCGTGTAGTAGTGTGATATTTTCAATACTTAATGTATTATGTTACCTAAATACATTAGCTGATCTCCTCATGACTAACACATTTTTAAGATATTGTACATATTTATTTACTGACAAATTAAAGACTTTTAAATAGTCTGATTTAAACTTATTAGTAGTACTAATGACCCACAAGCAGATGTGCAGATGTCTTTTTAAATAGTCTGATTTAAACTTATTAGTAGTACTAATGACCCACAAGCAGATGTGCAGATGTCTTTTTAAATAGTCTGATTTAAACTTATTAGTAGTACTAATGACCCACAAGCAGATGTGCAGATGTCTTTTTAAATAGTCTGATTTAAACTTATTAGTAGTACTAATGACCCACAAGCAGATGTGCAGATGTCTTTTTAAATAGTCTGATTTAAACTTATTAGTAGTACTAATGACCCACAAGCAGATGTGCAGATGTCTTTTTAAATAGTCTGATTTAAACTTATTAGTAGTACTAATGACCCACAAGCAGATGTGCAGATGTCTTTTCTTACCGTAATTCCGCATAGCTATTGAGATAGAGCCCCTTTTAGATGTAGTTATACCTTATACCAGCCTATGGGACCTGACAACTCTACATTACATTCTAGGTAGATAACCTACCTACCATGTAAATATAAAGAAAAGTTTATTTAAAAAAAAAATAACTTAATCCAGGGTCAAAGTTAATTAATGTATTTGAGGACTCCTTGATCTTAGTTAGTCTGTTGCAACTAGCATGATAAACAGATATCATCGGAAACAAAAGGCATAAAACATGAATAAGGAATATTACAATAGGTACAGGTGGCTGGGCCATCGACGCACCACCTGGTAGGTACCATGGATTCAGTACATAATGCTGAACCACCCTGCATTCAAATTTGCCGCGAGTAATTTAAAAATAAACTTCTGTTTCATACACTTTAACCGCGAAGGTACACTTTTCTATAAAACAGCAGATTTTTTTGGTAACCTAGGAAATATGGCGAGGGGGGTAATGGCTGATATTTGCGTTATGCTCGTGAACGGGTGCTGCTTGTGGTGACAGGTCATCTTGCTGACTATGGTTTTGTTATTGTTATTAGTAATTAATGTTTCTTTATTTTACTTCGAAGGTCCTAGTCTTTGGTGGTCCTAGTTTATCATTTGTGGCTACAAGTTACAGCTATAAATATATAAACATAATGCAGCATTGCATATGTAAGCGGGCACGCCCTTTATGCCAGGAGGCTTTTTATTATGTATTAAGTTCTGTTTTTGTTTTTATTATTTATTTCTGCATGAGTATAGTTTTAAATATTGGCGTGTGCTAGCTGACATATGGCAAATGATTTTAATATTTTTGTGTTTCGTAATGTTAATTACTTATTACTATATAGAATCCAGTTCTTCTAACTGAACAGACAGCAGTGCTGCTGGGGAGTTTGTTCCGCCACTTATTCTTCCCAGCTAAAGCACTAGGAAGTGGTGAAGGGTGGGCGTTTTGGGGGGACTGTCTTATGTGATTTTGACGTTCAAAAAGTGCTGATTCTCAGCCTAATTTCAATAAATGACTTATGATTTTGATTTTGAATATTTGTACGCTAGGGGGTCCTGGAACCATGTGCTGAATTCATGGTTCCAGTTCGCGCGTCGATGTCCTGCCACGCTATATATTCATTTGCCTTACCTCCATCTAAATGTTATGAAAGCATACTATAGCAACTTGTTCTTTTCAAGGAAGCGTGATTTTCGACATTTTGGTCAAAACTTTAACACAACACGAAACTGATGCAATAACTGTTTCACGCTCAATCTACTTATTAGCAATCTTGAATTCACTCATTGATAGATAACGCACAGCATAGTCTAGCTAGAAGCAGGAAATTTTATACAAGAATTCCTTAACTATAACAAAGTAACCACAAAACATAACCAAACATGACTCTTTACAATTTATGGATATATATCACCGCTTGGGAGTGTAATAAGCAATAAGGAAGGATTTTTGAAAATTCATCCTCTTTTGGGTTAAATAGGGCATGAAAATGTGTATGGAAGTTCGTAATTTTTGTCGATGGGCAACCCCATCGGGACCCCTGCTTGTTTTATGATAAAAAGTAAGTTTATTGTAACCACATCGATTGTTTATTTTAAGATGCCAGGATGCCCTTGTCTTGGTCGGACGAGTTTAAATGAATATGGGACCTGTTGGCCATCCAATCTCCTTTCGTACTACATAAATCTTGTTCCAGATTGAGAGCCTGTTTGTTGCTATGCGGTACTGATTGTGGTTTGCGTCGAGTACGATACTAAAATGCACAATTTATTGTAGGTAGGTACATTATGGGAGAGAGCTGCGATTACTAGTATTATGTAGGTAGGTCAGGTTGCGGTTTTGAAACTCCGATTAGGAAAATATTCTTGTTTATTTATTTATTATTTAGGTTAGGTTTTTATAACATATACAGGTTGTGGCGTAAGTAGAGGTCCTCCGTTCAGGATTCGATAAACCAGATAATTAACTATAACAATTAAAAATTTTAACCATTTTTACCCAAGGGTTCCGAAAATATTTCCTTTTTGTCTTTTATTTACGAAATTTCTACCTTTTATTACAAATTTGTTTGTAGTTTCAACAAAAACCATTATTTTTTCGTTTTGATTTCTGTTAATTACTGCTGAATACTAGAGCTATCATGATAAATTATGACTTTTTTATGTAAATTCAGCTCTTTTGAAGAAAAAGTTGGTTCTTCTCTAATTTTAACCCTAATTTTTAACACACCATCAAGATCAAGAGCGATATTTGTAAAAAAAACTTACTACTAAAAATGGATTAAATTTTTAATTGTCATAGTTAATTATCTGGTTCATCGAATCCTTAACGGTGGACCACTACTTACGCCAAAACCTGTATACATATTAATTACAATAAGTATAATAATATGTATTATTATTTCATCTTCATTTTTACTGACCCACTAGTCTCGTGCTTGAAGCCGCAGTTACAGTACGTCAATATTTTGTATTATGTTTGTGATACATAACTAAACTATTAATGAACATTTAAAACCCAAATAGCTCTATCCTCCAAAAAAAAAACTAATAATACCACACACGCGGTTATCATGGCCTCGTGAGTCGTGGGGGTTATCTGTACCTCATGGCCACGGTGGCATTACTTTTAAAACGTGCTGCTAGATGGCGCTGTGCCGATGACGCGTAATTTTACATCGCGGTGTTAAGATTCTCCGCGGCTGAATGACGCTCCTCGATTTTTCTATTACCAATTAAGACCTTACTTCATAGGATCATTTCTATAGTAAGCTCTTCTCGAGACTTTCACACTATGTGAGTCCTCACAAGTCACGTTGATGAGACGTGGCGCGGTGCCCTGAGCGTGAGGCGGGCGGTGGTAGACCTACCACTAGCCCTCGATGATCGTTCACTCCCCTTCATCGGGGAGCGTGGGGTGCTGTCGCTGTCTGAGTGGCTATTTTTAAAACTTATAAATTTTATTGATTAACACGTATTCTGGAAAATCAAATCAAATAGTTATTGTAAGTCAATTATTCACTGTTCTGTCACTAGACTCGCTAGTTGTCAGCTGTCCTATTGTAAATCGTGATCGTCATGATTAAAATTATTATGTATAGGTACCTACTCTGTAGAATTGTAGATTATTATGTTATGTCACTAGTTCGTTCTGTCTGAAGAAACAGCTGTCCTATTGTAAATCGTGACGATTACTAAGTATATTCTGTAGCCATATTATTTGTATTTTTTTATAATCTCGACTACTACAGACATTTTTTTTTTAAGACAAAACACCACACACACAATCCATCTAGTTTGAAGTTTTAGGTCCACCTGTACGAGTATCAAAAAATATGTACTTAAAATAGCTGTTCCGAGTACCTATGAAGTTTACTGAAATTCAGTTAGACAGACATATCGTATCGTATAGTCCTTCCTACCGCGTATCAAATGCGAGGCATGGCTTCAGATTAATACATTGTAATTTTTGTAATGTAAGTACACACAACTAAGATTTTGTGAACTAAAGATCTTAGCAAGTCCAGGATCAACCGTCAAGAAGTATTATTTCAATTAAACTTTACGCGCATGTTCTTATGTTTATTTTTGCATAATATGAATAGATTGGAATAGGGGCATATTCGATAGCCGTGCGCTAAGAACGTACTTCGCCAAATACTTCAAATAAGGTTCAACGGATTGTGTCCTGTATCGGAGAAATGTTAAATCAGGATACCTTAGTTTTTATATAAAGCCGAGTATTTTAGGCACGAAGATTGTGTGATGTTTGACACACAATATGGTAGAAATAATAGTCGCTATTGATAAAAATCTCGCTTAGATAGAAGATACTCGATGTAAGTAATTTACGCGTCGTACTAGGTGTGGCCTAGTCCAGACAAATACCTCATGCTCCAGGTAAACTTAGACATGAGACATATTCCACGATGTATGGCGTATTTTTTGTCTCATGCCAATTTTTAAACCCTTAATCCGATTCCAAACTTCAAACCCAAAATGGGGACATTGGGGTCGCGCTTGCAATAGCTAAACCAACGAAAACGTGGCAATCAAAACATACTTTACTTTACAAAATTACGCGAGACTGACGATACACATCTAATGTAGCTATTGTCAATGTTTTTCGTGTGCTTCAAGATTAAAGATAACAGATGCTATTACCGTTTCGACTGATGCAATTGTCTTTTACGAGTATATCTCGCTCCGTGATCAAATGACCCCCAAGTATGGATAAAAATAAAAATGTTGCACATTTTACGAGCGTACCATACACGACGTAAGTAAATGTTTCTTGCAAGCGTTAAGTGGAAATGACTTTGCTGCTGTCCGAAAAGCCATAAACTATTTACGAAATGGCAGACACAATCACGAAATTCCTTCCATTATTATACTAGTAGGTACGTAGTTCAAATGACACAACGTCAACACTCGCCATAAAAAGAGGTTATGCGCTCCATCCTCAAGAATGAACATGTTAAATGATAGCCCATACTTTAGGCAAGACTTATAGGCAATAAAAATATATAATGAGTTGCCCATCATGTTTAAAACTGGAAAATCAGTAACAATATTCCAAAACAGGCTAAAACTATACCTAATCCAAAAATGTTTCTACTCAGTAAACGAATATTTAGACGATACTAAAGTGGCGATCTGCCCTATGCAAACAATAACATTTAGTATATTTAATTTAATTTCCTATAAAATTAAAATTTGTACTACCTGAAAACGATGACATTAATATTGCTGACTAATTGTACTTAACTCATTATTATTGACATTTAATTTTGACATACATAAAATTTCTCAATGTAATTGTACTAATAGTAAAGAAAATAATTAAGTAATAACAATGTTTAATGCATGCTAATTTAGGATGATATGGGCAAGCGAATGACAATCGCGATGCTTGTAAAAGGCTGCCAAGAGTACCAAGTCATAAGTACTAACAAAACATAACACCAACATTGTACACTTAATTCGCAATTAACGTTTTGACTTTGACATATTAGTGTTTATAACCGTTTGAATAATATGCGCTTGGACGTGAGTTGCAGCTGAATACCAATATGTTACATGGAGCGGCTGCCTCTCTGACCTCCACAACCCAGTTACTGAATAACACGATACCCCTTGGCAAGGCTGGTATACTAATATGCTGTATTAGTGTTATCCAAGTAGTTCTAGATTATCACCAAACTACAAGTCGGCAAACAGATCTTCTTTCATTACACATTCACCCTCTTACTGAAAATTGCTGTGTACAGTTAAAGTGTTATTAACGTCAGTGTAACACTTTTCAATTTTTATGTATATCCTGCCATAACAGTGATATTTCATAAGGTGAATTTAACAAGTATACTGACGTCAGTATATCTATTTCCATTAAATAAATAATTCATCTTACCTATCCCGCCATTTTCCTCCCGACTCCTAAGCCTCTCAGCCTCCAACATCTCGCTCTGTCTCTGCATCCTTTTGAACAAGTCCACGAGTCCCTTGGGCACCACTCGTTCAGCCACAGTTTCCACCACACTCCCCACCACACTACCTGCTAGTCCGAAGATCACTGATAAAGCATCTGTCTTGGGAGCTGTCGTTGGCACCACATCTTTAGAATCGTAGTAATCTTCTGGAACCTCTTCTTGATCTTCTGTATCTAACTCTGTGAAGATTGGCACGTCAGCATCTGAGCCTTCTCCATCTGCAGTTAAGTCTACTCTGCTGATATTCTCACGACTGGTGGTATTTGATGGTACTATTGTAGATGTCTCAAAGTCTACTTCAGTTGCGTTTGTTAAAGGCAATAAAGTGCTCTGGTTCTCGAATGTAGTCTCAGTTGTAGTATCGTATGTTGTAGATGTGTCTTCGGTGGTCTCGGTGTGATGACTGTTATCAGTAATGAGTACTTCTGTTGTGCTTTCATCATCACTGTAATATGTTGTAGTATCAATTTCTTGCGTAGAGGTCGGTAAAGTTACCGTTTGTTTAATTTCTACTTTCGGCGTTTTTCTTGTAGTTGACAGTGGAATCACCGTCAAATCAGGTACCTCAGTACTTTCTAATATACTTATAAGAGTATTTTCAGTTGTACTTATCAGTTCTAGAGGTATGACACTATAATCTATGGTTGATGTTGCTTCTAATTTGGCGTCGGTTTTATTTCTATCGCTATCTAGTTTCTTATCAAAATCCTTAATTATGGTATATCTAAATGAATCTTTGTTGAAGTATTCATTTGAGTTCCATGGAATCATCCCGTATTTCTTATTGTATTTGAGTATGTACTCCTCATCGAAGTCAATGATGCTATTATCAAAATTGTCTTCACCATATTTCTCGGGTTTCTGGGTGGAGACAATGGACTTTGTGTGGGAGTATGCTGGACAGCTCAGTAGGAGCACAGCACTTATTATAAAGTGCTTCATTTTCTTCCTCCCATGGTGATACATTCTTGTTTAGCCATCTGAAACAAAGAGAAGAAGAGTTGGTCAAAGTGATTATGTACCTAATATTCTCAGTGTCCACAGCATCACCTATACTATCTCGATATATTTTCATGTCTGTCTGTGCGACCGTGTCGTTCTTCTAAACTAGGCAACAGATTTTATACGGCTTTCATCATCATTTAGTGAATTTATTCGGGAAGGTTTATGTGTATAATAAATTAATATTAAACTTACATACATATTAAGTATCTAAACCTCTAGGTTTGGTTAAATCGTACAAGACGTGCGAAGCACGGGCAGATCGCTAGTGATACGATAAGATGACGGTTTTATTTCGTGATCAAGATGATTGAATATCTCTAATAAAGACTCATTGTCCCTCGTTAAAAAAAGTAGTCCCTCAAACCGCCTTTGGTATAATGTTGCAATTAACTATACATTATGTATATCGTAAGAATGCATAACATGACGACGTCTATTGTGTGACGTTACATAACGTTTACAGCAGATGCGCACGCGTCTGTCTTATTATATACGTACAACACGCTACCTAGAGGTTTTGGAATTATAATATATGAAAACAAGATAATGTCTGCCAAAGTGGTAGACATTATCAGTTCACATGATTTTCGCCTCTTGAGTGTGACATTTAAAAAGACCCAATCTTAGCGAATTCTTTCGTTATATTTAGATTTCTATATAATTGGCTATTTAGTCATTCTATTTCGTCGGATTGTCAATTTCGGAGTGGTCTTAATGAGATGTTAAAGCATATTTTATGGCAAATTATTAGTAAACACTGACAATAAAATAGTCCTCTGGGAATACTATCCTGGACCTTCAGCTTATCCCCAACGGTCAGGTCTAGGCTGAGGTAAATCGGGAGCTCAGAAGCAAATCGGATGAGGTTTATAGGCTCCCGCAAACAGGCGCGACGCGACAGCGCGAGTAGAACAATTTCTTTAAAAACTTCATGAAGTTTTCATACATCAATGTACAGTGTCAATTTCCATGGAAATTGTTCTACAAGAGCCGCGTCGCGGCTGTCTGGGGAGCCTTAATTCCCAGTAGTAGACTGCATTCACTTGTGAATGCAGTCTACTACTGGGAATTGTCATTGATACATAATATGACCCTGACTGAATCTTAACATTGCAGGAAGTAATAATTATTATGTTAATAGTCATTGTATCCGGAAAAAACCAAGATATTATTATTTTTTAAATATTTTGTTCCGCATGTCACTATTCGCTGAATGAGTTTAATTAAAAATTAAATAAGATTATATCGTTGAATTCCAGAATGTCGTTTACCTACCGCTTTATTTTGTTTACATTTTTTTTTTCTTTTTAATTTAATTTGGAAATCTTCAAAAGGCGCCCGGTCTCTTGTTTACCTACGTACCTATATACAACCTATCTAACTGAATTTTGAAATATATACTTTTAAGATAATGGAAAAGTAGGTAACTGTTACTCATTGACGTTGATGGTTTGGTGGTTTGGGTCGGCTTTCAATGTAACCAAATGCAGCTGAATACCAGTACGTGGAGCGACTGCCTATCTGCCCTCCACAACTCAGCTAGTGAGTAAAACGATATCCCTCGGTAAGACTGCGGGGTAATTGCATAACACGCATAAACATAAACATGACTTTCATTTTGACAGTTCACCGATGTTCATTGCTGTTAATAACGTTGCTGAGCAGAAGAATTTTTCAAACTTATGAAGCAATGGTTTAGGAATTTCTTTAAAAACTCTCGGATTGCGAGTGTGTTACGCAATTAGAGTGCTGGTTATCAGACTTTTGGGCTTCTGACCTGTAACGACAGTCAAAGATCTACGAATGACAGCCGGGACTGCTTAACGTGCTTTCCGAGGCATAACTTTACTTTTTTTTTTTGTTTTTGAGCGTGGGATATCATCAAATAATTTCTCCCGCTCCAAGCGGAGCGGGAGGGCGTATCAGACTCTTACCGCCTCAAACCCACCCATGTTCCTTCAGTTGCCTGAGCCAGGGGCCACGGTAACCCTTTCGGACTTTCCCGCAACATTATCTAATTGCCTATTGTTAGTTTCAACCCACAACGGTCAGTAAGTCACGGGACTTTAGCATTATTACACAATAGTTACAAAATGTTGTATGATAATGACTTTTATTGTAAAGTTTGGGATTGGTGTAATTTATTTTAAATCTAGGTAAGTTAAATATTTGTGAGCGGTTCGGTGTATTATTCCGAAGAAAATCTTTTACTATAGGCCTATTAAGTATCGCAAGATTTTAAAAACCGTATTCTCTCAAAAACGCTGTTTTGAGCTGAATGGTGCTGATCCATACGTCATGTTCGTGAACGGGCGCCGTCAGTAGGCACTGGTCATTTCTTAGCTGCCACGGCTTATTTTAATTACATAAGTAATTGTTTTTATCTTTTTATTACAGACGCTTTTAACGTGGACGTCTTTCTACGTCGTTCTCACATGTATAATTACAACATGACTGGTGTAACCACTTTTTTGTAACAATATTTTGATTTAGAAGAGCGTCCACGGAGTTTCTTGCCCGTTCTTCTCCATAGGTACCTACTACACTTTGGAATGGGCAACTAGCTTCATCTTTCTGACTGACCGACCCCTTGACAATTTAACAGTGCCTGTAATTGGTTTATTTGAAATAAATGCTTTGAGTTTGAGTTTTGAGTTTCGAGAAATTGGGCTTCTAAGATTTGAAAAATCATAACTCTCGAATCTTACTTATTAGCTAGACTATGCTGTGCGTTATCTATCAATGAGTGAATTCAAGATTATTATTAATAAGATTGAGCGTGAAACAGTTCGGTATTGCATCAGTTTCGTGTTTTGTTAAAGTTTTGACCAAAATGTCGAAAATCACGCTTCCTTGAAAAGAACAAGTTGCTATAGTATGCTTTCGTAACATTTAGATGGAGGTAAGGCAAATGAATATACAGCGTGGCAGGACATCGACGTGCGAACTGGAACCATGGATTCAGTCATGATTCTAGGCCCCTCTATTGATTGATTCTATTTGTAGAAATATTTCATTAATAAAATAAAAAAACTGTTTTTTCATAGCAAAGCCTAGTGCAATACCTACACGATCAAAATGTATGGAACATGACTAGAACGACCATTCACACGGTTTATATTACAAAACCCAATCACAAATATACCTACTTACAATAACAATATTCTAGTTACACGGACACCCATGATATCAATACCACTACCCTTCACTTTCCGTGCGCAGGCGCAGCCAAAGAGCAACAAACAGAATGGATCTACAATAATATTACAAACAGTGGAATTCTTTTGTTATTAATTTTGTACCCTTGAGGAATAGGTCAAATGCGTGATAGTGAGAACACGTCGAGTTCAAACGTGAACTGGTGTATTTTTTCAACATATTTGAGCTTCTTAAATATGACACTTATAGATCGTGATAGATGCATACTTTACTAATAAATGAGCTTCTTTTTAACTTTCTGGCCTTTTGTCATAGTTGGTACAGTAACTTAGTTAGGGTACTCCAACCAAAAGTATGACTAACCGCGCGCGAGACAAGCGAGCTTTGCCGTGGCAGTGGCCGCCGAGCGATACATCTACGAGTATGTTGGTCGCAGATACGTGGTTGTTTAGTATTTTGAGGACCCCAAAATAGGAATAACTTGAGGCATGTGCGTCTTTTATGATTTAGTACATGAACATGAGGGAAGAATTTTGCCTTTTTATGGAGGAAAACCTTTCTGATCTAGCTCTACAAAAATGTATTATTTTTTATCTATACCACATTAAACAATGCAAACAACTCGCAGTATTTAAGTGTTCGATACAGACTTAACGACTGCCTACATTTTCATGCGGTGTCTTGTAAATAGGACGATATTCTAGATATACCTATGTAAAGTAAATTATTTAAACGAACCAGTTTCTCACGATCCGTAAGGACATCGGTTGCGAGACACCCATTATTCGAACACCGTTCACTTGCATGGAAACCCGCTCTATATTGTACTGAGAAACTGATTGTCGCATATAAAGCAGTGGGTAATTTAAATATTTGCATATTTATAATTAAGTACATTAATTGCAGGGACGTTTATATGTAGTTTCTTGTGAAAAGGGCAAAGCACTCGAAGTTTTAAAAGCACAATTTGCTACCATCTTGGGTTGTTAATGGTGAATAACACCACACTGAATATGCAAGAGCATCTTATTAGAAGGGCTTATTCGTTATTCCCCTCATATTTGAATTGTGAAGCGAATCAAACTAGATTAGAATTAGTGTTATTTACAAGGCGAATGTGGAGGGGACGCCCTAGGAGGACATATAGTGACTTTATTGGTGATGATCTTCAGAACGGTCAGGTGCGTAGTACTCGCAGTGCGTGTATGACCAGGTGTATGGACGTAAACCAAGCAAAAGGTGTATGGATGAGTAAGGATCGTCATACGAGTAGGTGGCGTTCTGTAGTTCTGTAGTTCTGCCTTCCCGCATCGGAAGATGGCGTGGGTGTATGTGTGTATGTAGTGTCAATTACTAACAAGTACATAAAAATGAGTTTCAATTTGAAACTGATTCTTATCAGATTTGATTCAAACAGGAATTTGTCGAGACTAAGCTGGCTGTTTCGCTCTTTGATACGTATTTGAAGTTAACTTAGCAAAAGCAAGATTTAATTAGACAATGAAAATAAAAGTGCCAATGTTAGTATTGGTTCTGACAAGTAATTGGTGACAGAAGGCTAAAGCACAAGCTTATCTATACTATAGATAACATTATAAAGAGGTAACATTTGTGAGTTAAAGTTTCAAAACGGTGAAGGAAAACATCGTGAAGAAACATGCATGTTCAAGACCCAAAAATTCGAAGACATGTGACATCTACCAACCCGCACTGGGCCCGCGTGGTAGATTACAGCCCACTTCTTCTCACTGAGAGGAGGCCTGTGTCCCAGCAGTGGGAACATTATAAAGTGATTATGATGATAATGATTAGTGAGCTTGTATATAGAGGGTAATCTTCGGAATTTCTGATTCGATTCCGAAAATTCTTTCACTAATAAAGATATATCACGTGGACGAAATCGCGGGTAGAAGCTAGTGATGTAATGTATAAAACAATGCAATGTATTTCATAAATACCAAAATTAAAATAATACCAATGCTAACGGGTGGGCCATCTAGTGTTTTAAATTTGAAGTACCGATTACTTTGACTTTGAAACGTAGAATGACATTCATTTTTTGACTGGAAGTTAATTTTATGTTTGACGTTTGCAAAATGGGACGAAATACGCTCGAACAAAATTGAATATTAAAATGAGCAAGGAGTCGCAGTTACCGTCAATGGTGAGCGTTACCGTGCCATGCTCAACGAATTTAGGTTTCCAAAAATTTAAGAGAATGACATGGACGACATTTGGTTTCAACAAAACGGGGCCACATGTCACACAGCCAACGTAACCATCGATATTTTGCGCACTGTTTTTGAAAATCGAATAATCAGCCGAAATGCTGATGTCAATTGGCCGTCTCGGAGCTGTGATTTGAGCCCTTTCGAGTATTTTCAGTTACGCAAACCATCCAGAGATAATAATTAATTGAAGCGTTGAAACATGAAATCGAAGTTGCCATTGAAGAGATTCAAGCCGAAACAATCGAAAATGTACTGAAAAATTGGGTTGATCGGATGGGGTAGTGCCGATCCAGTCGTGGTAGTCATATGAATGATATTGTGTTCCATTCTTCAATGACAAAGTTCAACCTTTCCAATAAAACCAGAAATTTGAAAAATATAATCAGTTTTTTTTATCTGATTCAAATTTTAAATTTTAAATGACCCACCCGTTATAATGCGTGAACTAGACTGGAAACATTTTTGGATGTGCAACATACAAAATGTTATAATTATATTATCTAGGCTATCTGATTTATATAATTTATGTAAAGAACGCTAAATTGGGCAATTTATAACTCCGTTATAATTTCTACGTCGTATAGGTAACTCTTTACTATTGACACAGTTTTTAACAAGCCCATACGTCACCAGTGAGGTCACTGGCGAGATGTGGGTGTACTGTATAGTATATATATATATATATATACTTTGGGATTTACAATCGGGGATTGCAGGATTTATTATGATATGTGACGTACAAAGTCAAAACTCCGTATCGTTTAAGACCACGCCCTCTTTTTGTGAGGACTGAAAGACTTTATCTAACCAAAGGGTCTTCCTAGCAGAGTATGCCTGGCTACTTCACTATCACTACCTACATATTATAAAACAAAGTCTCAGTCAGTCAGTCAGTCTGTCTGAACGCGATAAACTCAAAACATACCGAACTGATTTTCATACGGTTTTCACCAACGGAGTGATTCATGAGGAAGGTTTAGGTGTATAGTTCATTATGGTTTTGTGTAAATTGGCTGAAATATGTCGATGATTGTTGAAGATGTCGGAAGAAATCATGCCGACTGGGAGCTTTACTGGCGTGCGCCGCGTAAACCAATACCTAGAGTTATATGAAAACAATGTATTACGGAATTAATACATTGTCTACTTATTGCTGTTATTCGTCTATTTTTGACCGGCGTTACGGGTAATCAGAATCCCGAAAGTGTGACTACGACTGATTGTAGTAGTAAGGTATGAGGAACAGGGTGTAAAGGTCGCTCATACCTCCATAGAAAGGGAGGATCCTCCGACCAGACGGGTGTCGTGTCTGGTGGGCAAATGCCCAACGAGAAATGTCGGGACGTTGTATATATGCTAGTGGCGCGGTAAACTCTGCTTGCGCGATGCAGGATTTCGCGTGACGTCAGTGTGATGCGTAGTTTGCATGTGGCGATGTAGATACCGCTACATTACCAAGAGGTATCGTATTACCCAGTACTGGACCGAGGCAAATAAACAGTCGCTCCATGTACACTACTGGTATTCAGGTGCATTCGGTTAGACTGGAAGCAAACCCCAACATAACATGATGAATATAAAACCAGCCTATTATTGTCTTATTGCAGGACAAAAGCCTCTTATTTTAGGTACAGAGAATGCACGAGCATATGTCCAAGTTTCTTCACGACGTGTTTGCTTTACCGATGTCAGTAATGTCTAAGATAAATGCAGAAAGTAACGACACGACACGACGTAGTTACGACACGGTTGGCGCAGTGGTTAAGCGATTGACTGCTGCGTTACGTGTCGCGGGTTCGATCCCCGCACGGAACAAATATTTGTATGACCTGCAAGTATTTGTTCCGGGTCTGGCTGTATGTGTATGTGAGTTTAAATGTTTGTAAACGCACCCACGATACAGGAGAAATTCCTAGTGTGGGGCAACGTTTTTAAAAAGGAGGAGGAGGAGAACTACATATGAATTGAAAAAGTCACATTGGTACGTGCCCGGATTTGAACCCACAACCTCGCGTATGCGAGGCCAGGCCTTAACTACGAGGCCATCAGAACAATTTAGAACCTCCAGTGACGGCTCATACATTATTTTTAGCAACATCCAGCTCTATCGGTCAAGCTAAGACATCTACTTTTATTTCCATATGTTAGTTATTCTAGGCAGTTTCTAGGCTAAACAAAATAATAATCTAAACACATTTCTCCATTCGTTTCGAATTCATGGTCACTAAGATTTAATATCCTAAATAATAGCTGTCAAAATAAAGAGAGATGTTTGCATATTGGAACGTCAATATTATAGAAGACCTTGAATTATGTTTGTTGTTTGACGAGCAGTTTGTTTAATAAATTGTTGTTGGTATCGAAACCAGTTTGGAGCTCTTGACCTGAAAGAAATCTTTGGTTCAATTAACAATAGTAGTCGTTTTTGTTTAGTTTTTACTTTCAAAGTTCCTATTGAGACCAAATAACCAAATTGGAAGAATATTTCTAATGCTGTTCTCTCTTACAGCTGCTGTCGGATGCAAATTATTAAATTATAGCAAAAGATTAGCCAATCAGCAATTTTGGTATCGGGGCCGTGCAAAGAAATGTCTTGCCACGGTTGCTTCATCTGAACTCACAAAAAAAAATCAAATTCAAATGTTTATTGCTCAAAATGCATAACCTACCTACCAAAGATACCGCTCACTGCCTACTAAATTTTTAGTAAACACTGGCTTCTACCCGCGAATTCGTCCGCGTAAATTTTCTTGTTCCCCACCCCGCCCCACCCCGTCGCATCGCATCACCTGCCCGCGGTATCACTTCGTTTTCGCTTAGCGTTCTTTCTGACCTTTTTTTCTTTTTGCTCGGCTCCTAAGGGTCATAGCGTGACGTAAAATAGCCTATAGCCTTCGTCCAAATCCGACTGGTAGTTCCAGAGTTTACTCCCTACATATAAACTTACAAACTAACAAATACCTCTTTATAATATTTTTTAATAAATAATAAACATGATCAGCTGCTCCTCGCCCACTATTGTTTCATAAAGACAAACATTTCGACAGCCTGCCTTGACCTTTCCTATCGACTCTCGAATCACGACCACAATATTATTGTTGTAGAACTGACCACAATGCTACTTGATTTATCTGAAGATTAATTGGTTCTATTCTGGAAGCCTGGCACGTCGAGGTGGTCCACAAATTCAAGGCTGCTCAGCTCGCTACGGAGTGTCCTATGCTCGGGGTTTCTTTGAAGGATACAATAAGAAATGAAATTATCTGGAAAGGAACCGGAGTAACTGACATGGCCTGCAAGATTAAGCAAGCTGAAGTGCCGTGGGCTGGCCATGTTTGTTGACTGGTGAAGCAGACGAGTCCTGGAGTGGAGACCAGGTATCGGCAAGCATAGTGTGGGACGCCCCCCAGCTAGATGGACCGACGACCTTAAAAAGGTGGCACAGAGGGACACATTGGATGCGTAAGGCGGAGGACAGGGTGTTGTGGCGCAGCCTGGGAGAGGCCTATGTCCAGCAGCGGACTGCGATAAGCTGAGTTGATTGTGGTAGACTGGCTTGGGTGCTACAGTATACCTACGTTTAATAAGTCTTAGTGGTGGTGCCCCCATGTCGGGATGTGAGGCAGGTTCTTCTCTAAAAGTCATTTATTCAAATGTTTACAGGGGTTATTTTTACTAGGTACCTGGGTTCGTCAGACTGCCGTCATCATCATCATCTGCCTATAGCAGTCCAGTGCTAGGCATAGGCAGCCGTACATTTATGGATAGAAACTCGTTGAGATTATTTTAATTCAGTACAATGTGGTGACTGTAACCAATAGACATCTGCAATATCAACCGATTTGCAGATACAATTGCCAACTTTGGAGACAATAAAATGAGTCGATGACAAAGGTGCTTGCTTGCTTGTGTTTTGCCGGCACCCTCCAGCAATAGGTACAGGCAGCAAAGTTCGTGGTCGTCCACTTTTAAACCTACTTAGGTACCTACTTTATTATTGTAAAAAATACTTATCAATTAAGATTTTCTTTAGTTTACCTTTTAAAGTTTCACTAGTGTATAGTTCCTTAATAATAGTGTAGTATTAAATTTAAGATGTGGTTAACGCGGTGAGCCACACATAATGTAATCTCTTTTTTTCTCGCTACTTAAATAGTTCGATAATTGTCTAACTGTTTGTTTTTCTAATGTAAACGTTGCCGATGGTAATGATCTGAGGTATATTTGGATGTTTGTTACTCAATCACGCAAAAACGGCTATATGGATTTGGATGTTTGGCACACAGATACACAGGCCTTCAAAACGTAGTACTACACTTTTAAAATGTTTCCTAAACTATAGAAGTCAGTCTTGAAATAAAAAAACGTTTTAGCAAATTTAATATCATCAACATTCTTTGAAATTATAGATCATTATACATTAGTAACGTTTTTTACTTTAAAAAAATATTAAAACCAGAAAGCCATTTTTAACTTATTGGAAAAAATTCAAACAACATGTATAAGTATGTTTTACCTCGGGCTCTGATTACAGCTTCGAGCCGGTTTGGCATACTGAAGACGAGGTTTCAAAGGCGATGTTGGGGAATATTCTCCCATTCTTCCATCAGGGCCTGTTTTAGAACCCTGAGGGTGATAGGAGTTGGTCTGCGGCTTCTGACCAGCCTCCTGAGCTCATCCCAGGCGTGTTTGATTGAGTTGTCAAAGTCAAAGCATTTATTTCAAATAGGCACATAAAAGGCACTTTGAACGTCAACATTTACATTCAAATAGAATTGATTCCAGTCGCCCCTTCCAAAACGTAGTTTCGTATGGAGAAGAATGGGCAAGAAACTCCGACGTTACTCTTTTAAAATGTGTTACAATATTTTGTATACATTAATTATATAATTATATGTGAAGACCATAGATATAATGAAGACCTATGCACCTATAATAAAATTACCCTACAATAGGTAAAACGAATTAAAAAATGTAGAAATCACAAATAAGTTAATTTTGTGATAGATAAATGGTGGTCACATATTTACAAACATTGTAAAAGTATACGATTTTCCCAATTATTTATACAAATAATATGTCAGTGTGTGAGTTAAAGTAATCACAGAATGTAAATCAATGTCATAACAATAATAAACTATACAATTAAAGTAGCAACAAGTTTGATTTTGTCTAGAACCTAAATTGTCCTATGGAGCAGGACCAGCATGTTTCCAAGAATTCTTATCTTGGATATAATCCTGTAATTTGTAATAGGTATGCTTGTTTACAAAGTGAACTTTTTATATGAGTTTTAAATTTTCTTTCATTTAATTGCAATATATGACAAGGTATTTTGTTGTAACATTTTACACAGTACTGCATAAAGATGTACTTTAGCTAATCTGAAAAAATTTTGATCTAATTTATCTATATTTCTAGTATTACAATTATGTCTATCACTTATTGTATTAAAAAGATACAGACTTTTACTTTCATTCATTTTCATAAATGAATTGGCAAGGTACCGTCATAATATTAATCTTTTTAAATAGTTCCCTGAGAGATTCGCGGTGACGTAGATTATAAATGGCTCTGGCAGCTCTCTTTTGCAAAATAAAGATGGATTCAATGTCAGCTGCCCGACCCTGTTATTATTCCAATGCCCGACCCCACAGTAAAATGCCATACGCCATAATACTGTGGAAGTAGCTAAAATTTGAGATTAGAACTTCTTGGTGGCCAAGCCATCAAGTTGGTACCAAGCTCCTGAATGTACTCTTGTACGACCCAGGCGGTGTGTGGCCGGGCGTTATCCTGCATCGGTATCAATCCATCACCCATATTTACTAAATATGACCCTGCATACTCATTAAGGATCTCTTGAGCTTATCTTTCTCTAGTCAGGGCGCCATTTTCTATGGCCACTAGCTCTGTGCGACCTTTTGAAAAGATTGCAGCTCATACGAGTACAGAGCCTTCACCGTATCAGACTCTTTCTGTGCAGTAGGCTTGAATGTATCGCTCACCAGGTCGCGTGCACATTCTTCGCCTTCCATCGGGTGTGAATAGTGAGAATCGAGACTCATAATTGAACAAAAGTGTTGTCCATTTTTCTTCACTCCACTGTATGAGTTTACGGGTGTAGCGCAGTCTTGCTACTCGATGCCCTCTCTCGAGTCCGCTCTCTCTCGAGGGCGCTTGCTGGCCTTTTTGCCTTCAGGTTTGCTTCAGCAAGTCTTCTTCTCACTATACTGTCACTAAGGTAGTCTCTTCGGGTCTGAACAAGCTGTTGCTGGAATTCAAACGCACTGAAGTGGCGATATCTCAACACAACGCTACTACTACTAGGTCCTAGTGCACCTCGGTCTGCCATTACATGGTCTCCTCAGATGGTTTCCAGTTTGTGTGTACCTTCGCTTCACCTACCGGACCGTTCTTAATGTTACCATTCTTGTAGTATGACGCATACTGATGCCTAGTTCCAAAAAAATCAAGATTCTTGAACATTCTTTAGTTGATAAGTAAAGTTCGCATGATAAGTAAAGTTTTGGTGCTGTAGACACCTTGGCCCTTGAATCAAAATTCAAAGATCAAGAAATAAATGTGAAAACAAAAACAGAAATAAAAAAGTTAAAAGTAAGACAGCAATTTGAAAGGGAGCGTTTTTGTTTATAAAGTCTTTTACAGTCATTCCTTAAAAGAAGGTTATACTCTAAAAGTTATTAAAATCTTAAAAGTGTGGTACTAAGTTTTGGAGACCAGTGTGGTTTGTAACCTGGATTTACACCAAGATATTTGCCGAGATCCACGCGGGCGAAGCCGCAGGCTAGTAAAAGTGGTCAACCGGTAACATTGTCAATTGTACGTCAATACCACATCTACATTCGAATCCATTAAAAAAATATTCTACTACGATTATACACTAACTAAATTCAAGGATGTACCACGCTTAAATAATGAATTCTCTTTGGTGGATGCAGTAGCTTGTCTGTGAACCTCTGCTCTGCAACCATAGCTCATGTACGAGTATGGTGTTTTGTATTTGAACGGCCATGATCCCAATACTAGCCAACCATTATAGTTTGGTGAACGGACTGCTGATCGTTTAATGTTGTTAATATTGTGCCTGCAGAGGATATCAATTCAACGAAAATAATGAAGATGAGGATTGATTTAATGTTTATTCTGAATCTAGACGTTTATGTGAGGACACAAACATACACTCACGCCTTCTTCTCGTGGTGGTAGGCAGAAACTACTTTACATACTCCTTTCGTTTACATACATGCACGCACCGCGGTTGTGAGTACTACGCACCCGACTTTTCTGAAGAACATCACCAATAAAGTCACCATAATATATTGACGCGGGGAGGACGACGCGAGGAGACGCCATAGGAGGATATAATATGTCCTCCTATGGCGTCCCCTCCCGGCGGTTCCACTCAAATCTGCCTTGTCGGAATCGCGTATGCACAGGACACAATTATCGAGCGATTTGTTTTGGCTGCAATATCGTACGATATCAAAGGACATGGCCAAAAGCCTGACTCCGCACCTCAAAAATGTTCTAAAAAGCCTAAAGAAATGTTTAACATCCACGACTATCTCCATGCCATTCCATGTCTCTTTGTAAAAGCTCCATGCCAGTGTTTTTCTTAGATGAAGGCATGTTTTATTTGAAACTTAAAGACATACTCCTTTTGCTAAGTATCTGCCTACGTCCATGAGAAGAAGGCTTGAGTTTATGTATGTTATGGCTGTTTAAAAATTAACTTCAATCGAACAGTAATCAGTCAAATAGGTACGAAAACGCTACATTAACAAGCAATTGTATAATAAAGGTTATCGCTATTGTTTAGAAATGATTGCATCGTATTCTGATAAGATTGCATGTTTGTATTGTAATTTATTTCCAGCACAATATTCAAAACGCTGTCAAATAGTCTGGTTCAGATAATATTTGAAAAACGCCTCCTTATTATGATGTAGAATTAATTAATTTGCAAATACTTAAGCAAGTGTATGAACCATTTTCATACGACAAATGCCAATGTTGATTAACTGCAGTAGGATAACATAACATCACGCCTGTGTCGCACGAAAGGGTTCGGCAGAGGTGCACCTATAGTACACACACGTTTTGCCAGCTATGTTTAAGTCCCTTGTAATAGGGGGCGAGCCTATTGTAATCAAAGAAGAAATTGCTTCTAAGAAATTGCCGATGGCAAAAATCAATAACAATTTCCCCGACCAAGGAATCGAACCCAGGACCTCATGCTTCTGCTAGGGTTGCGAGAAAGTCCGAAAGGGTTACCGAGGCCCCTGGCACAGGCAACTGAAGGAACACGGGTGGGTTTTAGTCAGCAAGAGTCTGACACGCGCTCTCGCTCCGCCCAGAGCGGGAGAAGTTATTTGATGATAACTCACCCACAAAAAAAAAGGACCTCATGCTTAGCAGTAGCGCTAGCAATCATTTAGACCAACGAGGTAGTCAGTGCAGTAGCCCTTAGCGAATTGTGAAACAACTACATATTTATGATTGAATTTGACATTAGCACATTCTCTACGCAAGACAAACTGCGACAAAACAGCAGCAGTATACAAACATTTGGAAACACTCGTACCGAGACCGATACCGTGCGACTCGACAATAAAATGCAAATATTTCAACTGTACCTACAAACAGGCACAAGAAACGCCACAATGAGATAGAAATCGTTGGAACTGCAGCTTGCGACATAGAAATCTTAAGTGAATTGGTTGTTGGAATAATGGGAGTTAGAAACACGTTCAACATTTTGTTCAAATATTAATGGCGGTCAAGTGCATAGCGTACCTACAAGTCGTGAAAAAGAAATCAGATTTTCGCCCTACTGAGGTATGGAAAACCATTCAAACAGTGGTTTCTTTTTATGTTTTTACCTCAGAATACCGTCACTCCTATATAAACTAATTTGGAAAATTCTTCTTTTGTTTGAAAGGTTTTCCAGATTGGTCCCATATATATAATTTATACTATATATAATAGTGGTATATGTTTTTGTTTGGGGTAGGCACTACTAAAAAGTGAAAAAGTTTCACAAAAAATCCACCGACTTCCATAAAAAAACACTACAAAGTGAAAAATAACTTTAGTTTTGGAAGTCGGTGGCAAATAGTGAAAATGCAAAAACCAAAGACCGACTTCCGAAATTAAAGTTATTTTTCACTTTGTAGTGTTTTTTTTTTTTTTGGAAGCCGGGGTTTTTTATCGTTTACAAACTTTGCTATCGCAGGTATGCTGGTAATTATTTATTTAGAAATTAGCATCATCTATGTACGTATTTTTCTGTTACTTTCTTCTTGTCGGCTTATTTTATATGCGTAGGTAGTTAATTATGGTATTACACCTATTTTAATACAGTCCACTTATTCTTTTATCATAAAGTCCCAATTGAGACCATTCATGTGTGTGTACACAAAAGGTTAATTAAATAAATAGGCTGAGAAATAATGTTTAACTTTTTGATCGTCGAAACTTTCAAAAACCGGTCACCAAAACCGTCACTTCAAGAAATTGTGACGTTATGCCTAATAAGTACAGGTTTGTATATACGGAGCCGTGAAACAACGTCATCAAGTACAGTACCAACAACAGAGAGGCAAATCCCTGTATTTAAAAACGTTCGCTTTCTAACCTCAGTCTAAATCTGCCACAAGACCCTCTAATTTCCCTAAATTTTAGACAAGTTTTGGACATTGATTGTCGCTGAGATGTGATTCCGACTTGGATTTGAACGTTTAAGTACGAAAATTGGCCTCCTGATCTCAAAACATGTTATTCTTACGAAACAACTTTTATTTTCCACATTCAAGTGACAGCAATGAATCGTACAGAGAGACAGTTGACCCAGAACCAGCGGAGCTAACGTAACCCTGATCAAGATAATTAACATGGCTGTTTTATGACAACAGCCTGACTACTACAGTATCATAAACTACATTTTTATAGGTACTAAGCCTTGCGCCCGATTGCATTTCCCACCGGCAAAAATGACGAACTTCCATACAAACTTTGATCCCCTATTTTACCTCTTTAAGGAATGAATTTTCGAAAATCCTCCCTTACTGCTCAGCTTAGGAACTCTTCTGCTAATCCTTGAGGGATTACAGGCGTGATGTCATGTTAACAATTATAGGTTATAGTACTTATAAAAATTAAAAGGTTTTATTCTGAATTAACTTTCATAACAAGCTTGTTGTGTGAATTATTTTTCAAATTGCGTTTTATTTGTGCAGAATAAATAATTTTTCTTTCTTTTCTTTTTTTGTGAAAAAGTTTGTCTAGACAATCAACTAGTCAGCACTGCTGTATCCTAGTTTGATGAATGAGGTTATAATATTATGCCATAGACATTGGTAAGATTTCGGGCACACATAGAATGGCACTTTGCAATTCCCACCATCACGTAATAACCTATATTCTAGCAAATAAAGAGATCATTCATTTATTCAACTGTACTGGCCACTACGAGCTGCTTCACAATTAAGTCGAGATCTGTCACTCTATCTATCTCTTTTCTTTAGAACTCGTCATCCATCTGCAAAAGTGCAGTAAGTTAAGTAGGTAATTAGTACCTAAACAATTTCAATGACCACTTGTGTTTTTGATACTGTCGCAACAGTTAAAGGCAATACAGCATTGCTACATGTACTTGTGCTTTTAAAGATTACACAGCTAGTTGGAACGTACGACATATTTGACACGTTGACAAAGAACTTTAATATAAGTTGTTACCCTTAAGTTAAACCTTGGTGGAAGATAATATACAGTGGATGAGGCCAACCTCCATCCAATGTACAGCAGTGGGATGGGAGGCACTAGATATTCTGCTGATGAAAGAAGAGTATAAGGCCCTCCGCTTTTTAGTTAAATATACTTTCAGAGCATTATAAGTATTGAAACGATTATCATTTACCACAGACGTAAAATAAATAATAATACCAAGACCTTTTTCATTTAATTTAAAAAAGGGATGTGAATCGCAGACACTTCTTTTAATGACATAATACTGAATTTGATTTGGGCCAGTTTTTAATAACGATGACTTAACTCAAGATTTAATAAGATTTTGCATAACTTGAGCTTATTACGTTAACCGTATTAAGGTTAAAAACACACTGTTACGCAAAAGATATCAAAACATACCTTCTGGAAATATCAGAGAAACTTGAACCCATCAGGTAAAATACATGCAACCAAATAAAGAAAATACTTTCAATTGAACCCACCTGAGTGCAACCGGCGAAAATACTTAAATAAATCACGACACTATAAAAACTCTCACTTAAGTTTATTGTAACTCATCTGATATAATCACAAAATTAAAAACAAAATCGATTTATTTTAAATAACTATGTCACAGTCGATTCACAGTCATCAATAAATAAAAATAAAGTTTTAATAAACGAACTAGGCGGAACGTAGAGCCGCGCGCGGTTGGCGCCAAAACGCGGTGAAATGTCAGTTGCAGCGCGCGAAAGGTCGCCCGCAATATGGCGGGGAGCAGAATATTGTTCAAGTAATTTGTTAGACCAGAAAATATTATGAGACTACGTCGTGTTATGTGACGTAGCTTAATTAATGCTTTTTTAGAGAATGGTAGGTAAAATTATACTGATGCGATGTAGCAGATTCTTAATACATAAACATTTTTGTTTTGACTTGAACATAATTAACTTTACCTACTATGTCTCTAACTTACTTTTATCTATATCATAATATTATAAATAAGAATGTAACTCTCTGTCTGTCTGTCTGTTACATTTTCACGCCTCAACAGCTGAACGGATTTGGATGAAAATTGGCTCACGGATGAACCGGGTTATGACATCCGTGTTATAATTTCCGAATTAAAGGAAAAAATACTTGGGTAATTTAACCTTTCCGGCTATTCCTATACATCTTCCGCACTGCACTTCTCTATGGTTCCACATGGGGCGACACAAGCTCAATATGTTCTAACATTACTCGCCATACTTACCTACTGTCGAAGGCTAGTCACTGGACTGTGCCGCCTATTATTGTACACAGGAAGAACCTTCGTTGATGCAACGCATTTAGAACAGGGGTTTTGGATGCAAACTTCGTAAATATATGAAAAAAGGTTTGTTTCGTCATAAAAGGCATGTATCCAACCTCTTCAGTGAGCCATCCTTTTTCTTATGTTGGAAAAGTCAGATGCCATGTGTGAAGTAAGTAGTTTCATACCCAGCAATAGATAGATCCAGCAGCGGGGTGATTGCGTCACACTAACAGTAGGAATCTTAGAATATGCTTTAGTTATTATTCTAAGGTAGGAATGGCTTTCATTTTGACAGTTCAACAACATTTTTCGAGCTTATTACGCAATTAGGGTGCTAGTTAGTTAAATTCCATTTGTCTAAAACAGACTACGATGTTCTTTATGCCGTCAACAAATTAAGAACTGTCACTCGTGCCTAATAGCTTTTGAACTTTTAAGCTGTATACTTTTGACACTTCTTGAGCGGAGACCTCTCTGCTATCTCTTATAGTAATCCCAGTCATCTTCAATTACTCTTACAGTATTGGACAGGTAGAAATAAGTTACCAGAAGCTACACAGCTGAAGAAAACTTCATGTTTTTAAGACCATGCAGATTTGGCAAAGAGGATTTCATAGAGCATGTGGAGTCTGATCACGATTTTGCAACATTGTATTAAAAACAAGGCAGGGATGTGCGCAATTAGAAATATTATCTAGTGTGAAGGAAATGTGTGGCATTGTGCATAGTGGATCCTTTGCAGAGATGACAGTATAGCCAACTGGTAGATGCGTTGCGAATTAACGGCCATAGATAATCTCCTGCCGGTAGTACCTATCTACCATATTATAACGGAGAAACATCTAATTAAGATATTAAGATATTTCAACATTAATGTAAACTGTCACGTCTCTTTGTTTATGTTTTTGTTTGTTTTGTATATCGTGACTTTTTAGCGATGTTATGGTAAATATTGGCGACGAAACCAGCGTTCGGCAGAACATTGAAGGTCTCGGGGGATTCCGTTGGATGCGGGAAGAACATGACCGATCACTGTGGTGGTCCTGGGAGAGGCCGATGTCCAGCAGTGGACGTCTTTCGGCTGAAATGATGATAAAGAACTACATCTGCATTGGGCATTTTCTTACACACTAGCACTTTATATGCACATGTAGACTCCGAAACAAATCAAAGACCGACGATATTTTGGCAGACCCGTCCAATAAGCTTACAAAAACAAACAAACTTGCCCTCTTGCCTATACGTTTACATTCAAACCTGTATTCAACTAAGCATCAGGACCATATGTCACGAGCACCAGCTAAGTGAAGCAGTTCTTACATAAACTTGCGTCAAGGCCGCCTCAGATGCACGGGGTGGTAACAAGTTGCGCTCAACAACATTAAAGGCTTTTTGTGCTCAAGTAAATGGTCTGTGACCTACTACATGGTCTGACCATGTGAAGAGGTACAGAAATAATTATATAATCTTACTTAATAGTTGGTTGGATAAAGAAGTGATAGATAGATTACTATTTATTATGTACACCATAAAAATTACAGATATTTAAATGAAGAAATTTTACTCAGGGTGACACAATGGGCGGTCCTATCGCTAAAAGCGATTTTTTTAAGACAACCTTTGGATGGAATAAGGGTGAAGCAGAGATAATACTGCAGCTAGTCTGTGGTGTACCATTTACATGTTGTCTATATTATATACAATAAATACATACATACCTACAATAATAATCATGCAACAAGTGCAAAGAACCAAAAAAAATATGGAAATTGTTTTTTGTGAAATAAAAATACTTGGATTCGTATAAACTAGCACTCGCTAGATGACTATCACGGCAACTCAAACGTCGTCATATGATCCATTAACTTCACAAGTGAGTATCCTAAGATATGATTCCCTTCCGTTAAGAACTTTTGAACGTACCTACCCCACAGCGAACCAATTTGCAAAGTTATCTCATAGGTGTTCATCTTCACTTATATTAGGCTAAGTATACATTTTAGGCTGTTTAGGATTTGCTTTTACATCTATAATGTAACCACATAATAACTAGCACGAATAAATAATTATCATACACAGATAATTTACAAAATCCAGCTTCTCACAAAATATGAGCATCGTCTCACGTTCCGCGGTAACCGAATATTTGACCGCATTGTAGATATATAATGACGACCACAAACCGCCTATGAAACAATTTGTGTAATATCATACAGACCGTTAGACCCAGCGTCTAATCTAATCTATTTATTTAACGCATCTTGTTTCACCACTGCCATTTATGCCGATGAGTAGAGGTCCTAGTTTGTTACCCTGTAAAACCCCTATGAAAGTGTAGCGTTGTGAGGGGTCTCAACGGTAAATAATCAAGTGATGCTATATATTTCACAATTACTAAGTTGCTAAGCACATCACTAAAATCTTGGAACAACACAAATTTTCTAAGAACACTCGTACACTTGGACATCCGCCGACATCCAATTTGTCTTCTACCTTTACGAAACAACTCAAAAACAGTATCACTATCAGTACTAACGGATGTTTCAGAACTGGAGATAAGCCGTCGGACAATTAGACGCGGCGAAAACGGAAGGTCGGGCCGTCGGCTCGCCGGTACGCCGGCAGCAGACCGGAACGGTTGCGACACGAGGAGCCAGTCCCGTGCACCCTCCGCGCACCGGCGGATTAGTTATTGCAAGAGTTAATGCTCATCTTAACTGAGGCGAAGGTTCTTTATTTGAAGTGTCAGAGACGTCAATTAATCATTAAATCACCGTATACACCACTAGCATCTGCCCGCGACCTCGTACGTGTTAAATTTCTTTTTTTAACATAAAATATCCTGTGGCACTCGGCAATACTGTAGCTTCCTATTAGGGAAATAATTTGTGGAATCGGATCAGTAGTTCCAAAGCATAGTCCCTACATACAAACTCAACCTCTAATAATATTAAGTACTAGCTTCTGCCCGCTTCGTCCGCGTTAAATTTCTGGTTCCCCAGATCCATCTCGTCGTATCGCATCGCCCGCCCGCGCGTTTACTTTGTTGTAGGTTAGCGTTCTTTCTAACGTTTTTTCTTTTTGCTCGGCTCTTAAGGGTCCTAGCGTGATGTAGAATAACCTAAGCCTTCCTCGATTATGCTGTCAAATGCTATAAGAATGGTTGAAATCCGACTGGTATTTCCAGAGATTACCCCTACATACAAACTTACAAATAATCAAATATTACCTCTATAAATTATAAAAATATATGTCGGAGTTGGTTGTCAATTACAATTATTGTGGGTAGTTAACACAATTTGTTATGATTTGTTTTTCTTATTATTAATTTAAATGATTTTCACTATCAATTATTGTCTAGTAAATCGAAACATAATTTATTGGGTACTCGGTACGCAGTAATTGATTTTGGCAACTTATTTCGATAATTGTAACCCATGGTTTTGTTCAAAACATTTGTTGACCTGTTACTTTGATTTTAAAATGATTTACTTTGTTATATCATCATTGTTTATTTACAACAATTATTCTTGTATTATTTGATTGCTTTATAATGTAAGTCTTATTAGATTTAGCGCATTATAGTGTTTTGTACCAAGTAAACACGTGACGTACTTCCGTGTGTCATCGGACAGAGTTGTCGTGGAGGGATTACAAGGTGGGGGTATCGTTCTATAAAATAGCGTGCACACTGTTTACGAGTCAGTCGATCTTCGGATTCGACTCAATAAAGAGCCCTTGCTCCCGACAAAACTGTCGGTTTACCTGTGTACCAAGTACTAAAAATAAAAACCCTGTGATTGTTTATACATTCTTATTTTTCCTAATAAAATGGGAACTCCAAACCCTGACGAGATACCGCTCGGTACTCCAGATCCTACATATATATTATTTGGTCTTTACCTATAAAGTGGTCGTTTTACAATACTGGCCATTTGAATCGTAATTCATGTATGGCTGGCAATAAGTTCTAAATTCAAATGAATTTTATGTTAAAAATATGGAATTCCGTTTTCAAATTCAGCCATTGGTTTATTGATTATTGTTTTATTTTCACTACATTTGTATATTTTTCATCAATATGGACACGATAAAAATACGAGTAATTATGGAAAACAAGTTCCGTGGCGGTAGAAATGCCGCACAAACGGCTCGCAACATTAATTACGTGTACCGAGTGAACACTAGAAACGAACGCACGACTCGTTATTGGTTTGAACGCTTCTGACATAGAAATGTTGATCTAAAAAATGAACCCCTCGGTCGCCTGAAAACTAAATTCAACAACGACGAATTAAAGGCGATATTGGAAGCTGACGATACTCAATCTACGGCTGAGTTAGCAGCAGCTTTCAACGTTGGCATCAAAACAATATTGGTCCATTTGCGTCAAATTGACAAGGTAAACAAACTTGATAAGTGGATGCCCCACGAACGGAACGTTCGCCAGGGCGACGAATGCGTTGAGGTATGCCTTGCGTTGCTTAACAGACACAGAAACGAAGGGATTTTGAACCGCATTTTCACTTGCGATGGAAAATGGATTCTTATTGATTTACATAAAATTATATACGTATAAAATGCTGCTTAAAGCATATTTTTGACTTCAAAATCACTTTTAAAGATGGGCAAACGTACTTTAACGATTGCGTCAAAAAAAAAAAGCTTTGCTATGTGGGAATGGATTACTTCGTGCGACACTTAATGGATTATTTTTGTCCCCAGAACATTTCTAGACTCGTGATACGATCGACTTGTAGTGAGAATACAAAAATCTGGATAATATCACCATTTTATAAGCGACATAGCAATACGGCGCTCTACGCTGCCAATACAATAATGCATTCAGGGTGCTGTTGGGGCTGCCTCGCTTCTGTAGCGCTTCGGGGATGTTAGCCGAAGCGCGCGTGGATTGTTTTTATCCAACCATGCGGAGGCGGTGCACATCCCTGGTGCGCAGGGTGCGGGGCAGCCCGAACAGTATCCTGAGCGCCTTCGCACAGCGATTCGACTGCCAGTACATGTATCACTGTGACATGGTACATGTACGGGCTAATGTGGAAATATTGTTTTAATTGTTATGACTTGTAATTGTATTTGTATTGAAATTGTATTTAATTGTATTTGTATTTGTTTTATAATTGGTCCATGTTGGCTTTTAATTCAATAAATAATAATAATAGAAGACGAGCTACGATGACAAATGCGACAGCTACGAGTATGAACGCGAGAATTGCCTTCCTGGTACGTATGTTCCTTATCTGCTCTCTCAGCGGAAGTCTTAGCCTTTTCTCTAGTGTTATACCCTATTTTATTTGTCGTAGGTGTAGAACCATTTGAACCAGTTTCCGGGCACAGGACAATTAACCGAGCTTGCGGTTCTATGGTGTCGCTTTTACCAGCCGCATAGAATCCCTGAAGTTCGGGACCGGCAAGCCCTTTCTGATCCACGACACGTTCCTGTCGTACCATCTGCTGTACTTCCGTCCATCCAGGAAACTATCACCTTTATCCATTTCATAGACGACAAGGTTTTTAGTTAAATGATTTCAGTATAATTTTTTTTTTATTATTTTTTACATGTGCTTTCGAGTACGACTAAGTATAACTTAGGTACACCTCAGAACGTATACATATTCCTATACCACCCTTTAGCCAGAGGCAAAATAATATTCCAATGAAGAAACAAGCGTCTGTCAATGCATAGATTGGTACATTAAGTGCCAGCGCAAACTGGGCGTCTTGTCGCTGCATCTAGTCGCTGCAAGAACACGCAGAGCTGTCGTTTGCAGCTGCGACTAGTCGTTAACACAGATGTCGCGTTTTCGATTATCGTCGGGTGAGCGTGTGCACCGTGCGTCTAGTCCCTGCGACAAGTAGCAAGAACATGCGACTTCCCTAGCCTGTCGTTGCGTCTAGTCGCCGAGCTGTCGCAGTAGCACGTCGCCTAAAGTGCGCTATTTATTGTCAACGACACCACTGGGGTGTCGTTTACATTTTTTTTTGTAACTACACCTCTGCCGACTAGTTATATGTTACATGTAATAAAACAATTAATTAGGAATGTTTTAATTTGTATTGTTAATAAGTAATAAGTTGCCAATGCTGAAATTAGGGGAGTTCACCAGGGATTCGAAAAACATAATATTGGTAATAAGTTTACTATTAAAACTTCGTTGCGGGCGGTGGCGTAGTTACCAAAAAAATTGTTATTGTAAACGACACCCCAGGGGTGTCGTCCAGTGGAGCCATTGACAATACATGGAGTGCGCCATGTGTAAGGGTTAAATAAAATGATTCCAAAACATTGTTAATAATTTATTGAACTATAGTAAAGACGAATAATCGAGTGTATGTACAATTATAACAAATTGCTATTTATATCGCGTAAATATAAGTTATTATCACTTAAACTTGACCGCTGTTTAACCGTAGAACGTGAATGATGAATGAAATAAATAATATAATTACAAAACATAATATTCTCGAAAATTAAATAAGTTATTTTTATTAACTTCCAAAGGCCAAATGCGTTATAATTATGTTCTTAAAACTCAAGTCAGGAGTGTTAACGTCAATATTAGGATTGCTCATAGTTGAGCGTAGAGAGATTACAAATATTTAAATAGGAACGTAAAAACCTGTTTAAAATCCCCAAGACAATATCTTCACTTGACAAAGAGTATAAAGTAATTAATAACAGCCCATCCTGAGTAACGCAGTTTTAAATGCTTGAAAAGATGAAGTCTTGAGAGCATTAGAGAAAGAAATCTATAGTTGCCAAAACTTTAACCATACAGCCAGCCAACCAATTTTAAGATTTAAGTTTGTACAGAGATGAAAACATCATAAAAAAATAACACAAGCTCTATGCCAGAACACAGTCGTTACAAGTTTGAGATGTATTCACACATCACAGACCAACACTTCACAATGATTTTGAATACAAGATGTTTCAATACATCTAAGAGGTGAAGAACCTAATTTCAAAATTATTTATTTATGTATTAATGTAAACAACGATTTAAAAGTAATCAAACAGAAAAATAGAAGCAAGTCATAATTGTTACTATGCACAAACTGACGCTCTTTCTTAAAATAATGAAAATATGGCCGATTTAAATATATTTTGTACCCTGGATAAAATATGTCAATCAGCTCAGGAATAACTTCAAACAAGTAATATTAATCATAGATCGAAATTACAAAACTTATAGCTGAATAATTAGGAAGTGTTGGGTACAGTCATACCTACTAAAATAATACAGATAATATATCAGTCAAATAACGAACGTATTTGCGTTCCAACATATTCTACAGTTAAACAACAAATCGAAACAGTTTCAATTCATAATGATGAACTACACGAAATACGACGGAAAGCTGTCCCCTGTGTATCTTTCCTCAACATTACTATCCTTCGAATCAGACTCAAATACTTCTGCTCGCTCAGTGCCATAGTCGAGTGAATTTAAAAGTTCCATCTGCTTCTGAAACATTACTTCTTCAGCACTTAACTTGTCTGTATTTTCCTTATTTGTTTCATCTTTTTCTTTCGCAACAGCTATTTCACTTTCTTCGCCTTTTTCTCTAGTCAAACCACTAGCATCTATTTTATCTAATGTTTTCGCTGTTATAGTTTTAGCTGTTACAGATGTTATATCTAGCGTAGAGTTATTTTCTTCGAAGTCTGTGAACTGTTTTTCAGTTTCCTTCCCGAAGTTTTCTTCGATCCATTTTAGTTTAGATCTTTTGTCACCGCTGAGATTGTCATACGATTCGAGGTTTTGGTATTTTAATTTTGCTTTGGATATCCGGGTTTGAACAGCCTGCGTTAGATATTCTGTAGTCATAGTAGTAGGTATGTCTGATTCTGTTGTGACTGCACTTTGTAAAATGGTTTCCTCGTCCATATCTCCTGTAAACACTTCAATCTTTTTACTGCCAGCTTCACTATAGTCTGTCTTATCCAAATTATTACTTTCGATAGCAAGTGTCTTTTCCAGATTAAGATCATCGTGAGTATCTAATTTATCACTAGTTTCCGTTTCTAAAGGCATTATAGTATTTCTAGCAGTCGTAATTTCAAATATATTTTCCGGTTCCAGCATTATGTTGTCTTCTCGTCCAAGTTTACTAAAGAAAGCCATTTCAGTGATTTCATCTATCTTGTCAGGTTCAGCTCTCCGATCGAATTGCAGTTTATCTTCAAATTCTTTCTCATCGTCCGCGACTATTTCTACAAAGTCTTTATTTTCCTTCAATTTACTTTCATTTTCTTCTAACTTGGTTTTGCTAATATCTTCACTGGAAGACATCTTGTCACTTTCAGAAGGACTATCGTCTTCACTTTTGGTATCTTCAGAAGTAACAGTGCTAGAAGTCCTAGGAGACGTGGTGGTAGTGGTAGTATCCGAATAAATTGCCGGTGTGAATTCTAGTACTTTTTTCTTGATAGGTTTAATATCTGGTGCATTTTTGATAGCTTCTATTAGTAAATCTATTCCATCGTTGACTAAAAAATAAAAATAAATCCTTTAGTTTTTTTCATCAGAAATGATAAACATTTAAGTGAGTTATAACGAATGCTCGGGGTTAGTAGTGAGATACAAAAGTATGGTTATAATAATGAGTTAGACTACTGACCGCTCAAGTCTGTGCTCGCAATATTGTTATCACAATATGGTGTGACATACATAATTAATGTAAAGCATTTCTCACCAAATTGCTGTTTTAGTAATGCATAATATTACAACTTATAAAATCAAAGATTATTATTACCCGGTTCAGCGTCCAGAGGATGATTCTGTTTTATTAAATACTCCATCAACAGCAGCAGATACTCTATGGCCTCGTCATCTCTGCCGGTATCCCTCTTGGTCCTCCCCCTCTCCCTTCTACTATAGCTCCCGGTTTGTGCCAGGTGCTTCAGCTTCCTGAGGTTGTGAATGATATTCCTTGAGATAACCTCTATTGTTATACTATTATTCAAATCCTTACTTTCACTCACCTTCGGTTTCTCATTAATCTTATACTCGAAATTTTGCAATTGCTCGTACATTTGTTTCATAAATGTATTTTGAACTAAATTGTATCGTAATAGTAGATTTTTAAAGCTTTGAAAAGGATCTCCTTTTGATAGATGTTTGTTCATAAAACGGTTTTTTGCATTGTTGCTAAAGCGGTTCGCATCTTGTTTTGTAAGTATTGCAATTATTTGACTGAGTAGTGATGCAAATTTACTAACTGACTGTATGAAATCTTGTGTGCTTCTCTTTATATATTCTATTTGAGTTAGCTCTGTCGCGGTCAATTTCACCTGACCATTTTCAGAATAAATACCTTTCAGAATTTTGTTTAATTTTTGTATATCATTTCGGAAATGTTCCTGTTTCGAGAAGTTACTATTAACACTTTCGGGTAATACCAGCAATTTCAATAAACCCTTGATAATTTTGACAGTTTTCAGAATTCTTGTAGTTTCCATAACTAAATCCGAAAGTTTCGAGTTCAAAAGAACTCTTTCTTTTCTATTTACTTTCAAACACGGCCCGAAGTTTTCACATAAGGTCTTTATTAGTTGGTGTTTGCTCATTTGGTCGACCGTTCTCCTGCCTTTAAATATTTTGTTAAAAATCCTCTTCAAATGTTTTAAAACCCCGAGTTTCCTTTTTCTCTTTGGAGGGTAAGTGGTGCTATTTTTGTGGTGATTGTTTAATATATTTGGTATAAAACCATACACATCACCATCGTTTTTATTTGACATGTGAATATTGATACTGTTGTTAATCTTACAGTTATCAAACTTACACTTCGAATGATTAAGTAGCTTCACCATGTTTTTTTTTCGGTAATTGAGTTTTCTTTCAACCTTCTTTCCATGGCTCCTATTTTTATCATCAATATGAATAGTTTTATTTGAATTTGACAATAATTTCATGAGCCTTTTATCTTTAATATTAGACTCTGAGGTAATTTTTTTCTCTTTCAATATTTTAAGATTAATCCATTTTGAAAATTTCAATGTGTTTTCTTCGGGATTTATTTCTTTAGATCCATTACTTTTATATTGTTCATTGTTTTCAACGTGTCTGTTTGCTGTCGATACAATGGACCTGAGCTGCGCTCCAAGAAGGTTAAAGACTGTTTCTGATATATTAAAGTGTTTGGTTCCTATATCCCCGATTGATTCATCCAGCTTAGTCCTAGGTCCGTCATTGACGACAGTATATTTGTAATATTTATTGTCTGGAAGTGTGCTGCTTTCGATAAGAGCGTGAGAGAAGTTGCCATCATCGAGTACAGGCGGGTTGCTGGTTACTGGTATGCTGGTCACTGGTATGCTGGTCACTGGTATGCTGGTCACTGGTATATTGGTGAGTGGTATGCTGGTCGCTGGTATATTGGTCACTGGTATAGTGGTCCATGCTCCTGTAGTATTTGTTGACTCTGCAGAACTTCCTGAAAAATAGATAGCCAACATCAAACATATATACAATAATAAAGTTGTAACAAAATTAACATGGGTGGATAGATAAATGGCAAATAACAGAAGGGGTGTTCATTGTTTTCGCTAAATCGTTTGATCCTCTACCCCTATAATATACAAAAATTTTATGAAGGGCCTCAAGAACTTAAACTCACTGATTTAAGAACCTATTTTACATGTGAGACTAACGTACCATGAGTGTCATTGGCAGATATTCCAATATTTTCAGGGATTGTGGCGTCTCGTTTGTGCCTGATATATGTCTTTGCGCCAGTTTGCCTTAGCGGCTTTCCTCTCGCTGTGTATATAGGCTTCTTCATGGGTACCTTCTTCTTTTTGTAAGGTGGCTTAACATTTGGTTTTTTAATCTGCCTCTTACCGATGTTTTTTGGTTTGTTTTTCTCTTGTCTGAGTTTTGCTTTGGCTTTCATATTTCTTACATTCTTAGCATTTTGTTTGGCTATCTCAGACATGTTTTTGACAGTTGCTGAGACTGTCTTTTTCAGGGTCTGCATAACTTTTTTCATCAATTTATGTGCTAGCTCCATTTCTAAGTTGACTTTATTAGATTTGTTAATTTTAATTGGGTTACGTGTTGCTATGTCCTTTTTGATGATCATTTCATTGGTTGAGTTGTTTTTTTTGGGCGCTACTTTTCTATATTTTATCGGAGTTTTCATCTTTCCAGGTTTGGGTTTCATGCCCTTGGGTGGTACTCTTTTCTGGATGATGCGCTTCGGTGGTGGGGGCTTCTTCTTGCCGCCACGTTGTATTTGAGGTTTTGGTTTATTACCAGACATTTTAGGTATTTTATTATTTTTTATTGAATTGGGCCGTGTCTTAGGCACGCTGATAGACGAGGAATTGATTATTTTTTCCTTTTTTTTTTCCATGAATGGTTTCCAGGACTCTGGCATGTTGGGTGGCGCTTTGCGTTTGGATGATTTCTTTTTGTCTGAAAATTATTGTTTTGTAGTGCGTGTTATTTAAAATGCAAAATGTATAGTGTAGTAAATAATATAGTGTCTGATTAACTACCTACCTAACTACAACACTTTCGTGCTTTGCTTCACCAGTGTGCGCTGACGTCCTTTCTAACGAGACAATATTATCGTAGAGGTCCACGTCCACATCCATAATATGTATGGAAATACGTACTCGTTATAACGTTATCGTGGATGGAAATTTATAAGCGTCTTCATCTATTTCCACTCATTTTACCCTGAAATCGTGATGCCGTGACGTGGACGTGAACGCCCACTATAATTTCGTTACGTTAGAAATTATAAAAGCGCACATTACGTCACAAACACATGTATTTAGAAATAATTAAAAGGTCAAATTAATCAAAAATTTATATCACAAGCACCAAATGTCGCTAGATTATCTTACCGTCAGGACAGAAGCTCAGAAGGTGGCAGTCCCAGCGACCATTGGCATCGCAGTCGCACACCGTACAACCGGTGCACCAGTCCGCTGGAAAACAACAATGTATGTATTGTATAATCACGAGCATAAATACCTCAATATATCAGCCTATTACTGTCCCACTGCAGCACGAATGCCTCTTCTCATACAGAGCATACAGAGAAGGCACGAGCATTGATCACCACATCGCTCAAGGCGGGCTGCGATTTCAGACTTACATTAACTAAAGTTCAAGTTTCGTCACGATGATTTTTTGCGCCTGATAAATGATAGCGTAGCGGTTGACAGGGGAGAATGGAAGAAGAGAACCGCACCGACCACAAGTAGCGTGTGACCAGCATTGCGATTCTGTAACCATCTCACCGTGAAAACTTAGGTGAAGTGAGCATGGAGTGAGCTGCCAGTGTAGTCCCACTGATGCAAGGGATTGACCATGCATTACATTTACAATCATAATCGAGAGTTTTAATTATAGTATTTAATGTTAGTTCTGTTGATAATTTTATATTATTTCAAAGCTAGTATTTAAGTGTCTAAATATTTTTAAATAGAGTTTTTTTTCTTATAAAACAGCAACACAGAAATTCAGCCAGAAACTAGTTCAGGAAAAAAAAAGAACAAATTTTCATTCATTTTTTTTTCAATTTTTATATCCTCAGCCTCGGGCATGAGAGGCGAGGTCTTAACCACTGGGCCATCATAATTCATGATTTTCTCGTGATGCGACTTGCGACTTTTAGAAGAGACCTATTTTCTTAATAGTATGCTTCCTTAAAGACTTATAACACCACAAAATTCTATGAATATACTTTTGGAGAAAATCGCTGTTGAATCTTGCGTGACTGTACAGTAGGTGTTCTCAGAACATTGAGATTTAGACAGAGTCTGTCACATTCGAGTGAGGCGTCGTTCTACAAAACGAACTTTTTCTGAAACTCGACGAATATTTTATAAAATGTTTTTTTTTTTTTTTTTGAGTAACACATGGCGAAGAGCGATATTCCAGATGAAAATTGTGGGATGATGTGCCTTAGGTTTAATAAAATAAGATAGTGTTCATAATACGAAAAACAGTTTATTACTCAAATAATTACGCACACAACAACATAACAACATTTGTAACAAAGATCCTTAGCGTAAACGAAATATTTACACACGTCGGAATTATCGTAATGGTTTGCATTCCTCTCCAGTCTCTCGCTCGCTCCCACCAAAATTGTTATAAATGTTTACATACAACCATCAACCGACGGCTTTTTCTTATGGGGGTAGGCAGAAACTACAGAACGCCATCTGCTACGAAGTTTTTACAAACTTGTGTAAATGTTGTATTAACGCTAAGGACTTTTATTTCAAATTGTTGTATGCGTAATTGTTATAATAATAAACTGTTTTTGTATTGTAAACCTATCGTCTTTTCACGAAACTTACCCACGCTACTAGAAATGTAAATGAGAACACAGTATATATTTTGAATTTTCAGAAAAATTCAAGATAAATCTTAAACGTTTTTTGTTTATTTAATTACAATCTCCTTATTCTATTTCATTTACAAAAAAGTGAAATCTGCGTGTCACGGAGTAAGCTTGATCTTTATATTTACTCGCCGAGCTACGGCGTAGCAATGCGCTACGCACGCGTAGCGCTCTGCGCGTACTATACAATAATGCTCTCAGGGTGTTGATGGGCTTGCCGCGCTACTGCAGTATTTCGCAGCGGAGGTGAGAATAGATGGCTTTCACGCCACTTGCGCAAGCGTTGCGCTGAAGACTATAGCTGTTAGGTGGGGCAGCCCCATACTGGGACATTGGATACGTCTACATGCCACTGTGGCGTAGTAACGAATAGTTTTTCTATTAGATGTAAGTACTAACACTAGTTTCTAAGTTATGTTTACACTAACCAAATGGACTATACGTATGGGTCCATTTTTTTCGTTTTTTATTTGCGTCCATGAAACAACTCTGTGCGACTGCGTGATGAATTGAAACATTTGATTTCAAACAAAATAAATATTTTGAGGAAAATAAACAACAGCTATTGTAATACTGTTGCTATGGTCTGTTCCAAATGTATCCGATAAAAATGGAAATAAATGGATCATAAAACATGCCTGCGGATGACATGTCGTAGTGCCACTTACAAATCTAGACTTTGGTTTGATTTAATTTGATAAATCAACTTGACATTCTAATTTTAAATCACGTTACAGATGTTTTTATTTAACAATTGAGGTTAATTTTAAAATCTCAATTTATGTCGGTGATGTTGTATTCAAACAATTATAGTTGGGAAAAGTGGTGAGATATATATAAAGTTGAAACCTTCTAAATACCGATGCATGTATTACTAAGTCCCTTTAGTGGGTGATTGCGTAAAACTTGAACCTGAACAGGGTTTATATACACTTTTATCTGATACTTTTGTGACAGACTATGTATACATATCCGGATATTCAACACAGTTGTAAAACAAACCTGGTGGACAGTCATCACTGAAGCTTGATTCGTAGGGCTTGCACTGTGGTTTCACGTTTTTGTTGAAAACTGTAAGTAAATTAATAGTTATGTATCACAAAATATTATTTATACTGAAAATGAATATTCAAATAATATGTCAACGAATATCTTTGCTGCTTACAGTCTCTTGACGCATCACGGAAGAAGATATCTGTGAACCCGGGACTGCGCTTTTCCCTGTTGGAAAAATTACAAGTCAATGTCATTTATTCAAATCAGGCTGAGAATCAGCACTTTTTGAACCTTAAATTACATAAGACAGTCCCTCAAAACACCCGCCCTTCAAGAAACCCTTTGCCCTTTAAGAAGTGGCGCAACAAACTCCCCAGCAGCACAGCTGTCTGTTCGGTATAGTTTTAAGACCAGTATCTCTAAAAGAGACCATGACCTCTGAGCTTGTTTCAGCATTTCTTCTCATGATTCAGTCATCTAGGAAATGCCGGCGCCACCTAGTTTAAAAAAAAATACATGGAAAAGTGTCTTAAAAGATCTACTTGCAGAAATAAACATTTTATTTCATTTCTTTTTTCTAGAAGCGGATTTTAAACAACACATGTGACTGAAAACTTTTAATTTCTCAGCACCAGCCCGGAGTCTGGATAGAGCCCGGCTCGCCCCCTATTACATGGGACTAACATAACTGGTGAAATGTGTGTGTACTGTGTATATTTATGTGGGTGTATATTATGTGGGTGTATATTATGTGGGTATATATTATGTGGGTGTATATTATGTGGGTGTATATTATGTGGGTGTATATTATGTGGGTTTCTATTAAACGAATATAGTTTAAGTAATTCCAACAAAGTTCTGTGTAATGTGTTTCAGGAAATAAAATCAAAATAGTATATGAATACGAACCTCTTCCCAATTCCATGGTGATGGAAGCTCTCCGTATTACATCGTCTGTTGTCCCTTTTCCAGCACACAGCTGTGTGATCTCCTTGGCAGAAGCAGAGGAAGCAGGCATCAGGTGTCAAGGAGTTCACAGTCGGCTCTCTCTGGAAGAAGAAGCCGACATCGGGGCACGTGTCTATGTGCGTGATCCTGTACTCTGTGTCCTTGATGTGCCTACTCTTGTTTTCTATGTTCTTGCGTTCGTGGGGAGGGGCACCTGTGACAGTTTTATCTGGTTTGGATTAGTAGGCAATAGATGGACTGGTTTTAGCAGTTTGGCAGTTATTTAAAGGTATTAGAATATTTCGGATGAGAACGTAATAAAAAAAATTCCCCTTCTGGGGAGGTAAAGTAAAAATATGGCTGCTTGTTCAATGGCTGCAGAACATCTTGAAATGTGACATTTTGTCTAGATCTATATTATGGGTGCCTATTGTTTACCCGAAGATTATATACCATAATCATCATATTCCCGAATTTCATTTACCCGAATTTCATTTGCCCGAATGTTTTGTTTGCCCTAAAAGACATAAATATGACATAAGTACTTTTAATTGCCCGAAACTTAGATACCATAAGATACGAGTGCCATACGTATTGTTTTTCATATTTTTAATTGCCATAATAATGATTAGACATAATACTTAAATACCATATAATGATTATTAGACATAATATGTAAATGAAATTGTAATAATTATAATTATATAGTATGATTATTAACTTGTTTTTAATTATAATTAGGTATATAGTATGATTATTAACTTGTTTTTAATTATAATTATATAGTATGATTATTAAACTTGTTTTTAATTCTAATACCTACCTACTTATTAGCTTTCTGGCTGTCGATGTCGATGGGTGTGTAATGTTTGGTATAATAAGAATAAATTTATTTATTCTTCTCTTTTAAGTTTAATGGTCACAGTTCTAACCTAACTGAAATGGCATCTAACCAAAACCTTAAAATATTCTATGCATGGTCGAGGGTGGGCTTGGTCGACGGATCCCCGCTAGGCGGGGCTCCTACTTCTGGGTGGTTTATAAAAAAATAACCACGAAGGGGAAGGCGGGGTCTATTCGCTCGCTTCGCTCGCTCAAACGACCCCGCCATCCCCTTCTAACCTAACCTATCCGAGTCGGGGTGCCTTAAAGTCCCGATTGCATCCAGTTTCTTCTAATATAACAACCGTTACACACCCAATGTCGATGGCAAATGATGTTATGGCATATGATAATTATGGCATGTGATAATTAGGGCATGTGATAATTAGGGCATGTGTTAATTAGGGCACGTGATAATTAGGGCTTACAATGATTATGACAAATGATGTTATGATAAGTGACTTCATGGGAAACAAAGCTTCTAGCACGTGACTAATATAGCAAATAAGAGTAGGGCAAATGAATATTACGTCATATAATATTATAGCTGTTGACTATTATGGCAAATGATTTTAGGGCAAATTAAATTCGGGCAAACGGCGGTATATCCTATATTATAGAACTATAGTAACAAAAGTGGTTCCTATGTTGTTCCGAGAATAAAACTATTATTATTATTATCTTTATTCAATTTTTCTACATATTAATCATATTTTTAAATATTGGAATAAAAAAAATTATAAAAACATTTAAAAATATAAAAAATAGTATCCCACCGGTATCGGGAACAGGGTCCAAGCTACCAGTGGTCAGGGCTCCTGAGAGAGGAACCTCCTCACGATACGCGCCGTGTCTAGAAGAACCGCTTTCTGGATCAAGCCCTTGATCCAGCCGTCTAACGAGAGCCTCCTAAGGTGTTTATCGAGGCTCTTGGCTATTATGCCATTGGCCGTCACGACTATCGGCACAATGATTGCTGTATCCACATCCCACATGTCGACAACCTCGTGAGCCAGGTCAAGATACTTAATCTGCTTATCTTTTTCAGCTTTCACGAGGTTCTCGTCATGCGGGATCGTTATATCAACAATCATTGTGCGACGTTTTAATCGATCTATCACCACTATGTCTGGTTTATTGGCCAGAATAGTCCCGTCAGTGATGATAGATCGATCCCAATACAACGTGATATGGCCATTTTCGAGAACTGGGTCGGGCACATACCTACAGTACGGTACTTCCGATTCCACAAGACTGTATTTCAGAGCAAGTTGCTGGTGGATAATCCTGGCTACAAGGTGGTGTCTATGCAAGTAGTCTTCGTTAGCCAGACGAGAACAGCCAGAAATAATGTGACGGATTGATTCCCTCGGTCGGTGGCATGCCCGACAGATGTCAACCGTACCGTCCTTCACAATATATTTCCGGTAGTTATTCGTCATCATAACTTCGTCCATTATCACAAAGACAAAACCTTCGGTTTCTCCAAAGAGATCACCGAATTGCAACCAGGATACAGACGCTAAGAAGTCTACATCAGGCCCATGTAGGGCCCGGCAAAAGCGTCCGTGAAGCTCTTTGCTCTGCCATACCTCCTTACGGTCATTAGTATCTAATACTCCGTCCTCCACTGCCCCATACACGACATCAGGAATGTGCGCAGAGTTGCATTGACTTTATACAACTCCAGCACCCTCCTGAGCCATGTGTGTGGCACCGAGTCATAGGCCTTCTTATAATCTATCCAACATGTCGACAGGTCCTTTCGGGAACGACGAACCTGTTGGCTAATGGCCATATCGATGAGGAGCAGCTCTTTAGTACCGCGGGACCCGTTCTTACATCCATTTTGAGAGACAGACATGATGGAATTTGTTTCAATATGTTTGTTAATTTTAGTTTTCAAAATGGATGTAAGAACATTATAGACCGTCGTCGGTAGACAAGTGATAGGTTTATAATTTTTGGGCTCCGTAGTACTACCTGATTTGTGGAGCAGGTGGGTTATTCCTGTCGTTAGGAACTGGGGCAGCGATCCTGATTCTAAGGCTGATTGGAACTGGGATGCCAAGCAGGCATGCGACTTTGGAACCATTTTATCCAAAAGTTGTGCAGTCCATCCGGCCCTGGAGATTTCCAGTTAGGCAACGGATGGACTGCACGAGCTACATCTTGGGGGCTAATGGTAAGTGCCCCCATTTCTGGTATTTGATCGCACGCCAGCTCGACCTCCCTAGTCCAATCACCTTCGGTGTGACTGACAGGCACCGACCAGATGCTTCGCCAGAATCAGCACATGGCGTCATCACCCGGCAGGCGCGCGTCAGTCACACCTTGGTCGGATCGCTCCCAAGCCCTATAGACCCACCTTTCATTGCTCTGGAATGTGTGATTCAGAGTGTACCGCTCCACTCTCCGTCTGTACCGACGAATACGGTTTGCCCATGCACAGATCTTCTGCTTCAGGAAGTCGATACGCTCTGTGACGTGGGTCAAATAATCCCGAGAATCAATATCCGTCCCCGAGAACGCCAACCTCACAGAGCGCATCACTATTATTATCATTATTATTATAACGTTTTATGAGAAGAACTTGAAACATGATAGCCTCATCGGTCTAGTGGTCGCAAGCGCTAATGAGCTTAGGTTCTGGATTCAATTTCCGGGTCGGCTAAAGGTTTTCCCATTAGGAATTTCTGTGTAGCAGCCCGGAGACTGGATCTGTGCCGGTTGACGACAATAGGCTCCCTGGTACATGGGACTGAGACATGACTGGTCACATGTGGGAGTACGTACCACAGGTACACTTCTGCCTCACCTTACGGCAAAATACAGGCGTGATGTTTTGAAAACTTGAAACATCACTTTTCAGGCTGTTGAATAATCAACACAATACAAACATGTACATGATTACTCAGTTTTAGTATTGTATCCGCTATGTGTCACGTCGCGTGTCGATTGTTGTCCCAGCTAAATATCCAACAATGGTGACTGTTGCGAACATAACACTTATAATTGGAATGAAATACGTGTATTTCGTGTGAATCATGATGTTAGTTGATTCACTCTAAGTCGTACAAGTGCCTTAAGCCCGTCGTGCACGACGCTACTCAAAATTTACAACAAATCAATCACAACAGCTCTAGTACTTCACTCGCAGTCGCAGTCCGTACATCAGGGGGGGACACTGCCGTACTTGATGTAGGCGTCCAATTTTTCACAAAGATACTAGCACCATCTTTTACGAAACCGCGTAAACGCGTTTGAGAGATTTAGTACGAAAAAATTACATAGATGGTGCTTACGCCAATTATCGCCAGTGTGCATAGCTCTCTAGAGTAATGTTCTGTGGTGCATAGTTACGCCTTGTTGATAATGAAAATGTTGTTAAAAATACGCTAGTAATAATAGTTCTATGGTTAAAAATAATAAATGCACATTCCAAACCAGAATAAATATTTATTTATTCGGTTCTATTAAAGCTCCAGAAAGTGCGGTTGAGTTGAGTGGTAGTCCTAGTAGTAGATTATTTTAATAAACATCGCCATAATAAGAAAAATAAATTAAGTACTTAAATATTAACACATTCATAATTTTTATTTTGTGCTGGCTTTGTAAAACATTCAATTTTGTAAACATTAACTGTATTTGTTTTTTTTTATTTTGTAAATTCTTATTTCATAAGTTAATCAAGAACTATGCACGAATTGCTATGGAACAAATACAAAATGTTTATAAAACTGATTTTTATATGGCCTACATTGCAAATTACCCGCCTACCCATAGAAAACCTATTCAGAGTATAGTAAATATATTGATAAATACGTACCTATGTACGCACTTAGAGTTTTTGGGATTAGTTTAGCGGATATAGTACCAGATGGCGACACTGTCTAATATAGGTGTCAAAAATTCTAGAGAGAGGGTTCTCTATTCCATCTTTAATACTATAGTGCGTTTCATCAAAGAAGTCCCTTCGCTGTAATGTTGGTAGCGCTTAAATGAGTGCTGCCAGGCTGTGAAAATTATATTACCCAATAAATCAGTATAAATTGAAAACGAAAATTTATTTTGGTTGTTCTTTTTGTTTGGTCACCTTTCAACAAAGGTCTATAGAAAATTATACCTTACGTGTAAAGATAAGTATTCATAAAATTAAACTCTTAATATAACCATAATAATTATTTATTTGCGAAACTTCATAATAAGCTGTAATGATTAACAACAAAATTACTTTTTAAAATAACTGTGCTCCTCCAAAGGACCTACACCCGATATAGCACTATCTCCAGGGTCACTATCGTCTGAAGTATCTCCTATAGTATAAATATCTAGTATATCTAGTCATCTCCTACTTCTATTATAAATCGATCTATTTTGTTATTAACAGTTACTCCATTGTTGAAGTACTTATCTTCTATGGTTTCTACGTGGCTGCATTCTTTTATCCACTCTAATGGCGTGCTACTGCAAATTGTCTCTTCAGTTATTTTTACAATATTTTTTGCTTCCTGACCCACGTTTTTTTCAGCAATCCGCCTTTACAAAAGACTCCATATGAGTTCGATTGGATTCAGGTCACAATGATAAGGAGGAAGTCTTACAACTTTATGACCGTGTTCTTTTAACAATGAATCGACTTCGTAGATAGGTGGTTCTTTATGGTCTTTAATTATTTTAAAAGGTGTAGGTAGGTACCTACGGGGTAGCAGCGGGGACTAGGGAGCATCTAGTTCTGGCAATGGCAACCCTATTTTATGGCGGCGACGCGAAGTCTCACACATTCTAATGAAATTATTGGCGCTTTGTTACGTTTTTCACTCTCACAAAACGTTTTGACTTTCAACACCAACTCTCTTTCGCCACTTTTAAGTGTCTTCGGCGTGATTAAAACCGTAAAACAATTACTATAAATCTTGGAAAAACTCAACTAAGCCTACGATGCGTCTAGCGTTTGACGTTCTTGACAGTCAGGTGTGCCAATATAACGGCGAAGGGAATTCTTTCGTGAAACGCACTACTCTTTTCCGTACATAACCACGGAATAGAATCCGTGTATATAACGCTTTAGTAAGTAGCGTCGTGTACGGACCGCCATTGACATACTAGTGCTGTGACATACTGGCTAATCATTGATGAGTAGCGTTGGTAACACGTTACTTTTGAGTAACGTGGTGTAACACGCTACTATTGAGTAACTTCAATACGAATATTATAAATGTGAAAGTAAAAATAAATAAAATAAAATTTGTAAAAAAACGTGTAAATTCATCGAATCGTTTGTTTATCCATATTTTTTTCATCATAATGTTGTCTCCTTCCGTGTCTTGGAAAGCATTAAGCCATTGGTCTCGGCTGTCATTTCTAGATCTTTGACAGTCGTTACGAGAAGGCAGAAGCCTGAAAGTCTGCCAACCCGTAATACCCAGTAACTAGGTTATGGAGCTCAGATAGGCAGTCGCTCCTTGTAAAACACAGCTGCATCCGGTTAGACTGGAAGCCGACCCAACATAGTTGGTAATAGGCTAGGCAGATTCTTCTCAGCGTGTCGATGGCAATGTATATACAGTCAGCCCAGAATTTGGCGACGAGCTTGGCGCCTTCAGTGGCGTCCGTCAATTCTATTAGCTTGCAGACGTTGGAAACGATATTAAGTGCCCCATTGTTGGTGAGACAGCACCACATTTACATTCCAAGGTGGAGCAAGCTGGAGTTTTTTTTGCTTCGGCCTAACTGAGTCTGAAATCTATCTAAAGACTTCCAGAAAAGCCAATACAACTCATGTCCAGGTGCGAGATTTTTAGCAGGTAAAACAAATGGGTTGGGAAAGAGATCCGTAGGACAACCAAGGTAACCGACATAGCTCGAAGAATTGCCAAACTTAAGTGGCATTGGGCAGAGCACATTGATCGCAGAACAGATGGCCGATGGGGCCGAAAGGCCTCCCACAAGATGGACCGATGACCTTGTGAGGGCAGAAGGTCGCAGCAATCCGCTGGACGCGAGACGCACAGACACAACCTTTCCATGCATTTCGTATTTCTACAACGACTTTCATCGGGATCGACATTAGCTTATGTCAGTCCCATATTTTTTTTACGTTTCCATCATCAGTGTCGCTGATGGAATGTCCCTTCGTCTAGGCCTTCATATCACTTTTATTGCCATCTTACGGTCATTGATATACATTTGAATGACCTCAACTTAGTTGCTCCCAAGATAAGCACACATGATTATGATGATGTCGGCTTTTAATGCAACATGTCTAGATTTATTTTCGATTGAATTACTTTTATTTTAAGACGGTGGCGATCTGATCATGTTATGTTATCGGGTTTTTCTTCATCACAGAGCGACAAAATCAGAGGCAGACAATCTGGGACTTCATTTCTTTCTAGTATTCAGCTGCATCCACTTAGACTGAAAACTGACCCCGGTATAGTTGGGAAAGGGCAGACAGGTGATAATGTTGTCTTTCGTGAACAAAACGGTAAAATTTGTCAAGTTACTCAATTAAACCAATTACAGGAACTTTTGAACTGTCAAGGGGTCGGTCAGTCAGAAAGATGAAGTTAGTTGCAAAGCGTAGTAGGTTCCTTTACCCGTGGAGCGAGTATTGCATAGATGGGTATCATCAACATCATCAATCTTCTGCTGTCAACTGTTTACAGGAAATTATTCTAAATACTGGCACAAGCACCACAAAGCTCCCTGTGAGCTTAACTTAGACCCACACAAGTGTTATCAAACACGTTTGTAGAAGCGGATATGTTCACACTAATATTTATTTGATGGCTGAAAACACTTCTTAAAATTACCGTAGTTTCATATTTTTCAAAATACTTGTTTCAAGGCAGAATTATAAAAAAGTTACCTAAAAACATTTGCAGTGCGAAGTAAGGAGAACTGTTCAAAAGCACTCTATACAAGGAAAGCCACTTATTGTACATTACATATACACCATTACCACTTTTTAGTATCCTTAAAAAGGACCACAGTTGGATCCTCAAAAAATTACCACTTATTAGTACCTTAAAACTGAATTCCAAAAAATTGGACTCCAATTATTGGATGCCCAATAATTGAATCCGGAAAAATATGATCCCCAAAATGTAGCACCAGTAACTAGGAATATTTTTGTTTTATACGTAGCTGGTTCAAATGCTCACCACTGGCAGTCAGCAGGTGGAAGATGAGGAGGTGCAGCAGAACCGCCAGCAGCATCGTCGCCGCCGCGAGCACGAATATGCACAGGAGTCGATACCGCGGCAACGTACGTGCAAAGCACCGTATTTGTAAACACTGGATAGCATTTCACGCTCTGCATACAGTGACGAATTCGGAAGCGAAAACATTTTTTTAATGGTTTGAGTTTTTTGAATACCGTGTATTTACGTTAATATACGTTCCCCAGTTTTCTTTATGATACGAAAATAGCTGTCATCACTCATGCAACACGTATCTAGACTGCTTTTATTATATTGTTGCAATTCTGTTAACTTCAATTCGAACTTCATTGAGTGACCGCAAACTATTCGAAAGCGAATTCGTTTGTTTCTAATGCTCGTACTACACTTGGCGTATTTGCGCAAATATTATTATATATTCGCGTTATTTCGTCAATACAAACTGAACTTTATTTCAAAACCTGACATGTTTTGTACCACCCAAGTAACTCGAATATTTTGACAAATACGCCAACTGAAGTACCGGGATAAAGTTTATTGCGAATTCACGCCTCGGCACTAAACTAAACTTGTCACCCCGCGTTTACACTAAGGTATAAAACATGTACTTATTCTATATGTTGTATCTACTAGTTTCATTGATCGTTTACACCTACACAAGTTGCAAAGACTTGTCAAAAAGTTAAACAATACATGTCTGAAACAGTGTCAATACATGTATGATACACGTATTACAACTATCACAACTTGTATGAGGGTGTAAACGCGAGGTCAGCCGTTCAATCTGCTTTGACTTCTACAACTACCCGATGTTTTAGGAAGAAAACAGGAAAAGCTCTGCTTGATCCGATCAAAACTTGTGTAAAATTCAAATATTTAAATAGCTTGTCGAGTAGCAGTGAAAGCTTAAAAAAAGTTTTCCGTCCCAAGTCCGTCCCCCGACCAGGAAACAATAGAAGCAGTAAACAGCGGTAACATTACGACACGGCCAGCAATCATTGTTGACGGCGATGCTGGGCTGGGCGTGCGCGATCGGAGTCCTCGGCCTGTCCGGTAACACTTCTCTTTGTTTACTTCACTTGTTGACGGCGATGCTGGGCTGGGCGTGCGCGATCGGAATCCTCGGCCTGTCCGGTAACACTTCTCTTTGTTTACTTCACTTGTTTGTTTACTTCAGCATTATCTTATACGTCACGTTGTTCTGTAGAATAAGTCTTGTTAGCTACGATCTCACTGAAAGGCTTACGGGCCGCGCCGCGTGGCAACACATTGCAAGGATCCTCCTACCAGCATTCCATTCCATTCTTCATTAGTTTCGCTTTATGAATCATTTTTATGTTGTTGGGCCGCGCCATTGTATTCTAATGTTTCGATGCGATGCAATGCGACCTGATGGGGTTGTAATATGTGCAACTACCTGTTTATGACATCTAAACAAATAAATAAAACTGAAGTGTCTGTTTATAATGTCAAAATAACAGCTTTTTACTAAATGCATATTACATTTTTTTATTGTTTTGTTGTTAAATAACAACTTTTAAAATATTTTGTCTGAGTGTCTGTTTGTTCCGACTAATCTCCAAAATGGCTGGACCGATTTTAATGAAATTTTGTTTGGGGATATTTTGAACCCTGGGGACATGGGGGTCTTTTTATCGACTTACCACGCGGTCGATGCCGCGGGAGGAAGCTAGTTTTTCATATAATTTCAAGAAACTGCGCTGACGCTGCTGCTAATGTCAACCATTAGTGGAAACCTTTTAAAACGTTGACCCCACAGTAAAATGCCATACGACATAATGCTGTGGAAGTAGCTAAAATAGACCAAACGCGCGGTTTCTACATCTGTTAACTGTCTTATATTTCTAACGGCTTAACCGGCCGAGCTTAGCCGCCCCGCAAGAGATGTTAACCGATGTTAATGATGAAAACCGTGTGATTAATTCATTCCAGTTTTTCCCCATTCAATATGATGTCACATTCGCTACTTCTAACATTGGGTGATTTAAATCTGTTATCCTACTTTTTTATTATATTTACCATGCATGTATAATATGTATATGTAACCAACCCGTACTGGGTCATCAATAATAATATTAAAACATTTATTTCAGACTACAATGGCCCATACACATATACCTTACGAACTAACATATATAAAGTACATATATAAAACAAAACTTGCGTTAAACTATGTTAGTGGCACTTCACTAGCTTGTCCTTGCTGTCCTGTGGTACTTGTCCGTGGAAGCGACGGAACACCACGTCCTGCGGCCAAAAGTCTTCTTCCATGACGACGGGCAGATAATAATTCGGTACGCGCACCACGAACGCCTTGGAGTTAACGTTGCGATGCGACTCCAGTAACTGCACCCTCGGCATGCACCTCGTCTTCTGGCGCACGTACTCTACGATTTCTTAGTGGAGTAGTGTCGGCGGGAGATATATACCGGTGTATTTGGCTTAAGCCGCGCAAGCTGACTTCGGGCTGCGTAGGAGCTTTGCCGCAGCGGTTCTTGTTCATTCGCGATTGGCGCTTCTTCCTTTGCACCGTCATGAAACCCTCATCATCAGGCCTATACGGCCTTTTCTGAAATAAGCTTCTTACTTAGAGCGCCCGGGGTACTTGCGGTGACGCTAGAGGAATCCTAGTGTAGGGGCTTCGCCTGGGCTACAGACACTGGCAGCGGGACGGGGCGAGGGGCTCGGGCGGCGCTGTGTGGAGGAGCCGCGATAACGGGTGCGGGGCTGCAAAGCACGCGGGTAGGGCGCTCTGCAAGCTCAGCAATCGCACTGGGCCCGCGTGGTGGATTACGGCCCTTTCCCTCTCACAGAGAGGAGGCCTGTGTTCCAGCAGTAGGAACATTATACAGAGTTGATTATGCTATTATATGTATTAAACGAATACTCTTTTTTTTGAACATGTATATACTCGTAAAGAGCGCTGAGTTAGCACTTTTATCGCACAAAACAATGTCGATTATTTTTACCTTTTTTCATGCGTCACCATTGAATTGTATCCGTGTACGGCCTAATACTTCTCATTTCGCTAGGTAATTTGCAAACACCTTACCGTTTAGCAGTAAAACCTTTCATAACTGGATTTGTGATATTGTTGATTCTGTTTTCAAGGTAACCTAGCAATCTTTATCGTTGCACTGCATGCGTAACAACATTTTTTTACACAAATCGAGTTTTAACATTATTAAGGTGCAACTTTACCATTACTAGGACACACCTTGTTGGTCTAGTGGTTGCAAGCGCTACTTCTAAGCATGAAGTCCCGGGTTTGATTCCCAGGTCGGACAAAGTGTTATTGGGTTTTTCCATCTGGAATTTGTCGAATTAGTCCTCGGTTGATTCGCCCCCTATTACATGGGACTTCAACATAACTGGCGAACTGGGTGTACTACAGGTACAACTCTGCCTAACCCCATTCCAATGCGTGAACACCACGGCGTGATTTTATGTAAGTTTATCATTACTTTTTCTTTGCGTTTACCGCCATATTTAGCATAACCCGCCTACTTATAACGTTCCCACTGCTGGAACTCAGGCCATCTCTCTGAGAGGAGTGAGCCCAGTGCGAGTTGGTGGATGTAACATATCTTCGATGTTTTGGTTCAAGGACATGCCAGTTTCTACACGATGTTTTTATTCATCGTTATGAGAGCCGTCATGTTTAATCTTTTGCGTGTGTTCTTTTTGGCATCATTTTTTAATATTCCTTATCTAAAATTATTAATATCATTGCCTCCTTGAGGCAGCCACCAACGGTATCGTTAACTACAATCTCATTTTCTCTTCCAGCTCAACTATCATGCAGCTCAGAATTCTTCTACTCCCAAAATATCTTCCAAAGATCTGACGGATGTAGCCTGTGCTTTGAGAAAGACTGCTTGATCCTCGACAAGGCAAGGTGTGACTACTATGCAGAAGCTGATTTTATACTTCCCAAGGATGATAAGGATCCGGGCGGAATTGAGGATGCTGTCAAGAAGAAAGAAGTTGATGATTTGATATTCGACTTGGTTAACAAAGGTAAGATATTGAATTATAATTTATACAAGTGTGATGATATGACTAGGAAGGGAGTGACTACCGAGATGGCGACTAATAGAGAAGTATGGAAGAAAAAGACATGTTGCGCCGAGCGCTAATAAATTGGGATAAGGGGAGGAGAATGTTGATGATGAATCAGGGGTCTGAGCGGTTCCGACGTTTGGCTCCTGGGCTGGAAAGGGCCGGCGCTGCCTTGAAGCGGTTCCTGCCCAATCTAGGGGGTCCAAACGCCGGACGGGTAGCTCGCCGTCCGATAAGGACCAGGCCCGGGTTGACGCGTTGACGCCTCAAAGAGGGGTCAGTACCAATGGCGGGGTCCGCTAGGGCCGATGCCTGCCAGAATTGCGGGAAAGTCTGAAAGGGTTACCATGGCCCCTGGCACAGGCAACTGTAGGATCACGGGTGGGTTTTAGCCAGTAAGAGTCTGACACGCCCTCCCGCTCCGCCCAGAGCGGCAGAAGTTATTTGATGATTTCCCACACTCAAAAAAAAAAGGGGGTCTGAGCGGTACAATCAAAGAAGTCCAGCAATGGTTGAAGATATCAATTCAAAGAAACACAGGAAACTGTTACAGAAAAGTATTATGACAATTGGACCTGTAATTTATAAGAGAATACCTCATAGTTTTAAGGATTGTTCTGTAAACATTTTTCGAGGCCCATCACAAAATCTATTTACGTGCAGCACTGTTTTATCATCCTTTGCGTTGCTAGACACTGACGAGACTGAGGTAGAAATGATCATTATGAGTTTGAAAGACGACTGTGCAGTTGGCTGGGATAACATATCAAATAAAATTATAAAACAATGCAGGCACATTTTGGTGCCGCCGCTAACTTATATTTACCAAAAATGTTTATCTAAGTACAGGTCTTTTTCCCGAGTGCCTAAAGAAAGCTGTTGTTGTACCTGTTTATAAATCAGGCAGTAAAGATCAAGTGACAAATTATAGACCTATTTCCTTACTGCCTTCTATGTCTAAAATATTAGAAAAAAATATAAATAAAAGGCTTTACAGTTACTTGGAGGATAAATTAATTTTATCTAAACGGCAGTTTGGATTTAGGGCCAAAATGTCAAAAGACGATGCCGTACACCATCTGACTATCTAGCACAAGAACTTGACAAAGGAACCACACTGTAGCGATCTTCCTAGACCTCGCCAAAGCTTTTGACATGGTTTCTGTTCCTATTCTGTTGCACAAGCTTGAAGCCATAGGTATCAGAGGCACCCAGCTGAAACTATTTAAGAGCTATCTAGAAGACCGTACCCAATGCGTGAAGATTGGTAATGTTCTCAGCGATGATAAAAAAAACACGTCCTTTGGAGTTCCCCAAGGAAGTATTTTAGGGCCTACACTATTTTTGATATACATAAACGATCTTTGTAATCTAAACTTAGATCAAGGCCAAATTGTTTCATATGCTGACAACACTGCCCTACTTTATTCGGCTGACTCAGAAAAAAATGTCTTTAAGCTTGCGCAACATTGATTCAATGTTGTTAACAAATGGCTTCTACATAATTTACAAACACTAAATACAGACAAGACAAATTACATTAAGTTTTCGATGCGCAAGCAAAAATCAACTAGCACTACCTCGACATTAATTGCTCATTATTGCACAATTCCTACAGATAAACAATGTGTTTGTCCCAACATTCAAATGGCAAATACAACAAAATACCTAGATGTTATTATAGATGAAACACTTCCGTTCAAACAACATAACGCGCAGCTCTGCCGTTCAGCACTGAATGTACTAATAAAAGGCGTAAAGATATAGTCTGTCCACAAAAAACAACAAAACATACAATATGTTACTGATTTCCTCTGTTAATCTACCATGCGATAAATAAATATTCTCAAATATTTTCAGTAACTGGACTCATTGAAACATTAATATTAGGTCTTTACCTATGAAATTGCCGTTTAGTATACAGAAAGTTAAAGTAATTTTTATTTCTATCAATCAAAATTTGCACCCATGCTATCGATGCATCTCAGCTAGTGCAGTGGTAATTTTTCAATGCCCTTCTTGAAGAAGTCAGGTGTACAAACTACAAACGGCCAACAAACTGTTCAAAGGCATTTTGTACTGCCTCTCAGGTATTGAATTTTCTTCCTGCCAAGAAGTTGTCCAAATTTTGGAAAAAGTAGAAGTTTATCGGCGCGAGGTCTGTTGTGTACGGTGGATGACGCAAAACTTCCAACCCTAGCTCTTGTAGCTTAGAGACCGTCTGTTGTGCCGCATGAGGTCGAGCGTTGTTGTGTAGGAGCAGCAGGGACGAGCGATTAACCAAGGCTGGCCGGAGATTTGCGAGCTTCTCCATCATTGTGTCTAGTTCCTCACAGTACACATCCGCAGTAATGCTGGTGCCATTTGGTAAGAAGCTGTGATGAATTATACCGTTATTTTTTTTAGGGGTACATTTTCATTTGGGGCATTGCCTAGGCGCTGAACCAGGGTCTAACCAACATGATGACCGCTTACGATTATCAAACTTATCCATTTTCATCGTAAGTGACCATTTTTTTTTTTTTTTTTGTGGGTGGGAAATCATCAAATAACTTCTCCCGCTCTGGGCAGAGCAGGAGGGCGTGTCAGACTCTTACTGACTAAAACCCACCCGTGTTCCTTCAGTTGCCTGTGCCGGGGCCACGGTAACCTTCTTGGACTTTTCCGCAGCCCTAGCAGGCATCGGTCCTAGCAACCCCGTCATTGGTGCTGACATCTCTTTGAGGCGCGCGTGGAACACAACGCGCCGTCGACCCGGGCCTGGTCCTTATCGAACGGCGAGCTGCCCATTGCTCGCCGTTCGCAAGCCCGCGCCTTCGGTGGCCGGGAATCGGCCTGCGATTCCCGACGCCCAGGGCGTCTCCTGCGGCGGCTAGGGGCGTGAGGGCGCAAATTTTGCCTCTCCCTCACGCGTTCTGCCTCCTCCTTCGCTAACATTACTGCTTCGCAGAAGGAGGTGACGGCTTCCCAAGCCCTCTCGCTCCGTACCATGGCCTGGACCAAGGCCGGACGCGAGAGATCGCCACCGCCAATCGCCTCCACGAGGACACGGCGGTGCTCCGCCCAAGCCGGGCAGACCTGCACCGTATGCTCCACCGTGTCCTCCGGGCGATCCACACAATGGTGACACCCGGGCGTTTCCTCCCGCCTTATCCGGAACAGGAACCTCCCGAAACAACCGTGTCCGGTGAGGACCTGCGTCAGGCGGAAGGTGAGGACGCCGTGGCGCCTCTCTAGCCACTCCTCAAAGAGGGGACTTATCGCCGCAATTGTGGCGTGCCCAGCGCTGGGTTGCGACAATCGCACTCTCCATGCCGCCCTGAGATCCCGCCGGAGCTCTGTCCGCTGTACCGTGATTTCTCGCGGCAGCGGAGCTACGCCCCGGCGTTTCGCCTCCTCGCGCCACTCCCAAATGTGCGCGAGGACTTTTGCCTCCAGATCCCATGGCGATCGTAAGTGACCATGCGGTTCAAAAGCCCTTCGTTTCTGTGTCTGTTAAGCAACGCAAGGCATACCTCAACGCGTTCGTCGTGCCGGCGATCGTTCAGTTCGTGCGTGCCCTTATCAAGTTTTTTACCTTGTCAATTTGACGCATAAGGACCAATATTGTTTTGATGCTAACGTTGAAGGCTGCTGATAAAATTAGCCGTAGATTGAATATAGTCAGCTTTCACTATCGCCACCACGACCACGGGTTTCATTTTTTGGACCAAAATTTCCATGTCGGAAGCGTTCAAACCAGTAACGAGGCGTGCGTACGTTTGAAGTGATCACTCCGTACACAACATTAATGTTGCGAGCCGTTTGTGTGGGTGGCATTGCTACCGCGACGGAACACGTTTTCCATAGTGACTCGTATTTTTATCGTGTCCATATCGATGAAAAATATACAAATGTAGTGAAAACAAAACACCAATCAATAAACAAATGACCGAATTTGAAAATAAAAATCCATATTTTTTTAAATAAAATTCATTTGAATTTAGTATTTCTTGTCAGCTATACATAAATTACGTTTCGAATGGCCAGTATTGTAAACGGCAACTTCATAGGTAAAGACCTATTATTATAAAATGTAATTATTATTATAACATGGTCTCATAACGTTAGCTCGAGTTGAGAGGGGCTCGTGGTTAAATAGTAACAGCCGCACGAGTCGATCGAACGTTAAGCTACGTTTGCCGCGGTAGGTTCGTGGATGGGTGACCATCCATTACATATCGAGACCCCTCCGTGTCTCAGAAAGCACGTTAAGCCGTTGGTCCCGGCTGTCATTCGTAGATCTTTGACAGTCGTTACGAGTAGGCAGAAGCCCGAAAGTCTGACAACCAGTCTTACCAAGGGGTATCGTGTTACCCAGTACCTGGGTTATGAAGGTCAGACAGGCAGTCGCTCATGTAAAGTACTGCTATTCAGCTGCAACCGGTTGGACTGGAAGCCGATCCCAACATATGTAGTTGGGAAAGGCAGGCCGATTTTTGACTACTAGTGTTAGCAATGGTACTTTCATTTGTTTCTGTTCCAGGGTTATCTTACAACATGGAGTGCATACCTTATGTCTCTCGGTATACTAACTGCAATAAAGGTAAGCTTTTTAGTATTTGTTTTTATTTTTTTAATAATAATTTCTTAAAATCGCGAATGTTTTGTATTGTCACACTTTCAAAGGCACGGCAAGGCTTTTCTTAGCGAAGTAAATTGTGGGAAGCCCAGTGCTCCTGAACAGACTTAGTTGCATCTGCTGCCAAAAGTCCGTTCACCCGCCCCCTCGCCGATCTTAACAACGCCTCTGACGTCGCAATAAACGTGGCGAATGGGCCCAAACAGTATAAGCAACATAGATGTACCATCGAAACAAAAACAAGAAGGAGACAAAAAAGCTTCACCAGAAATTACAGCAATCAGCACCCTGATTACGTAACACACTATCAATCACAATCTGAATCGTTTTGAAAGAAAATGCAAATCCATTGCTTCATATGTTCGAAGAATTTGTCTGCTCAACAACGTAAATAACGCAATGAATGTTGTTGAACTGTCAAAATGAAAACCATTGCTACTGTTAGTGTGCTAGGCAATTCCCAAATATAAATTTTACTTCTGCAAAACTTTTAAAAATAAGGTTTCGAAATATTATTAATGTTCCTTGGAAGTATTATACATATAAAATACTCGAATGTTTTCAGCGCGCTATTTCCTGTGGATGTTATGTTGTACATGGCCTAGTCACAATTTGTACACATTTTGTTTTTTTCAACAAGCGTCAAGTACGCACGGATGTTTCCAGTGCAGTGCGCCGGCTGAGAACACACATCTGCTGTTTTCACATACCACGCGATTGATAACAAATTGTGGAATTTGCAACAAAATGATCGGCGACACAATAAATATGTCAACACACCACCTATTTAGAATTGATGCATTTCGTAACTAATATGTTTACAAATATTCGATTACTTCTTTTTCTCAAGCAGATGCATCACATTTGTAAAGTCTGACTAATTACATAACATAATGTCACGCCCGCCATCTCCGATGGGTGAGGCTGAGGTCTATACCATAGTACACACACATTTCGCCAGATTTGTTTACGTCTCATAAAACAGGGGGCGAGCCTATTGCCATCAACCGGGCACAAATCCAGACTCCGGCTGATACTGAGAAATTCAGGATGGTATAACATAATAAGACTTTCCTCGACCCGGGAATTGAACCCAGGACACCATGCTCACAGTAGCACTTGTGACCACTAGACCAGACGAGGCAGGCTGACTAATTAAACCATTTTTAAAACAGTTCCTCTTATTATGCAAACTGAAATAACAATTTATACTCTGTAACTTGTTCGTGTGTACGTTCACAGGCAACGTGTGCCTCGACTGTAAGACCTGCGCCTGCAACCATGAAGGCCAGTGGAACTGCACCATCACGCAACCGTGTCACAGCCAGAATCCTCCTCTCAATATTGATCACCGGGTCCTCGTTATGATAATGGAGGCTTTAACAGACAGTAAGTGTAATTATCATCATCTTTTAGCTGATAGATGTCTAGTGCTGGATATATGTCTCCCCCAAGCGTCGCCACAAAGACCGGTTTGGAGGGACTAGACATAGTGACATTATCATCATCTTTTAGTTGATAGATGTCTAGTGCTGGATATATGTCTCCCCAAGCGTCGCCACAAAGACCGGTTTGGAGGGACTAGACATAGTGACATTATCATCATCTTTTAGCTGATAGATGTCTAGTGCTGGATATATGTCTCCCCAAGCGTCGCCACAAAGACCGGTTTGGAGGGACTAGACATAGTGACATTATCATCATCTTTTAGCTGATAGATGTCTAGTGCTGGATATATGTCTCCCCAAGCGTCGCCACAAAGACCGGTTTGGAGGGACTAGACATAGTGACATTATCATCATCTTTTAGCTGATAGATGTCTAGTGCTGGATATATGTCTCCCCAAGCGTCGCCACAAAGACCGGTTTGGAGGGACTAGACATAGTGACATTATCATCATCTTTTAGCTGATAGATGTCTAGTGCTGGATATATGTCTCCCCAAGCTTCGCCACAAAGACCGGTTTGGAGGGACTAGACATAGTGACATTATCATCATCTTTTAGCTGATAGATGTCTAGTGCTGGATATATGTCTCCCCAAGCGTCGCCACAAAGACCGGTTTGGAGGGACTAGACATAGTGACATTATCATCATCTTTTAGCTGATAGATGTCTAGTGCTGGATATATGTCTCCCCAAGCGTCGCCACAAAGACCGGTTTGGAGGGACTAGACATAGTGACATTATCATCATCTTTTAGCTGATAGATGTCTAGTGCTGGATATATGTCTCCCCAAGCGTCGCCACAAAGACCGGTTTGGAGGGACTAGACATAGTGACATTATCATCATCTTTTAGCTGATAGATGTCTAGTGCTGGATATATGTCTCCCCAAGCGTCGCCACAAAGACCGGTTTGGAGGGACTAGACATAGTGACATTATCATCATCTTTTAGCTGATAGATGTCTAGTGCTGGATATATGTCTCCCCAAGCGTCGCCACAAAGACCGGTTTGGAGGGACTAGACATAGTGACATTATCATCATCTTTTAGCTGATAGATGTCTAGTGCTGGATATATGTCTCCCCAAGCGTCGCCACAAAGACCGGTTTGGAGGGACTAGACATAGTGACATTATCATCATCTTTTAGCTGATAGATGTCTAGTGCTGGATATATGTCTCCCCAAGCGTCGCCACAAAGACCGGTTTGGAGGGACTAGACATAGTGACATTATCATCATCTTTTAGCTGATAGATGTCTAGTGCTGGATATATGTCTCCCCAAGCGTCGCCACAAAGACCGGTTTGGAGGGACTAGACATAGTGACATTATCATCATCTTTTAGCTGATAGATGTCTAGTGCTGGATATATGTCTCCCCAAGCGTCGCCACAAAGACCGGTTTGGAGGGACTAGACATAGTGACATTATCATCATCTTTTAGCTGATAGATGTCTAGTGCTGGATATATGTCTCCCCAAGCGTCGCCACAAAGACCGGTTTGGAGGGACTAGACATAGTGACATTATCATCATCTTTTAGCTGATAGATGTCTAGTGCTGGATATATGTCTCCCCAAGCGTCGCCACAAAGACCGGTTTGGAGGGACTAGACATAGTGACATTATCATCATCTTTTAGCTGATAGATGTCTAGTGCTGGATATATGTCTCCCCAAGCGTCGCCACAAAGACCGGTTTGGAGGGACTAGACATAGTGACATTATCATCATCTTTTAGCTGATAGATGTCTAGTGCTGGATATATGTCTCCCCAAGCGTCGCCACAAAGACCGGTTTGGAGGGACTAGACATAGTGACATTATCATCATCTTTTAGCTGATAGATGTCTAGTGCTGGATATATGTCTCCCCAAGCGTCGCCACAAAGACCGGTTTGGAGGGACTAGACATAGTGACATTCTTATTGATATATGTCTCCCCAAGCGTCGCCACAAAGACCGGTTTGGAGGGACTAGACATAGTGACATTCTTATTGATATATGTCTCCCCAAGCGTCGCCACAAAGACCGGTTTGGAGGGACTAGACATAGTGACATTCTTATTGATATATGTCTCCCCAAGCGTCGCCACAAAGACCGGTTTGGAGGGACTAGACATAGTGACATTCTTATTGATATATGTCTCCCCAAGCGTCGCCACAAAGACCGGTTTGGAGGGACTAGACATAGTGACATTCTTATTGATATATGTCTCCCCAAGCGTCGCCACAAAGACCGGTTTGGAGGGACTAGACATAGTGACATTCTTATTGATATATGTCTCCCCAAGCGTCGCCACAAAGACCGGTTTGGAGGGACTAGACATAGTGACATTCTTATTGATATATGTCTCCCCAAGCGTCGCCACAAAGACCGGTTTGGAGGGACTAGACATAGTGACATTCTTATTGATATATGTCTCCCCAAGCGTCGCCACAAAGACCGGTTTGGAGGGACTAGACATAGTGACATTCTTATTGATATATGTCTCCCCAAGCGTCGCCACAAAGACCGGTTTGGAGGGACTAGACATAGTGACATTCTTATTGATATATGTCTCCCCAAGCGTCGCCACAAAGACCGGTTTGGAGGGACTAGACATAGTGACATTCTTATTGATATATGTCTCCCCAAGCGTCGCCACAAAGACCGGTTTGGAGGGACTAGACATAGTGACATTCTTATTGATATATGTCTCCCCAAGCGTCGCCACAAAGACCGGTTTGGAGGGACTAGACATAGTGACATTCTTATTGATATATGTCTCCCCAAGCGTCGCCACAAAGACCGGTTTGGAGGGACTAGACATAGTGACATTCTTATTGATATATGTCTCCCCAAGCGTCGCCACAAAGACCGGTTTGGAGGGACTAGACATAGTGACATTCTTATTGATATATGTCTCCCCAAGCGTCGCCACAAAGACCGGTTTGGAGGGACTAGACATAGTGACATTCTTATTGACCTATGCTACCGAAAAGCTTATGTCGGTTGAAAGTTGAAAGTCGTTGTAGAAATACGGCCACACTTTTAAAGCGACTGACACTTGTCTAGGCCCTGTGTGCTTCTCACATCCAGTGCCTTCCCGCAACCTTCACCCGGTTTTCGGTCCTCACACTTAACACTAAGTCATGGTGCTACCATCATTCTGTATATCAATATCTGCTTAGCTTTTTTCCAACTGTGTAAGGGTCGGTTTCCGACTGGAAGCCGAATAGGTTAGACTTAACCATGAGATATGTTACTTATATTCTACTCTACCTACTACTGCAGATACGCATCCAAGGAAGGCAAAGCGTTCAGTAACCGATAGTCCTCAAGTTGTTGCCAGTACTATGAACTTAGAGCAGCTGTCCGAGTGGTTATATGGAGCCAAACCTTTGAGTGTGAAGAAGACCAATCCAAGGGGCATTACATCAACAACTGATTTCGCCGTAATTGCGGACGACGTTGAACCAGCTTCCAAGATCACTACCACAGTAACTGGTAATCATCACATAGTGTTTTAAATAACGGTATTTTTTTTTTAAAACGTTGCCCCTCACTAGGAATTTCTCCTGTATCGTGGGTGCGTTTACAAACATTTAAAACTCACATACACAAACAGCCAGACCCGGAACAACTACTTGCAGGTCATACAAATATTTGTTCCGTGCGGGGATCGAACCCGCGACACGTAACGTAGCAGTCAATTGCTTAACCACTGCGCCAACCGTGCCATCTGACCGTATTAAGTCTGACGTTTGGCTGCTTCGCTAGTCTAGTGGTTCTAAGCGTGGGTGCTGAGCTTCTTGGGTTCGATTTCAGGGACCGGCACAGATTGCGCCCCATTAATTGAAAAGTTCACCCTCTACTTAAACATAACATTTGTAATCTGCGGCAACATCGTGGATTGTACATTTACCAACTTCAATTTTTTTTTTATCTTAGATACACACATAAAAAGTGTCGACTCGATTCCGGTCTTGATTGAATGTTTTCGAATGTGTAGGTCGACGAAGTACTCTCTACTTTTCAATTAAGACTACGCGATTTTTGCTTATGCTTGACTTTTCACCGTTTTTATATCCTAGCATTAAAATGTGATAAAAAGATAAAATAAAAGTTTTCAAAGGTTTTTATTGCGTGAAATAAACCATTAGTAGTCTGTATTTCCGCAATTAACGCGTATAACACAATTGCAGCAATTCATACTCAATATATATGTGTTCATCCAATAGATGGTAAACGTAGCGGCTTTTGGGAACGGAGATTGACTTTATGCAAGCGAAAACCTGATTTTTATTAACCAGCAAAAACGTGCATGATCCCTAGGCACTTTTGATGCGTGTATGTACAATTGTTTGTTTTCCCTAACAAAATAAATAACTAGCTAAAAATTTTATGTACAACACACTATACATCTCTGCCTACTCCTTCGGGGATTTCAGACATAATTTTATGTACGTTTTACTAGAGGTAAATGGATACTACTTGCCTATATCAATAGACGTGTAAGCAACGCTTCATTTGATCAACCTCATTTTTCAGATCCAACTTTGTCAGGGCTAACAAACACTGCAGTGACAGAGACAACAACCAGTGGAGACACCGATTATGTGGCGTTCGACGAAGTATTGCGCAACATTGCTATTGACCCCCAAACTTATAACCGAAGGAAGCCATTGGTCGATGAACCATTGGACAATATACTCAATAATCAAACTTTCAGTGTGGATTACATGATAATGGAAAAAGAAAATGCAACTAACGGTACCCCTAACGGTCACTTAGGGGATGTGATTAACTTCATGCTAGATTATGATGATGTTGTGACTGAATCTCCGGTCGCAGGCGCATCTGAAGTAGTGATTGATTTGCTGGAAACAGCTGGAAAACTTGACAATGTGAATGCTACTGAAGGTATGAATTAAAAGAATATATTTATTAATAAAATAGATAATGCTTAGTTATAATAGTAAATTATTATACCACTATTTACACTAGGTACTAAATTAAATAATTAACTCTACATAAATAAAAAAGGACACTAATCCAAAGAATACGTCTTCGGTAAATCAACTCTATACGTTGTGAATATGTATAGGTCTGAAATATAATCTTCTTTACATCTAAACAGTTCCGTGAATGATTGACTGACGAACTGACGGCACGGTTGGCGCAGTGGTTAAGCGATAGACTGCTGCGCTACGTGTCACGGGTTCGATTCCCGTACGGAACAAATATTGTTATATTGTTCCGCGTCTGGCTGATTTTGTATGTGAGTTTAAATGTTTGTAAACGCACCCACAATACAGGATAAATTCCGAGAGTGGGGCAACGCTTAAAAAAAGGCAAAAAAAAGACAATGCACACGGTTTATACTTATTAGAAAATCACCGAAAAGTAGTATAACGCAAGAATAAAAGAGAAGCATGTTGGACACATGCATCTCTTTTCTTCTTGCGTTCTACTACTTTTATATTATACATACTTACATAAACCTACGCCTTCTTACCATGGGGGTGGGCAGGAACTACAGAACGCCAGCTACTGCGATCCTTACATATTCCTTTTGCTTCGTTTACGTTCATACATCTGGTCATCCACGCACGCCGGTTGCGAGTTCAGCGCGCCTGTCCGTTCTGAAAAACGTCACTAACAAGGTCACTATATTATGTCCTCCTAAGACGTCCCCTCCCGACGTTTCCACTCACATCTGCCTTATAAATACCTTTTGTTAGTCGCCTTTCATTCATCCTCTCAATATGACCAAACCAACTAGTTTAATTTTAATTACGATATTAACTAACAAAAATAGTAACAAAGTTCGCAAATTAAATAACGACTTCATTACATTAAATTAATAAAATCGAGTTATGTATGTTTCCAGATTATACAACTTACAATAAAGATGAAGATCCAAACATCTTCGAAAACTTAAACGACATAATACAATACAATGCTCTTCACATCATGAAAAGAGACGTAACAGGCCAGGAGAAAATCACAACACCGAATGTGGTGCCAACTGTGACAATCATAGTAAACACCACAAATACTGCCAGTGCCGATAGAACTGAAGAACCTACAGATCTACAGGAAAATGTCCTCATACCATTAAATAAAATCATTACTGATAAGGTAACAGAATTAGAAAATTTGCAAAAAATCAAAGCAGACCTGCTAAAATATGTCAAAAGCACTATTCATCCTGACGATACCCCAATAGAAGCTAATTCTACCAGTAATACATACTTTTCTATTTACAACATTGCAATGGCGACTGGTTTAGATGTAGATCTAAGGAGAGCTAACCCAAACAGGTATGCAAAATATATGTTAAAACTAAAAAGTGATATTTTCGAAGTCATTAGAGACATATCTGGAATTCAAAAATATAAAAACTCAGAGCTACCTGAAGATTTAAAACGTCTCATGCATGCAATGAAGCGATATGTTTACAAGAATCAACTTATCGAAATACCAAAAAAAAACCAGTTAAGAAGACAAACAAGTTTTAGACGAAACATGGAGCAGACTAGTCGATGTGATCGTTTGTCATTCAAGGATTGTTTGGTGCAAGTCATCGAAGTAATTGACAAAGACACACCAAAGTCTAACGCTTTATCTCCGTTATCACCAGCCTCCAGGAAAATCATGAAACATCTCATTAAATATTACTACGTAGATCCACTTGTGATGCCAGGTTTAAGAGCACACAACCCATATTATAATTTGACAAGTTATTTAAATAGTATCGGTAGTAAGTGGCCGGAAGTGACGGCTAATCTCATCAGCAGCACTCCTTTTGCAAGCCTTCACAGAATGAAACTATTGCATTGTACTTTAACTTTGGATATAAGTAAACTTAACGATGCTATTGGCATAGTAGAGTTTGCTCACAGCAGAAGAATGGTTTCTTCATTAGGTAAAGTGAGTGATGATACATTAGATAGAATAGACGCTGGACTGACTGCAATTCATAACAAAATAATAATGTTAATCAAATACTACAAGCAAATTATACCAAAACCAGTAGTGACTAAACAACCTTCAGCAGAGATAAAAAAAACTACCACCAGACCTCGACCATCTACTACCACAAAAGATCCAGCAGAGATACGCAAAACGAAAAAGCGCTCATTTATCAAACACATACGCAGCTTACTAAAGACTTCTAAGAACGATATCGCGGAACTTCTGCACAGAAAGGTTTCAAAATCAGAAATAGTGAGACAACTTGCTAAAAAGAGACTGGATGAAATATCAGAGAAAAGATACGGCGAATATGAGGAGACCATGAGGAGATGGCAAAATAACTTGGAACTTGGAGCTAGAATGAAAAGGTCAATTTTAGACCAGTTCCAGGCTCGTATCAAGAATATAATACCGCGATATCTAAGACATAAGGTAAACCCGAGAATACACGAGAATCAAAAGAACGCTACAGCTGACGCAACACATAAAGCCGACGTCAGGAAAAAGAAAAGGAAGGAAATGAAAGCTTCTAGAAGAGGTAAGGCAATGTTATATAAGAAAAAATACTTATTTTATATATGACGGTACGGTTGGTGCCGTATCTGAGAGACCAGCTTGTGCGTTACAAGTTCCAGATCCGATTCCTACACGAACAAATATTTGTATGGTCTATAAGTAGATACTTGTTTGGATTTAGTTTGCTGGTTACATTATACCACTTTTCAATACGATTAGCGCCTAATGACTATCGATTATAGTCCCGAACTTTCATGACAATCTAAAAAATATCGAACAAAAATTATACTTTTAAAATTAATATTTGTTCTTAGATCGTAAAGCCAGAAAGACCACAACACCAAGGTCGAGGAAACCAGTGACACCGAGGACAAGGAAACACACCACACGCCCCACGACACGTGCTTGGACCACCAGCGTCAGTAAATCAACCACTTCAACAATTATAACCACTAATACACATTGATCCAAACAAGATAGGAATCAACATAAATATTTTCTTTGGTTCAATCAATCCGAAGTACAAATAATAAAGTACACATTTTAAGGACAAGCTTTTTTAATTTCCTTCCACGAGTATATTTAATTTTAGCCCTAAGAAATGAATAAAAAGTTTTCTGCAGATTATTTTAAAGTATTGGCTCTACGTTGATTTATGTTATCAATTACTACTTTATTCTGAACAAAATGTCTCAGACAAAATTGATTCCACAATGTCATCATCATCTGCCTAGCCTTTTCCCAACTAGGTATGTTGGGGTCGGTCCACAATGTAACCTTACTTATTCATTCTTTTGGACTTTGCAAAATTAGGGGCTATATTGAAATCAATAAATCATTGATTCAGACAAGAAAGTAATATCTTCTGTGATTCAATCCATCCACAGTACTAATAGACATAAGAGAAGATTTTCTTTAAACTTTTCATTATTTCGCAGAATATGAGACTGCCTGCGAATAAAATTCTAGTAAAGATCTCTACTGGATTATCAGGAATAAGTTATTGAAGTGAAGTTTACTTTAGGCGCGTTGAGCACTTTTTGGGTGAACAAAAATCATAGAACTCGCGTCATCGTCACCGAACGCTTTTCATGAGCTATATGTATACTGTGTATATATGTGTACTTTTTGGGTGAACATTTAGCGTGAAACTCGCGTAATCGTCATCGCACGCTTCCCATGGTACATAGATATACCTCCGTGCGTTACAAACCAAAAATAATTCAAAAATAATAATCTAATAGCTCGACGATACAATTCACAAGTTACTTAGTTTCCACTTCTATCGGCAGTCCCCAAAGACTGCCCCGCATGTTTTTTTTTTGCAGATATTTTGTAAGGTATTGGTTTTACATAAAGTTATTACAAGTATATTCCTTAGCTCATTATATCATCATTGGCAGCCTTGTTCCACCCACAGCTGAGTATAGGCGTCTTCCATTTTGTGCCAGCTTCCCTGCAACCCAAAAAACCCAAAAAGGTTCTTTACAAAATGAATTCCACTATGATAACTTAAGTGTCAACTTATAGGAGACCAGTATGCCCATACTGGCATACCTGGTGGGCTCAGCAATAGTAGGAGGCAAGGCCTTCAATAAAGTCAATACATTTTAATAAAAAATATTTATTAAAAATTACAAAAGTATCTAAAAATTTATGTTCTACAATCCCATGTTTTTTATGTTCAGCAGCTGTTTGATCAGATGGTCTTGTGTGACCCAGTTCGTGTGTTTTGCTTTCATTTTGTTTGGATCCTCCAGCAACACTGGAGGTTCCTTTTGTTGTTGTGTCATTCGACGCAATGATTTTTCACTAAATTTCGGTGTAGACGATACTGGAAAGAAACAAAAAATATTATCACTTTAGTTTGTTACTACGAGTTAGTTTGCATCTCAATTGTAAGGATGGATATAGGGCGTAGAGAATTACCAGAAATATCCCCCACGTCGTTTCGGTCTCCAGAAATACGAATTTTCTTTATCATCAACAGTCGAGTCTATTGAGGTTATGGCGGTATCTACAACGCCACATGCGAACTACGTAACATACTGACTTCACGCAAAATCCTGCATCGCGCAAGCAGAGTTTACCGCGCAACTAGCATATGACTCGCATGAGTGAACTTTACACCCTGTTCCTCATATCTCTATAAGGTCAATAGGTATTTTCTGAATATAAGGCATTTTCCGTAAAACTAAAAAAAAAATACACGTTCTTTGATAAAATCTAGCCTTTTACCACCCTCCTATAATGAATAGGCGCTATTAAATTAATTCCGTGCCCTGTAGAGACTACGTTAATCCCAGATTGGTTGTGGTTGCCAGACCAGACCATGTTAGTAGGGCCATACTACCTAATTATGCAAATCAAAATAATCAAAAATGCAATTAGACTTACCAACAAAATTATCGTTTGCAGGTTCATTTTGTTTCTGTAATACAAAAATCCGGAACAATTCATTAGCAAGTTTATAATTGCCAGTATCCAAATAATATAGAATCCTTTGAGCTATATTATAAGACATATCGTGTTTGACATCAGTGTCACTATCCTCTTTCAGCTTTAGAAACATCACCATTCGATTTCTGATCAGCTGGTTTACGATCTGTATCCTAGATATTTTCATCTCATCAGTTTCTTCACGAGGGTCATCGGCTCTAAGAATAGGTTTCTTCTTCAGTTTAGTTTTCAACATTTTGTCACTTGAATTCATTTCAGTAACGGATAATTTTCTAAGGTTCGATTTAACTTTTTCATTTACTTTTTCGCTCAACTTCAGTCTAGTCGCCATATTTCCGACAAATTCTTCCAGTTCAGCAAATTGTTCTGTAGGCAGTTTGGTTAGATTGTCGAAGGAGAGTGTTATTTCACCTATTATATTTATTGAGTCCTTAACATCTTGCTCTAGTGCTTTAAGCAGTATGAGTTTTCCTGCAGCTGGAACATTCACTAGTAACGCATGGTGCTTATACGTAGAACTACTATTTTCAATTCTGTCCATGATTTTCTTTATTGCATTATATGATTTGGGAATTTGACTTTTTGACGATCTACGAGTCTTTGAATTTGATTTACCATTTAAGTTTTTAACTAACCGTTCCCATACAACAGCGGATTTGGGCCTCTCTGTCATTATGTCACCAGTATTTCTTCGTGACATGGCCACTTTCATTTCCTTTTTTAATCCTTGTAATATGTTTGCAATTTTTTTTACTGGGTCAATATTTTCTTCCTTTTTAAGAATTTCTGTTCCGTCTGCTTTTAAAAGGTTATAGATACAAGGTAACGCATCTTGTACTTTAATGTTATCTTTAAAGCTTACTCCTCTGGCACTCTGTATCTCTATTAAATCTTCCATTATTGTTTTCAAATGCGCTTTAAGTTTCTCCTTTGTCGAATTAAACTTATAAGAATCAATGCCCTTAATACTAGATGGCATATTCTTTTCTTCAATTTCTTTTTTGGTTGTTTCTATTGTTTGTTTTTGTGTTTCATTTGGAGATTCTAGGATATTGGCCTTTTCAGGTTCTAGTAATTTTATCAAATCACTAAACGATTTTAATTTGAAAAATTCTGACAAGTTGAGTAAAATATTCCCTTCAACGCTTGGCATCGGTTCAACTTCATAGTTTTTATTGTTCAGTAAGCAATCTGGATTACTATCGACATGAGTTAAGTAGTCCAGAATCATTTTATCTTTAGCTGACACAGTCACATTAGTTATATCAACATTGTACATTTTTTTTAACTTTTTCTTTAGGTTATCACTACCTTTTAGGAAGTTTTGACTCTTGATTCCGTTTGTTATTTTCTTATTATTTCTTTTTGGCAACATTAGCTTTGTTATTTTTTCTAAAAGATTTCCGAACATATTGAAAGAGTTTTCCTCATCGTTAGTTAATTCAGTGTCAATGTCATGCTTTTTATCATTTGAAAGTGTGTGGTTAAATACTAATTTGGGTCCATGTTGCAAGTCACTTAGATTGCCTTGAATATGCTCAAACTTTTTTATTAAATCTAGCACGTTGTTTATTTTGGCTATTGCTTTTATGGTAGCCTCATATTGGTTAATTTCCGTCTCTGCTTTAGCCTTTTTTTGTTTAATATTCATATCTTCTTTACTCTTTTGTAGTTTATCGTCCTTATCCTTGTCATTCTTTCTACAAGGTAATTTAGCTGAAGTTTCCTCATCGCTAGTACTATTCACATTGTATAAAAACTTATCTGGTTCACTAATAGTCTCACAGATAGAAATATTTTTGGCATCTTTATGCTTGTCTATTGCACTTGATAGCTGTTCCAAAGCATTTTTCAGAAACGTTTCTTGCCTCATATTTAGTGGCTCTTTGAAAAGTTCTAGTAAGTCAGCAATCTTTTGATGTTTTAATCGGTCTGTTTCTGTTGAGGATACAGCTGCATCTTTTTCCATGTTCCATAATTTATTTAAAAGATTGCCAGCAATGAAGGCCATTGCAGTCAAAGTGTCATTTTCTGGAGTGAAAGTGATGTTTGACACTGGAGAAGCACTGGCATCTCCAACAGTTTCACTGCCTTGTTTCAATTCGTTCACTACAATCTTTGAAAGGTCGTTGTTCTTCGTATTTTGTGTGTAATTACCAAGCACAGTTTTTAAATTTTCATGGCTTGAATCAAATTTGGTTTCTTGTTCTATTTTATTATCACTTATTTGGTTGTATGCCTTGGGTTGGTTGTATTCAATCTGCAGTGCGTTGCTGGTAGTGTCTGCGAAGCCCGATCGTCTTGAACCAGTGAGTGGCGGCGTCATGTCGATTTTCTTAGCAACCAATGTCCCCGTTAGGTTAGAGTCCTTTAGTGTATCTACAGGGTAAAATTAAATTGGTAAATTACATTATGAAAAGATACCAGTTGGTTTTCCTTTGGAGCGTAGATTTTCGTCTCAGTATAATATTTATTATCTGTAGAAAAATATTATTTCAACGTACCTTCGTTTATTTCATCAATTGCGTCATAGTATTTAACTGTACTATTGTGACTAGAGTTTTTGCTAGTATTACTTGTCTTGACAACCGATCTTTTACTGTGTTTATTATTTTTGCTATTAGTAGATCTTCTCGGCCGAGATAAAGACAAGCCAGCCAGAAATTCATCCAGCTTCTGGTTCTGACGGAACGGAGCTGCAATAATTAAAGAGATATTAAAATGTATTACTGTTTTGCAGTATACTAAATATAACACTTACCTCGATGACCGTCTCATGTTTTGGAATAAAAATAAAACTAAATGATTGATTGTGCAATAGTGCTGTATTAAGAAACGTGCGAATCAGTGCTCTTGTCGAGGTATTGCTACCAAATAACCTGGAACACAACAGATTTTAGAAGTTAACACTTTAGTCTAGATAGATGTGCAAAGAGAAACAATTTTAAATTTACACCAAAGATTAAATTACATTCAAATAAATGAAAATCAGGAAAGCATTGCAAATAGAACGAGTAAAGTAAATGAAGCAGTAAAAGATGTAAGCCGTAATGAATAGAAGAGTTTATGTGAAGGAACTAACACACAAGCCGTACCTAGTAAGTCGTCTTGCTCAGATATCACATGAGGAGCTGGCACGTACGGGCTCTGCGACACCTTTATATTGACACGCTTCTTATTCACATCTATTGAACAAAAAATTAGACATACATACAATACATTTAAAAAAAACACAATAAAAATTGATAAATTAAAACATTACAACTATTTTCCTAAGAAATACATCACAGAAACAATTTCATCTAATATACTCTTCGATGCACTGCTTGTGTGTGAAAGCAGAGTTGTTATTAACGGACCAGGTAATCTCAGACTATGTTATGGCCTTCGGATCTTAAGAAGTCATATTCGTTACCCCCAAAACCTTACCGTCAAATTCAAAAGGACGCCTTTTACAGAACACTACAGTGTACTGCTTTCCTCGGTATATAATGTACAATGTATATCTGAATTAATACACATTATGATAGCAGTTTGTTCAAAATCGTTTACTGAATCGATTTTTATAATTTATAAATAATGGTAATTTATTATCCCAAAACAAAATTACTACATAAACTACAGTCAAACTTCCGCTTTCTCCCACAATCAGTATAACTAATTTATAAATAAACAATGTTTTATACAATATAGCAAAAATTCAGTGTACGTATCATGATTTTAACATAATATTAGAATTGGGGTGGTCTGTGGTGGGCGTTAATTCCGGGACATGTTGTATAAATGTACGTAGGGCTCACATTAGTAGAACATCCACACGACCACCTTGACGTCTGGCTGGTATTTTAGTCAGAGAGTAAGATAAAGACTGACTTCCATTCTAGGATTGAGTAATGAACTTCTGTTGTCTCCGATCCGGCTGATATAAATAGTCCTTAACACATGAAATAGTTAAGCAATACCCTAGTCACTGTCGCACAACTGTCAATCTACAAGATAGAAAAGACAGCATGTCTAAGCCAACGCACATGCTAAATAATGCGTACCTCGGTACCGTTCACGGCCTCAGGCAATCCGACTTGCGAAGCGACTCGCACACGTCACCCTTTTCCGCCCGTGTCGCTCCGCAAGTCGCTTCGCCGTGACTTATGGCATGCTCTAAGCCCTCCTAACCACGGGCGATTTTTTTCTGGATGTGGATTTTCAACGCATTGCCTAGAGTTGAAAATACAATAGCGTATTTTTTTAACGCGCTGGGATGCATGCTATTGAATTCTCAATGCTCGGTTACATACCGAGAATAAAAATCCAGTACGAAATAAAAACCCGTTACGTTAAAAATCGCCCATGCGTACCTGGGCGATTTTACCACATATTTTATTTGTTTCCTCTCGCTGTCGCTTGAGCGCTAGCTCGTGGCCACGGCGTCAGAGTAAATTTCGTTGTAACACTCACCATTCTCCAACATTTGGAGAGCATCGTCAAAGATATCATCACCCTCTTGGATATTGTCATCCGGAGAACCATCATTATCATCATCGTGACATTCCTTTACATCTTGGCAAGCCCACTGCCCGTCACTGTCGCATTTGCAACGGCTACAGCCCGTACATAAGTTATCTAGAAAAGTACAAGAAAATCTATGTAAAAAAAAAATCACTTTTCGTGTCTGTCTGTTTGTCTGCTTAGTTCTTCTAACCCACAAAATTTATTAAAGATGCGGTTTTCACCATCATTTAGAAAATGTATCCCGGAAGGTTTATGTGTAGAACACATTCATATTTAACTTGGATATAGAACAGATATCTCGATGTTAAAAAGGGCCGTTGAGGGACCTTAAAAAGGTGGCTGGGACAGACTCGTTAGGGAAGGTGAAGGACAGAGCGTTATGGCGCAGCCTGGGAGATGGCTATGTCTAGCAGTAAACTCCGATCAGCTGAGTTGATTGCTGACGATGTTTCGACAAGTCGCCACATGCGCCACGCCACACAGAATTCACAAAATGTGCTAAAAATAAAATAAGGTTTAATTTCTTACATTCATTGCAGTCAGTGTACTCCGAGATGAATGGCACACATTTCTTCTTAGTTCGTACATTACCAACGTGATTTACTGAAATTTCAATTTCGTTTTATACTGGTGATAGACATGTTCTATATTTTGGATTATAAGAAATAATAAGGTTTCTTTTAACTCTTCACTTGACTACACTGCCGTATAATAACAACATCTCAGTTTTCATTTTCTTATACCTACTAGCTCCTTCACGTTTATCGTTGGCATTGTTAACTACAGGATCCCGTATTTCTCCACTGCTGAAAATAGGACTCCCTATGACTGCCAAAATATTCGTGTGTAGCCAATTGCTATAATCACCACGGTTTTCAGTCGAGTTCTTGATTGTGGTTTGTCTTTGAGGTAGAAGATTGTAGTGGGTGCTTCTAGTATACCTACTTGGAAGATATAACAATTTAGGAACTGAACCTACAACATTTCTATCTACCTCACCCCATTTTTATCACTGCAGGCTTTATTGAAAAGTATAATAATATCTCAAGCCAAGTATCCCATCTTCAGAAGATGTAGATTAGTTTGTATTAATCGCAGTATCCAGTAGTGTTTTTTTTTATATTATCGGTAAGTTTTACAATCAGTTACTTCAATTTTCTTACCTATTCCATGATGATGCTACTAGCTTTCTTATAAAAAATTGTCCGTTGTAACACGATTAAATATACCTATATGAGAAGATATAATAAATAACCTATCTCTTCTAACATTTTATAGTGGTGTCGAAGCCGATAAGTGGGATTTTTAGCAATTTCTGTCTATAAACGAATTATCATATGGACAACAAAACTAAAAGAAATATAAATAAAAAAGGTGCTCTTGGTGCAGGTGTAAATAAAACGTTTCAGATTGTGCAAAATGTTTGTGGAATAGCTTTTGAAAACGTGACTTTAAAAAATAGGTCAAATTGAAATAAATTAACTAAGGTTTGAAAAACGTGCAGTTTGAAAATAATTTAACAATGTGCAGAAAACAGGACAAAATAAAGTTATTACAATCTCGAAAATTGATATAAAATATTTAATAAAATAGTACACAAAATTATAAAAGTGGAAATGAACACTTGACACACAACACAAATCACAGACACAAAATATATAGTCTTCTGTTTCTTCTTGATTTATAACTTTCGTTTTAGGTAATTCAACGATTGAGATATCTAAAGAATACATTTTCCTTTTTTTAACTAAATCTTTCTTCGCTATTGACAGTTTTTTACATTTAGTTACTGTGTTTTAGATTCATTACGATTAATCATATATCGGAATGTTTGTCTTCATCTCAGTGTTGAATACTTTCGACGTTTTCATTCAAAGTTTTGTTAAACACTTCAATCTGGTGTTTTCTAGATTAGTTCTTTTGGAGACCCACATTCATTAATTTTTTTTTTCAGCAGACGATAATTCATGACTTCTTTTTAATCGTTGTTCACGATGAAGTCCACGTAATCTCCTTTCATAGACGTCCCCTTCTGTCCCAACAGATTTTCCTTCGGGATTCGCATCATCATGGTTCTCAGCTTATTTCGTACTTTGTTGTGGATCTGCCTTCGGTGACCATCAGGATGGTTGCAGCACAGTGTGTCGCCTCCTGCAAGCACCAATCTTTATTTTATTATTCGGAATTACACAAACCAATTGTTATTTGTGAAAGTTTTGCCAATGTCAGGAGAAACTAGTTATACATAAGACATAATTCAGCGAAGTTGGCTTGCAAAAGGCGACGCTTAGATTTATCGAATGATAAATGAAGATGATTAATGGAATGTGCAAAAAATTCCATCCAAGACACTCTTCCGTCATCTTTGGTGAGGTTCAATTCAAATCGATTTCAGGTCAACTTTTATAGCAAAAATTGACATCAATACAGTGTTATCGTTATATCTTTTCATCGTTGTGTCAAATTGTCTTCGTGAGTAATTATTAAACACTTAACTTTAACATGAATTATTACACACTTATATCAAAACAGTCACAGTAAAAAACAATAAAGAAAAATTCACTCAATCAAATATACCAAAAACAATAACAACGCAATAACAAGAATCTAGAAACAATATAACTCAATTACAATTACAAGGACCAACAAGAACCACAAACCCAAAGAAATTACAATAATAACTATGAAGCATACCAGCTTCCAACATATCGAAGATGCCATTATCCATAGTCCTTCTCAGACGATAGGACAGCTGTCTGAAGTAGGTAGGTCTGTCTTGTTCCATAAGCGACGTATATCTGTCCCTCACATTCTTGTCTGATCTGATGACTCGGAAGAAGTTGCAAAAGGAAGCGTCCCTACTGATGCATCCGACGGATTCGCCAGACACAGAACAGACACAGTAGTAGCAAGTAAACTCGCTTTCGTAGTCGAGAAGAGACTCCACGTCAGCCCCGACGTCCACGTCGGTGTCGTTGGCAGTTACGCTGTTGGTGTAGTAGGAATGGCCGCGGAAGCACTTCGCTTTGGCACTGTAGGGGATCTCATCGTTGTGCCATATGTAATCTGTGATGAAAGTGTGATTGGAATTTTTTGTATATTTTTTTTGCTGGGCCTTTTGTTGCATGGTTGCATAATTACATGATAATAACGATACATATAGACATTAGACACATTTGCCCTTTTAATTTGTTGGTGACCTTCTATTTATGTAGTAGGTATATGAAAATTAAAGTAGATGGTTAATCAAACTATTTCTAGGAAGTTTCCTATTATATCAAAATTCTAAATCTAAACCTACTTACTAACTTAACTACTTCCCAAGTACCTAAAGTAACAAATCTGAGAAAGGTTTCACGGTACACTGTTTTAATTGACATAAATGCAATCAAAACTTTACTTTTTATTGCCACCTGCACCGTCGCCACTAACCTCGTCGAATCCTATTGGCCAGATTACTAGTATGTTCGTAAGGGAGACCCAAGTCGAATTTATCTGTAATATCTTTTAGCACCAAACATTCGTTGATATTTTCTGCGGGTCTATTGCTACAGTATTCATTTTTTCCATCCGCTGAGCACACGCATATCCTGCAGTGTTCATCTTGCGATGGTATCGTCATATGATTCTTTCTAGTGGGTACTTTTCTTAGTCGATATTCCTCGGAGTCGGACTCCTCCTGAACCGTCACATCGACCTGGTTCTCGGAGATCTTAATGACGGTGCGACCAGGGACACATTTGTATCGAATGCCATCAATGCCTTCGGCCTTCGGTGACGGGTGGTTGTAAAAGAAGTCTATAAAGTTGTTAGTGCGTTAGATTTGTATTGGTTTTGGTAAACACCCTAGCTTTAGACAAATATTTGTTTTTTTTCATCTACTGTCACTGACCACTTCAGTGTTGACTTTTCCCGCCGTATATATATATATATTTGTTTATGTATACTTCTGGCGCACTATCTATTTTTAATCACTTATTGCAAATTAAAAACAATTGTAGTATTCTATAAGTTTCTGTTTCGGTATACACAAAACCGATTTATAAAAAAATTTAAATTAGACAGCGCGCTTAGTATTTTTTTTAGACGCCATCTTGGCTCGTGACCATCACAAATCTTCACATGAAGTCAACACCGTATGTTATCAAACTACTGCAAATCATAGGCCTCATAAAATTATGATAACATCACTTCTATCAAATTAATTAGTGGTGTCACCACCTGTCTTCTTAAACTAAAGTTACTCACCAGCGACGACCACGTTGACCATCAGGGTCATAGCGATGAGCACTATAATCGTCAGCTTAACTTCCATGGTGCACAAACTGACGGTACAACAAGCAATGGAGTTTTATACGACGTTACACATCAATGGAGGCTTTGATTCATTGTTTATGAACACAGAGACGAATTGAATCGACCATTCTGTAATTGTATTTTGTGGCTTCAGGGGGGTTAAATTCAAATAAATTATAAATTGTTATTATCAACCGACTTCCAAAAAACACTACGAAGTGAAAAATAACTTCAATTTCAAAAGTTGGTGTCTTTGGTTTTGTATTATCGTTTTTTGGCACTGACTTCAGATTTTTTTTTGTGTGGTAGAAATCACTGATTGCGAAAAAAGACTCACCTTTTTGTCGACTCCATGAATGTATCCCTTTAGTTGGTGCGCAATAAAGAAAAGATATTCTACTTATCTACCTACTAACATCTATTAAACAGAGGCAATTCACGTATTTTTATGAACGGTCGCATTCTAATCTCCATCTCAATCTGTCCAAAATTACCTTTGTTTTATTATGTTTCTAGTCGCTTAGATGAGATTGCGACTAGATTTTCAACGATTTCTAATACAAGAATTGGTCTTCCGAATTTAAATCAATTTAACGCTCAGATCCGTCTCTGTATCTCATGAATGCCGTAAAAAACGACTCCGCTAACAAGCGACCGGCACAATGAATCCTTATCAGACACCTTACCACACCTGCGTCGATGACAAGCCCACGCGTTCATCTGGCCGCCGCCGCGCCGCTGATAAACACGATCTTGTTAGCGTTGCAGTGCGGAACAGGTTTGCAAACTTGTAGCAGGTTGGAGGTTCTTAACCTGGTGTTTAGCGATGTCGTGTTTTTAATACACCAGCTGTTCCATACATTATGATCGTGAAGATCTGTATGGGTCTTTTGTATGGAACAACGGATTTTATTTTATAACCGACGAAATATTTCAACGCTCTGGGGTGGTCTGGAATCCTGTACCGACTCCATGGTTCGTGAAAGTTTTCATTAAGATGATGCATCCTTCCACCGTGTTTATTAAGGGGTCATCCATAAATTACGTCGCACATTAATGGCCTCCCCATTAATTTTGACGTGAGAGGGGGTAGAACAAAGTGTGGCATCGAAATTAAAACTCTAAATTTCAACTCTAACGATAGACTTTTAAATATTAATAACTCTATCAATTTAACTATTTCACTTCATAATGGTCACGCAAAAATGAAAAAATCCTGTAACAAGAACGGGGAAAAATCATGAAATTCGTGTGACGTCATTTATAGATGGCCTAATGTTGTATTTCTAGATTATGTAGGTACGTCCACTTCCTACCCGGATGTTGATGGCGCATCGAGTTTTAGAAAGAGACTGTCGCACAGTTAGGCACGAGTGACAGAAACAGCGATTTACAAAGCTGAACTTTTGGAAAGCTCCGTGTGCCGAAAATTACGTTGTGAATTGTAGAAGGAAAACGCGCTAACACAGACACGAGAAGCGACTTTGTTTTATAATATACAGGTGGCAGCGACATCAACGCGCTAACACAGACACGAGAAGCGACTTTGTTTTATAATATACAGGTGGCAGCGACATCTACGCGCTAACACAGACACGAGGAGCGACTTTGTTTTATAATATACAGGTGGCAGCAACATCGACGCGCTAACACAGACACGAGAAGCGACTTTGTTTTATAATATACAGGTGGCAGCGACATCGACGCGCTAACACAGACACGAGAAGCGACTTTGTTTTATAATATACAGGTGGCAGCGACATCTACGCGCTAACACAGACACGAGAAGCGACTTTGTTTTATAATATACAGGTGGCAGCGACATCTACGCGCTAACACAGACACGAGAAGCGACTTTGTTTTATAATATACAGGTGGCAGCGACATCTACGCGCTAACACAGACACGAGAAGCGACTTTGTTTTATAATATACAGGTGGCAGCGACATCTACGCGCTAACACAGACACGAGAAGCGACTTTGTTTTATAATATACAGGTGGCAGCGACATCGACGCGCTAACACAGACACGAGAAGCGACTTTGTTTTATAATATACAGGTGGCAGCGACATCGACGCGCTAACACAGACACGAGAAGGGACTTTGTTTTATAATATACAGGTGGCAGCGACATCTACGCGCTAACACAGACACGAGAAGCGACTTTGTTTTATAATATACAGGTGGCAGCGACATCGACGCGCTAACACAGACACGAGAAGCGACTTTGTTTTATAATATACAGGTGGCAGCGACATCGACGCGCTAACACAGACACGAGAAGCGACTTTGTTTTATAATATACAGAATCAAATATTGTCATACAGTGTCAAATATTGACACTGCCAGCAATGTATATAATGGAAACTGCATTGTTTGTAAAAAAAACCCGCATTTATTTGTCAGCTTATCTGCAGTCAGAAGAAATCCATTGCGTACTCAATATTGTAACAAACTATGTAATGTTAAATGTAAAACCGCCTTAATGCGTAAAAGCTTTTTCGACAACGCTCCAAAAATTTATAATAAAATACCGGATGCCATTAAAAATATGCCATTAGTAAAATTCAAAAAGGCACTAGCTTGCTTAGTGACAAATGTTACTACACACTGGATGAATTCTTAAATGATGGCTCAATATAGTGCTTTGTTTCTATGTTATATAGAAAACTTAAATGATGAATTAATTTGAGGTTGAAATTTAATTAATATTGACATTTAATAATTTTTGACATTTTCAATTATTCTGACACAGTTTTTTTTTTGACATTGATAACTAAATAATTCCTCATTTAAATCTGACATCGTTCAATTTTTAAACAATAATATATAATTGCTATGATTTATTTTGAAATTTTAATTATGCATGATGTTCAAACATATTTTTTGTTTATTTTAAATTCATAATATTTAGATAGGTTCACACCATATTTATACGCCTCCTGGCATAACATAGCGTTCTGTTCACTAAACTCAAGATCTGTATTTCTTTACCTGTGTCAACAAATAACAGTGATTTGATTTGATTTGATGGAACAGCAATAACTTTTTTTAACCCACAGAATATTTCAACTCAGGGGCACGAAATCATGTACTGAATCCAGGTTGCGCGTCAACCTCTTCCACCCTGTCATAGTTCGCGAATTAAACAGTCAACCTCGTAATTGCTTTATCAACAAAAGGTCATAAAATTACAAGGTCTTTTTGTCTATGTGAGAGTGAGAGTAGACATGTAGTTTCAACCTTAGTGAAGTTCCAATTTAGTGGGAATTGTTGTCAAAAGTCACAAAACATAATGAGGTCGATACTGGGAGTACAGTTGCGGTAGGTAACTCTAGCCGCCTGGCATTCCACCTTGTCTGCAGCCATTCATACTGTTATTATCTATAGTCGAATTCCTTTAGATCATAGAATAGAATACTCTTTATTATGTACACCAAACAATCACAGATATGAATTTAGTAATTTTACATAGATAGGGCGACACAATGGGCGGTCTTATCGCTAAAAATTTATTTTTCTTCTCTTTGATAAGTGTATGACTTAGGACGAAAATATTTACTATTCAACTTATACTAATAGAATAAAACTCAATAAAAGTGACTCTTAATTCACTATATTTACAAATTATCAGGTACACAAACTAGTAAAATACTAAAATCTTCAAGCCGCTCATAAAGACACGATTTATTGCATAAAAAAATATTATCTACGTAACACGCGTCGTCAGTAAATTCATTGACACTTGATCAAGTACTTGAGTATACTTATTAGATAGAATCTCATTAAATTTGATTATTTTATTTGTCCTTTTGTTTTTGTAAGTAAGAATTATGATTATATAGGCACCCGACGCACCGCTGTCGACTAGGACGCGACTAGCTAGCAACGATTTTCTCGCTCAAGAAACGTACAAAATATTGTAGTTCCATAATAAAAGATAAACATACCTACACATGTATATTAAGGCGATTATCACACTGCCACGCATGACGCTGCATGTTGCGTGTCAACGCACCTACGCGCGTACTTGCGGGTGCGTGCTTTCTATACAAACGGAGATACTTACAAGCAAAGACATTAAATTTAATCTCTTTGCTTACAAGCAACGTAAGAACACGCACTCCCGCACCCCGCTGCATGATGCGGTGCAGTGTGCGAATCGCCTTAACGCTCCCGCAAACAGGCGCGACGCGATTCTAGTAGAACAATTTCTATAAAAACGTCATGGAAATTGTTCTACAAGAGCCGCGTCACGCCTAGCTGCGGGAGCCTTAATAGTTGATCGCTGACTGTTCACACAGCCGCGCCGCCGCTGGCGAGTAATCGTTTGTTGCAGCAGGTTGCAGCGAATAGAGCTATCAAAGAAAGTACTCTCAACGGTGCTCGCTTGGCGGGCAGAACACTCGCTGAGAGACTCACGTTTGGTATGTACTTACGTACGCATACCAGCGAGTGATCGCTCGGTATGCTCGCCAACTCGATTTGAAAGTCAGCGATCAACTATTAACATATGTAGGTATCTCTTTTACTTACAGGGGACCTGCAATCTTTTGTACATTTCTTAAGCGAGGAAATTATAGAGGTATCCGAAAATACCCCATGTATGTTCCGCGATTTTTTTATAGTTTAGGAGATATTAATATTTTTTTTAATTTTTGGGGAATTTCTTCGGGGACATCCTCAAAAATTTATAAGTATTGGTCGACAAGCTCTTTTTATGTTTTTTTGCGATGGGACTATCATGAAAAACCCTTTCATGTACTTATAACAAAAAATATCTTCCTAACATTAGTGCAAGACACAATATTTTTTATTGAAAGTGACATATTAACATTCTTACGATTAAAAGTTGAATTTCGTTTACAATTTAAAAAATTACTAGTAGAACTTGAAACATTTGTTAACATTTTTCCCAAGAAATTAAAAAAATAATAATTTCAAACTCAAACTCAAACTCAAACTCAAACTCAAACTCAAATTCTTTATTGCATTCATGTGTACATTCAGTTGTTACATGTAAGTAAGTTCCAACATGAAACCCGGTTAGGGCACGGCAACATAATAAATAGATTTAACAAAACAAGCATCCAGTCAGTAGGTATACTGGATTGCGAGTTTGTTAAACAAATATAATATAACTAATATAATTACTATCGAAAACATTTCTAGTACCTATTGGGTTTATAGTTATTTAATAGATATCATGAGGTTATTCAATATTTCTAAACGTTTTTTATTTTTTTTATTTTACATATTTATCCAACTAAATCGAATATTTATAAAATAACATAAAGTATATTAACAATTATTCAATTATTTTACGTGTAGGTATTAATTATTATATTTTATTAATTTGTATCAGTTATTAAAATTAAATAAATAATATCGTTAATTTGTATGAATATTTATTAATTTATATTCTCTATTAAATTTATATTTTATTAATTTGTATGAATTACTATATTTTATTTTATTAGTTTATATTCTCTATTTTGTTTACATTTTATTAATTTGTATTAATTATTACAATTTATTTTTTACAATTTATTAATTTATATTCTCTATTTTATTAGCATTTCATTATTTTATTTATAAGTTATGTGTAAGTGTATGTATGTGTTTATTGTATTTTTGGAATTATCTATCTATCATAATTCACTATTTTATTCTAAGTATTCTGCGACCGAGTAAAAGCATTTTTGTGTTAGATATTCTTTTAATTTTCTGTTAAATGTATTGAATTTGGGTTCTTCTTTAATTTGTTCCGGTAATTTGTTGAAAATTTTTACTGCCATGTAGTATGGGCTATGGTAAAGCATTTTAATCCGAGATTGTGGGAGATATAATCTATTTTTATGGCGTGTGTTTACATTATGCAAGTCTTTTGTTTTTGGGAAAATGTTGCTATTTTTAAATACAAATATGCAAAGGTCATGTATGTATATAGAAGGTAAAGTTAGGAGTTTTAATTTAACAAAATATGGCTTACAGCTTTCAGTATTGTCAATATAGGCCAGTATTCTAACACATTTTTTTTGGATTATAAATACTTCGCTTGCGTTTACGCTGTTACCCCATAACATCACTCCATATCTTAGCCACGAGTTTGCGTAGGCGTAGTATGCCGAAAGTGCCGTTTCTGTATCTGTGCTATGCTTAAGTTGAAACAAGGCTTCCTAAACTATTAAAAAATCGCGGAACATACATGGTGTATTTTCGGATACCTGTATATATTTTTTTTTATTGCCTTTGGTTTTTGAACTGCCCTGTATAGCAATCAACCATTTTATTGCCTTTGGTTTTTGAACTGCCCTGTATAGCAATCAACCATTTTATTGCCTTTGGTTTTTGAACTGCCCTGTATAGCAATCAACCATTTTATTGCCTTTGGTTTTTGAACTGCCCTGTATAGCAATCAACCATTTTATTGCCTTTGGTTTTTGAACTGCCCTGTATAGCAATCAACCATTTTATTGCCTTTGGTTTTTGAACTGCCCTGTATAGCTATCAACCATTTTATTGCCTTTGGTTTTTGAACTGCCCTGTATAGCTATCAACCATTTTCTCGTATTTTCGGATACCCCTAGGTATGAGGAATCTATATATTTTTTTATTGAAGTCATTAGTTGGACCACCTGAAGGTATAGTCGCTTCCTCGTCGACGGTGGGCCGGGTACCTCACTCAGCTATGTAATTTAATACCTAGTGTAAATATTTATTTGTATATTAATTCACTATTGCTTCAATACAGAAATTATATTTCTATTATCTATTTACAATTTAATATTTCCATCTAAGTTGGTCCCGAGTTCTGCTTCTCTAGATTCATCATTATATGCTTACTGCAGGCTACACATGCCTCTCAAATTATACCTACGCCCCTGAGCAAAGTTAAAATATTCTCTCTATCATCCATACTCCATACTAATATCATAATGCGAAAGTAACTCTGTCTGTATTTCTGTTACCTTTTCACGCCTTAATGACTGAACGGATTTGGATGAAATTTGGCACATGGATAGATTATGACCTGCACCCTAATTGCGTAGCACACTATAAATCATAATTTGAATCATTTTGAAGGATATTGCTAATCCATTGCTTCATATGTTCGAAAACTTTGTCTGCTCAACAACGTAAATAACCAATGAATGTTGTTGAACTGTCAAAACGAAAGGCATTCCTACTGCTTAGTGTGATACGCAACTTCCTACCTGGCTGAGTTCAGTCATACGATACATTTAATTCCGGTAATTCGTTCCGGCAAAAGCCAGTGTAGACATAAATGTACAACAGAAGTCCAACTTTCATCGTGAAAGTAACATCATGACTATTTGGGCAATGATTCAATAATACACCCGCTATATCATATTCAGTCTCACCTATCACCTGTCTTCAACTTTCCCCATTTAACCAGAACTGTTTTCTACGATCAGGAACCATCTATCAGGATTCCTTCCATCATCAAAACAAAGCCAGTTCACTATACTCCTTTAAATACGAGTTGAAAAACCAACAGCTATAATTATTATTTTCTACACCCTCTATCTTGGACCATGCTGTCAGCATTTCGTCTGGTGAGAAGCTGTGGATGGATGCCAGGTCCCGGTAGATGCAGGGTATCTTCAGCCAGGGCTTGTAGGGGCTCAGGCGTCTGTCGTGGGTGAGGGTGAGCCCCAACTCCTTGTGCGCCACTAGGTACGTGAAGTACACGTCTTCTAGGTTCACGATGGGCACTCGTTTTGCTGTCGTGAAGATTTTTCCGAGGTAGTCTCCTGAAATAATAGTTTTTTTTTATGATCATTTCCATCCCTAAAATAACTGAAAACAAATAATCAAAATTTTATTTTTGTGACGATACTCTATCCGAACTAAATGTTCTTGGTCTTGGAGCTTGGAACTCTTAAAGTCGAAGCGAATAGAACCTACCGTGTTCTGCATGCCTTGAAAGAGCCGACTCTAATAAGCCTATTAGCAAATGCCGTGAAAAATATCTTCAGAATAATTTCAGTACCCAAATTCCACGCTACAAGTCATGATACTATCTTTAAAACTATTGATTATTATTGTTAACTCACCACTTATAAGGTACCCGGTACCGCTGAGATACTTGGAGACCAAATCTTGGGAGAGAAGCCACCGCGGTATGAACCACTTCGTGTACTCGTTTCTGTGTAAATGCGTGTCGTTCTTACTGTACCCTGGAATTAAGTACAAGTCAACATCATTTTTTAGGACGAATGAGTTTGGCATAGAAAAGATGCACGTGTAAAAATCGGGACACTAAACGCCCCCATACGTAATAACAATAAAACTTATTTGTGTCTCGTTCAGTGTCCTTCAACCGATTCATATTTGGTCAGGGTCACATTTAAGTTTGAGAAACTTTTGCGATTCAAAAGTATTTTACGCAATAAATCGTCGTTGAAACGATGAGAGGTGATTATCAAAAGTAGATAATTCTAATTAATGTGTACTTTACGCGTTAAATATCAGTACGACACTCGCATATTCAAAAGCAAGAATCGCTTCGCCTTTTAAAATTCTCAGCATCCGTGTAAACAACCTCGAGCCTCGTTTGACATTACATAAACGTAATCAAGTTGTTGTTTTTCGGCCGAGTGTGAACCAAATTTAAACACACGTTATGAAAAAATCAAACCAAACCAAATCTACTTCGAAAAAGCGTAGCGGTCAGTTTCACTATCAACTGCCTAGCGTTTCCCCAACTATGTTGTAGTCAGCTTCCAGTCTTCCCTATATACAGCTGAATACCAGTAGGTATTTTATATGGGTCGCTCCATCCGTCGCCTTTCTTACCTTCACAACCCAGTTACTGGGTAATACGATACCCCTTGGTAAGACTAGTTATAAGAATTTTGGGCTTCTGAATACCCGTAACGACTGTCAAAGGATCTACCAATGACAGCCGGGCTCAACGGCTTAACGTGCTTTCTTTCAGTATCATCACTCGAAATAAAAAATTCTCCACTTACCAAGTAACTGAGCATTTTCATTCTCCTTGAGAACCTTCCGCAGCGTCCAGGGGTTGACCAGCACGTCATCATCGGTCTTGAAGAGGAACTGCGCCTGTGGGCAGCGGCGCAGGCTCCACCTCATCATCAGCGCCGTCTTCAGGGTCAGGTTCTGATAGTGGTCGTGGAAGTCGAAGACTATCAGGTCGCTGTACTGCTTTGCTTCTATGTAGGTATCTACCTGGGGTTAAATTGATATAAAAGTAATTTGTATTAGTTAGAGTAAAAAAAATAGAAATAAAAAAATTCCCAGACACAAACAAATAGGTACCTCGAAAAACGGCTGAACAGATTTTCTTATTGTAACTAAGAACACTCTCGATCAAGTCACCTTTTACAAAACAAAAAAAACAAAATCGGTTCAGCCGTTTCAGAGCTATGATGTCGCAGACACACACAGATACACACGTTAAACTTATTCCGTAGGGGGTTAAAAATTAATGATCATAAATACAGGCTGGCAGAGACATCGACGCGGAAACTGAAACTATGAATTCAGCACATGGTTCTGAACCCACTACGTTGATTTTTTTTTAAATGTCTAGTATTATTCACCAGCAACTTGCTTTAAAATATAAACTTGTGGATACTATTATTTATTATTATACTATTACTGAAGTACCAGTATTACAAGTATGCGCCCAACCCAGTTCTCGAAAATGACCAAGTCACGTTGTACTGGTATCGGTCTATCATTACTGACAGGACTATTGTCGCCAATAAGCCTGATAAAGTGGTGATAGATCGATTAGCGCGCCGCACAATGTTTATCGATGTTACCATTCCACATGACGAGAACCTCGTGAAAGCTGAGAAAGAGAAAGAAATTAAATAATCATAATCATTTATTGATTTGCGAATTTAAGTACAAAAGAAAAGGTCTTATACAAGCAATAGTGTCCATTAGCCATATCCTACCATAAGGCATGCACATTTACAAATACACAGGTATTTATGAAACTAGAATTTAATAATAAAAGATATTATTTAAAATATCGTATGGATTAACAGGGTTTTTATTTCGCATTTTAAATATCTCGCCTTAGCACACGAGGTTGTTGACATGTGGAATGTGAGCTCGGCTGTCATTGTGCCTGATGGCCGAAAGCTTCGATCAACATGTCTGGAAGCTCTCATTAGGGGTTGGATCAATGGCCTGATTCAGAAGGCAGTACTCCTCGATACGGCTCGTATCGTGAGGAGGTTCCTGTCTCTGGAGCCCTAACCACCGGTAGCTTGGATCCTGCTCCCGATACCGGTGGACTACTAGTTTTATATTTTTTAATGTTTTTTATAAAAATATTTAAAAATTTATTTATTATTTAAGAAAATAAATAAACGAAATAATAATACAATTTACAAGAGATCACCGCGCTAGCTCCTCTACCAAATGAAAAAGAATAATCATAATCGGTCCCCAATTGATGAAAATATCGGTGAACATACATAACAAATACATACAGACGAACGTAGAACCTCCTCCTTTTTAGAAGTCGGTTAAAAATATGTTACACACATTGGCGAAACGTCAAGATAGTCGAGCAGGGGTGGACGTATCCCTAACTGTCTTCAAATATAACTTCTTTAGTACTATTTGACTGAGTACAAAAGAATATCAGTTTCAATGACCCTCGATATCAAACAGAAGACAGGACAGAGTCAAGTAAATAATAGAAAGGGTACCTATGTAATCAAACATGGCCTCACCAATTCTTCATTCACATTATCTTCGTACAGCCCCAGCACGAAGTAGGTGGGCTGGTGCTTGGCCCAGGTCTGACGCACCGCCTGCCGGTGCTCGAACCTGGGCGGCGCGCTGGACACCAGGATAATAACCGGCACCTCATCCAGGCTCCCACATGGTACTGATGATGGCTCTATTAGCACCTGGCTGGAATCAGGAAATACCATTTTTATGAGCATTTATTTTAGTTCTTCTTCGTTATCAAAATCAACCTTCTACCCTTTAGCCAATTTATTTGAGGTCGGAGCATCATGTTAGCTGTCATCCCCTTTTTAATCAAGTCATGTTTCACACAATCCATCCATCGTTTCTTTTTAGGTCTCCCTTACTCTTATAGCCATTCACATTCACTTAGATATCTAGATGAATTTTAGCAAGCTTATCTTGAACAACTTCCTGCTGTTTTATCAAGATGTAACTTCCTCTATAGCAATACCTATAGCACTACCTCATGTACGATGGTAGAAGGGTGATCTGATCCTGTAGTCAGATTTGTCTTGTTTTTATGCTATTTTTTTCTGCGATGACGCGACGTGATGTTCTTATGCTGACGTTATTGATTTAAGATAGAACCGTCTTACTTACATGTGTGTCAAATAGTGATGCAGATTCCTGTTTCTCCTGTAGTGTTCTAGCAGCTGGTCTGGGGGTTGTGGAGGCAGCAGGTCCCGACTGGTCTCCACTGCAAACCACCAGACTATGGGCCACAGCACCAACACCGCCAGAACCACGGGCAGCAACAAACACAAGACCTTTGAACGAGCTGGAGAATATTGAAAGGAAAATTTAGAGGAGTACTTTCTGAGTTTATCTTGGACATTACTGACATTGGTGAAGGAAAACCATCGTGAGGAAACCTGGACTCATATAGTATAAGTCTGAAATAGCCAACCCGCCTTGAGCAAGCGTGGTGATCAAAGTTCGTGCCTTTTGAGTGGGAGAAGAAGCCTTTGTCCAGCACTTGGACAGTAATAGGCTGGGATTATTCTATATGTATGATGACTATAAATGAAATGCTGTTCGTTGGTAAGCGCATCACTTGACAACGGCTGGACCGATTTGGCTAGTTTTTGTTTTATTCCGAATTAGGTTTTTATTCCAAGAAAAATCGGAAAAATTTCAAATTCAGGAAAAGCTGATCGTCTGTTTTTCTGTCACATATTGTATGAACGGACAACGTCTCTTGGGACACCTTGCTATAAATATAAAAATGTTGAGAAAGCTTTTAGCCGCGGTTTAATTCTCGTGGTAAATCACACAAAAAAAAATCGTGATGAAAAGTAACTTACTGCACTCTCTGGGCTGTAAACTATCTCTGATGGTGATGAATTAAATTGCACAAAGTAAAATGGTGCCTGCCTGAGTTTAAACCCACGACCTTCAATTCGTAAGTCGGGGAGCCTATGCTCAGCCATTTATTGGCAGGCTGTTTTCCCCAATGCGTTAGGCAGAGGTGTGCCAATAGTACACCCACATCTTGCCAGTTATGTCTAAGTCCCATGTAACAGACGGCGAGCCTATTTCCATCAACCGGTCACAAATGCAGACTCCGGGCTGGTGCTGAGAAATTCCTGATCGAAAAACCCAATCACATAGAACATTGTTGAATTGTTTCTAATAAGAAAGCTATTACAATTACGAATGTGTCAAAAAATTCGGTTGCTTCTATAGTTAATAAACAAAGACGTATATTACATCACTACACAAACAACAACGTTACTGTCGTAAGCGACGAATATGCCAGATAATGGCGACATGATATCATCATCATCATCAATTATTATTCATAAACAATTTGTATTGTGTTAAACATCACTTCATATTAAATAAAATTATCACATGCAGAAACAATAGGTACCAAATAAATAGTTAATTAAAATTATCACAAAAAAAATGAACTTATATACACATATTAGGTATATGATTATGAATGCTTACATAGTCAGTGACGCAGTTCCTTGAATAAATAATTTAAATTTTTAATTTGGTTATCACCCGCCCACCCGTGGGCATAGGAACGTCTATACCTCAATCAATCTGTCTAGCTTCATCGCAACTACATTGTAGTCAGCTTCCAGACTAACCGGATGCAGCTAAGTACCAGTATTTTACATGGAGTGAATGCCTATCTGACCTCTAAAAACCAGTTACTGGGTAACACGATACCCCTTGGTAAGACTGGTTGTCAGAGTTTTGGGCTACTGATTACTCGTAAGGACTGTCTCCAAATGACAGCCGGGACCGTCGGCTTAACGTGCTTTCCGAGACAGGGTGGGTCTCGATATGTAATGGATAGTCACCCGTCCAAAAACCGACCGTGACAAGCGTAGCTTAACCTTCGATCGACCCGTGTGCCTGTTACTTTTTATACCTAGCCACAGTATAATAAAGTTAGCAGTATTACGTGTTCATACAACTACTTCAACGGCCTCAATGACAAGCTTCGAAATCTCGGATTACTTCGGTACACAAAAGTCGCACTGCAGTTACTTCCGGAAGCGGACGGTGCGAGACGCGAATTTGTTGGTTCTCTATTATTGTGTTCCCTAACTTTTTTGTCCATAATCTAAAGTGCCATAAATGTTTTTCTCCTAATTATCATTTGTCCGAATGAAAACTTGCCCGAACTTATTGTCACATAACACATGCCATAAAATTGAAAATGAGTTTTTTTGTCATAAATATTACAATCAATAATATACAAAAGACATAAACCGTTTTCAATACAAGTTATAAGTTCTAAATTGCGCTGGATGTATTATCACTCAATAAAACAGTTGATTATGAACATGGAGTTTTTATTTCCCTGTAAGCATGCAGACAAGCATACACCATGCATGCTGCATGCAATGAGCGAACAAGCAAGCTTGTAGCATGCAGCAGGCATGGTTTCTGTCACGGCTCCGGCGCTGCGGGGCTCCGGCGGTCCCACGCGAGCTTATCGTCGCACATGGTTTAACGCTCACCACCGCAGCTTCGTCTTGCTGCAGCCTCAGCCGCGGCGGCAAGCGTTACAACCACCTGCTCCTCAACTCGCGGGCCGCCTCGCCCCTCCGCGCCTACTCGATTCTAAATTACACTCTAGGGGTAGGGCATACAAGACTGCGTGGAGTCGGATTTACAGCGATTTGTTTCTGTTACTAAAACCAAATTTTTAGCAAATGCAGCAAATAATTCTACTATAAAAATGAACATTCGGACATATTACTTTATTTCATGCAAAATTAGGAGATTCACTAATTATAGTAAGTACTCGATATTATGACAGAATAGTTTTAGAAGTAAAGATATATTATGTAAAACAAAATTTCGAATTTTCGAAGTTACTGAAGTTTATAGCCTGCAAACGTGTTATGGATAATGATTTTTGGACAAACAATTTTAGGAGACGAAAGGGAGTACCGAATTTGTTCACGTGAAATTTGGCACGAAGTTATCGATTTCGAACTTCCTTTAAAAGAAAACATGTTAAGTGCAAAGTATCTTCTTCAATATACGAACAAATAAATGGGATCCCTTTGTCTCCTCCGTGTTTATGTGTTCCATTATTGTTATTTTAATAAAGTTATTTATCAGAACGAAATTTTTGAACACTCTGAAGTTCGGTAACAAAGCTTTTCGTACATCCGAGGCGAGGCACGTATATTTCTCTGTAGATATATAATAACTATAATATATAATGATAATCTCCTATAATCTCTAGAGGACTACGATATATATGTAATAACTTTATACTCCTAGAATTAAAAAACTGTTTTTTATTTTTCATTGAACTAAGCAAGAACATAGTTATTATTATTAAAATGTCTTTGACATATCTTGGGACCCTTGGATCTCGGACCTTTGGAAGGCGTATGAGGGGCCGAAGGCAGAGGCCCCTTTGACAACTTAAGTGTTGAGGCACCAACTGAAGATTATCCCTGTACGGACTATGCAAGTCAATTCCCGGTTGGTGCAGGACTACGGCAGAACATGGAAACAAAACATATTGGGCTATGGGTTTTGGTGGCTATAGTGGATTGGTTACCTTGAACTGTGGAACAACTATATCCCCTGCCTGACCAATGTTGCATATTATACGCGGATAAAATGGCAGGGGGTGTCTTGCACACTCAATAATGGGCCTCCGGAGACTGACACTAGCACATAGTGACGTACTGACAAGGGGGCAACATATCCTGCGATGCTTGCGGAGTGGAGAGGTATTCCACAGCTATCAGAACAATTCCAGAGCCCGGAAGATGGTCCAAATCCCTACTAGCACTTACTGGAATACTTCCTTCGTCCGAGCACATTTGCCCTTGAAAATCTCCACTCAAGCCGGCCAACAGAAGCAAGAAAGTGGTGAAAGCTTTGTTCCTCGTCACTGTTCACCCCAGCTGGCCAATAAAGGCTAGCCCTGGCGAGCCTTTATTGCCACCCCTGGGTGAACAAAAAGAATTCTAGGGTATGTAGGGTATATAGGTATATAGGGTCGGTAGAGTAGCTACTGCCCAACAGCTCGCCACAAATGCTGCCCTGCGGGTTTATGAAAGAAAGAAAAATAGATTTATTTGTCACAGAAACACGTGCATACAAAAAGATAATTAGCAATAATATAATATATTTATTAGATAATTATTAATTAATTTTTTATTTTATTTATGTATCTCTCTTGGTCTGGCTCCTCACCCTAGACCTGTTTCGGCAAAGTAAACTCTACCGGCACAGACCTAGAGCTCAGGAGCGCGCAAACCCCACCATTGCACGACATCAACGTAGAGATACGGCGATTATTATTAATCTTTATTTATTCAGAATACAGTGCGGTCTACAGTGTTAGCAACAAAATAGCTTAGCCTATGTTAGTACTTAATAACTAAAACAAATCGGGTCCTATTTGTTCGCGCCCACACTAGCGGGCTGTCTGCCCGAGCGGCTATCTATCGCAGGATAATGTTGTGACCGCCACGCAGCCTGCGGAGTAGCGAGGCAGATTTCTTACGCCACGGTGCTTGAAAGCTGTCAGTGCGTGCGTCTGCAAACATTGCCGAGGCACTACAGAGGCGCGGCAGTCGCAACAATGCTTTATTGTATTGGATACGCAGAGCATTGTAAGCCTTTTGGGTATATGTGAACCACGGGGCTCCCGAGTACATTGCTGTGCTAGTATGTCTTAAAAACTTTGTACGTCGAGAAAATCTGCGGGTCAACATATTCACGCTAATTGACAATGCTCTGCGCTCCCTCTCTAGATCCATATCATCTTTCAGGTCATCAGTAACCAGGTATTTAAATTAATATACCCTGTTTATCGGGTGGCCTTTCATTAGGAGGGGAGGGATAGTAGTGGGACAGCTGGTGCCAGACCTGAAGACCATGAATTCTGTCTTACGGCTATTATTGACCCATGAGTCGCAGCATACGACTCGCACACATTGAGTAGCTTTCGGAGAGCACCGATCGAGGGAGCCCGCAGCACCATATCGTCTGCGTAGCTGATTTTGTAAATTGCACTGCATGAACTGCTGAATCACTCAATCAGTGCATTAACATACAGACTGAAGAGCAAAGACAAGGACAGGGCCCCCTGCCTCACCCCCACTCCGACCGGCATGGCTCCAACAGCTCACCTGCCCACCGCACCTGAGTCGCTGTTTAGGTACCAGTGCTTGAGGAGTAACACGAACTCTGGCGGCAGCGCTGTCTGTTCTAGCTTTTGCCAAAGAAGATCGTATGGGACAAGGTCAAAGGCCCCGGACAAGTCAAGGAAAACCGCATAAACGGTGTATCTCTATCCGTGTAATACCTGACAGCGTGCTTCAAACTAACAATAGCAGTCTGCGTTGACAGTTCAGGCCGGAAAAGAAACTGGGCATCACAGAGCGGCACCGACTGCTCCCGTGTGCTTCGCTAACAAATGTGAACGTCCCTGACGATAGTTGCAACCTGCTAGTATCTACAGAAGTCCAAATCCTACTCCATCGAGAAATCTATTAATCTACGGTAAAAACGCTCACCTGAATGCGCGTTGTAGTCACCAAGAATAAAAACAGACTCGATATCACTTTCAATTATTATGGCACTGATACAACTTAGACAATCTCTGAACTTCGATACACTTACTACACTAGCAGTTGGCATATAAACACTCTCGACTAGCAATGGCCTATCGTTCGTCGTAAGACGTAGTATTGCCGCAATACTCGGATTAGCACACGCAATCACTGAAACACACGGGAACACCGCTGTACGCCACAGTAGCGCAAACCCACCGAAGAGACGTCCTGTGATGATGCCGGCAGCCGTATCCATAGCAGAAGTTCCCGTGCTTCCGAAATCCTCGTGCACGCTGGACAGGTATGGTAGCTTATCAGGTTGTAAACGTCTCTTGCAGCGCGATTATGTCCTCAAAACTGCAAAGCTGTTTTATACCCTCAATAGGCAGCTTAATGTTCTTGCAGTTGTATGTTATGAAACTTACCGTATGCATTTTATTTGTTAAGAGGGGTTTCTGGATTCTGCAACGTCAACAGATTGAGGGGTTTTATAAGGTCTGAACCGTCTACATGAAATATCGGCCGGCCATGACTCGCCACTCAAAAACAATTCTAGTTTAGTTTTTTGAACCTTTATTTTAAATGCATTATATTCAATTTCTGACTTTTTTTTATATAATTTCAAGTACGTAATGTGCGATATCATTTTCTGATGTATCTTTGAGAACGTTAGAAATAAACAGAGGTTCACACTTGCGGACTTAAACTTAAATTTCCAGGCATACAGGGAGACTTGCCTCTGACAAATTGAGACTCAGAACGTCTTGTTTTGAGTATTTTCTCCTGCTGTAAAATGTACTCGTATTTTTTTGGATGCTGCGATTTCCATTCACCACCGCGCGTTATTTCCGCGAATGATTTCGCTTTGTCGCCGGCGCGGCGCCGGCGCCGTATACATATGGGCTTATATCTTTAGCAAACTGGTTTGACGACGTAGGCCTCGCGTTGTGTGTCGGCGAACAGCTGACCGCTCCGCTCCCACCACTTGCCCGAGGCCGGGGATCGCAGGCTGTGACAGTAACGGCGGAGACAGCGGTCGTTTTATCGAGTGCGCTGTGTAAGATCACTAGCTGTGTTCATTATCTGCACGGGTACCAGGGATCGCCAATTCACTTGATCAGCAGTTAGATATTTTTTTCAAGCGTACTATTGCTGCTGTTAAGGATTGAGATATTTAACAAACCGATTGGACCACTGTCTCGGCTGCTATCCAGTAAGTTAGCACCCCGTCTTATGTTTACGTGTACGGTGCCAGCGCGTTCCACATCTACCAATGATGCAAATTTCATGTCGTTTATCTCTGCTTTCACTGTGTTTAGTTGGACGACCGTAGCATGAGATTCTTTTAAATACTTGACCTTCGATTTTTAGATGACGATGTCCTTTAGTAAGGCTGTGAGGTCAATGTGATCGAAGAATACTGGAGGTAATTTCTCTAAATCCCTTGCAACAAAAATAGGGGTTTTATCAGGACCTGTACTTTTAAATACGCGGATAATATCCTCCATCTCTTTTTGATCACGGTTCTTGCGTCGCGGTACTCGTAGATAGGTATTAATTCAAACAACAAATCTTTCGCTGTAGTAATTTCCGCGGTCGTTTATGATGAGTTTACACACAACCGAATTAAACTTTCTTCGTCCATTATGTCAATTTTGTTTAGCTTAAACATAATAACCCGTTTATAACGATGTTACACTTTATATATTCGCAATACATTCTCCCTCCACCCGAACGTTATCAAGTTCGCGCGAAAACTGATAATGCATTTTTATTTATTACTAATCAAATCATTTATTTACATAACACAGGTTCAGTTTGTGTTTGCATAACACAAGCTGTTCGTGCCCGGCGTCGCTCGGAATGAATCATACAAAAATAGTATCCAAATTGCCGACATTCCCGGTGGATTTACAAAAAAAAATCTTTCATAAAAACCTTGTCCTGACAATTACAAACACAATAAAAAATCAATGAGCCAAATAGGTGCCGCTTTGAAGTGACGCACGGACAAACATTTTTGGCATCCACATCGACGCTCAAACTGTAACCATGAATTCAGCACACGATACTAGACCCCCTCGCGCAGAAATGTTTCGTAGGTTATCAATAAAAAAAAACAGTTATTGCAATACCTACGCGGTCAAAATGTATAACAGCGAATTTATTTTTTTATTAACTGACGATAAATATCAACGCTGTACATGGTACCTAACAAGTTGTGCGTCAATGTCCCTGCCACCCTGTATATTTTAACAGAAAAATTGTAAAATTTAAAAACGAAAGAAAATAAAAAGAAATAATAAAAAAATGATGACAAAAAGGAAATAATGAAAAATAATATTATGACAATTTAATATAGCATTATCAAATAAGGAACCCAAGGGACACAGTCAGTGAGCAAACCTAGTGCGTGTTTATCCACCGTGCGTGTGTTACCACTGTGACCTATGTTAGCGCGAGACCACGCAAGGCGCGCCGTCCGTGTAGGCGCGGCTCCCGCCTATACGGGTGGCAAGCCTACTTGTACTTAGCCACGCGGCGCGTGGCTCCGGTGGCTCATCACAACACAAGCGCGCCGCTGTTTAGTCCGTCAACTATGCTTGGATTCTTGTCCAAGCATCGAGCACTTTGTTGTGTTTAATCTTTTGGATTCCAAATGCAATTCCTCTTCAAAGAGTTGAAAATTATTAATTACTAGATCCGTGGCGTCTGATGAATAGACGGCTTAACACGAGCCGCACCAAAGGACGCGCGTGCGCCTTTTATCCATGTCAAAAAGCCGACCACCTTTTTAAGGTCCCTTAAGGGCTCTTTTTAACATCGAGATATCTGTTCTATATCCAAGTTAAATATGAATGTGTTCTACACATAAGCCTTCTGCAATAAATTCTCTAAGTGGTGAAGAACAACACCGTCACACAGACAGACACGACAAGCGACATTAATTTACATATAATACACGCATAAACTTTCGAGCTTCGTCACTTCGTCGAAGCGTATGATTCGACCGCTTCTTATCGCCATAACAGGAAATGGAATTATGATTCCCAGTATCCACAACAGTGTTTCTTTTCTAATTATCCTGTGTATTTTAGATTAACTTAAATAGGCACTTACAAATACAATTTCATGTTGTTTTTATGATACCCGTTTTAGTGCTGTGACGCAGCATAATTGGTGCCGATTCTGTTGTACACCGAACTAAACTAACTAAACTATCACTAAAATTCCTTACTTTTGGCTATGAGAATCTTAACGCTATTCTGCAAAATTAAATCTCTAAATTTAAAAATAATTTTGACACATCTAAAATCAAATTTGACAATATTGCGACTCCACGTGGTACTTGTTTGCCGTACCACGTGATCTTTTTTTAGAGCCGTAGGCGCGCATTATGTGCGGCCTCGACTTGTTTTGTATGGAATTTTTTACTTTTTAAGTGGAAAATATAAAAAAATATTACCAACACGTTGAGTTTTATAGGTTTGCGGGTTGCAAAGGGGGTCGAAATTTTCATTATTTTTGCGATACGACACACCGTTTTCGAGATATAAGCAAAAGAAAAGAAAAAAAGATACAGTACTGTTTTTGCACCTGAAGTCGAGGTGTTGGTGTGAATTTTAGTTCATGACAACTAATTTTATTCCACACCTTTTTAATCGCGATAAAAAATAGTCAGATTTAGTTAAGACAATCAAAATTTTAGGAGAAAAACGTAAAATTCAGAATAGCAAAATTGCTATTTTCACTAAATTATAATCTCAGTGCCATCTTAGTGCTGTCAAACTAAAATATAGTTAAGTTGTGTCACTTTAGTCAATTTCAGAATGGGAAATCGTCGTTTGACAGGAATAAACTAAATTTTGGTGATTTTTAGTCTAGTTTAGAGAATTTTGTGACAAGAGAATCGGCACCATTGAATACTTACCTATTGCTTTTCAGTTATTTACCCGACAGCAAAGACAGGGTTATGTTTTTCTTGTGTGTCTGTCTCTTTGCACGTGGGATTATTTCTACCCTTGATGTATCCTAACGGCTGGTTGGATATTAATAGGTACCTATATGAAGTTTCTATCGTCTCGTCGGGGTCGCGCGATGGTTATAGGCTAGGTTTAGTTTTTATAAAATCAAAATGGCGTATTTGAAACGTCAATAAGTAATGTCAAAATATTCTACTATTGCCGTGTGCGGTATAAAAATAAAAGGCTTGAGGAGAAATCTCCATAAATATAACACACTAAAAGAATTAAAATGACGGACTGTTGCCTTTTCAGTTCTGTTTTTAAAGATCTGTATTTCTGTATGCTAGGTTTACCAATACAACAACAAGCGTAAAAGTTGTTTCTGCATTATGTCAAATCAACCATCATCTAAACACCTGAGTTTCCTCATTTATAATGTACCTTCATGTAATCTAATAGATATATTAATTAGAACCGTATGACCTAATGTTATTGATAGTTTTATTTTTTATCCTGTTGCTGTGCCCTATCAGGGTTCATAATTTGTACAGCCCTTTTGTAACATCTTTTATACATTATGGAACACAATAAATAACTAAGAACACTAATATTGGCGCCGATCCTCATAGACATCGAACTAAACTATCACTAAAATTCCTAACTTTTGGCTATGAGAACCTTAATGATATTCTGCAAAATAAATCTGTAACTTTAAATATAATTTTACCACAACTAAAATTGAATTTGACAATCGTGACTCCACGTGGTACTCGTTTGCCCTACCCTGTGATTTTTTTTAGAGCCGATGCGATGGCGGGGGTTTAGCCTGGACGTGTTTTATGTGGAATTTTTCACTTTTTGTATGGAAAATATGTAAAATTAATACCTGTTGAGTTTTAGGGTTTTTCGGGTTCTATACAGGGGGTCAAAATTTTAATTATTTTTGCGATAAAATACCTACACTATTTTCGAGATGTAAGCTAAAGAAAAGAAAAAAAACGATACAGTACTGTTTTTGCACCTGAAGGCGAGGTGTTGGTGTGAATTTTAGTTCTAATTTTATTCCACACCTTTTTAATCGGGATTAAAACTAGTCAGATTTAGTTAGACAATCAAAATGTTTGGTGAAAAACGTCAAATTCAGAATAGCAAAATTTCCATTTTCAATAGATTAATAACTCAGTGCCATCTTAGTGCTGTCAAACTAAAATATAGTTAAGTTGTGTCACTTAGTCGATTTCAGAATGGGAAATCGTCGTTTGACAGAAATAAACGCATTTATTATGCAGTTATGATTATAAATAAAATTACGAAAACCGACGAGGCCGTATGAGCTTGATGCCTTTGCTTTTCCGACAAAAAAATATCAGTCTAGGAATTTTCCGCGTTTTTGTTTTCTTCAAATACATACACGTTAAGTTTATTTTAATTTATTTTTATACATAAGTTAATGTTCTAAAAATACGTTTAATTGTCATTATTGTTAATAAATGCTTATCTCATATTATTATTGTGTTAATTTTTCGCAAATGGTACGAAAAGTAGAGTATTTTCCTCGGTGATAAAGCTGTCTTAGTCTTGGGTGAACTTAAATCCCTCGCTACACTCAGGACTCGTCTTAAATCCCTCGCTTCGCTCGTGATTTAAGTTTTTAACACCCTCGCTACGCTCGGGAGTAAACCTCGAGTCCTTCATTACGCTCGCGATTTAAATCGTCACCCGCGACAGAAGACACTGCTTTATCCCCTTGGTTAATAATCTACTATTTTATGATTTTTAGTCTAGTTTAGAGGCATTTGTGACAAGAAAATCGGCACCAATGTCTTTAAAAAAGTAAGCTTTATTATTCGACAAGTTTTTATCCCCAACCAGCCGGTCTATTCTGAAAAATATTACCGTTGAACACTTAGGTGAAGTGAGCTGTCATTCCACCAGCCTAGGGATTGACACTATTGACAGCTTCCTTCACCGACGTTTTCACGATGTGACTTTTACAGGAAAGACCGGCTGTTGCTCAATTATGCCTCCAAAGGATCTGAAAACCGTCTGGGCTTATAGTGATGACGAATGCTTTATGAATAGTAATACCGTCTAGGTATCAAATTGACACAATTTTGTCCGATAATGTGTAGTAGTAGGTTGTTTATGAAACTGGTGCATAGCAGCCGGTCTATTCTGTAAAAATTCCACCGCGAAAACTTGGGTGAAGTGAGTTTGCATAGGAATTGACATTGTCAAATTGACAGCTCACTTCACGTAGGTATTCACGGTGAGATTTTCACAGAATAGCTCGGCAGGTGTTACTAGACGTGTTCATAGAATAGAATAGAATATAGTTATTGTAAAACATGAGTATACATCAAATAATACGAGCAAGGTCTTAAAATAACAGGTAGATCTGCATGTTTTGCCATTTATGGCGTACAAAACAACATATTTTTGGTTTAGAATAAATCATAAAAGTGTATTTGTGTACCATAAAAGATTTTGTTAAGTACCTGGTACTGGTTGACAAGCCTACGCTATCTTCCCATAACTAATAACACTAATTTAAAAGCCAATTATTTTTTAAACAGTAACCGTGGAGTTTCTTGCCGGCTCTCCTCCATAGGATACGACCAATTGGAACCGTGCACCTAGCTTCCTACGTTTCTTACGTGTCCAAGTACATAGGTTGATTTGATTTATCTTAATAATAAAATATTATAAATGCGAAAGTAAGTTAGTTTGTTTGTTTCGCTGTCATGCCAAAACGGCCGAACGGATTTGGATGAAAGGCACACAGATAGACCATGACCTGGGTAAGAACACAGGCTACTTTTCACGAATCGCAGACGAAGTCACGAGCAACAGCTAGTATTAAATACGTTAATAAGTATCATTACGGTAGCATAGTTTGTGTAATCCATAATCAGGATTATGTGATAAAAGAATCGATAAAACTAATGGATACTGCGATGCACCAAAACAAAGCTGTGCGAAGTTTGAGTAATTCAGTGGAGATTTAGAGAGCTTTAACTTTCAAACTCAACCTAAACTGAAAGCATTGGCACTTTTGTATTTTCAAGGAGTTGCTCAGTCAGAAAAATTAAGCTAGTTGCCCATTCCAAAGCGTAGTAGTAAGTTCCGATGGAGAAGAACGAGCATGCAACTCTATGGACTCTGTTTTAAATAATATTGTTATTAAATATTAGTAACACCATTTATTTTGGGAATTTGGGATGGCACGGCGCACGGTGAGCTAAAAATTGACTTTCATAGACATAGGGATTTCAATGTTTAAGTGTCGTTTTTTTTTTCTTGGTTATGGCTTTTATTCTATCTAAGAGGACCCCAACCATATATTTTGTATACCAGTGTTCATTGTAAAGTGCAACTGTTTTTATTGTATTTACCGCAACACCTTTTATGCAATAAAGTTTTTATTAATTTTATTAATTTATTTTAATTGATTTACTATTACTATGCTCAAATATTCACACAAGGTAAATTTGTATGAAACTCCTGTGAAAAATCCTATCTTTGAAACCATAACTTACACCGTAATATCCTTAGAGGAGGTTTTAGAACTAATTATTTATGATTTATTGACATACCACGTGCGACTTTTTCTACAGCAGCAGTTTAAAAAAATGTATTTGATTTCACTTTTATTTTATTTGTATTTTGTGTTTCACGAGCTATTTCCAAATAAATAGAATTCTCTCTTTTTTTTCCTATCCTCTTTCGACTCGTTTTAAAACTTTTACAAATCAAGAAAATGTGTTGTTTAAGGCATAATAAAAAAATTAATAAAATATCCTCAGTTGTTTAAACCTTTACAAAAACAGGCTTGGTTATTGCCCTTTCTTTTGAGGTACTATTTACGCAGATGTCTCATCAACTCTTGGAATTAGGGTGTACAAAGACGGGACACCTAACGTTATACGCGGATGACACTTGCCTTTTTTACTTCGATAAATCGTTACAAAACATTATATCTGATGCCCAAAAGGACCTTGACCTACTCAACGAATGGTTAAAATATAACTTACTAAATATTAACGCGTCAAAAACATAATTTATAATTTTCTCCGCCAAAAATAAACCTTTACCGGACTTTTCACCTCTTACGATTAACGGAGAAATAGTCAAACGGTCTAATCACGAAAAATACCTCGGTCTGTGGGTAGATGACAAACTTTCTTGGAAACTAGACATCGATCACGTCAAAATAAAATTAATATCACTATTAGGAGCGCGAGCGTTACGAAAAGTTAAAAAATGTATTCCGAAAAAAGTTCGTCTAATTATATATAACTCATTAGTAAAATCAAATGATAATGATAAATGATTTTAAATGATTTTTTTGTAAGTAGGTTTGAACAAACACTTTTACACGTCAATCATATTTTTTTTAAACTGGATGGGGTCGGCATTTCCTATCTGACTACTCTGAGAAGAAAGGCCGAAACAAACTCAGAGGTCACAGTCTCTTTTAAAGTCCAGACAAAATCTTGGTCAGATCATGTGAAAGCTATGTAGATTGGTGTCTGCAATGGTCTTTTGAGGAAAGAACCACACAGATTGAGTGGACCTGTCCAGTCAGTGCACGCAATTGTCAGTAATCGTGCAGCTCAACTTAGACTCAAGGAGCTCAACGATTCGACGAACAATACCAAAGAAAGGACATTTGAGTAGGCCGCATAAATTACTCAAACTGCCAGATCATGATTACGTTGAGAAAAATACAAAAATAAATATAAATAAATCAATGACCGACATAGTTCTCACATTCACAATAATTAGAATAATATTATAATAATCTTTGAGGACCATGTAGATTTGTGTCTGAAATGGTCTTTTGAGGATAGAACCACACAGATTGAGTGGACCTGTCCAGTCAGTGCACGCCTTGAATACCTAATCGAAGTGTGGGGGTCAGCCGCAAAATCGAATCTAAACTCACTACAACGAATACAAAACAAAATTATCAAAGTATTATTTCACTATCACTATCTATATCCAACAAAAAAATTATACCACAAAACTAAACTACTAAATCTCGAACAACTTTATAAATATTACACCTGCATCCTCATAAAAAAAATCACCACGAATTCCGTACAATCAAACGTACAACTACATAAAAAAGTAATAACATACAACACAAGAAGCAAAAACAAATTTCAACTAATGACTGCACGTGCACGGACTAATTACGGGAAAAAAACAATATTGGTTGAGGGGACACAACTGTTTAAAATGATTTACCGGAGGATTTAAAGAGATGTGATAGTATAAATATATTTAAGGCTTAACTTAAGAAGCATATATGTACCCTGTAACGTCACCAACGCCCCAGAGGCAAATACGATATTATTATTTATCATTAGATATAAGTACTTTGTATATCATTTTAAGTGAACTATGTAATTTAAGTTCATATGAGAAATAAATGTCTTTAAACCTAAACCTAAATTGAGGACGAATATTAAATTTTTAAACAGACCAAAATAATGCAACATTTTTGCTAATGCTTGCTTTCTGATTGTCTATGAAAGTCGATTTTGAGCCCACCGTGAGGCGTTAGCGATGTGTCTGTTATTGCAGATGTTCTTAGGCGTTGGTCATCAATTACCATTAAGTAGGCTGTCGGCTTGTTCACAATCCAATAACACAAAAAGGTACGACAAATGGAGCAGAATCTTAATTGCTCTCCCGCAACTGGTGGACAAAGAACCTTAGAACAACTTATCACAACACTTAACTCGCGAATGACCGAATATTTAAAAATACTCCTCACCAATGGACTTGATGGTGAAGAACACCTTCTGAGTGATAATCTTGAGCATCAGCATAAGCATAATAGTTGGGTATTGCTAGCACATGAGTTTGTAACTGTACACCAGTAACTTAGCGACTGTCGTGGCGCACTATCTAATACACACTGGGGTGGGCCGCTAAAATGCTGCGAAGGGACGAGTTAGAGATAACGTAAATGAGTTTTTATCTATTGATAGCTAGTATTGCAGTTTGGAGTGTTATGAATACTCATAGGATAGTCATAGTACAGTGAAAGGACTTATCGTGAGAATTATGAAAAAAAAATATCTTAACAATATAATCTCGTTTGTATGTTTGTTTTTTGACTCAATCGCACAAAAACGGCTGAACGGATTTGAATGAAATTTGACACACAGATAGTTTATAACCTGGAGTATTACATAGGGTACATTTCATCCCGGTAAGCGCAGACGATGTCGCGGACCGAAGCTAGTATTTAATCGTTTGTATTTGCTTTGACACTTGTACATCTCATAGCGATTTCTGTATGATTGTAAAGTAATACTTTATTTATTTCTCAGTGAAATAATATATCCATGATAAAAACAGTAACAAATGGCCATTTATAACGTTTCCAGATTCTGGTCGCTACGCAAAAGTGGCCCCTAAACTAAGTTAGGAAAACTACACTTCCATATTATAGATATCCGCATAATTCGAATATTCATGCAAAAGTGTTATTTACTAACGATAAAAGTTGTGAAACGAAATAACTTGTAATCTTGTTATCCTTTGTTCTCTTCTTGAAAACGCGCGCGTGCGATTATAACATACAAACATAATCAGCTTATAACGTTCCCACAGCTGGGACAGAGGCCTCCTCTAGGTGAGAGGGAGTGGGCCGTAATCCACCACGGTCCCAGTGGTCGCTATCAATAACTACAAAATACAAAGAAAATACAAAAAAATATTTTTTGACATAAAACAAGATGTACAACAAATTATAGAATTCTCTGACTCCTGCGCTAGTTATAACTGTGTTGCAGGAGCTAGTGTCATCCCATAACAAAAGTACACCTCGTTGTTTTATGGCAAAACAAAAGACACTTTAGTCAAATAAGTAACTACCTAAAACAGAGGTAATTTACGAAGAAGTGCTTGTACATATTGGCGACTGATAAAAGATGGCTGAGTAGTAGGGCTCCTTGTGACACCCGTTGGGTACAGGAGTGCTTTTCTCTAAGTACACGTGTTTCGCCGCTGCGGCAGCGCTGCGCGCAAGGCTTTATCCTTAAAGAATAGCACTGCATATCCCTTACAAAATGAAAGATTATTTATCTACCTTTTGGTTTAGTAGTCACAAGCGCTACTGTGAGCATGAAGCCCTGGGTTAGATTTCCGGGTCGGGCAAATGTTATCTGAAATTTCTAATTAGCAGCCCGGAGCCTGGATTCATGCCCGGTTGATGGCTCGAAGGCTCACCCCCTGTTATACGGGACTTAAACATAACTCGCGAAAGGTAGGTATACTATAGGTGCACCTCTGCCTAACCCATAGGGAAAACCGGCATGATCTCATGTAATCATTCATCTACTTTGCACGCGACCGCGGTCGTAGAAAAAGTAATGAAAGTAAATAACATTTCTTAATAATTGTTTGAGTGACATCGCCAGACGTCCGCTTATCGAAATATAATCAGTATCAAGTAATATTGACTAAATACCAATAAACGATTGTTTCTATCTATAAGGGAGTCAACTGTTTATACGGTTTTGATAAGGAGTTAGGAAATAAATACATTTTGTAAGTTAAAATACAGTAGCTAAGTGCATGGTCTTGTCACAATCACGACGTGCAGGTGCTGACTGTTTCTGTTCTGTGCTCCTGATTACATATCTATTTAGTTTTTTTTTTTTTTGTATTATTCGAGTTAACCGGCTTTGTATACCTACACGTGTTTCTGTGTCAAATAAACCAATTTTTCTTTCTTTCTTTTATTTATCACCATCATAATTTCAGGCGTCACTTTGACATAGCTGGACAGAAAGAAGCCTATTCAAACGCACGTCATTTAACTCGAATCTTAACTACTCTCATCCAACTCTCAAGTACTACTCGAACGTAATTGGCGGAGGTTGTTAAAAAGCGCCATCTTAACACTCATCGTTTGTGTTCAATGTCCCTAATGTTATGAAAACATTCGCTTAGCCGAATTAATAACGTTTGGGAAGAACACACTTGTAACACTATCTCATATCTGTCATGTAACGTGTGGTTGTTTCTTAGCCTGCTCGAAATTGTATACTGTTTTGTGTTAAAATTACGCCAGACTCATCAGCTATGTTGGATACGGCTTCCAGTCTAACCGGCTGCAGCTGGATACCAGTATTTTTATGGAGCGACTGCCTATCTGACCTCCACAGCCCAGTTACTGTGTAACGCGATACCCCTTGGTAAGATTGGTAAAACTACGACAGGGTAATTAATACACTTGGGAGCAAATAAATCGAGCCACTTGCTTTTTTTTATGTGTAATGGTTATTATTTTTGGTATTGTGGAACGTATCAATTCGAAACATATACCGCCTAAAAGTTTATTTAATAACCTTTACAATTAAAGTATTTTGTTGTCAACTTTTCATTTTAAATTAAAGTTTAAAGGGTAGAATAAAATTATCGCATTTAATTTGCTTATAACATTTTAATTGTACTAAAAGGTTAATTAGGGGTTTTGTTTTTGTTTTATTATTATTTATTTATTTAATTCTGTTTTTAATAGTTTTTTTTCTGGACTGTTTTAACCCTACATTTTCTATCATAAATACCTACCGTTTTTTTTCAGAACCAATAATTTATCGTTCATTAGGGTTATCATTCAATAATTTACCCCCATTGTAAGGGTTATTAAATAACCTCTTAGGAGATTTTATGTTTCAAATTGATACGTTCCTTAATACCAATAATAATTAACTATGATAATTTCGGAATGCCTTGTTTAGGACTCTGAGTAAAGAGTCCTGAATTGATTAGCCAAATCAGTCTCTGGTAACAGAATACGTACATACATATACACTCACGCCTTTTAGCATGGGGCTAGGCAGAAACAACAGAACACCCCCTACTACGATCCTCACACACTCCTTTTGCTTCGTTAACGTTCACACATCAGAATAGGTAACATCTCCTAATGTGCTGACAGAGTCGACGACGGCTAGTGTAGGGGGCCATTTCCATTACCAGACTATCATATTATTTCAACAGCCGTCAGGTCAGGATAATAAGAGAAAAGAGTTCTCATTACGTCATTCGACAAACTCTCTTTGGAAAGAGCCTCTTTTCTCTAGGTAAAGAAAAAATAAATAAACAGATGCCAGATGTCATTGATGACATTAATTGATTTTGTTGTTACAGTTATTTCTGATATAAATTTATTTATTTTATCTAATCAAGGTATGGGCAAAAACCGGAAAACCGGGTATGGAAAAGAACCGGAGTTAACGACATAGCTTGCTGAGGAAACAAGCTGAAGTGGCAGTGGGCTGGCCATGTTTGTCGAACGACCGATGGCCGGTGGAGCAGACGAGTCCTGCAGTGGAGAACACGTATCGGCAAGCGTAGCGTGGGAGGCCCCTTAGCTAGCTGGACCGACGACCTTAAGAAAGTGGCTGGGACAGACTGGATGCGGAAAGCGGAGGACAGGGTGTGGTGGCGCAGCCTGGGAGAGGCCTGTGTCCAGCAGTGGACTGCGATAGGCTGAGTTGATTGATGGGCAAAATAACGTACCTTCGGGAACTCAAACTATTAATATTAAAGGGCAAAGTATTCGTGTTTAAGTCGCTGCCATTAAATTATTTTAATCAGCGGTGTTAAACATGGTATGAGTAGATATGTGAGGCAGAGGAATGAGGAAAGTCTTGAGTACGAATATGGATAAGTAATAAGTTGCCAATCTTTTTAATATCGGATATTTATAATATTTTCGAAGCCATTGCCTGTAAAAATGAAGAAACCAGCTGTTCCCTACATTTATGTTTGCAGAACTCGTTAAAATGTAGGGACAGCAGATTTTTTTTCGTGATTTCGTATTTGTTCCCAAAGTAAAAGTTGTTCATAAAGATGAGTACAATGACCCCTTAAGAGGTTGATGGTGTTTTACCAATAACCCTGTATATAGTAGGAATGTTTAAAAAAAATACGTAAGTATAATTTTTAATGCATTTTTTGCTTCTTTGAGCCTTTAATAACGTTTTTTTTCATGTCTAAAACTATTTATTATTACACTCTAAATTATGGTTATAAAATACCATTGAGATTAATAATGGCGAGATGACCGCAATAAGGGCCCTTTTTTTTTTTTTTTTGGGTGGGAAATCATCAAATAACTTCTCCCGCTCTGGGCAGAGCAGGAGGGCGTGTCAGACTCTTACTGACTAAAACCCACCCGTGTTCCTTCAGTTGCCTGTGCCAGGGGCCACGGTAACCCTCTTGGACTTTTCCGCAACCCTAGCAGGCATCGGTCCTAGCAAACCCCGTCATTGGTGCTGACATCTCTTTGAGGCGCGCGTGGAACACAACGCGCCGTCGACCCGGGCCTGGTCCTTATCGAACGGCGAGCTGCCCATTGCTCGCCGTTCGCAAGCCCGCGCCTACGGTAGCCGGGAATCGGCCTGCGATTCCCGACGCCCAGGGCGTCTCCTGCGGCGGCTAGGGGCGTGAGGGCGCAAATTTTGCCTCTCCCTCACGCGTTCCGCCTCCTCCTTCGCGAACATTACTGCTTCGCAGAAGGAGGTGACGGCTTTCCAAGCCCTCTCGCTCCGTACCATGGCCTGTACCAAGGCCGGACGCGAGAGATCGCCACCGCCAATCGCCTCCACGAGGACACGGCGGTGCTCCGCCCAAGCCGGGCAGACCTCCACCGTATGCTCCACCGTGTCCTCCGGGCGATCCACACAATGGTGACACCCGGGCGTTTCCTCCCGCCTTATCCGGAACAGGAACCTCCCGAAACAACCGTGTCCGGTGAGGACCTGCGTCAGGCGGAAGGTGAGGACGCCGTGGCGCCTCTCAAGCCACTCCTCAAAGAGGGGACTTATCGCCGCAATTGTGGCGTGCCCAGCGCTGGGTTGCGACAATCGCACTCTCCATGCCGCCCTGAGATCCCGCCGGAGCTCTGTCCGCTGTACCGTGATTTCTCGCGGCAGCGGAGCTACGCCCCGGCGTTTCGCCTCCTCGCGCCACTCCCAAACGTGCGCGAGGACTTTTGCCTCCAGATCCCATGGTGGTAATCCGGCAAGGAGGCTCGCTGCCTCACCGGAGACCGTACGGTATCCCCGGACCAGCCGGGTGGCCATGACCCTTTGGGGCGCGTTCAACCAGCGGGCTGGCCAAGGCTCAAGGAACGCGCCCACACCGGTGCCCCGTAAAGGGCCATGGACCGTACGACCCCCGCGTAGAGCCTCCGGCAGGAGGCGTCTGGCCCCCCTAGATTGGGCAGGAGCCGCTTTAAGGCAGCCCCGGCCCTTTCCAGTCTGGGAGCCAAACGTCGGAAATGCTCCACGAAGTTCCACCGGCTGTCGAGGACGAGTCCCAGGTACTTCATCGTCGACTCGACGCCGATGTGAACCCCTCCTACCGTTATTTGGGAACCCGACGGTGGCGTGCTCCGAGGACCATGAAAACACATGGCCTCGGACTTGTGCAGGGCCACCTCGAGTCCCAATTGCCGGATCCTCTCGACGATTGTCGCAACCCCGCGTGTCGCTAGTTCGGCCGCCGCCTGGTGCGACCTCCCCTGCGCCAGGACCAGCGTGTCGTCAGCGTAACAAACCACGCTGACGCCGCTAGGGAGGTCGGCGCGCAGCACCCAGTCGTATCCGATGTCCTACAGATGCGGCCCCAGGACCGATCCCTGCGGGACACCGCACGACATCTCTTGCCGATTCCATACTCCCTGGTGACCGGGGTAGATGACGGCCCTGTCCGTCAAATAGGCCTCGACCACACGACAGAGGTAGGTCGGCATCCGGTGATACCGGAGTGGCAATAAGGGCCCTATTGCGGTCATCTCGCCATTTTGTATTGAAATAAAAATCTATAGTAGTTTCGGCTATTATATTTTTTTCTTACAAATATATTATTTAGGCCTCTAATATAGGTTAAGGATTTAAAGAATTTATTCTCATAAGAACAATATATAGGTTCACTTACAATGAGATACAAAGTAATTGCTTAAATCTAAGTGAATTACATTTTGCCTCTTATATATATAGTATATTATATAGTAGGGTTGGCAACCCTACCTATAAGAGTAGGGGAAGACCAAAGAAAGGATGGATAGACTGTGTGAGAGATGATATGGTTAGACATGGCTGGACATGGTGACTACCGAGAGGACGAATAACAGAGAAGTATGGAAATAAAAGACATGTTGCGCGACCGCAAGTAAATAAGGATAAGGGCCAGAGAATGATGATAATGGTGTTGTGGTAAATATGGCTTAAACTATCTTATTGGTCGCTGTTCATGTGTCATAAAATAACAAGGAAATTGAAATACGAACAAGGGATTTATTGAAGTCTGAGCAACAGTGGCCGCACATTTACTTTGCGAACGCAGCAACCTACTTGGATGTCGTGCGTCACAAATATTATGCTATAAATAAAACGTATTAAGCAATGGACACCGGGTCGGACAATAACTGTGGAACTAACCACTTGTCAAGAGAAAGAATCGCTACCACTTTAACTTGTTAACCTTCTACATTTCAATATAACTTTAAACTCAACTCTTGGTTCTTTCTGTGTACTACTTAACTAAACCAACATTAACAAAGTGATCATGTGCGGTGCCTACAACCATTGGCTCCCACACTCTTCCTGTCTGCTTTTCACTACTTACTGCAAAAAGTAGCTGCCTACCTACTTATATAAAAATAAATCGTTTTCTTATTACATCACAATAGTATAACACGCAAAAGCCTCTAATATAGTCGATTTAGCAATCTATTTAACACGTTTAAATAAGCATACTTTCTGAAATGTTGCATTGCATGTTACAACATCGGTTTCATTGCGTGTTGCAGGGTGTGGTGCCGTTACAGGCATCAGTGTGTATTTGATATCAGATAACAACAGACGTCCAATCAAACATCGATGTTACTATCAAAACGGTGTTCTGTGAAAAGAAAATTGCATTTATTGACGAAAAATATGATCAAAATTATTGTAAGAAAATGCCTCTTCCTTATCAAGTTTTTTGGTAAGTATTTACTGTAAGTGCTTTATGTACAGTCCTGTCACAGTTATTTGACTGATTTTTCTCTCTTTGAGAGACTCTGATTTTTCATCACTGTCAAAACCACAATGATCTTATCCTCGTTATTATTTATTTAGGATCTCCGATGAAAGATACTCGTATACAAAATACATGACACATAAATAAAGGGCAACATCGGGTATTAAGTAGGTGTACTCCTTCACTTGTAGGAGACCACAGCATGCACGATAAAGTTAACAACTAAGCTAACAAAGCTAAAATATTTATAGGTAATAGTTAAATTTGGGAAGGTTAATACATTTTAAAAGGACATTAAAGAAAATAAAGAAAATTTAACATTTAAAGATGCTTAAATTAAATCTATTAAATAATTCTTATATTTAGACAGAGACCCGCACATGTCTGAATTCGTAGTTTTAGCTAACATGTTATAAATATTGCCTACAAAGTCATGGCACAGCGGCGTAATGACCGAGGTTCGTTTGAAGGCAATTCTCGCCTTTACACTCGTAAATGACGCATTCGTTATAGTCGCTCGTCTCCTATATCGCTTATAAAATGGTGCCACTGTCCAGATTGTTGTATTCTCACTACAAGTCGATAGTAAATCACAGGACAAAAATGTTGCCAATATGCGTCGCATGAAGTAATCCATTCCACATAACGGTGGTACTTTTTCGACGCAATCGTTAATGCACTTTTGACCATCTTTAAAAATGATTTTTAAGTCATAAACGTGATTTGAACAGCATTATATATGCGCATGTACATATTTGTTATTTTGTGTGTGTATGTACAAATACAAAAAAATATGACAATAAAAATGGGCTGCATCAATTGGGTAGGTACCCCAGTTGTATTAAAATTAACTTTGAAGGGGGGTACCCACATAGTGAAGCTGTCTGTACATATTTCATGAACATTTATCAATATCATCATCATTATTGATTTCGTAACTCCATTTTTATTTTATTATTAACATTTAAATAAGTTCTCCTTAGTATTTGCTACAATGGAATGCTGATTTGTCAAAGTCGTGTCAAATTAAAGTCATAATTATTATTAGTTTACATTTTATTTTATTTCATAAGGGAAAACAAACAGTAGTTTATTAAATGATAAAAGGTAAGTATGACCATGTTTCTGCCTCAGACTAAGGAAAAGAAGAATAGACATGACTTAACTACGAAAAAAACGTGCCTACCTAAAATGTGAGTCTGGCACAAAGATGGCGGCTTGCGGTAGAGCTGCGCGCATTATAATATCAAAATTTTCTTCAAAACACTGAAAAAAACAAGTTGCTATGACAACTGATGCTTGTTGGCTGTGACAAAACATGGCGACCGGCCGCAGTGAGATATGCTCATAGAGCAACACGGACCACCGGCGGACCGGAGGGGAGTAGCCATAGCGTGTGTTCCCGATACAGAATTGTCTGTCATTTTTTGGGGGGGGAAATCTGCGCCACGCACACTTTCTCAGACTCCCACACAAAAACAATCGGCTGTCACTACGAAACCCACACTTAACAATTATAACAATACACTAACAATTTCACACACACATAGCTGCATTCGGTGTCATAACAGTGTAATGAAATAACACAACTACATTGACAAGTTGCGAACAGCCGTGGCTGTAACAACTGTCGATGTGGTCGATATGCATTATCGATAAATTCGAGAACTCTGTTAGGGAAATCAGGTTTAAAAAGTGATACAAAGGTGGATATTATAATAAAGATAGGATTTTATTTATTCATCCAACAAATATCATAGGACAGTTAACTTAATGTTTATATCATTTTGAAAACCAGCGATAGTTTTATCTATCACTGGTTTTTAAAATGGATTATTTTTTTTATAAATATGTCGAATACATTTTTGTTGGTTTGCCTTTTCCATTAAGAAAGAAATTCTTGTACAGTATATTTTTCCATTATTAATCTGGCTAGTTCCAAATTATGATTTGTAAAATCATTTTCATGTGAATGGTAACTGATAGAGGGAAACAAGTCTTTGCCAATAAACTTTTTTAAAGCTTTTGGCACGATTTGGTGTGTGGTACAAGATCGTGTAGGTTTATTGTCGTCACTTATACGATGTCTTATTTCTTTCTCACAAATCCGGCATAAAAGAATGACCTCTTTTGAAGCATACAGCAATTTTCTTCTGCTTTTCTGATGCATTAAGCTTTTCTCATCAATCGGCCCGAGCAAACCTTTGATGCACGTATTGCACTTAATTTTTTTTTTTGATGTCGAGAAAATAACAAATCCTGCTATGTATTCCACTACTTTCTCGGCAAAAGGAGATAAAAAAGTTAGAGCTTCAATCTCATCAATCAAATCGTCAGTAAAATTGGTAAAGTTGACTTCGTCAGTAGCGTCATTCGTATTGTATTGTCGTACGGTTGAAGCATTAATTTTTTCTAATGCAGATGTGCAATTCAGTTTTTTCCAATGGAATGCAGTTCGTTCCGCTTCCATTTTGTGTTAGTTCTGTGTTAATAAGAATTTTTTTTATAAATTGTTTCAAACTGGGAGCTTGAGGGATTATCGAAAAAAAAGCTCGATGTGATCTTGACTGATCCTGTGGAGGGGCATATATTTCAGGCCATTTTGTTGGTTTTGTATTAAATCTTGAAATATAGACTTTGTACTCTCAATGCAGATCAAAATTCCCAAAAAACCTATGTATCGTGGAGAATCTAATAATTTAATTTTAGTAGACTCTCCATTGCGTTTTTTTACATAGGTTGATAAGCTCAATAAAATCAGTAGAGCTTCGTCCATTTTTCTAAAAGCTTTCTCATAGTTTCCAGAGTTTATTGCTCTCTTATAACCATTTTGACGTGACCGTCGTTTATCGACATCGTTTATCAGTGAAATAAACTTTGGATATCATCTAATATGGTAGTTTGCAATTTATTTGCAACTAAGCAGCAACCCAGTTCTGTTGCCATCGCGAAATTTGCTCTTGCGCCGTCACACGTTAATGCTTTTATTTCCACTCCAGTTTCATGTATTAGTTCAAATGCTTTAGTTATAAGCTGAGCTTTTAACTTAGCACTTGTGCCTTTAACTAAAAAATATAAATATAAAAAATATATAAAAATATTTTTTGAAGTGGAAAAATATAAGCTTCATTTAACAACTATGACTAACCTACTACTTAACCCCTCGTATGTGGCGCGCTCCAATTTGGGCCGCTGTCAAATTTGCTGCGTCTGTGGCGTGCTCCCTTTTGGACCGCCGCTTTCGCGCTCACGTTTCGATCGTAAACACATTGATAGACTGTTTTCGTCTTTGTCTATCTCATTTAAATGCGTTATGCGTGAAACGAGACAAGTAGCAAGCGGTCGTCTGAGTACTCGGTAGGCGAACAATTTGGCGCCAACCGGCAGTGAAATATCGGCATCGGCACTCTGCGTACGTGTGCGGTATTTCATACAACAGCAGTGTTTTTAGTTGGTTTCAAAGAAGAAAGAAGCAGATAATCGCTTGAAATGTAAGTAAACTTTCGTTTCATACTAGAATTACGTGTGTTTATTACGATTTTATGCAAAATAACTGCCACTAAAACAGAAGCCTAACCCATGCCTTGCATTTACTTGCTCGATGTTTTTAGTTTTTATAACACTATTATTTCATTTGGACATTTCACATTAATTTGATATGATGTTAAATTAACATAGTTTTCTTGTTATAATACTCTTACATGGTTAAATATTCCGTAAAGTCTTAAACAATAACGAAAACAAGTACCGGTTCACTAGAAGCCCAAAAGTTACCGCGTCACAGACCGGGCGCAACCCAAATCGCACCTCTCACAGACGGCCTCTGCCGAGTTTTAATGGCCGCCGCGGCTGGTTCGCTTAGCATGGATACGCCGTGGCGGATTTCCTTACATAATGTTTAATGAAAAAAATCAACTTTAAATATGTGTATTTTTATGTACGAAGCACGGAATCATCTTATAATATTTCGGGCAATCGGGTAATTCAATTTGCAAGACCCTAACCAAACTTAAAACCAAACAAGACCAAACCAAAGTTAAAATAATAAAAAAAGCCTTATCCATATTAATCTAACACTTTGTTTTGTAAAGTGGTCCTTTTTGCTTACTTATTTGCTTGTTTTGTTTACATGTTTCTGTTGAATTTTCTTTGAATTGATGTTATTTTTGTTGTTTTAATGTATAGTTTGTTACCTATAATTATAGGAAAATATAATTTCTCTGTGAAAAAGTTAATAATTGTTTTGTTAATCACATAAGTATCAAGGTAGTATTTTTTATGACAAAATAATCATCTTTTTTGTGTAACTCTTGTATAAAATCTACTGAACCTACACTGTTAATACTCTTGTAAAACCCAGATAGTAACCTTTATTTATTAAAAATGTAATACTGTGTTATCTGCAGTGTGAAATGATTTCAAAATATCATGTAATACTAAGCCTCATTGAGGTTGATCTCAGGGTAGGCACCATTTTTCTACTATACTGAAAACGTTGATTTTGTGAAATATTTGTACATGAGTCATGTGTATTGTGCTTTTTCCTTGTAAATAGTAATGTAAGGTAAATAAAAACATGGTTACTAAGCTAAAGAGTTTTTTTATTATATATTTATGATACATAACTTATTGAAAATTTTGGGACCCCTGTAATTATGACAGCTGTACAACTTTATTACTAACCAAATATTACAAAAGCTTACTATTTTAAGCAGGAAATTTTATTTTAAATAGGTTTAATTCCTAATAAGGGCTTCCGCTAGAGCAAGGAATAAACAAATGCAGTTTTAGTGTAGGCCGGGCCCCCTCCCACCCCATACTGTGGCGTGCTCCAATCTGGGCTCCACAGACGTGGGTCATCTGTTATTTTGACAGCCACAGTTGAGGGGATAACCAACATTTTACTGGTGGCACGAGGCATTACATCGGGTGGACTAGGTTTTTTGCCTTCTCCATGATATAAAAAAAACTTACGGAACAAGTACAGAGTGGTATTAGAGTTGGCTTGGTGCCCTCGACCAATCTCCTTCTATTGTTCGCCAACACTTGAAAGTCAGAGGTCTTGAAATGATCTGAGCAAATGACACTGTTTCTTGTAGGTATCCAGGTTATTACTAAAGTTCTTCCATATATCCTTTAAACTCGAATCTTTAGGAAAACTGCAATAAATAAAAACAATATGGTCGAACTTCACACTTAGTAGTTTTAATGTAATTTATTAATACTCGTAAGTATTGTATTAAATTTAATTTGACGCAATTTTAATATTAAACAATATCAAAATAAAGCTCACAATATACATAATTATAATAATTAAATCAGAAGGCATAATCTCAAAAATTATTATAAGCATGAGAGATTTAATGAGTCCTTTGCATTTGCCATTTTTATCGATATCTAACCGGTAACAACACTATCGCTCGGTGACAGCGAAAACACTCGGATCAGTCGCTCGACCGATCCGCATATTGTATGAAGACGAGCGACCTGTGTTGGTAGACGAATCCAAAACAGCACGACCGTTATTATTGTAAATTATAAGTTTAAAAAGGAGTAAATTGTAATAATTTGATTAAAAATTCCTTATATATGAAAGGTAACGCCATCTTTTTGTAAATTTGACGTGGCAGACCTCTTTTTGCAGCAAAAAACTGAACAATTCGGCATTTTTGTGGGACGTCGATTCAGCCGCGCAACTAGATTTAGTCTAGTGAATGGAGCGGCTGCAACTAGTTTTATTGTACGCATAGGACCGCGTGGACTTGTACTTTGGCAGAGGGGAACGCCTGCGTATGGCTACTCCCCTCCGGTCCGTGTTGCTCTATGGATATGCTGTATACTGTTCGTTATGCCGAGTCCTTTCTTTTCCTTAGTCTGAGGTATCTGCACACCGACTGCTTTTAAAATGGTTACCCATTTGTCAGCGCAGAGAGTTGAGGGCTCTGTCTACGTTGTTCTCTATTCTGGACAAACCCACTACCCCTTCTTACCTAACTTCCGAAATTCAATATTTATGCACTGCCCATGGTAAAAATCTTCGTTCCACCAACGTTCGTCGACGTTCGTCTTCTACGATGTCCTTCTCACCGTTCTTGTTTCATTCATTCTTCTTTCTTTGTCCAGGCGGTTTTTCTTTGGAATGCGCTCCCTCTGAAAATCAGGACAGCAACCAGTCGGTTATCTTTTAAAGTGAAGGCACGTGAACATATCCGTCAGAAGTTGGCTGAAACATCCCAGCACTGAGTTGCTGGATTCGTTTTCTCCTCTACCGATCGTTATTTCTCCTAACCAAGGTTTATTTTGTTTATATGTATGTATCTAAGTATGTATCTATATATTAGTATCTATTCTTGTATTTTTTAGTAATTTCCGTGCTATCTATCCCGTATGTTGCACCTGCCATGGTATATCTCTGCATCACCCTAAAGTTGACTGGTAGAAAATGCCTCAGGCATTAAGTCCGTCTTTGTACAGTATTATTTTTTACTTGTGCTTATATAAATTATTCAGCGCCTGACACTACTCCATACAAGCTTAGACGTCATTAAAAAGTTGACTACTAAAATTACATAAAATTACGTCAGGTGCTGACTAATTTGACAGGACTAAACTAATATTTATCTTCTGTCCTTTTCATAATGAAATAGAAAGAAAAAGATGCACTCAACTTAAATTTAGTTAAGTTTGTGAACAAGGGAATCGGCACCACTAAGTACTAAATAACTAACTATAGGTACAAATTAATACAAAAAAGGACACTTAGGCGTCGAAGTATTCGTCCGCATCGCTGCCATCCGGAAACGTGCTCAGAAGACGGGCAGCATTGCCACGTTGAATGGCAATGCTAATTCTTTGGCCAAAGAATAACCCGGCCCTCTGGTCACGTGAAGTGTCGACCAGTCGGCGAGAAATATCTTTAAAAAGGACACGCGCACTCGGGCCCCATGAACCGAGCGTTTCAACCCCAAACGGCTCAAAACTGTAGTTACCCATAAGGTTACAGTATAGACTACAACAAAGACTCATAAATAAATTCAGTAAACACCCCATTATAAACCACAAAAACATATTATCACACCACACATGGGTTTATAATGTTGGTCGTGTTTCTCTGTAACACCTATAGACAACTGCAGCCGGCCAACATCCTGAGCTGAGGACGACAACCTTCTGCAGCGCGGGAACCTGAAGGATGTAGGAATTCATATTTCTAGTCTGGGTCGACTGCATCGTCCTTCCTTCTGCACTGATTAGACCTTGGCTCGTTGTCTCTCCGTGTCTGTCGATCCAACCGAGAAATGTACAGGAGCAAGGCGAGCACTACAGCTTGAAAATTCTCATTTCCAGAAGCGATACCGCATTTGTTGCGGTTGCGTCGCGATCGACACTTCTTGCCCCCAACTAGAGTAAAACCTTCCTAGTACACTTGACTGGTTTAGGAGTCAACAATCTTTAAAATGATTTCTAAGTAAAAAAAATATATTTTTAGCACCATTTTATACTCATAAACATTTATAAAAAAATAAATACATTATTTATTCCGTAACTCAATTTTTATTTTATTATTAACATTTCAATAAGTTATCCTTAGTACAAAGGAATGCATGGAAGAACAACATAAAACTGCTGCTGATTTTTGTCAGTTTCAACGGCAAATCAGCACTAGATACGTTCTGCTGTTTTCTGTTGTTTGTTTACATTGGTTACCAACTTATTCATGTAATGAAATACACACAATATCTGCCAATGATAATTATTATAAGTATACTGATGACTATCGAAATAAATCCAGGGCTTATCAAAATAGAGAAGAGGAAGCGTGATTGTCGTGAAGACCAGACCAAATCACCGGCTCTCAGAATCAGAGGTGTAAATGTAAATCGATGCTCAGAATGGCTGCTGCGTCCTACCATTCCAACGACGCAGCTGTATCTACAAGTTCAGGATTCATTACTCTACGGAGTCTGAAAAGATTATTAATCTCATAATTATTATCACAGCACACTTGGGTTTCGTCATGCTTCCCTGTAACATTTACACGCCGGACAAAATTATGGGCTATAGACGACAGCCTTTTGCAGGATGTAGGAATTAAAATTTGTAGTAACTACTGCTTGACTTCATCCGCGACAGCTTCAGCAACATCATTCCATCGGTACTGATTTGGCCATGGGTCCTTCCCTCTCGATGTCTGTGGGTCCAACTGGGAAATATGCATTGGTAAGCATTGCAGCTCAAAAGTCCTCGCTTGCAGGAGTGGTACCGCGTTTATTGCGGTTGCGACGCGATTGGCCTTTCTTCCCCTCAACCAGAGTATAGCCGTCCCCATTTGACTGGTTTTAGAAGCCGACGCCTTCCGCTTCTGTGTCAGATGTGTCTCCTCTATCGACGCCGCACAAGCAGTTGTTAGTTGACAACTTTGGCGAAGGCGTAAAGTTTTCTTTGTGTGTTTATCCTTGTTGTAGCGATCGTAATGTCTTCTAAGATGTATAAAAACTCGTAAAATATTTAGCATAAAAAAAATGTTCTTCCGCAATTGACACAATCATGAATGACACAACAACTGTTTGACGTTGGTTCGACGGTCGACATGACGTCATGTATACTTGTCGACTGGTCCCGACCACCCTTTGCATGTCGCATGTGAACTAAGGCAAGCCACGTGTCTTTCCTGCGAGAAATTCTCGAACAGACATGCTGAGAATAGCTCAACTTGATTTTTACGAAGGAAAAGTACGAATCGAATGACAATAACGAATGCGTGTTGCATGAGAATCGCCTTCCAGGGATGTAAAATAATTTGTAGCTATCTACATCATTATAAGGCTCCTCGTGGTACCTACTGCTGTCAGAGGTGAAAAAACTGAAAGGAATTCAGTTTGAGCTAACATGGGGCTTAATTACACTGGTGGACTTCTTCAAAATAGAGTTTGCAGGTCGTCGCAGATTCGTGTTACTCCTACCACCGCTAGTATTGTTCTTGTTGGTCATGTGGCCGATAATATGGTGGTTTATGGCAATTAACAACGGGATCCAAGAGCTGCCAAGCATAGAGCAGTCTTCAGATTACGAAATGAGCAGGAACCTGGAGCATTACTTGCAGAATATGTAAGTGAGGATCACTTATAAGCTATTAAAAGTACTACCTCTCCCTGTTATTTGTACTTGTATGAGATGACACCGCTGTCTTGGGAAACCCAAGCCTAACTGGCATGCAGGATTGCATTCCAGCCGTTTCGGGGAAAAGACCTGCAGAAGCCGACTCTGCATCCTAGGACTAAGCTTTAGACAAACACTTCACTCATTGCTGATGCTTAATTGTTATGGTGTAAAATCTAACTTTAAGGATCCCTTTTCATCTGGTCCATTTCCAGCCAAGTCCTGATAGAACCAACGAAGACACTCTGTGGCACCCTGAAAGAAGTGCTGGTGCTAGTCATGGTGGCCTCCACCTCATCCCGCGCCGACCTTCGGGCGGCTGTGCGTGAGACCTGGGGGATCTTCCAGCCCACGTTCTTCGTCATGGGACTGAATGATGGTGATAGGACCAAACAGATGGTTAGTTAGTATTATGCAATACTAGCTTTTACCCGCGACTAAAGTCTGTTTTTTAATCTCGTAGACTAAACTGACATTACGAGTGTTGTCAGTTTATTGCAATTCTTAAATAGTGATGTGGCACAACCGAAACTTAGCGTTAATAAAATCAAGTATCGTTTTTTTATAATAAGTTATCCTGAAATAATGTGTAGGTACTTATTTAAAACGTAATAATACAAAATTAATCATGTAAAACATATATTTTTAATTACTTAATTAATTACAGGTATTCGTTAATCTGATTCAGATAATGACTCCATATCTGAGGAATATTCTGAATCATCAGAATTGCCACCTACTTTTATGATAAACCTATCAGTAATGTCGTCGGTTATATGGCCCAAATGACACATTTCATCTTCAATTTTAATTACATGGCCTACACAGTCTTTCCACCGCTGCGGGGTCACTTCACGAAGCCCTTCTTCAAAAAGGCTTCGTACTTCATTCATTTTGAATATTTTATTATTTTTAGCGACATGCCCCTTTACTTGAGCCCAGACCAACTCAATCGGGTATAGCTCGCAGTGGTAAGGGGGCAGTCGCAAAATAGTGACACCCCGTCCAGCAGCCATCTCGTCGACGACATACCTTTCATGGGATTTTTTGTGCTTTCGGGCAATTTCATTTAATTCGGGCTTTAACATTGTCTCGTCATATGAAATATTTTTTGATTTTAGCTAATCTTGGATTTGCCCTTTTCGCCAACTAGAAGTAGGTAACGATTCCATTTTCCTGGTGTCATATGGAGCATTATCTATTACAAGTACTGCGTTTTCTTTTAATTTCGGAAAAATATTTTTCAACCAGTTTTCGTATATATCAGAAGTCATCTCCTTGTGGTAATCATCTAGCCCATTTTCGCTTCGAATATTAATAGACCATCATCCACGAAACCCTCTTCGCTTCCAATATGGGACACTACAAGTCGTCTCCCCTTGCCTGAAGGCCCTTTTAATCCAGTGGTTAACCCTTCTAAGAAAGCCTGACGTGATGATTTCACACTGGTGTCCACCCAGTGCTTATTCTCAGTATGGCCTAAAATGATTATTAGTATGTGTGTGAACAAAATAATAAAAAACATAAATAACTTATAATGTAATAAAAACGACCGTCCCGAGAAACAAGAAAAATTAAATGCTAATGTTAGTACCAACCTTCATTAATCCACGTTTCATCTTGATAATATATAGAGCGACCTTCCCTACGATACTGTTTTATTTTTTGGAAATAACGATGCCGCTGATGATGCATAATACACTGCGGCGTTTTCTGGTCATATTGCCGTATTCAAAATCTAACATTTTTAAAACTATCGTATTATCATAATTATTTTAAAAATTGCAGTTGTTTGTATGGTGTCAAGTTCCATAATTGTCGTATTTTTTAAGTTCTGCCGTTTCGTAAGAGAAAAGGGTTAAGATTGCCGTTTTAACGCGTACGGGAACAACACTGATGTCATCTATCTTTTTTTTTTTTGTTTAATTTTAAGGCATCGAAACATGGTCGGATTACGCATGGCGTTGCGTGGTCAGATTTCCCTGGCAGTTTGTAGCACGTCGTGCGGCCGTGTGTACGTACGAGAATTTTAAATATAATACTTTGAATGAAAATAAAATTCGTCTAATAAAGATAAAAAGTTACGATTCAACAAACCGGTATCGTAGGTACAACACTGCACAAAAGAGCTGGCAACATTATTTGTAAATTTGACATTTGCATGTGTCAATTTAGTCTACGAGATTAAAAAACAGACCTCACGTCCGCGTGATTGTACCCGCGTCCCACCCCGTCGCGTCGCATCGCCCGCCCGCGCGATTACATCGTTTTCGCATAACGTTCTTTTAGACTCTTTTTCTCTCTGCACGGCTCTTAAGGGCCGTGGCATGGTGTTTAATAGCATATAACCTTCCTCAAGAATTAGGCTATCAAAATCAAAAAGACATTTTTGAATCCGATCGGTAGTTCCAGAGATTACCACCTACAACCTCACAAACCTACCCTCTTTATAATATTAGTATAGATGATGACTGGAGAGTGGAGGGCACACAACACAATACTAGAACATTTTTAATGCCGGAACTGAGTTCCGAATCCGGACATTTAATTCCGGAATAGTTCTTCCATGCTAGTATAGCCCAAAAAAATTAAATATGCTTACGTTTTTGCAATTTGAAGATCAGTATCACTTTGTATGGTAATAAAAAAGTCAGATACCATGGGGGTAGGCAACGCAGGGGAGTAGGTATAGAACAAAAAATCTGGAAAAAGACTCACAAAACGTCTGTCTGTTTGGTTTTCATTCTATCGAACTCCTTTTCCACCAACATTATGTATTTACTATGCATTTCTTTCTTACATTCAATTATTATCAATAACAATCCCAGGTCACCAACCGCTTAGAATCCGCAACATTCGATGACTTATTAGTCTTCGACTTTCTCGACCACCCCCAAAACCAGACCCTGAAGACAGCGCTCATGCTGAAGTGGACCATGGAACAGTGTCCTGAGGCGCAGTTCATGTTCAAGACTGAGGCAGACGTAATGGTGAACCCCTGGACTCTCAACAAGGTGTTGGACCAGTATGGCAATGCCCAACTTATTGGTAAGTATTTTTCGGTCCTCCTTTTTGTAGAGCCCAAGACTGAAGTCGACTAAGCCAGTTGAGTTTACTGACACCTGTCCTGTTCACGCTTTTTTCTGTCAAAAAGCAACATGTAAGGTCTTAAAAATTCTAAGATTCATCTCTTCTCTTATAGATCTACGTATTTCAGGGTACAGCCTCAATGACTCACATTCGCTGAGGAGTGAGCACAAAGAGCGGTACATCCAGAACTTACTTCGTGAAGACGGATCACTGAAGTACCTTAGTGGTACCGGGTACCTCGTTGGAAGTGAGAACACTTACACTACGTGTTATTATACGATAGCAATAACAGAAATCGTCATCATCATCATCATCAGCATCACCATCATCCTGTCCCTATCCCATATTACTTAGGGTCAGCCAAACACGTAACTTTTTTCCACTCTCCTCTGTCAGCCGTCAACTCCAACATTCACTCCTTTTTCTTAGGGGTTAAAGTATGAAATTGCCAATTTGTACTGAAAAATTTAAATTGTATTTTTTTTTTATTTAACATCTTTATTAAATCAAAATAATTACCATTATTATCTATACATTGCTGCCATCTAATAGGAAGGTCATTTATGCCTTTGCGATAGAACTCTCGTGATCTAGATTCGACAAACTGTGTGAAAGCATTTTGTACTGCCGCCTGAGAAGAAAACTTTTTATCACGTAGAAAATTGTCCAAATCACGAAAAAAATGGTAGTCCGTTGGAGCAAGGTCTGGCGAATACGGAGGGTGACAAATGGTTTCTAATTGCAGTTCATGTAGAGTTAGAACGGTTTCTCGTGCTGTATGAGATCTCGCGTTATCATGGAGCAATAATGGTGAAGATCGATTCATGAGTCGGGGCTGTTTCACTGCTAGTTTTGCTATCATTGTTCGGAGTTCGGCACAGTAGACATCTGCCGTTATTGCTTAGAAAGCTATAGTGAATAACACCATGCTGAGACCACCAAACAGTTACTATTACCTTTTTTATTGGTAAGCTTTGCTTTAGGACACTGTTGCGGCGTTTGACCTGGGGTCAGCCATTGCATTTTTCGCTTACGGTTATCGTAAAGAATCTACTTTTCATCACCATGTCACAATTCGATCCAATATTCCTTCATTTCTGTATCGATTCAACAAGGCAACACTAATTTCAACACGCGTTTCTTTCGGCAGATCAGTCAAATCGTGAGGCACACATTTCTCATATTAATTTATTTTATTGATTTGACGCAAATGACTCAATATTGTTGGTATGGTAACGTTAAACCATGTCGCTAATTCCTGGGTATGTTTGGCTCGTGTCTCTTTCAATTCATTGTTATTCACCTGTGTGGGCGGTCTTCCACGTGGTTCGTTCTGCAAATCAAAATTTCCATCACGAAAGCGTTTAAACCAAAATCGCACGGTGCGTTCATTAGCAGTCCCCTGTCCAAACGCAACATTGATATTGCGAGCTGTTTCTGCCGCGTTAGTTCCGCGTTGGAACTCGTATTCAAAACTAACTCGAATTTTCGATCCATCTTTCTTGTCTAAGCTGAATAAAAAAAAAAAACAACTGAAAGTCGATAATCGAATGTTGCACATTTATTAAAAGTAGAACTTCATAGGTACCATGTGAAAAAAGTTTCACTCAAAAATCTCAAACCATGAAGGTCTATGTCAATTCGAAGTACCTAATACAATAAAACGGCAATTTCATACTTTAACCCCTATTATATCATCCCACACACAATCCTTCCATCTTTTCTTTGGTCCTCCTCTCCCTCTTCATCCATCAACATCTATACTCATATCTCTTTTAGTTACATACGTTTCATCCTTCCTCATCAATCCCATACCAAGACAACCGATTCCCTTTTAACTTTTCAGCAACTGGTGTCACTTTTAAACGTCCAATAAATGGCTAATTTCTTACTTTATCCAGTCTTGTCACTCCATTCCACATCCGTCTCACCATTGTCATCTCCGCTACTTATAATCTTTATACATAATCAGTAGGTAAGAAGGTGTGTCATACATAATCCAAAAAATACTCTTTCCAGCGGGCTACATCCCGATGCTACTAAAGAAAGCTTACCAAGTGCCTATGATCGACCTAGAAGACGTGTACTTCACGTACCTGGTGGCTCAAAAGGAGTTGGGGCTGACCCTCACCCATGACAGGCGACTGAGCCCCTACAAGCCCTGGCTTCAGATACCATGCGTCTACTGGAATCAGGCGTCCATACACAGACTGAGTCCTAGGGAAATGCTCAATGCTTGGTATTTTCTAGAAAATTTGGTCATTGCCAATAAGAACGTAGGAGGTATTTGTAAGTTTTTTAACAAGTGGTTTTACGCGTTCAGTGATATTATGGTTTTGTATTAAGGATAGTTGCGGCACCTATCCTGGTGGACAAATGGCCGGAACAGTCGTCAATATGTAGTCAGTGATTGACCGCCGATATCTGACTGAAAAGCGAGTTTGAGAGCTATATGATGAGGATGAGATCATTAAGAATGCAAGAAAGAGGATCTTCGAACTGGCTAGATTTCATGTCGTGAAATTAATATTTACAAACTTTTTCTTTGAAAAAGCACTGTCTGTAAACGTGCTCATTGCGATACCATACTTATACCAACATACAATTTTGTAACCAGTTTATTGTTTGCAATAATTTAGGATTTATATGAGTATTTCTTTAAGACATTTAATTTATGAATAGTTTACATATAGTAATTTTATTGTTTTATTTCTTAGTGGACTAACAATAGAAAGAAAATACGTCTGTTTTCGGTGAACATGACACAAAAAACAACAAGTTGAAGGAAAGTATGCGTCACATACACGCAAAAAGGCTATTGCTCAGCATAATGCTGCGACCCTATCAGCGACAGAACCACAGCGCTGGTATTCAGCGATAATTACCTATTTGACTTCTCTCAACTAAAATCGAAATCTGTCAACAATCTGTCATTTTGTGTGTGGTCATGCTAGGCGTGCAGGTGGGTCAACGCTTGCTATTCAGCTATTAACAGGTTCATCACAGCAACAGTTTGTGCGTAGAAGGCGATGCCACCCTCTATTATGTCATGATTGACTGCTTAGCTCCTTAAAGGTATAGCGGGATGGTAATTATTGAAAAGGTTAAATCTGTAACTATATATATTATATATATTTTAACTGCTATATTCGTTCCCTGTTCAGCCCAGTAAAGCCTAGCCCAGCCAATGAAGTGTTATGGGGTAGAGTACTTACAATAATAAACAACTCGTAAGTTATATGACTTGTATTACTGCCTACCGCGGCACTTATAAGTTACACAAAAACACGTCAACAGACTAAGGACAAACTTTACGAACAAAACAGATAAATACTTAACACAAAGGTAACTATATTGAGAGCTGATTTAATCTGGCTAAGAGTTGCAGCGGAATAAGAGATAAATAATAAACTAGCAGTGGTAACCACTACACTCGCGAAGCGAGACTCCCAGCCAGCGATGGAGGTGCATGTCTCAGCCGTGATGTCAGCGATGGGATATGCCTCAGGCCAGCGAGTAAAGCGGGGTCGATGACGGTGAGGCAATATCTGAAATTATTAGATGGCGTTAATGGCCCTACTATGTCCATGTGGACATGGGAAAAGCGTTGGGGAGGAACAGGGAATGCAGAGGTGGGAGAGGATGTGTGCCGCGTGACTTTGTTTCTCTGGCACTATATGCACTCTCTGGCCAATGCCCTGCAGTCCTTCTTCAGGCCAGGCCAAACGAAGCGTGCGGAAATCACTTTGACCGTGGCCTGCCTGCCAGGATGGCTCAGCTGATGAAGCTTCTGGAACACCTGCCTTCTGAAGGGTTCTGTAACATAAGGGCGTGTGTTACTGGTGGAGACGTCGCAAAATAGTTCCACACCTGAGTGGGGGAAGCGTACTCGTTCCAGCTTGAGTGATGTGCTGTTGCTCGTGAGGAGGCCTTGCAGCTCAGGATCGCTCTCCTGGGAAAGTGCAAGGCCTGTGTGGTTGAGTGCTGGCAATGTAATCGCCTCCACGCGCGACAGTGCGTCAGCCACGACATTGTCCCTGCCTGCGACAAACTGGATGGCTGTGGTAAACTGTGCTATGTAGTCGAGGTACCGGTACTGACGTGGTGAGCAATTCTCTCGACTGTGGGCGTACGCGTATGACAGGGGTTTGTGATCCGTGTGTATGGTGAAGTGCCTACCTTCAACCATATGCCGGAAGTATCGGACTGCATCGTAAATGGCTAAGAGCTCCCTGTCATACGGGCTGTACTTCCTTTGGGACGTGGACAATCGCCTGGAGAAAAATGCCAGCGGCTGCCACGTAGCTTCTGCCTTCTGCTGCAGTACAGCGCCTATCGAGGTGTCCGATGCATCGGTGAATAATGCAAGCTCAGCGTTGGGGTCTGGGTGCGCTAGCAAGGCAGCCTGCGACAAATCATGTTTGCAAGCGTTGAAAGCATGAAGCATTTCTTGTGTCATGATAACAGGCTTTATTCCTCTTGATTTAGGCCCTGGTATAACGACGTTAAGCGGTGACTGCAAGCGAGCGGCTTCTGGGACAAAGCGACGGTAGAAATTAAACATACCCAGGAAGCGACGCATCTCCTTGACGGTCTTGGGGGCTGGGTAGTCCTGGATCGCCTGCACGTTCTCCGGCAGGGGACGAACACCTTCTGCGGACAACTCGTGTCCTAGAAAGGTGATGGAAGTCCGGCCAAACCACAGAACAGATAAAACAGGTTAGAAAGGAAATAGTTCCTGATTTGTATTAGAACGCGTGTCGCCGCTTGTCTCCCACTCCTTAACTCCACTACAAGCAAGAGACCAATACGTACGCGTATTACACACACAAATAAACCACACGCACTTAGATAGTGAGTTTGCTATTGGTTGTCACACTAATACAAACACTGCGTTTGACGTACACTCACTCACGCGCAAAAGGTAATTTATTTCTCACGCATGTTACGGCGACCAAAAGGTCGATTACTTATATCGATAAAATTACTGTAATTTATAAGTTAGCAATTTTTCTCTATATTTCCGGGAAGAGGGGGACAATTAGTGTGGACTTCCTAAATACATATAAATAATTCAAACTCAAAGCATTTATTTCAAATAAACCAACTACAGGCACTTTTGAATTGTCAAGGGTTCGGTCAGTCAGAAAGATGAAGCTAGTTGCCCATTCCAAAGCGTAGTAGGTACCTATGGAGAAGAACGGGCAAGACACTCCATGGACACTCTTTTAAATCGAAATATTGTTACAAAAAAGTGGTTACATCATTCATGTTGAAATAATACATGTGAGAACGATGTAGAAAGACGTGCACGTTAAAAGTGTCCGTAATAAAAAGATAAAAACCATTCAGCAATTCAAATAAGCCGTGGCAGCTAAGAAATTACCTGTGCCACATTCAAGTCAATGAAAGACGAACCCAGTAAGTTTTATAGTAGGTACATAGTGCTCACACGTGCTATGCAATTATACAATACTAAGAAATTGAATTTATACAATGCAAAGATAGATTGTACAACCTTCATCAGCTCACAATATTTTCGAATGCTAATCGATTCGTTTAGGCGCTCTTGTAGAGCAGGACCAGCGCTGAGCCAAGCATTTTTGTCAGCGATATAATCCCCCAACTTATAATATGCTTGGCTGTATAGTGTGCGTTTTAGACAAGATTTAAATTTCGTTTCATTCAGTTGGAATATGTGGGGAGGTATTTTATTGTAACATTTTAAACAGTACCCCATGAAGGATGAATCTACATACTTTAGCCAGTCTGAAACCTGGTTGAACTAATTGGTCCCTATTTCTAGTCCTTTAATTGTGTCTTTCACCTCTTTTAATGAAGATTTAAATTTTTCCTTAATACTGTCAAATTAAGGGGGAACATCTAACATAGCCGCGAAATTCAAATTTTCTTTGGTTTTTTGCTAATTTATTTATATATATATAATGTATAACGCAAGGAGATATATCTATGTACATATATACACAGTATACATATAGCTCATGGGAAGCGTGCGGTGACAATGACGCGAGTTTCACGCTTTTTGTTCACCCAAAAAGTACACATATATACATAGTATACATATAGCTCATGGAAAGCGTTCGGTGACGATGACGCGAGTTCCATGATTTTGTTCACCAAAAAAAGTGCTCAACGCGCCTAAAGAAGTTTTCACTTAAAAAATACTAGAATATTTTAAAATTGAACAATAATTTAAACTCAATTTAAATGCTGGTTTTATTATTGTCCCTGAAATAATACGAATTTATTAAGTAACATGCGCTTTGCTATCTTTTAAATTCGATTTTTTCAAAATAAAGTGCAATCTTAAATTAATATATTTTCCAATAATAGCCTTAGTTAGGTCTGTAACATGGTTTGCAGTAGGATATAATCCAACCTGATGATTACTAATGTTGCTAAATAATTCAGTTCCGACGAAGCTGCGCAAAATCTTTGCTGTCAACATATGTTTGTTAATATTCCGGAGATTGAAAACCTACTCAGAAACTAAATTAAAAACGCACTATAAACAATAATTGGTGATAGTAAACAAAGTTATTTTAATTATAATATTACTGATAATAATCAGCTGTATCAAACACACATACTTAATATCGACATTATTTACAACTTGGTACAACACTATCGATAAGCATGGATTTCGCCGAATTTCAGCTTTGGCTAGGCGTACGCGACGTTCGCAGTGAACGCAATACATTGCGCGATCACTGATCTAGTACAAGATGCTACCCATGCATTGCAAGCAATGTATAATTTTGCAACTACTGTTGCGATTGTATCGTTTTTATCTACAAACTACATAATACTATAGTAATAATTACAAATATCACTTGTATTTTAAGGTTTTTGGACTTACCGGTGAAAAGAAATCCCTTCCCGGGCTACACTACACACCTGTCTTCTTTTCCGACACGTTATAATAGCGCAAGACGGCATAATTCTTTGTTTTTCACGGAGCGTCGTACGTTGTCACAATATGAGCGCGACTGTTAGCCCGTGAAACAAATTTCGGTTGACTTTTGAGCGTTTGCTCATAAGTGCGGCGTGCCTGCCCCGCCCACAAGGCCCTTCTAACCTCTTTATCTGTTCTGTGGGCCAAACTCACACTTTGCTGTGTTGATGAGGATGCCGTAGTTCGGACAACCGCTTCGCTTTGATTAAATCAATTTTACTGTAAATTCTGCTGGCAGCCAGCTGATGAGAGAAGTCCTGGATGTGCAGGACGTTGTATCTATGGTAGTTGCGTGGTAAACTCTGCTTGCGCGTTGCAGGATTTTTCGTGACGTCACTATGATGCGTAATTCGCATGTCGCGATGTTGACACCGCTACAAAGTAATGGAATAATTCGACTGTTGTCATACACTGGTATATTGTGTTCTCTGTCATCTACTAAATCCTTGAACTCATCACCTTCTGTTGCTGACTCTTAAAAGCTGCTTCAAGAAAATGTTTATGTTTGCGAGTCGGAATTTAATTTTGAACATATTACCTGTAGAGGTATAACTAAAACCTTTCACAATATACTAATTCTGTTGCTAAGTGTATTATGACATTGTAGCACCTACTTTAGTTCTTATTTTCAATAATTGTATCGACTTTGGAGAGTTTCGTGAAGAAGGAAGAGGGAATGAAGTCTGTGCGGTGAGTGGGACATTGAAGAAGACGATTGTGTGATGACCGTAGATTTATATTGTGGTTGGCGCAAATTAGAGATGGGTAACTCAGGAATGATAGATAAAAAAGATATGTATCAATACGTTCTGATCACTCACTCTTTATATCAGTTCAAATCCGAATGTATCAGTAACTCAGTTTATCTTTCTTTACACCTCACTCACTCGTCGGTCATCGCGTCGGATAGCTTCGTCGCGCCGCGCGCCGTTGGTTGAACGTCAAGCAAGCCGAATTTAGCCGAATTGCTCCGACCGACCAGCGGCGAGCGTTTGGATGATGGAAGCTTTCGGGAAGTCGATACCGTCTCGCTCGCACCCATACGAATGTTCTCGCATCGCTCAAAGCGACGTGACGTGCGGACCACATTAAGTTGACACCCAATGATAAGTTGTTAACTCTATTGCTGACGCATAAGGCTTATAATTGTTTGCCCTTAGTGAACATTTCGGTATTATAATCTGGTCTTAAATCCATTTTCTTTTTAAAACTTCAACGAAATAAACATAATTTCACTTTATAGTTACACTCTGACCTCGGTAACGGATAGTTTATGACTAATAATATAATTTATTTCTCTAATTTATTGCAAAGATAAGACAAGTGAGAGTAACTTGCAGTTTTATTTATACAGTTAGGTTTAATTTAAGTTAGGTACTTATAAAATTAGTGACTATAGTGTAGTGTAAATATTAAACAGTTCTTTCTATTATTTAGGTAAATTTAATTAGGTATTTAGGAGTTACGTAGTTGAACTATTAAAAATGGCATCTGGTTCAAGGAAACGAAGTGCCGTGTGGAACCATTTCGATGAAGTGGAACCAAAAAAAGCGAAATGCTTGTATTGTGCGAACATTTTAACAATACCCGGTGGAAATGTTGGTAACCTGGGCAGACATTTGAAAACCAAACATCCCACAGTGCCCCTAGTTGCTGAAAGGCAGCCATCGCAGCAGTCACTTCTCTCAGAAGCCCCACAGGAGACAAACACATCGACATCAAGAGCGACTGATTCAGTCATTTCCAGTGCCACTGGCGCTGGACCTTCCATCGCTGGATTACCTCCCTCAGCGCGTACTCAGCCATCCATCAGGGAATTTGCGCACAGCACGAAATCTGTACCACCTCGTCGTGCGGAACTTGTTGACGAACAGCTTGTACGCATGATTGCAAATGGATATTATCCTTTTAGTATAGTGGAGGATGTAGAATTTATAAAATTTATACATATGCTGTGCCCGGGCTACACGCTACCAACAAGAAAAACATTGTCTCAATCACTCATTCCAAAAATGTTCAAAAAACAAGAGGAAAAAGTAAAGCATAAAATGGAAAATGCGAGCGCAGTTTGCCTCACAACTGACGGCTGGACTTCTGCTAACAACGACAGCTTTATAGCAGTCACGGGTCATTATTTAATATCCACGGCAGATGAAACTAAACTACACTCGAATTTACTTGGTTGTGTTGAATACAATGACAGGCACACTAGCCAAAATCTCTCCGAATTCTTGAAAAACATCATGCGAGAGTGGAGTATTGAACACAAAGTTACCGCGGTAGCCAGCGACAACGCGGCCAACATCACGGCAGCCTTAAGAGAGGGTGATATGCGGCAAATTCCGTGCTTTGCCCACACCTTGAATCTGTGCGTCCAATCGGCATTACAACAATTGGGCCCTTATTTATCAAAAGTGAAGAGTATTGTAGAATACTTCAAGCGAAGTTCCCAGGCGAATCACAAACTAACAGAGGTACAAAAACAGCTCGGTCTGCCTCCTCTGAAATTAAAACAGGATGTTGCCACCAGGTGGAACTCTACATATGACATGCTACAAAGGTTTTGCTCAGCAAAACAGGCCATTGTCATGACTACAGCAGTGACAAGGAACGACCTTTTACTCACAGACTACGATTGGTTGGTAATCGAATCTGCTGTGCCGGTTTTGAAATTATTTTACGATATCACAGTAGAGATAAGTGCAGAGAAAAACGTTTCGTTATCGAAAGTGGTACCTATATGTCGCATCATGTTAAACCAAATTAAAAACATACTCCAAAATACAACTAATGATATTCCCGAAATAAAGGCACTAATAGAAAGTTTACACAAGGAGCTCAGCCATCGATTCAACAACACTGAGATAAACGTTTTGAACACGGAGTCAACCATTTTGGATCCACGATTCAAACAAAAAGGCTTTCGTGACCAAAGATTATGTGACAAGGCCATACAAGTTTTAAAATTGAAAATTGGACGTGTTTCTTCTGTTCCACCAAGAACAACGGCAACATCGGACCCGGTGGTACCAGGTCCCAGTCCCAGTGAAACATCAATTTGGTTTGATTTTGACCAGGAGGTAGCCAGACAAACGCCCGAAAACCCAATGGCAGCAGGAATTGTAGAGCTGGACAAGTATCTGCAGGAACCGCTTCTAAAACGCACAGAAGACCCACTAAAGTGGTGGCACGCCAGGAAAAATATTTACCCCCTTTTATTTAATTATGTAATAAAAAGACTGAATCTGGTTGCGACGTCTGTTCCATGCGAGCGGATATTTTCTAAAGCCGGATATACCCTCAATGAGCGAAGAAGGAGATTGACTACAAAAAAACTGTCTCAACTCCTTTTCATAAGTTGCAACTCAGAATGAGGAAAATATTAAAGTATGCCTATTAACATAAGTATAGATAAGTTGTAAATTATAATCAAAAATCATTGTATATAGCCACTGATTTCTAAATACGCCAACCTAACAAACGAAACGAAATAATGTTTTGATTTGAAATACATGTTTAGAACTAAAATTTAATTTTCACGTAAATACGTAGGTTGACAGTCCTAAGCCTGTGTAAAGTATGAAGGGAAATCAGAAGGCTATTTCTATTTTATTTTCTAGTAGTTAACTAAAGTAATGCTTAAACTTAATACTACATTGCGATTAACTATTCATTGAACTAATTGATATATTCGATGTATTGAAATAGAAGTAGGTTGTACCTGCAATAGGTAACTATAGTTATTTTTGAAATTTATATCATTTGCCGACTTGGACGAAAAGAAAGAAATGTAAAATGTTCAATCGCAACCGCTCAATATATCTGAAAGGTGTAAACAAAAAAACCTATCACTATATCTATTGGAATGAGTGAGACGCACGCGTTGCGTGTGTCGAATGAGCTACTGATACATACTGATATAAAGATATAAAAGAGTGATTCATATCCGAGTGATTGAAAGATGCATATCTATCTTTTCTTTTCAATGACACATTTTGCCCATATCTAGCGCAAATGTACTGAAAGTTGGGGACGAGACAACCAGAGGAAGAAGGAGAATCAAGAAATGAAAACCAGGTAATCAGCGCCCTTTGGTCTCTGCGCTGGCGTATGGGCAACCACTTTAGAAGTGAGTGACCGATGCGCAGAGACGTGATCATATTTACGCAGATTGAAAACGAATCGAATACAGTTATTCAGAAGACGGTCAAGCAGGTTCGTATGGACGTGGATGTAAAACATTTTAAAAGTGGAACGCTGGAGTTTCTTAATCCTGCGTTACACTTTTTAAATGTTTTATAATGTATACATTAATTATATAATTCTATGTGAAGACAATGCACCTAGAATAAAATTACCTTACCAGTATTGGTTAAAAGAAATAAAAATGAAGCAAAAGACAAATTTAAGTTAATTAACATTCATCTAGTCCATAATCAATGTCAATAAAAATATATATAATAAATTACCAGAAGACATAAAACAACAAAATAAAACCCGTTTATTTTTAAATAAACTAAAGCACTACTTAATTAAAAAAAGCTATTACACAGTACAAGAATATCTAACAGATAAATTCAACATAACTAAGAATAATAGATATTTATTTTAATAAGTAAAATAACAAAATAAATATAAAACAATACCTACCTAATAAATATACTACATTAATAACAATAAAAAAATTAAGCGAGTAAAGAAATAAGCAATATTAAATATATGTAAATAAATGATAAATGAATAGATATACCTACATATAAAATATTAATAGAATAATGAATGAATGGAAATATAAATACATAGGTAATATAGGATATTATTTTATATCCTTTAATACCATAAGAACAAAGAAAATCAATAAAGCGCTCTTCCTCTCTCTACTTATTTAAAAATTTGCTGTGCCCGACAGGGTCCATAATTGTTTCTATAATTTTTCTTATATCTACCACCTGTAATTGTACATTGTGGGTTGCAATAAACGATTTGAGATTTAGGTGATAGACACATGGTGCTCGCATATTTACAAACATTATAAAAGTATACGATTTTCCTAAAACAAATAACAAGTAATAAGTCAGTGTGTGAGTTTAAAGTTTTCACAGAATGTAAATCAATGTCATAAAAATAATAAATTAAACTATAAAATTAGCAACCAGTTTGATTTTATCCTATGGAGCTTATCTTATCTGGGATATAATCCTCTAATATGTATAAATGTTTGTTTACAAAGTGAACTTTTTATGAGTTTTAAGTGTCCTTTCATTTAATTGCAATATCTAACAAGGTATTTTGTTGTAACACTTAACACAGTGGGTACCTACTGTGTTAAATGCAAAATATAAAATATATAAGTAAGTACATAAAAGATGTATGTACTTTAGCTAATCTGAAAAATGGTTGATCTATTTTATCTTTAGTTCTAGTACTAACCTAACCCTAAATCGCATAAACCCTGGTAGCAGCTCGTTTCTGATGGCGATTCGTTTTCTGGTGGGGTCGCAGTTCTAATCTAAATTTCTTTTCTGGTAGCGATTTCTAACCTATCCCAACGTACTTTACGGTTAGCAATTTGATTTAATAGTGTTTTTATCGAATATTTCCAATTATAATTTGATGTTATTTTATTTTACAAAATAATTCAAGCAAATCAACTTGCAAAAAAGTATGCGAAGGATTCAAAATTCAATCTTGAAACGAAATGTCTTATAGCGCTTAGTTACTTTGAACATTTAGAAATATCTTTTTATTTTCAAAATTTTATGGAGAACATGGAAGATGACGACAGTAACATCATAAATGATAAAATGACATAAATCATAGCAAATTGGTTTCAAGTAAACTATGTTTTTGGCCCGGTAAGTAGCCACCCCATAATTTTCACGTGAATTTGGGAGTTGCCATGAATTAAATACTATGAAAATACCATGATCACAGTATGCAGCTGAAGGTTGGCATTATAAAAAATATGTTTTGATTAACCTAATCGTAAGACCTACCAGCTTATCAAGGAATTAATTAAAGAAACAATTGCCTTACCGAATGTTAGAAATATAGGACCTAACATCGTCTTAGATAAAGAGGTGCTTGTAACTGTAGACTCTACACTTTTTCTGGGCATAACAGCTGATGTAAAGCTTCAGATCACATAATATCGAACCTAACGGGGAACGGAACCATAATAATTATTAGACATAATATTTAAATAGCATAACAAGTATTAGACAAATATTAATAAATAAACTTATTTTTTTCTGTGCATGGTTGATGGTGGGCTAGGTCGACGGAGCCCCGCTTCGCGGGGCTCCTACTTCTGTGTGGTTTATAAAAAAATAACCACAAAGGGGATGGCGGGGTCTATTCGCTCGCTGCGCTCGCTCACACGACCCCGCCATCCCCTTCTAACCTAACCTGTCCGAGTCGGGGTGCCCTAAAGTCCCAATTGCATCCAATTTCTCTTGATATAAACAACCGTTACACACCCGATGTCGATGGCAAATTATGTTATGGCATATCATAATTATGGCATGTGATATTTAGGGCTTACAATGATTATGACAAATGATGTTATGGTAAGTGACTTTATGGGAAACAATGATTCTGGCACGTGACTAATATGGCAAATGAGAGTAGGGCAAATGAGTATTATGTCGTATGATATTATGGCTGTTGACTATTATGGCAAATGATATTAGGGCAAATAAAATTCGGGTAAACGGCGGTATACCCCTTTGATTGCGTGCACCATGACACGCTTTTGCGTAAACTAATTCATTACGGTATTCAAAACAAAGCTCTTAACGTATTAACGCTCTCAGTGTGTTCGCCTGGAGGATTCGTTCTCTGATTGGTGTAGTCTCACTGAGGGTGTTCCTCAGGGCAGCGTTCTCTCTCCTCTTCTTTTTTCAATTTTCATAAACTCTGTTACCAGAGTAATCTCCTCTAGTTTTCATCTCTATGCAGATGACTTGCAGCTTTATCGACATTTTACTGTAGCTAACGCGGGTTCTGCAATTGCTGCAATGAATCATGACCTGGCTTGCATCAGCGATTGGGCTAAGTCATTTGGTTTGCAAATTAACCCAACTAAATCCCAGGCCATGATCATAGGCAGCAAATTCGTTCGCAATGCGGTTGATGTAAAATCACTGATGCCTTTATATCTCGATGGTGTTCGCTTTGACTACACTGAAACCGCTAAAGATCTGGGTGTAGTTATTGACTCCAATCTTTCGTGGCGTGCTCAGGTCAATGAGGTCAGCCGAAAGGTGCATTTCTCTTTTCATTCGCTGAAATGCCTTCAAAGTCTTCTGCCCTTGAAGACTAAAATTTCTCTGGCACAAACACTTATTCAGCCGATTATAGATTATGCCGACGCCTGCTACCTGGATGCTACTGAGGAGCTATTAAACAAGCTTGAGCGCTTGCAAAACCTGTGCATTCGCTTTGTTTTCGGTCTTCGAAAGTATGACCATGTTTCTCACCTTCGCAAGGAACTCAAGTGGCTCCCAATCCGCCTTCGCAGGAACACTCGGATTTTATGTCTCCTCTTCAACATCTTACACAACCCGTCTTATCCTTCCTACCTGCGTGAGCGTTTTTCTTACGCTCGCTCTAGCGCGGCACCATGTAGATCACACCAGAGATCCCTCCTTAAATCTCAGCCTCACAAAACCAGCTACTATTCTTATTCCTTCTCTGTCCATGCTGTAAGACTGTGGAATGCACTCCCGCCTAGCATTCGTGATTTAAATACTATTTCTCTATTTAAATTTCGATTAAAAGAGCATTACCTTTCCTCTATACTGTGAGTATTCATATATATATATAAATATATATATGCTTATATATTTTAGCATTATGTATTTATTTAAGTATACATGTTAATTATTTTTATTTAGGTATATTTAATATTTTAGCTTTAGACACATTCATATTTTTCTCTTCTTGTTCTCACGCACTATTGTCTACGTTTCTTTTTTACTTCTCCTTTCGCAGGTCTGCTGGAAGAAATTTCTTAAGAAATAAGCAGTACCTTTGTACTCAATTTATAATTATGTCTTATCTCATGTATTTTATTGTGTGTACATAAATAATAAAATAAATAAATAAATAAATAAACAGGCACCAATGTGTAGATGTTAATGGTGTGAAATCTTCCGGGCTACCAGTTCAGTTAGGTGTACCTCAAGGCTCTATACTCGGCCCATTTTTATTCTTGGTGTATATAAATGACTTACCATTCTATTTAAAGGGCATCTGTGACGTTGTACTATTTGCTGATGATACCTCTCTTATCTTTAAAGTAGACAGGAATAGACAAAATTTTGACGACGTAAACAGTGCACTATCAATGGTTACAGATTGGTTTACCACAAATAACTTAGTTCTCAATGCCAAGAAAACGAAATGTGTAAAGTTCGCCTTACCGAATGTTAGAAATCTAGGACCCAACATCGTCTTAGATAAAGAGGTACTTGAAACTGTAGACTCGGCAGTATTTCTGGGCATAACAGTTGATGCCAAGCTTCAGTGGGGATCACATATATCATGCCTAGCGGGAAGGCTCAGTTCGGCCGCCTATGACGTCAGGAAAGTAAGACAATGCACTGACGTTGATACAGCTCGGCTAGTCTATTTCAGTTATTTTCATAGCGTCATGTCCTACGGTATTCTGCTGTGGGGCAAAACCGCTGATATTCAAAATATATTTGTTCTTCAAATACGAACTGTTCGAGCAATTTACCAGCTAGGTGCTAGAGTTACTCTGAGAGATCTTTTTAAAGATAATGGTATTCTCACGGTGGCATCACAATTCATCTTCGCCAACATCTTATATACCAGGCAAAATATACACTTATACACAAAAAACAGTGATATTCATAATATTGAGACTAGTAATAATGGCAAACCACGTGCTCCCTTTCACCGGCTTCATAATGTCCATAACTGATTTGGTTGGGCTTGGTATAAACTTTATTATAAAGCTTCCCTCTTCTTTATTAGATTTGCCTTTTAATGCGTTTAAAACTAAAGTAAAATCCAACCTTTGTTCAAAGGCATACTATTATATCAACGATTACTTAAACGATAAGAATAGTCGGTCGTTGTGATTAACTCAAAACAATGTTTATGTTCTTTGACAAGATTTATTTGACTATATTAGTAAATTTACTTTAATTTAATTTCCATTTATTATTGACATAATATACTCATTTCAATGTTTTTTAATGAGTTGTATTGCAATATGTGGTTAGCTAGCGACCTCGACAATTGATCATATTATTCTTTTGAGCAACCGGCAGTAAGTTCGTTATGCTCCCTTAGATGTCACTGATTGCGGTAGCGTTGCCTCCTTCCCTCAAATATGGCAACGGGGGTAGTGGCTGATCTTTACTTTATGCTCGTGAATGGGTGCTGCTTGTGGAGACAGGTCATCTTGCTGACTATGGTTTTGTTATTGTTATTAGTAATTGTTTTTTAATTTATTCGAAGGTCCTAGATTATCACTTGTGACTTCAAGTTACAGCTATGTAAACATAATGCAACATTGCAAATGTAAGCGTCGTTTACACCTTTTTGAAAGCAGTCAAAAAGTAAAGCTACTTTGTGTTAGTTATTTCATCACCACCTGTCTGGGTTCGAACCTACGACCTAGACTTCCTACAAACAAATAATGTCTTCAATATAGTTGCTGTACTCTGGACACTTTTAACGTGTACGACTTATTGACATCGTTTTCACATATAATTATAAATTCAACATTAATGATGTAACTAATATTTATGTAACAATATAATTTAAAAGAGCATCCATGGAGTTTCTTGCCCGTTCTTCTCCATAGTACCTACTACGCTTTGGAATGGGTAACTAGCTTCATATTTCTGACTGACCGACCACTTGACAATTCAAAAGTGGCTGTAAAAGGTTTAATTGAAATAAATGCTTTGAGTTTGAGTTTAAGATTTGGGTCACTTATATTATCAAAACACATAATTTAGTCGCGGGCACAGCTAGTAATTAATATAAATCTGAAATTACCAAATCACCTACAGCAAGCGTGGTGGTTATTGCTCGTGCAGGCTGATGTTATTATTATTTTTGCTCCAACCTATACTTGCTCTTTATGACCAGGACAAGGGTTAACAACCAAAACAATACATTTTCCTTAAAATCTATTTACTGATACCACAATAAAATACATAGAATTACAAACACCTTAGCTACATCATATCAAGGAAAACCGTTATTACCGGCGGCTATATAAGGAAAATATAACAAATTAATGATTAATCTTTGGTTTTACAAACAAAAACAGTGGCGCCATCTACCTATAAATTAAAAACAAAACTTAAAAATGTTCCAAAAAACAATAATTGTCTATTATTTATTTCAGCTACTGTGTCAAATCATTAATTTTGAGTACTTATAAAACTACGAATTATTCTTCGTCCGACGGCTGTTTGACCCAGAAGCCCCAAGGGGCGTATCCATCATGTTTTGTGGGCCCCCTGTACACCTTTATTTGCACACGGGCCGGGTCGTCTGTGAAATAAATAAAAACAAAGAATTAAAAAAAGTTTAAGTTCCGGTCTTCCGGCATTTTGTTTACAGACATGTTCATTCTATACAGGGTGGCGATTCAAGGCTCCTTCAAACGGACGCGTCGAACGACTCGAGTCGCGTGCGGCACAAGGGCACCGCTAGTCGCGCGACAAGCGATACCTATGTGTCGCATCGCGTGTCGCGCCTGTTTGAAGGAGCCTTTAATCGCAGCGGCATCCGTCAAGAGGGTGATTCGACCCGTCATGCCAAACAAATTTCGCTATGAAAATTCAGAGCGTTATAATATTATTAAATTAATATTTATAAATAATATTTACTATATTATTTAAATATTAAATATTTCGATGCACGTAATGTAAACATTTTTTTACGCATCGGATACGTATTGTATTAATAACCGGTATTGTTGACAAACTAAATCACCGCAAAATGTGTCTCACTGTATTTATTAATCTTGCTAAGGCGTTCGATACTGTTTCTCTCCCTTGTTTATTATCCAAACTTGAACGTTTAGGTATCAGAGATTTACAACTTCAACTCTTTCATTCTTATCTCTCAGGCCGCACACAGAGGGTCATAATCGACAAATATTTAAGTAACGACCTGCCTATTGCCTACGGAGTACCACAAGGCAGTGTCTTAGGTCCCATTTTGTTTTTGGTCTTCATCAATGATCTCTGTAATATAAAATTAAATTCCGGAAACATTGTTTCTTTGGCCGATGACACTGCAATCACCTTCTCCGACAACTCGTGGTCCAGTCTCCAAACTACCGCCCAGAAAGGGTTTGATATCGTCTCACTCACTCACCCTAAATACCTCTAAAACAAAACTCATTACTTTCTCTCTCAAAATCACATCACAACCTTCGACTCCCGTAACTTTGCGAGCTCACACCTGTCAATTAAACACTCCAAACTGTAACTGTCCCCTAATTACAACACTACTACTGATACAATTAAATACCTTGGTATCACTCAAGACAAGCACCTCAACTTTAAAGCACATATTACTCTTTTGACTGGCCATGTACGTAAACTGATTTATTCTTTTTAAACTCTTAGAAACGTTGCCATCGTCGATGTTATACGGTCCGTTTTTTGCAATGTGCCAGTCTGTAATCTCTTACTGTATTACAAGTTGGGGTGGTGCTGCAAAATCAGTTCTCAAGGCTCTCGAGGTAGCGCAGCCTTTCGACTAATACTTTATCCGACTTTTGACCTCTACCTGAAATGTGAGGTCCTTACCGTTCGCCAAATGTTCATACTCAGCACAATTTTACAACAGCACACTAACACTCCATTTGCACGTCGGCCGACAGTACCCAGAAGAAGAAACAGAACTGAATATGTAATGTTCCTCATCCATACTATACTTTTACAAAAAGATTCTTTCTTTATCAAGGACCATTTCTTTAATAGAATAAATGCAATAATTCCACTGCAACCGTGTTGTAAGCTAACATGCAAAAAGCGGATTACTGAATTTCTTTCTACCAAAAATTATGATGATACAGAAATCCTTTCTTACAACAATGAAGTAACTCATAATACACACACACACACACACTCACTCACTCACGTGCATACACACACAAACACACGCGCACATCTACACAGTTCGTGTATTGGACTTTTATTAATTTGTTCTAAATTTTGATTATAATAATTATGTAACAGTCTATGCAATATTTGTGTTCCATTTTTTGGGAAATGAGGGCTGAAAGTAGAGAAAAATTACAAAACGCCTACACTGATGGACATTAAATCAACAAAATTTGCTCTTTTACAACATATTGCTATAAAGTAAACCGCAGGAGCGATCGGCTTATTCGCCGATAAAATCTCTTAGCAAAAGAACGTCATGACGTCACTTGAAGGTCACTACCCAGCCCGCCATATTAGAACTAAAGTAAGCCGACTCTGAGCGTCTTACTCGGATAATCGAGCGAGATGTATATAGGAAATATGTGCGCGCGAGCGGGATGGCTCGTTATCCGTCGTTGAATTTCGTATCGAATCGGACGAATGTTTGATGACATTTTATGTTGACAGACAATTTGACGTAATTACATTACATTAAAACGACCATAGCTTGCATGCGTTGTTGATTGAATTTATATTTGAATTTAATAGTTAGCTATTTTAGAATTTATTGATTGGTATAAAATAGTGATTTGTGTATTTTTTTAGTTGAACTGTGTTTATTTGTGTTGTTGTTGTGTGTAGTGAAAGCAGTTACATAGACGTACGTTGAAATTAGGTATTTGCGGTAAGTAGATAGTGTAATAAGTTGAAATTACTAATTTAGAGTAAGTAGATTTACAAAGTAGCAGGTCAGTAGGATGGCGGGTCTAATAGCTTTAGATTGCTGCTTGACAGATTATTTGCTTTGTGAGGAAACATGCTTTTCAAGGTTAAGTTTTCTGGCTTACCTCTCTCAATATTTCACCCTTCGCCACTGCTAACTAGGACATCAGATCGTAAAATTGTATTGTTACCTACTCATCTCAGATGTAAACTATTCCTAATTTGTCATCCTACTGTGTAACAGACTGTACCTCTTTGTTATAATATTTTTTTTTTTTTGAATTTTGTATTGTGATAATTCTTTGTGATGCATTTCAAAAGAAAAATTGTTCAGTAGCACGGGTAGAATTACCTCCTTGACGAATGGAGGTGACTTAATTGCGACCCTGTATTCAAGGGTAAACAACAAGGTACGGACACCGAAAGTGATAAGTAACCAGGGTCGTCAGCACAGACTACAATATAGTATAGTATAGTCGTCAGACATAGTTATGTTTAGTAAGAAACCAATGGATGTTTTCGAATAAAATTTCATTTAATTAATAGAAAACAAACAGTTCATTAATTTAATTTAATTTTATTCGAAAAGATCCGTTCCTTACTAAACTACAACTTTACCCAACAACCCTGGTAACTTATCTCATTTGCTGACTGTGCCTAACCGATACGAAAACGCTTGTCGCTGTTAAAAAAAACAAGTGCTGCGGATTATTGACTGCCGAAGCTGTCCTGAGTTCTATGCCCAGGTTGTGCAAAGTGTTATTGAGCATTCGCCGGAGTCTGTATTTTTGGCCGATCGACCGCAATAGCTCGCCCCATAAAGTCAAAGTCAAAGCATTTATTTCAAATAGGCACAAGGCACGTCAACATTTACATTTAAATAGAATTGATTCTAGTCGCCCCTTCCAAAAGATAGTTTCGCATGGAGAAGAATGGGCAAGAAACTCCACCGTTACTCTTTTAAAATGACATTGTAAACGTATACGATTTCCCAAATTATGTAAACCAGTAATATGTCAGTGTGTGAGTTAAAGTAATCACAGAATGTAAATCAATGTCATAAAAATAATAAACTATACAATTATTAAAGTAGCAACAAGTTTAATTTTGTCTAGACCCTAGATTGTCCTATGGAGCTGGACCAGCATGTTTCCAAGCATTCTTATCTTGGATATAATCCTCTAACTTGTAATATGCTTGTTTACACAGTGAACTTTTTATATGAGACCCTGATGATGACATATTACATGGGACCTACACATACCTGGCGATTAACAGGGTGGAACCTTCTATACTGCCCAGCCTACCCTTCGTATTATAGAGGCATGATGTTAAGTTGTTTTGCTGTCGGTTTATTGTGAAGAAGCGTCAGTGTTAAATTGAGGTCAATAGCGCTATCTTATCTCGATAGTTAGCAAAAGCTTTGCAATATTATTGACGTATCTATTTCATAAGCAGGTGGTACAACTTCGTTATCAACTTCCATACAACACACGAACGTTCTTTTCATTATTTTACCGATTTCTCAAAAGCTGGTTATCGAAAAAAACATGTGATCTTCGGGGCAAACGAAACGAAAGCCGCCATCTTGTTTTAACAATAGTAATAAACCGTAGACAGATTAATAAACTATTCAGTTGCACAAATGTCTCAGAACAATAACTAAAGCATAGAAGGAAGCTAAATTTAACTAATATAGTCGTCTCTGGTTTCTTACACACTCATAACAGCATTAGAAAGAGACAGATGTAGGTTGCTCAAAATGCAAATCGTCACAAAGCAAACGTCAATTTGGCTACCTTGGCTACCTTTATGATACTAAGTTTAATAGCTACTTAACGTCTCAGGTTTTTGTCTATGACTTTGTTCTTCCGCATTTTTTCGTATAATGCTTATGGGCGCATGGGAGTTGAAGTGCTTCGTTGATTTTACGTGTTTTTGTAAAAAATAGTACAAAATTTATAGTGCTTTAGTGCAAATCGCAAAGCTTAAAGATTAAATAATGTCCTGCATTATAGTGAGATGTAAATCACATTCATCCCGCAAAGAAAATGATGCGGAAATCATAAGCTTCCATCGGTAAGTAATCAAATATGATCATTTCATCGGTTTTGTATTCTCACTGTAGGTTATTTTGGCATTTTTTCAAATTATTTGAGCTTAATGTACCTACACGGTAGTGTTTTGAAATCAATATTTTATGCAATTAAATCGATTCTAGGGAAAATATAAATTTTAAATCGGCATATAAATATTTTGCAATAGTGCTTGCAAAAATAAACTATCGATAGAACTAACGTCATCTAAATTATTACATTATTTTTCTTTACACGTAGTTTTGGGAAGGATTAAATATTTAAGAGTGAAATAAATACCTAAATACCTACGGTCTTGCCAGCGAATCGGACGTATGAGTAATGAAACGACAGTGGTCAAAAATCCGTGTGGCTCATGGTATAATAATTTAAACTCATGTGTGGCTATGATTTTTTTGTATTTATCAGATTTCCCTCCGACATTGATATGAGGCAAAAATGGATCAACGCTATTGCACGTAACTACTGGGAATGGAAAAAACAACATTGTATTTGTTCCAAACATTTCAGCGATGACTGCTTTATTAAAATATTGCTACCAACGTCAATTTTTGATGATTTACTCGAACATTCATTCGTTAATGATGTATTGAGTGATCATAGAAATTTGTTGATTAAATTGATAAGCAAAGAATATTTAACAATTAGAATTCATTATATCGCAAAATAATTATCTTCTCATGTAGAAAAAGTAAGGACATTTCTAACAAAAACTATAATTTTTAAAGGACAGTGATTTAAATTTATTGTTGCTTGTTCCGTGGCCAATCCCTCATTAAAAATTATTTAAGCGTTTTCTTGGTAATTTCAATTTGTTAATAATTTATCATGTGTTTATAAATAAATAAGTTGATCAGACAGAAGTGAGTTCTTTATTTCACCTTAGCATATTTTAGATTTAAGTGCGTTTATACCTTATGAATGAGTGGCAACGTCGCAATTTAGTGTCATATTTCGTGGTTTTAAATTTTTATCATTTAATCGGAGCTATATTTTAAAAATCTGTTTAAATAACTTTTTCGAATTATGTGAAAACTGTGTAAAAGGTAAGAAATCATTGCGTTTACAGTTCTATTTATATGCAAATAATACATTGGAAACTTGCAGGGCGTTATTTTCATTGTAAAATAACTGTAAGCATTACGATTACTTACTTTTTAAACACTTTCACGTAATTCTAAAAAGTTAATAAAACAGATTTTTAAAATATAGCTCCGATTAAATGATAAAAATTGAAAACCACGAAATGTGACACTAAATTTATTGCGACGTTGCCACTCTTAAGGTATAAACGCTCTTAATGTCAAGGAGCGATACCATAAACTAAGAAGTCGATATCGGTTTTTATTTTATGCATAGTCACATCACTAGCTAATACTCTTTTGTCTATGACAGCGTACACTTCAAATGTCCTAAAGCGCCTTCTATGCTTTAGTTATTGTTCTGAGACAAATGTCTACCAACAGCGCCCCCCTGTCTTCGTCATTCGAGAGCCAAAAGATCCAGCACTAGATCGATATTAAGCATTATTAATGTTAGGCTGGTTTTCCACCAGGAGGAAGCGGAGCGGTGAGTGCGGAGATAAAACGCTTCAAAATATATTTATCAGGAAGTCAGCCTAAGAGGTCATACTAGGGGTGCAGGTACTATTACGTTCCCAATGCTAGGGCACAGGCCTCCTCTCTGTGTGAAGGAGTTGGCCGTAGTCCACTATGTAAGCCAAGTGCGAGTTGCGACGTCTTCGAATTTTTGGTTCAAGGAGAAAACGGCATTCCTGACGATGTTTTCCTTCACGATTTTTATTGCTCTCAAAACCGTGAAGGAAAACGATAGTGATGAAATAATTTACACAAAGTAAAGTGCCTGCCTGAGTCCAACCGAAGTCGGAGCCGTTACCACTGGGCCACCACTGCTCACAAAGAAACAAAGAAACTCTGGAACTTTGTGAGCAGTGGGTTTATTGAGCGGATTTATTACCTTATTAATTATGTTAGGCTGGTTTATAATTACCTTTCCTATCGTTGGCTCCATCGTGACCATCCTCATCGTCATCGAACTCCTGAGGTCTTGCAGCCGCCAGCGCCAGCAGAGACAGCAGCAGTACCACGGTCAACGCGTTTCTCTACAAGTTTTTAATATCATCAATTAATAATTTAGGCGAATGACAGAGCTGTCCTGGTAGCTTCTTACTGGAAGTTTGAGTACCTAGTAGTCAATCGACAAGAAAAGAAGTTAGATAAATAAAAACCAACAAATTGTAGATGAACAAGGAACTTAAGTACCAAATTATGCGTACGGAAAGACCTGCAGATAAAGTACCTTCTTCACGATAGTTAATTTTACTCTTAACAAATAATCCTATTTTTTTAAATATTTAATTTAGCTTTACGTGTTTTCGTTTCGTCCATAATTTGCATCGTTGCACTTAAACTAGCAGTAGCAGCGCCATGTGAGTATGAAATAGGCATGGGCAAAAAATATCGATATTTTTTCCATCAATTGTCGACATATATCGTCGATATTTTTTATCGCAATATATCGATATTTATTTTACGAGTATCGAATTCGTATCAATTTTGATATATTTTTTTAACGCAACTCTGGTTTCGTCTTTAATGTAACTAGATACTCCCTGCATGCTCTTCGCGCAACGACAACTTTAAAAATCCCGCCACAATCTTTATGAAATGCAATATAACAGTAAGATTATTGGCTGCGTACACGAAAATGCTAATACTATTAAACCATCAGTGAACTTAACTGACAATTAACAATTTTCGTGTGACAATCATGCGAAAACTGTCGATATGTCGATATTTTTCACTCGATAATTATCGATACTGTTTAAAAATATAGATATATTTCTTTCACTTGCCCATCCCTAGTGTGAACCAGCAAGCTAATGGCGACATCTACTGAGCTCTAATGGCATCATAGGAAACTGTTTTGCATTGCAAGTAACCTGCAGAGCTGCCTATATTAACGAAAAAAAAAACAAGATTTATGTAAGCTAAAATTATATTTAAATACTACAAATTATCAAGTACCTTAAGTTAACACAAATTATTCAATAAATTCCCCAATTCAATACCTGTAGAACATCAACAAATCAAAGACAAAATGAAAAAATCACATAATTTACCTAAGTAATATTTCTTCAAATTTTAACCAAATATTGCTATTCATTCAAAATATAGGGAATGCTGTGTATAAATTATATTAATGTTTATGGTAAAGCAATTTTTTTCTGAACCTAAAACTGCTAAATTAGTTACAAAAGACTTATTTTATATTTTTACAATAATAATATTTTCTGAACCTAAAACTGCTAAATTAGTTACAAAATACATATTTTATATTTTTACAATAATAATAAGCATTTCAACATGAGTATGTACCTACTTTAAAAATATATCAGATTGTAATAAATTCAACCTGCTGGATAGTACACAAAAATATTATATTTTACAATTACAATAGAAAACTACAAATGTATAAATCTATAGATGAACACAGTCATTAGTCTTATTTAATGCTAGCCGCAGTCCTGTCCGACTCATTTCCACTATCAGTGGACACCAGTAGTCCAGGACTTGTCAACTTTACTTCATCCTCTTCATCCTCACTCAATGATGAGCAATCGGATAGCTCCGCATCAATCCAAAGCTTGGCTCTCTTTGGTTTGGCTTTTTCATTGTCTGACTTCCGTTTCAAAGAGCTTGATGAGCCAGCAGCCTGCCAGCCAGCCTCTACAGCCGAGTTCACACGTTCAGGTAGATCCTTTCGCTCTTTCTCATATGCAGGAGTCAAGTTCACTTCGATCTTCGGTTCCGCTACTAGTCTCTCGAGTTTCTTCTGTTTTCTCTCCACTGCCTCTTTTTCTCTGTCTTCTTGCCCTTCTAACCACTTCCTAAGCCTTTTCTCTTCATTGATGTCACGTAATCGACGCCCAGAGAGGTCTCTACAAGCTTCACGATTGGTAGTTTTCTCTATTTGCGCTCCAATAGCACGTAACATAGACCCGAATCCGCCTTTCCCTCCGACGAGTTTAGTCGCCAATCTAACGACATTGTTTGCTGCTGTGATGTCGTAACTTTCAGACACGAGCCTCCCGTTGACCGTAGCAAAAAGGTCTTCTATCGGAATACCATGTTTTTGTGAAAAATTGCGTTTCAACGATGCCACATCTGTGCACTCCAGCTCAGTTATGTAGTTGTTTTCAAAGGTTATTAGACAAGGCATTTTGAATAGTCAAGTGTAATGTTTTCAGGAACAAAAGGATTAATAAATAATGCACTCGTTTTGAAAGAAAAACACCACAAATCGCCACAAATGCAAATATTTATGTACGAACTACGAAATCACCACAACATTGCGACAGTGAGTGACTGACAACTTTTGTTTTGTCTATGGTGACAGCTGACCGATATTTTTGATGATTGGAATGGAATGGTATGGTACGAATGAAATAATAATACCTATGGTTTGCCGTTTGTTTGTGGTTAGCGCACAGAAGATTAATGGTGGTTTATACTTGGTGCAAATAAAAGTTAGCTTACGATATATGCGATATCATGCGAATATTTTCAAAGAAAAAAATCATGTACCGGTTAATTAAAACGCGCCCTTAAGCTTATACACTGCTATATAAAAAAACGAAATTATTATACTGAATTACTTACTTTAAAAGCCATTTTCGTCAGTAAGTAACGTTGTGCTATTATTTCCTCACAAAACCTTAATATAAACTAAGCATAATTATTGATATCAACATCTTAAATAGACTACTAAAAGTAAACTTTTCCTTTTCTATTAAATAATCCCGTCACTGATTTTCAATTTCACGCTCAAATGAATAAAGAAAGTGAAAGTAAATCTGACAAAGCTGGCAGTCTTACTAGGTATTTGGAGCATTTGACTTAGAAAGCTATGAAGTCATTTTAAACTAAATTATTATTAACTGACAGGTAGGTACAGTTTTTTGTAATTAATTATGGACTGACAATTTGGTCTGTTGGGAACTCGATCCGTAATAAATGTCTGATCCAGCAGGCTTTTATTCTTGAATTTTTTTATGCAGTAGGTCAGATATGAGCTATGGACAAAAGCCGAGAACACAAAGAGAGGATCTCGTTGGTCGACTGGATCCACCTTAGGATCTACACGGCTAGCGGCTGCCCAATTTAAAACCTAGTAAGGACCTAAAACTAAATTTTGCAGGAGAGCGCTTAAACGTAAAATAGGTCAGCCTTTGAAAAGTATTTATGTTAGGTAAAAAAAATACTATAAGTTGTAAAGAATACTAAATAATGAACACATATTAAATAAATAATAATAAATAAAAATAAGTTTAATAAAGTAAAAACTACAAAAGTACTGCCAATTTTTTGATACATGTGTATATCACATAATTATTTTAAACCCGTTACTAACTTTGATAATATTGTTACGAGATAGTTCCACATGTAGCAATTCGTTTCATAACATAGTAAGAGCACTTGCTAGGTTTTGTTATGGTTTATAGAATAAAGAACTTCACATAATATCTCATTGATTAAATTTTAATAACTGTATAGGGTATGTAAATAAAATAATGATTCATTCAATACAAACAGTTTATTAATTATTAAAAAACAATACATGTAATGCGCTTGTCTGCAGCAGCTGAATAGCTCTATTCAGTTGCCGACATTTGCCCATCGTTTGACATCGTTTCGACAGACAGAAGCGTCATTCACGGGTAAATTATGCCAAAATGCCTTTCTTGTTTCGGGCATCAGACACACCAATTTATTAATAATTTCTTCTTTTTTATTTTGTGTAATGTCCCTTGGAGTGACAATAGTTTTAGGAAGGACAGTGCAATCCATTTTTTTTTTATTAAAAAGTGCAATTCCTGGAGGGGTTCATCGAATCTGAAAAATTAAATTAAAGTTTTAATCAAAAAAGGCAAATAAATCTGAATTAAACTGATGTAAATAAATAAATAAGTTAAAATACAACAATAAGTTATATGTACAGACGCCAGCACATCAAGCTACTACAATCTGTCAAATTTCTTTAATAGATTTTCAACTTTATCGCTAAAGCAATCAGGTTCAAGGTTGATTGGGAAAATTTGACAGTTTCGGGTAGCTTGACCTGCTGGCGTCTGTACATACCTTGTTTTATAGAAAAGGTTTCTTGATCCAGCGATAAATTCCACTTGTACAACAGAGTTTAAATTAAAATCTTTTTGCGGTTCATTATGGCGTGCTGCTCTCTTTTTTTTTTTGGCCATTCATGTCTACTAGTGATTTCTATAACTTACTTATATTTTTCCTTGAATGCATCACCTTATCTTTAAAATCTAGAAAATCGTAAATATTCTTTTGCCTCTTCATTTTCAATTCTATATTGCCTTGAACGGCATCCGCGGACATGTGAACTGTATGACCTTTTGTTAGATAGCTAATCGTTACTGATCTAAGATCATTCAAGGAGTTGTTGACTATCATAATCATTGCTGTGTAAAGGGTCCAATTTTTATTTTGGGCTGTACAATTATCAGTCCATAAATAAATATCCATATCGTTCCTCGCTCCATATCGTTCGCGCATCGACGCCGAACCGCCGAACGAATGAAGCGTGAGAGCGCAATTCATACGTGTTGTGACTTGCTGCAGATCCCCCCCGCCCATCCCCGCTCTTCTTTCGTATTGGACTCGATTTCAAAAACCTAGTAAGGTACAGCGACCATTTAAAAACCTAGCAAGTCCAGAGAGTTACTAGGTTTTGAAATGGGTAATGTGACTTACTAGGTTTTAAACTGGTCACGAGGGAGTGAATAGGGCACTACTAGGTATCGATGCTTAGGTAAATATATCTGGTTTTATGTGCGTTTTCAACGCTGGTGTTTTTGTATTTGGTAGAGACTTACTAGGTTAGCAAGATTATCTAATAAAACGATTTTTGTAAAAAGTGTCCCTTACTAGGTTAGCAAGATTATCTAATAAAACGATTTTTGTAAAAAGTGTCCCTTACTAGGTTTTGAAATGGGACAGCCGTACAGAGTAAGTAGACAGGGTCAACTGATGAATAGCTCAGGAGTTTGGAGTGCAGGTTGAAAATAATGGTAGGTGTGTATACTTCTGGTCATAGACATATATAGTAAAATGAACCTTTTGAAATCATTGCTTCTGGTTGTGACATTTGTTAGAAGATTCCTGTGGTAGAAAACCGATATTTAATTCTATTGCCATAACTTTTTAAATAAATATTTTGTATTTTAAAATCTATTATTGGTTTCGGAATTCGGATTGAGAGACTTTTTGAGAAATTTAGACCATAGATATTCGATTGAATGAAGTCGGTTAAAAGTCGATAACTACCTAATATTATAGATGGCGCTTATTACAACGTTGAGTCGGTAAATTTCGGTTGATTGCCGCCATTACATATAGCTGTCAAATGTGTGTAAAATATCCAATAAAAATTGAGCTTTTTCAAATTAAACAGGAAGTTGTCTTTGTATAACAGAAATTTAATAGATTTGGAGGCATCTGATTTTGTTCGCTCCACATATTATGGCTCAAAATATTAATCCACATTACGCATCGTCGTCAAATCCAGCTAAACAAAATGAAGACACGATTAAACTAAAAGATAATCATGCTGTGAGCAAACGGTAAGTAAAACGACATTGCAATTGCTTTTTTAATTCCTGCACCTCCTATTTCATAATTGATTTCGAGTGTATACAGGTTATTTAGATGAATTAATACGTTATAAAACCCAGATACGTCCAGTACTATTCTAAATTCTGTGCCTAGAGTTAGAAATCAAATTGCTGTTACTCATTGGAGGCCTAACGGTTTCGCTATAATATGTACGAAATTGACGTTGACTATGCAATATTGTCTGCTGTGGTTAGTGACGTGTATCTTGAACCTTCTGACTTCGTTTTGACCTCCACATGGATCAGGCATAAGATTGCAGAACTTGACTTTGTTCATTATCAACAATGACGACACGCATAACCGTTGAAAACCAAACTGGTTCATAACAAAAAGACAATGTTTGGGTTTCACATGTTAGAATCGTTTGAATGCATGATTGTAATGAGATTTGTGCTGACGAATTTTGTCACTGTTTTCTCCTTATAGCGGATTCTACTTTGTTCTAGCTTTTTATTATTCCATGTAACAACTTAACTATTAACTTGTCTATCTTTATTAACAAGTAAATCATGTTTCTCTTTGTTGGCAGGCTGCAAAAAGAGTTAATGGAGTTAATGCGTTGCGCTGACAAAGGCATATCTGCATTCCCTGAGAGTGAGAACCTATTCAAATGGATTGGCACCATTAATGGTCCCCAAGAAACTGTGTATGCAGGTCACAAGTACAAACTGTCGTTAGAGTTCCCAAACTCATACCCGTATGCCCCGCCTATGGTGAAGTTCATCACTCCTTGCTTTCACCCCAATGTAGATACCTGTGGTTTAATATGTTTAGATATTTTGAAGGACAAGTGGACGGCACTGTACGATGTTCGCACTGTGCTACTGTCCATCCAGAGCCTATTAGCCGAGCCAAACACGCACAGTCCTCTAAATCAACAAGCATCATACCTGTGGTCGAATCAACCGGCCTATAAGAAATACGTAGATGAATTTTACAATAAGCACAGAGACTCATAGTGGACTTGCATTGTTTGTCATTAAAAGAAAAACATATTTTTGATTTTGCGTTGTATTTTGTGTTGTGAATTGAATGCATGATTGTAATGAGGTTTGTGCTGACGAGTTTTGTCTCTTGTTCTCTCCTTAAAGCGGATTCTACTTTGTTCTAGCTTTTATAATTCCATTTTTTGACTATGTGTAGATAGTAAATTTTAGGTGTATTATGACTGTGATAGATTAACTGAGAGCATAATATCAAAATTTATATTGTAAACTCTATAAATAGTTATTAAGATACAATCTGCTGGCTTAACATTCTGTATCAAGTAGAATTTGTTTTCACCTTACTTTCCAATCTTTGTTTTGTATAGAATCACTAAAGCCCCAGCCTCTAATATGACCCATTGACCAAACATACTTTTACTAAATACTATTTTATTGTGAATTTTTGCCAGTTTTGTTACCGAAGGTGTGACTTAGTTCATTCCAGTGGGCTGAGCTCGTCAGCTCAATATCTTAACAACTGATGGAGTTATGTCTGTAAAATGAGATCACTGCCAATTATAATTCATTAGTGCAATTGAGTATTTTGTTTACTTTCTTCCTTTATTCCAAAATTATACAGTTAGTTTTAATATTGTACCAAAGAAACAATGGATGGACTATGTGAAAGATGATATGGCTAGAAAGGGAGTGATGACCGACATGACGTCTAATAGAGACGTCTGAAAGTACATGTTGCGCCGAGCGCAAGTAAAATGGGATGAGGGCAGGAGAGTGATGGCATGTTTTAATATTGTTGAAGATAATTAATTAATAATAATAAATTTGTAAGTAATTTATCTCGCATTGGTAAACCTTAAATATATAAATAACTTACTGCAAAGGCAATTAGTTAGTCCAAATACTCGAAGAGCTAACCACTGAACCGATCGTTATGGAATTTGACAGATAGGTAGATATCCTGGGACCTGGAAGACATAGGCTCCTTTTTATCCTGGATTTTGTGATGGGATCACAAAATACGCGGGCAACAGCAGTCAGCTGGGGCCAACTAAACAAGGTATTTGCAAAGTAAATACTACTCATAATTTTATTATTTGTCGCCTAACGGTTATATTCTATTGTGAGTTCAATTCAAAGACAAATTGTCATAACGGACAAACTGCGAGTGAGTAGGGCAGATGAATAAGGGTTAGTATGCGAAGCTGTGACCAAAGGCAGTCGCCCACACGTAATGTACCGCGCATCCTTGCTATATCTGTAACTGTCCGATGGATTGGCAAGGCTGTGAATTGTGATAAAGCGGATTAATGCATAGCTGTGTGCGATCTTGTTCTTATTTTCGAGTCGATGCAAAGGGCAAAATATTTTATTAGATGAGTGTGAGATAATTTTTTGCAATCACCTACACTATGTAGTAGGACGCGGCTAAATAAAGCCATGTAGGTATATAAATCTAAACTAATTGGAATTATTATAAAGAGAAAACATTCTCTTTGATTTTTTGTAAGTATGTTTGTTTGTTACGCTGTCACGCTAAAACCGATTTAGGTGTTTGGCGCATGGGTACATCATGACCTGGATTAGTTCATGGATACTTTTTATCCCGATATTCCCCAGGGATCGAATCTTATACGGGGTAGATCGCAGGGCGCAGCTAGTGAATGATAAATTTCTGGTTCAGAAGTCTGCAGCATCGTGATGACGTACTGAAGGTAGACTACCGGTAAAACGGGGTTAATAGGGACGCAGGGGTAAATCGGGACCCTATTACCGAAATGACGACTAATAGAGAAGTATGGAAGAAAATTATATGTTGCGTCGAGCGCTAGTGAATTGGGATAAGAGCAGGAGGTATGACGTTTGACGATTTTTTTTTTAAACGTTGCACCACTAGGAATTTCTCCTGTATTATGGGTGCGTTTACAAACATTTAAACTCACATACACAAACAGCCAGACCCGGAACAACTACTTGTAGGTCCTACAAATATTTGTTCCGTGCGGGAATTGAACCCGCGACACGCAACGCAGCAGTCAATCGCTTAACCACTGCGCCAACCGTGTCGTCGATATTATTGTATTTATGTAGGTAAGTATACCTACCTGTCTCAAGTTAAAAGAGAGACCAAGAACATACATCAACTGCAAGGCAACATCCGCACTTGGTTGATACACTGACCAGTCGTACTCAGCGCTTCTCCTCCACATTTATTATGCGCACAGCCAAAGTGTGGAACTCTCTGCCAGCATATGTGTCCCCTTCCACATTTAACCCGTCTGCCTTCAAAGCCAGAGTGATCAGGCATTTTTTGGACACGCTCGTTCCACCATAGTCCTCTGCCATCGCTTTCGATCGAAGTCAAGAGCAGGCCCATTCGGCACAGTAAGTCCCCTCTTTGAGGAGTGGCTAGAGAGGCGCCACGGCGTCCTTACCTTCAGCCTGACGCAGGTCCTCACCGGACACGGTTGTGTCGAGGGTTCCTGTTCCGGATAAGGCGGGAGGAAATGCCCGGGTGTCACCCTTGTGTGCATCGCCCGGAGGACACGGTGGAGCATACGGTAGAGGTCTGCCCGGCTTGGGCGGAGCACCGCCGCGTGTCCTCGTGCAGGCCATTGGCGGTGGTGAACTTTCGCGTCCGGCCCTGGTCCAGGCCATGGTATGGCGCGAGAGGGCTTGGGAAGCCGTCACCTCCTGCGAAGCAGTAATGCTCGCGAAGGAGGAGGCAGAACGCGTGAGGGAGAGGCAAAATTCGCGCCCTCACGCCCCTAGCCGCCGCTGGAGACGCCCTGGGCGTCGGGAATCGCAAGCTGATTCCCGGCCACCGCAGGCGCGGGCTTGCGAACGGCGAGCAATGGGCAGCTCGCCGTTCGATAAAGACCAGGCCCGGGTCGATGGAGCGTTGGGTTCCACACGCGCCTCAATTCAATTCAATTCAATTTATTTATTCAGTAACAATTCACATTGCGTTCGAATATAATACCTACAGCATGAAACATTAACATTAACAACATTATTATATGTAGGTACACATTTATAAAAGATAAGATTTTTTACACATTTTTTTTTTTTTTTTTTTTTTTTTTATGTATAGAAAATAATACTTTAAAAAAAATAAAAAAATGGTATAATACCATGCAAACAAAAATAAAACCTTATGTCAATAAATTAATAGCAATTTAAACGAAAACAATAATCAAACAATACGTCATATGAACACAGAACACAATATAACACCATGCACAAATAATAATAATAATAATATGGGACAACATCCACACAAGGTCTTCAGCAGGTCCCGAACTAGGCAGAGCCTGTACTACGGTAACCTGATGACTGATATACATACTTATATAGATATACACACCCAGACACAGGTCAAACAGACATGTTCATGCACACAAATGTTTGACTTGTCCGGGGATCGAACCCGGAACCAGCGGCTCAGAAGGCAGGGTCGCTACCAACTGCGCCAACCGGTCAAATAGATGCACTCAAAGAGATGTCAGCACCAGTGACGGGGTCCGCTAGGGCCGATGCCTGCCAGGGTTGCGGGAAAGTCTGAGAGGGATACCGTGGCCCCTGGCACAGGCAATTGAAGGAACACGGGTGGGTTTTAGTCAGTAATAGTCTGACACGCCCTCCCGCTCTGCCCAGAGCGGGAGAAGTTATTTGATGATTTCCCACCCTAATTGATATAATATCGTTTGCTGCCAAAAAGGACTAATGTGTTTGTTGACTGTATTAGCGATGAAATGCGCTTGTTGGCAACAAACTATATTATTTCAACGTTAAAATCCATTTTCAAGTTTCGTCCCGATTCACCCCCGTTTTAAGGTACCCATTGATAGTCTATTTATTGACACAAATCACTGGTAGACCTTCTCGTAAACACTTGATCAGTAACAAAATAAGCTACTCTCCAGCATGTGACCATTATTATAGGTCATAGACTTCAGCTGGGCATGGAACTCACGACCATGAGTAGATAATTTATACTGCTATCTACCGAGTCATAGGGTCAAAGTAGTAGCTACGAGTATATGCCGTTCACGATCTTACATTTCAAAAAAAAATAACTGAACTAATATGAGGTTTTGGAAAAACGATTATAAAAAACCCATATACAGTGGCGATTATGTTATCACATTCATAAAACCACGTATTCTACATTACGTAAATTAAACATTCACAATTAAAATAATTAATAACAATTAACATTCTAGCCGTGGGACCTTTTTTTTCGTTTTAGCTTTTATTGTGATTATTTGGCACATAACAATACCATAAAGTTTGCGTTGTATTGTTGATACCAACGCCCGCGCGTGCCTAGTGTCTTATTATTAGCAACGTGGTTTATTTCGTGCCAATTTTTACGCTATTTATTTTGTTTTAAATTTTTTGTGAAGTTGTTTATTTTCGATAAGTAGAATCATTCTGAAATAAACTTCATTTACATTAATTGAAACAAGGATTTGAATAAACTTTAGTATCTACTTACCTAAGGCATTTTTTTGCCAGTGTTAGATATATGAGACAAGTGAAACTACGTTTATAGCAGCGAATAATTTCCCACTGCTGGCCAAATGCCTCCCTTAAAATATTCCAGCTACTCTTTTTATTAAATGCGCACCTCGAATCAGTCGATCCGATTCCGTTCTGTAAAAATCGCACCCGGAAAACATAAGTGAAGTAAGCTGTCAATAGTGCTGGTGACCTGTAAGTCCATACAAACAGTCCTGGTTTTTCCCAAAAACCTATATCAGACACCAGTCTCTCACGAAAGGTGGAATCTGTGGGTGGAATACAGCTGAGACATTTTTTGTACACATTAACTTTAAGTCAGCTTTGTGAATAGAGAATAAATGATAAATTATTTATCATTATTATTATTTTATCAGGTTCCTAGAAACTGTTTGTTTTTTAATCTCTCGGGTGTGAACCAAGATAACATTTTAAATTTGAGTACTTAAATTATTATTAATATTGTCAATCCCTAGCATTAGGTGAAATGGCTCACTTCACCTAAGTTTTGACGGTGAGATTTTTACAGAATAGATCGGCAGCTCTCGCGGGGCACCTCCAGGTCCTCTCGCTTTCTAATTCTGGGCCAACCTCGGCGACGCCGTCCATCTTCAGGCGCTCGTTGCGGGGGGACCAAAAGACGAATGAATAAATCAACACGGTTTGAATAATTTGTTATATTATCACTTTGATGTCATTTATAAGTAAACAATATTTACACAACGTCGTAAATAAATACATTAGGTACATACAAAAGTTTACCTACATCTTAAGAAATTATATGCGTCTTTTCCAAAGCTTACCAGCGACCATTTTGTAGAACTTTATAGCATTTATTTACCTATTGCGTTCCTTTCACAGTTTATTAATTTCAATATGCAGGTAGGTATTTAATTTTTCACTATAATTTTAAACAACCATTATTAAATAAATTATACATAACTTAAAAACAAGTTGATAATGTTTTACAAACAAATATATTTTTTCTTGAAGACAAAACTGAATTTTAAGACAATAATAAATTAAAATTCGCATGTACTCTATAATGAAAACTCTTTGCTCTTTACTTGGCAACATTGGCACACACACTCACTATCATTCAATAACAATTATATAACGATATTGCCTGAGCAGAAGAAAAAAATAAGTAAAGACTTTTAACTTTATTTCATTAATAAGTTTCCTTAAAGATTTCATTCATTAATATTTCCCATTAAAAGACTTTCAAATAGTAGTCCCACAGGCATCAGTACCAGGATCCAAGCTACCGGCTGTTACGGCTCCAGAGAGGAACCTCCATACAAAACGCGGCATGTCCAGAAATGAAGAAAATAATACAAAAATTGTAACTTCTTAAAAAATAAAGAATAAGAGAGTTTGTGTGAGAGACTGAGAGTTATATCTTTCTTCTCTCTCGTGTAACGAAATGTGCCTAAACGTGACGCGTCCTTGAAATGTTCACTTTTGATTCTCGTCCCATTTTATCGAATCGACTCCTAAGAAGTTTCATTTTGAAAACACTTTTTTTTATATCAATCCCTTGACCCAACTGCCTAACGAGAGCCTCCTCGAGGGTAGGTCAAGGTTTTTGGCTATACATTCGATAAATGACTATAGGCACAGTTTGGGGAAAAAATTGTCTTCCTTTTAATTTTTTTCTGCTCAAGGACGATATACCACCAACAGTCACACATTTAACTTGTAATTGCAATAAATACGCCTTAACTAATACTTACAAATCTTACAATATAGACATAAAGACTAGAATATGTGCATTAGTTTATACAACAAATATTTGCATGAGTAGGTAATCTCCTGGACCCAGAAAATACTATTATTTTGTAAGTTGGCAAACTGGCCTGTTGGAAAATGGTTACCACTTGCGACACCAAGCCATTTTTAATTTTTGCCAAGCCAATAACCTGGACTTATAGTTAATAAAAGTCTGTTATCGCCAACCCGTCTTGAGCAGGCGTGGCCGTGGTGATCAATGCTCGTGCCTTCTCTATATGAGAAGAGGTCTTTGTCCTGCAGTGGAACATTAATAGGCTGGAAATATTATAATACTTAGGAGAACCCAGGCCAAAGATTGTTTCTAGATTTCAGGACCCAAAAAGATTACTAAGCACACCAAATTGTTACCTGGCTAAATACGTCTTATCCTTTTTAATATGGTCGCAGGCCGTATATACAGATAAATTACCTAAATAATTAAGATATTAATCATTCACTTTTAACAACTTTGAGGAGTTTATTGTATTCATATTTTTAGGAGAATGGTTAATGGGTATATTAATTTAAAGTATTGTATTTATTTGTGATGCACTGCCCCGGTGTCTGAAAGCCTTTTCAATTAAATCATAATATGTCATATTTACGTTAAACAATGTAGAGACAACAAAACGACAATAAATGAAAACACTGGCAATACTAATGCAAAGTTACATGCTCTGTGACTAATGCATAAGATAATTTTGGAACTATCAAATAAATCCAAGCTTCGAAATTTAAAATGTAATTTTTTACAAACAAACTAAATAGTAATGATGGGCCGACTATGACTTTTGCCAATATTTAGCTAGCTATAGTGACTGAAGTATTGGATATTTTAATTTGAATTTTCGTTTGCAGACTAGGAACGGCATTAGATACACGCAGTATAATTTATTGTTGTCTCCACCTTGTGACACACTAGTGATCCGCCCCTGCTTCGCACGCATGCAACAATGCACTGAAGTGACATGTGGCATGTCAAAACATCGAGATTTCTGTGCTAAATCACATATGAACAACATATATTATGAATGTTTTATACGCAAAAACCTTCTGGAATAAATGCTCTAGATGATGGTTGAACCGCATCAAAATCCATTGGGTAGTTTAGAAAAACTAAGCGGTCACAGACAGACGAAAAACGACCTTGTTTTATACTATGTATAGATTAGATATGGTTGGTTTTTAGTATTTTAGTCATCCAATCCTTAATATCACATCAATAATTTGCGTTCCGGTTTAGATATCACGATTATGACAGCTAAGAGTTGTCAACAATTCGGAAGGGCGCTCGTGAACGCACTCACAATGCTCGCTAAACGTCAACCTCAAACCGTGCTCAAGAAATACCGATAAGATATTTTTTGAAATTGGAAGTTCAACGCATTGGTCTTGTATTTTGTTGATTGACTCTGATAGCTCCGATTTTGAGTTTGAGAACTACGATTCCCCCAGGGATGAAGAGGATGACGAAGTGCTTATATTAGCGTATTTATATGCTCCCGGAAAAGATTTACCCGAAGAAAAATACCACTATTACAAATAACATAGATGCAACAATAATTTAACATTATGCGCATGAGTTTAAAACTCATTTCAGGTATTCTGTTTCGTCTTAGATTTTACAGCACAATTTTGAAAATGCCGCTTCAGTTTAAAAATATTATGTGACTCAAAACAAAGCAGCACAACTGTCATCTTTGACAGCGCTTACGGTGATATTATTTTAGGGCATGGTCGGCGTTATCGGAAGATGGCGCATGTCATGACGTCATCTATGACGATTCACGGGACATCGTTATTGCGCTCACGCTAATTCGGAACGGGTGTAAGCACGCTTAAATCGATTACAGCGGAATTCGGAACGTACCCAGAGTATAGGTCAGTATTATGGAGGGTAGAGACAAGCAGAACTATCTCTGATGAAAATTGTCCGTCAAAATGTGCTACATAAGGGTGGCGCCATAGCCACCGGGTAAATTTTAAAAGCAATCATTTTAGGTTATGTTTACTCAATAATGTTGGAGTACGTAGTCCAACATTATTTTACGTAAATTGTTGAGGTAACGTATACTGAACTGTCACTAACTACTCTAGTCACTAAAAATATTAAATTTTCTGACTCGGCATACTTCAATCCGTTAATTTTCTAACTCGGCATACTTTAGTCCGATAACAACTGCTACATTCATACCACACAATTTGCCTACGCTAGCGCCATTTTGGAGGGTTTTTGAACTATTATTTACTGTTTAAGTTGGACACTATTTTAACTTTCTCCCCATAAGAGATAGTTCTCCTTGTCTCTACCCTCCATACTGTCAGAGATTTTGAACGTTTTTAATTACGGGAATTGGCATTCTGATATAAACGTCAAGATGGCGGCAAACGATTATTTCATACTATTGAACGATACGAATACGATAATATTGAACGAACGATAGAAAACATACTATTGAAACAAGAGAATCAGTTTACATCATGACCTTTAATACCCACTCTCAGCAGGCTTCGCGTCTTCAAGACGGATACATGAAACTCTTTGACACCGATCCATCCAACTACATTGTGTCGACTAACCCTACATTTGTTGCAAAGACCGGATGGAGCGATGAAGTATGTCAGAGTAATGTAGCCTTTAGATTTCCTTCAACCCTGTTTGAAGTGGCACATCAGCGTTCACATCAGCTATTATTAGATTCATCAACTTTTACTCGCACGGCACAGTCGAGCCAGGATTCACGATCCTTGATGTCATTGGAGCTGCCATCGCCATAACTCCATCTAGGGATGCGAAAGATGCAAGTGGTATGTTGTTTGATGCAGAGACATTCAGTCCTGATGGATCATTAATATCAGTTTTCCCTACAGCCGCACCAGGAGAAGGCAGTCAGTCAGGGTCCTCTGCAGGAAAACCAGTCTCCCTGGTCTCCACCACATGACCCAGCTGGACACCACGGCAGAGACAAAGACATCCGAAATCCCTGGATCTGCACAGTTTGCAGGAGGAGTCATTGACAATCCTTTGATTTACACGGCATCTGATGGAAACAAGTTCCTGGACAATGCAAGAAAAACCTTTACAGCAACAGGGGCGAGTGATGCCCAAGGTCAAGGAATGATAGTTCTCCGCAAGCTTTGTGGATTCCATGCTTAAACGATGGCCAGAGGTATCATAAGAGATACTGTCCAATTAGCAACAGGTTTCTCCAAGATTCAGTACAAGAACATGTCCTTACTCTCTTATACAACTCGACGGGAACCGGGGCATATGCTCCTCCCTGCAAGGACGCCTGCATGCAATGCATTTATGAAATCTCATGAGAAACCGAGGGGCCTTTTCGCCCATATAGTGCTCCAATGGGCAAGATCGGAAGGCACGGGAAGAACATGGGAGTCCGCAATTCTAGCGGCTTCCTGCCTCACACATACCGCGTACAACGGGATGCAACTGATCCATATGCTTAATGAGATCTGTATACACTACAGGATCGATTACTTCGATGTAGGCAGACTAACTTATGTCTCTAAGCTGTCACAGCCGCATCATGGGCCAGAATTATCTCTTTTGTGTCTGAATATCTGAAAAAAGATAACCCCCAAAAACATTCCCATGGGCTAGAATAGTCGATGATCATTACTTCAGTAGGTAGTCTCTCTCCCAAAGAGAACTTCCATCTAGCAGTACGGTTTGCCGAAATTTTAGCCATATGTCAAAATGACACTGGAATTCGAGAGGCCAATTAGCTCAAGACAAGACAGTCCGAAGTAGGAGACATCCGCTACCTAGCCTCGGCGTTCTGTCAGAGGTTTACAACTGTAAACCTCTGACAGAATCTCTCAGAATCTAGGAAGATTATAGAGGAAGCTAAAGCAATCAAGTCCAAAGTCGAGACACCAGACTCCAAGGTCACAAACCAAGGTATAGGCCTCGATGATGAGTGACCGGGACTATCCAACAAACCCTTCAAAGGTTTTTTCCAAATCAGTATTTCCGAATTCAGCCGCACGCAGACTTATTTTGCGCACATTGCCTCTCTAGCGATAGTCTTTGACCGTCACTCGTACACTGGTACTATCGAATGTAGTCGAGTAATACCTACTTTCCAAAGAAATCGTATCGTGACAGCCGTTTTGTCTGCCCTCAGTGGTAAGTTTATTTATTCTCTATCTCTTTCGCGTATGCAAATTGTTTTGGTCCCAAATATTTCTGTCTCCTTTACTCTTACACCTGATGTTATAAGTGTGTCCTTGTTTCATGGTTATTATTATTTAGTGACTTTAGTTGGTGTAAAATATAATGTAATGAATTGGGAGAAGGCGCTGAGATCTGACATACAGGTTTTTACTTAGTTTAGGTTTCAGAGGCTTCATTGTCTTTGTAACTCTAATTTATTTCAATAAAGATTTTATTATTATTAAGCTTTAATTCTGACATAGGAAGCCCGGTGATATTCTAGCTCTTAGAATAATAACTAAATATTATTCTAAGTTCTAGCTACTTATATTAATGATAGTAACAGAACTATGGTAGCAACTAAGTCAAGTTTACACATTATTCTTTACTTAAAAAAAAAACATTATGTAAACGACCTTCTTCTACATGTCAATAAAGTTCCCACATCAAACTCCTTTATAAACTATTTAAAGAATTTGAAAATTTGAACTTTAAAACGTAACTTGCAAAGGTAGATAAATATCTGTGACATTCACGGACCAGCTGTCCGGCCGTCCGACTACGAAAAATAAGGCATATTCTGCTTATTTTACGTGAACTAACTCTTTATTATAATGAGTAGAATTACTAAAACTATTATCGTAACTCCCAGTATGAGAATACAGTGCATTTTTCTGTTCGATCGTTGATACCTTTCAGCTTTCTGGAGTTGTTTGTACCCTTCGTGGACCTGTACTTGTGTTTGTTCAATGTTATAGTCTATTCTATCTAGTACTGTACCTTGTTCATTCACCATGTGAGCTAAATCTTTGAATATATCGTTCATATCGACTATTGACCGAACTATTTTGTTCACTTCCTCTTCCCTTTCCGCTACATCTCTTGTATTTTCTTCTTGTATCAACATCAGCTGTTTCTGACTTAAGGCTGGTCTCGTAAAATCATCATTTTCATCGAATTTCTGAGTTCCTGACGTACTTGGTAAGGAGAATAGTAAGTCTGTTTGATTGCTAGACAAACCTGGGAGTAGTTCATTATCGTCTAGGCTGAGTTCTTCAAAGTTAGGCAGTTCGAAGTACGCGTTGGAGCGCTCTTCGCGGGATGTCAGAGATTTCAGGTAGTTGGACTGTGCGGTACGGAAGGTGACGCTCAACTCTTGGAGAATGGTCACTAAGGCTAGGACCACGTTTGATGCCAGTTTCTGTTCGGTCGGGTTACCTGGAAATTGAAGAAATTTAATTTTTTATTGGTTTATAAGATGATAAACTGCTTACGGATTTGATAAGGTGAAATTCATTTCTAGGTTCCTAAGTCGGAAGGCCAAAACAAATGTTTTAACGGTTAGAAAATTCTCAGCCAACGATTTCGTCGTTCGGTCGGTTTATATTCGAAAATTTACAAAATCAAACAAAATGACAAGTGTTTTTTTTTCTCATTTCAAGAGTACTAGTCAGTAGCCTGCACATAGTGAACTAATAATAATAGACGCAATGTTGCCCCAGTTATCAAGTGATCCCAAAACATACTGATAAGCGATCCACCATGATATAGTGGCCCAATCCTGTGCGTTTGTTATCATTATCTAATTCTTTATTATCTATTTATTTATTTAAATTTAAACAAAACACTCATGCAAATTCCGAACCTAGCATGCTCAAGTGAAAAGCTCTTTTTCTTTTTATGCTACTCTCTTGATAATGGATGATTTAGGCTAGACCGTGCCGGGCGAGAATCGTGCCATGTACGAGGCGCGGGCGAAAACCGTGCCAACTACGTGAAGCGGGCGAGAACCGTGACATGTATGGGGCGCGGGCGATAACCATGACATGAACGGGGCGAGGGCGAGAACCGTGACATGTACGGGGCGACGGCGAGCACTGTGACATGTACGGGGCGCGGTTGAGAACCGTGCCATGAACGAGGCGCGGGCAAGAACCGTGACATGTACGGGGCGCGGGCAACAACCGTGACATCTACGGGGCGAAGGCGAGAACCGTGCCATGTACGAGGCACGGGTCCAAGACTTAACGAATATTTTATATAAAGCACGTCACGCTACACCGTGCATGCAGCGTCCGTGTCCCTTTCGAGTCTTGCTCCTTAGAAACTGAGCAGACACGGACGCGGTAACGGTCGGTTTTCTATTTGCTGTACTCTGGACGATTTTAACGTGTACCTACGTCTTTTTACATCATTCTCAAATATAATTATAAATTCAACATTAATAATGTAACTAATATTTTTGTAACAAGTCAACAGTCTACAAATGGGTCATGTTCTGATAAAAGCTAAACTATAAAGTCACTGGAACTTTGCCAGTGACTTCGTCCGCCCTATATTTCCCGAGACAATTTCGAAATATCCTTGCCGACATTATAAAGGGAACCTCTGTGCAAAATGTCAGATTTCTAGGTCCGAGGGTTTGGGCTGGGCGTTAATGAGTTAGTCAGTGAGCGAGTCAGAACTTCTCTTTTTACGTATTGGTTGACAAGCCGTTTGCCCAAAGGGATTTTCCATCTGCATAAATGACGAGCTTCAATACAAACTTTCATCCCCTATTTATTAACCCCTTTATTGGATGAATTTTCAGAAATCCTTCCTTAAGGCTCACCTGTGTTATTAAAGGAACTATTGTGTAAACTTTCATGCTTCTGGAACCACTGGGTGGATTTGGCTATGCGTTGTCTGTAATTGAATGAATTTTGCATTCTATGTAGATCATACCATGTCTTATCTGTGCCTTGATAGTCGTGAGATGCGAGTGCGCCTGCGTGAAGTATCGGCCGATCTCCGCAGTCAGCCGCTGTATGTGCTGTTGTTCGGACGTGTCGTCCAGCGACGGGCGGCGGATCTGCTTCTCGTGGCGAGATTGCAGCTCTGACAGTTTTGTTCTTAACCTGTGAGATAAATGTTGAGGTCTAAATTAGCAAAGTAGAAGAAAGAATTCATGATGGCAAACTCAAACTCAAAGTATTTATTTCAATTAAACCAATTACAGGCACTTGTGAATTATCAATGGGTCGGTCAGTCAAAAATATGAAGCTAGTTGCCCATTCCAAAGTGTAGTAAGTTCCTATGGAGAAGAACGGGCAAGAAACTCCATGGACAAACTTGGCTCAAGCAATAACCCGTATCAACCATCAAAGCAAGTGTGAACGAACATCTTCTGGGTACGTAGCGAGCTCGCGTTCGTTCTGACATAAATAGTAGGCCTCATCCATGAATTTAAAACATGGTGCTCAACTGCATTTAAGAGGCGTTTATCTGTTAGACAAATATAGGCCAGACTCTGGTTTTTGTCGTGAATCGATGAAGTGCGTGATTGTAGCTTTAAAGTATTCACTGACAACCTTGTACTTAATCTAAACAAATAAATAAAATTGAAGTGTCTGTTTGTAATGTCAAAACTGCTTTTTACTAAAAGCATATGAAAGTATACAGGCTTATTGGTAATTATGTCGGCAATCTATTAAGGGGATGTAGGGGAAGTCATTTGCAACCAAATTACCCCTTATGACTCCTATTCAAATGTCAACTATTTCAGAGTAACTTGGCATTTTATATTTATTGGCGGTATTATACAAGTTTGAAATTATGAAATTAATATTATGAAAAAAAAGCATAATTTTTTTTTATTATTATTATCTGTTTTTACTTCAATACTTCTTAATCAAATCAATCATAAAATGACAATTCTCTTTAACATTTTTTAAATCAGAGCTCACAGTTTTCATCATTTTGAGCAGGTTATTTGACTAAAGTGGTTGATTTCTGCAAAAAAAAACAGATATATACTTTATCGTCAGAACATGCCAAAAATATGTAGAACTTCTCAGCTATCCAACGAGATACAATAAGATACCAGAGGGGCAATTCCCATATTTTTAAGAACGTTCGCATTCTAATCTCAGTCTCAATCTGTCAAAATTAGTATAGCATTTACCTGCATTATTGACTGTCGCTGAGATGAGATTGTGACTTGATTTTGAACGTTTTTAGTTACGGTAATTGGCCTTCAGATATCTTCAATTTCTTCAAAAAAATATAAAATGTCATATTACTGGAAAATGGTTGACATATGCATAGGGGTCATAAGGAGTAATTTGGTTGCAAATGACCTCCCCTACATCCCCTTAATGGATTGCCGTTGTATTACAAATAACCCCGTATACTACGGTACTATAATAAAAAACCAATTTTTAATTTTTTTTTTGTCTGTTAGTTTGTTCCGGCTAACCTCCGAAACGGCTGAACCGATTTTGACGGGACTTTCACAAGCAGATAGCTGATGTTATAAGGAGTAGCATAGGCTTTTATCCCGATAGCACGTTCCCGTGGAATAACTTCCGACATCCATGCGGGCGAATCCGCGGGCAGCAGTTAGTAATTACTACAATACTCAATATTTTTATTGCTTTTTACAATGTGCACTTAGATGGTACGTTATACAAAGAGACGATCATTGTGGACCCTGTTGGGCACAGCTAAGTAGGATATAGGAAGAAAGCTTTAGTTTGACTAATTAGTTGCTATACTATCTATTATTTCAGTAATTATTTTTATAAAAGCTGTAAGTACCGAATTTAAAATTGAGTTTGTGTTTGTACGATACTCGCTCTCAATATTGTATAACATGCTATTCCACAAGACCGCAACCGACACCAAGGTCGTACTTATATTAGGGCCTTCGGGTTAAGTATTAACTATTTAGTAATCTGTGCTTCGGGACACAGAAAGCGGGGGCGGCGCAGATATTAGTTATGGAGGCTGTCACAAATGACTATGACGACGGCACACGGTCCTTAGCTACTTTTTTGAAGTGTAGGTAAATGCAATACCATCTCCACAAAATGGCCACGTTCACGTGCTTCTCCGTGTCTCGTGAAGCACGTTAAGCCGTTAGTCCCGGCTGTCATTCGTGGATTTTTGACAGTCGTTACGGGTCGTCAGAAGCCCGAATGTCTGGCAATAGTGTTACCCAGTAACTGCGTTGTAGAGATCAGACAGGCAGTCGCTCCATGTAATATACCGATATTCAGCTGCATCCGGTTAGACTGGAAGCCGATCCTAACATAGTTGCGAAAAGGCTAGGCAGATGACAAATATGTCCACGTTCACGGCGCGCGGCGTTGATTAGCGCGATATTTTACAGTAAAACTTTGGGACCACATGGCATTTTCCTACTGCATTTATTTTTAACCGTATGAACAGTGGGATGTTGACGGGTGATCCCAATTTTTAACCGTAAAGTATTATACAGCACAACACCATGTGAACGGGCGCTATAAGTGCTCCATTCACGTACCTACACATGCGAAACCTTTTTAACGCGACACAGTCATAAGATAAGATTTATTTGTTTATACATTGTATACATGCAAGATATTACATCGTTTGAGTCCAATCATGTTTGTTCGGCCGTAAGGCTCCGCACAAACGGGTGGTTGGCGACAAGATGTTTACATGTTTTTTGCACGTTTTATATGGAATCGCCGCTCACGTGTAGCGAGTGGCGTCCACTCGCGACTCAAGTGTCCGCGACACGCTACCGGTGGCGGCCACTCGTGACTCAGTGTCCGCGACATGTCACTGGTGGCGGCCACTCGCTCAAAACTTCCGTCTCGGAATTCATCGTGAGACTGTACTGCAGGAGAGTGTTACAAATTGTAGCGGCCACCGACTACTAGTGGCAGCCACCGACCACCTCCGTTTGCGCGGTACCAAAGGACGTGGCGCGCGACAGCCACCGGTGGCTGTGGACGGTGGCCCGTTTTGGCTCTGTGGGCGGAGCCTAGTATCGGCCGGAATACAAATAATTCCGTAATATTGAAAAACAACAACAATTAACATTAAGAAAAATCTAAAAATTACCGAAAATTGCCACTCACAAAGTTTATAAATTCCAAATTCATATAAATTTAATATTAGTGTCAGGAAAAATATAAAATTCTTCAATTAAAAATAACTTAGTCGCATCCCTATCGCCTACCGTTCTGTGTGGTGGAGGTTTTAGATATTAGAGATTAGCTTCACGATATTTATTTGTTATATTGATTAATGATCGTCGATAATTGTCTAACCTATTATCGTAAAAACAATAGATTATTATCAACAATATTGCTAAAGTAACATTCAAGAATTTGATAATATTTAGGTTCACGTTTTTTTTTTAACATTTTGGCCCAAATTTTGGTCAAGGACTTTTACAGAACAGAACACAGAGAAAATGACTTGTCTGTGAACTACACTTATCTACGCAGCCAAATTGAAATGCTGCAGTTTAAAATATGTACATGACTGCCAGTGAAAATACAGGCACACCAATCACGTTAACTTTGCCTCCACATGGAAATTCTACAGTGCATCCTTCTTTATATTCATTTATATTTTTTTTTTTTTTTTAGGTGTTGCAGGGTCTACATGCAATAGTACCTACTCTCCATCACACACACACTGTTGACCTATTTACTAATACTATTGACATCTGTCCTCTAGTCTCATCCCTCTCACTGATTAATGATGATGTGGGGCTCGTGGCTTAGTAATAACAGTCGCACGGGTCGATTGATCAGGTTAAGCTACGCTTGCCGCGGGTGCTCCGTGGATGGGTGACTATCTTTACATACCAAGACCCCTCTGTGCCTTGGAAAGCATGTTAAGCCGTTGGTCCCGGCTGTCATTCGTGGATCTTTGACAGTCGTTACGGGTCATCAGAAGCCCGAAAGTCTGACAACTAGTCTTACCAAGGGGTATCGTGTTACCCAGTAACTAGGTTGTGGAGGTCAGATAGGCAGTCGCTCCATGTAAAATACTGGTATACAGCTGCATCCAGTTAATCTGGAAGCCGACCCCAAGATAGTTGGGAACAGGCTAGGCAGAGATGATAATGATTTTGATGAAAACATCTGTAAATCCTGATGCTACCGATAGAAAAAATCCATTTGTACAAACCTAGTGATAACGTAGTGTGCTTCTTCAAGCGCGTCCGTCCAGGGCGGAGGCGCATGAGAGTCATTCCTCATCTCCAATCCCGACTCCATGTCATGAGAGTTACTCCGCATGAGGCGGACTCTCTCAGTGTCATTGCGCTGATAGATAAAGGAAAAGTTATATTGTTCTAAAGCTGTGACAGTGTTATTATACAGGGTGTTTGGTGCATCGTGTGCCAAATTGAAATGGTCGACAGGGGGGGTCATCTGCTATCCTTTCAGACCACTAAACACTTCTCATGCCCCGTGGATTTTTTTGTCATCGTCTTATTATTGTATTATAAAAAAAAATACATTCAAATACAAATAAAAAAAAGTATAATAATAATATGTATATAATTTATTTATTTGACAGACAACAAAAGGTCCACGCTGACAAAAACAAAAAATACATAAAAGATGTTAGTAACAATATATTCTATGTGAGTAGGTACATAAATACTAGTATGTTAGTAACAATCTGGCTTAATATGATCTATGTTAATACTTATACACTACGACAGAAAAAAAAAAAAAAAAACAAACAAACCTTCATTCTCAACATTATCTTACAACAACACACAAAAACTCCTTTTACACAAACTCAATCCTCACTTAGGCGAAAGAACGACCTTTGCAAAGTACCCTTCACACGCTTTGCTTTTACTAAACGTTTCTTTACTATACCTAGGGCCATTTTTATATAAAACAATAAACAAAACTGTCCCTGTACATCAATCCTCCTACGAAATGTGCAAAAAACAGATAACATGCTTTCTAACCAATTTAAACTACGACGACACTGAATCTCTGCTTACTTCACAATCGTAGTGAGTTCTATAACACTCCGTATCTATTATAAACTCAACCTCTTTCCCTCCGTTTAAACACACAGACACACACACACACCTACATACACACCACACCACACCACACCTCATCACAAAACACATTAACATACCAGCACTTCACACTTAGTATAAGTTAACATAATAAGTAAATGTTTGTACCTTTTATAGTCCTAAGCAGTCTATATTGTATATTTTTGTACTCCTTCTGTGGGAACTTGGGCTGGCGAACCTTAATACAGGTTACCATGTAACCTAGCTAGGACGCCAGGTACAATTCTGTTGTAACTCTTTTTTATGGTTTTTCCCTAAATTGTAAAATTATATTTATTGTAACAGACTGTATGTACACACGGCTACACATCAAGCTGTACATTTCCAGTATAAGCTGATCTCACATTGTATAGGATTTCCGTACGATGCGAGACCAGCGTAAACTGGTTTTGTATAGCTTGATGTGTAGCCGTGTGTACCACACTTTTTTTGAAAATAAATTTATATTACATATTATAATATGTCCCATGATGGGGCTCTCATCAAGCCTGTCAGCTATCACCTTCAGGAGGCTGTTGCCACTGCCACGCAATCTGGCTAATGGAGACGCACTTTTCTTTCGTACGACAGCTGAGAAGATGTCGACTCGGGCTTTTGCGAACATCTCTGACGCACTGCAGTAACGTGGCAGCCGCATCAGTGCCCTGAAGGCGTTATTGTGTTGGACGCGCAGCGCATTGACGGCACGTTTGATACAGCAGATCCATAGGGCGCTCGAGTACAGAGATGTGCAGTATGCTTTAAATAGCGTATGTTTGACCGCTTCTGTACATCGAGCGATCCTACGTGCCAACATGTTCGCCTGTACCGTAATGCCCTGCGTTCCCGTTCAACATCAGCATCATCTTTAAGGTTGTCAGCAATCAAATGCCCCAAGTATTAAAACTGATGTACCCGACGAATCGGGGCATCGTTCATTTTTATTGGTGGCATATTTACTGGACATTTCTTACCAACAGCCTCAAAGACCATGAGTTCGGACTTCTTCACATTATACAGCAACCCATGGCTGGCAGCATAGTCCTCACAGATTTTTACAAGTTTTCTGAGTGCACTGACCGAGGGAGCCAACATCACCATATCATCTGCGTCGTAGACTCTGAACTTTAATTTTATTTAGATGTGTATTGTATTACAGTACTTTTAAATTCAAAATTAGTGACATTAGCCATCTAGTTTTTTTTTTTATAATTTATTCGCAAAGTTTCGGACTTCAACTAGATGGCTAATGTCACTAATTTAGAATTTAAAAGTACTGTAATACAATACACATCTAAATAAAATTAACATTCAGGGTGTATGACTAATACTTTTCTTTTATTTGTATTTGAATGTAAAATTTGGCAATTTTTTTAATAAAACAATAAAAAGTCTATGAAAAAAATCCACATGGCATGAGAAGTGTTTAGGGGTCTTAAAGGATAGCAGATGACCCCTCCAGTCGACCATTTCAATTTGGCATACAATGCACCAAACACCCTGTATATCAAATGAGTATTGATACACTTATAAATAACACAGTGTTTAGTTTCATGCATCAAGTTCATAAGATGGTGGAAACCAAACATACTTTCTCAAATGATAGTATCTGCATTTCCAAATAAGCTAAGAAACATGTTGCATGCTTAATAGAATACTGACCTAATAGAGCTTGAGTCAAAGTTAGGATTTCTGCATTTTTTTTTTTTTGCACAGAAACCAAAAACCATTGTTTAAATCAATGGTTTTTGGAAAGTAGGATTATTTAACTGTTCTTTACATATTTATTATATTGACTAATACGCCGACTATACCTCGAAAGCAAAACATTAAACGGCAATGTCCATGAAATCAACTTTTTTGAGTTAAACCAATATTCTATTAAGCATGCAACATATTAGACAAAATACAAAATGCAGATTAAGTGTCACTGTAATTGGAATTACCTATGAAAAAAATTTATCAGGACTATTAATGTTAATGATCTTTAAATTAAAAGTTAATAGGCTTCTCTGAAGGGCATGATGCTTAGTTAAGAACATGACCAAGCACATGCCTTGTTAGTAATAAAACAACTTATGATGAGGATCTCAAAATAGTATTAAAGAATCCACTTCTTTCTTTCTCCTAGAAAGATTTAGTGTGACAACAGTAAGTGGTAAAATAGTATCATAAATGTGTGCAACACCAAGATTTTTATGCATACCTGTCCAGTGTGTGAACGCTAAAAAATATGAACAATTCATAGTTAAATAGTATCATTTTAGTTTCAGTATGATCTGAGTTAATATATTGTAAGTATATGTATTAAACTAAGGTTAGTTGTAATTGTAAGTATCCCTATTGATTCATGAACATTAATATTGTTACATTTACAAAGTTCTTTGTTACATTGAAAAATATGTTAACTAAATAAGGAACTCGAAAACGTTGAGAGGGCGAATAAGACATTTTATAGTTTTGTCAACATATTTCAGACAAAGTTACGTTAAACGTTGTTATTTAATAATGACTCTATAAACAGAAACTGCGCGCTAATATAGCAGCTTAATTAATTGCTAAACGCCCGTAATTGCATCATTTAATATTCAAATAAAATGGATAAAACATAATCAATAACAAGAAAGTACTTGCCTGGTCAGCAAATATGTGCCGGCTGTGTATAGCATTGTTGCGCATCAACACAAACACTTCAGTTAAACTCCGAGATACCATTTTCGCGGTCGAGTTTTATTGTTTTCCAATTAAAAATTCGGGAAAAGTGTTTATTTTCTCCGATTTCGTGACACAACGATAGATAGCGGATGACATTTGTGACAATGACACTTTGATTTGACATCCTCTCATGTGAATATATTCATTCATTCGTTCTTTTGTTTCGGATACATTTTATTTTTCAGGAAAATATAATAAAGCTGGATACTGGGTAAGTGTTCAAATTAGTTAGTAGGAGGATGAGGATAACCGATTAACTCTTTTCGTTTGACTCGCTCGCCTGCCTGGAGGTACTCATTTTAACGGCGGGAACTTAGTCCTGTTTGTATTTTAGGTACTAGAAAGTACAAAAAAAGCGAGGACATCGGTATACCTACTTTGCAGACTAGTTACCTTGTTACTGGAAACTGAACTAAAACAAATTTGACTTTAAGTAGGTACCTATGAGTACATAGTCTAACTACTTTTAATCTTATTTCATTACTGAAAAAAATATATATATATAAAAAGGATATTATATCTTTTCACATTAAACGGTTACTTTTTTATCAATTTCAGGCAATTTCAGGTAACTTTTGACAACTTTGATAAGACCCGGCTGGCAACACTCAACCCTGGTGTCAAAATCGTTAAAACTAAAGAGGTTATGTTTATAGTTTTCTTCGTAAAATATAAAAATATTTAGATAACAGGAAACTTTTAAATACCTCGGGACGCAATTTACTACAGAAATATAACCAATGTAATTTATAACTGCATATAGTAACTAAAACTCTACAAATGAGTATGCCATTAATCGAACCGGGTCCGGAGCATTTCCAGCAGTTCCCGTCTAATAGGATTATTGTTATTCACCCTGGATCGCTCTACGTCCGAATAGGAAGAGCTTCAGACCTCGTACCAGTGAAGCAACTCCACTGCATAGCCAGGAAACGTCGCTCCGGAGGTAAAATATACCGTGACTTCTTCATTCCACCGAGTGTTCCAAAAACTAAAGAGTTGATTGAAGAATTGGAAGAATGTCGCCTGCAGATATCTCACACGTTACAGTCATGCGTACAGTCGAACGGGGCACGGAGGTACGCGACGCCACCGCAGCAAATAGCAGCATTCAACCGTCGCTCTTTGCCAGAATGCGAAAGTGACGGCGATCCGTGGCCCCAAGTGCAATGTGACATCGTGATCGGCGACCTAGTACTCGATATAGACCCGGAACTACCATACAACATACACTTCCCATACCGTAGAGGTGATTTTAACATCCACACTGAAGTTGGTGGGTCTATTTCATCAGTTCTAAATGACTTGTACACTATATGGAGCTCTATCATAGAGTTTAAGCTAGGAATACCTTTGATAGAGCTAGTAAAATACCGGTGTGTGTTACTAATACCTGATCTGTACTCCAGAGGTCACTTAAAGTATTTAATGTCATTATTGTTGAAAGACTTGGGTTTCGGTCACTGTTTCTTTGTTCAAGAGAGTGTTGGAGCCACATTTGGAGCTGGTATTGGTTCAGCATGTGTAGTGGATATTGGTGACCAGAAAACTGCAATATCTTGTGTTGAAGATGGTATTTCTCATAAAACTACAAGGTTACGAATGGATTATGGAGCAGGAGATGTTTGCCAAGCTTTGTCTTGGATGTTCCACAAGAGTGCATTTCCTTACAAGAATTGGAATGAAAATATACCTAGAGATGTAATATTAATGAGGAACTTGTATGAGAATTTTTGTCATGTAAACCTAGATGTCTGCGGTCCTCAAGAAAATTCATTTCTTGTTGATCATCCTGGAGATGTTGTCAACAAATACACATTACAAGTTGGTGATGAATGTATAATATCACCATTATCAATGTTCTACACAGATTTACTCAAAATCACTGGTTCAAAATCTACCAAGATCCAGAACAGACAGCCCAGTGACCCTGAAGATCCTTTTGATGCAGAGTTTTTGAGAGAAACTGGTAGAAAACGTGAGACAGCAGATCCTACAGCAAATGAAAGCCAGCAATTTGAGGCAGCAAATGAAGCTCAGCCTGCAACAAATCCTGATGAAGACATTGTTGTTGATACGTTAGAAGGTGGTCCTGGAGACGCTGTTGCATTAGCACCTGGACAAGTTCTAGCCCTAGATGCTGCAATACTACAAAGCATAGACCGCTGTCCAACGGAAGAGTTAAAACGAAAAATGTACAGCAACATTTTAATAGTTGGTGGAGGTGTCAAGGTTCATGGCTTAAACTTGTGGTTACAAAACCGTTTAGCATTACAAATCCCTTATACATATAAGACTGAGCAGCTGGAAATAGTGACGTCACCAAAAGACATAGATCCTGCCAGTACGGTTTGGAAGGGAGCTGCGGTGATGTCCTGTCTGGAGTCAGCAATAGAGTTATGGATAAACCAGAGTGAATGGAATAGATTTGGATTAAGGATACTGAGGGAACGCGCGCCATTTATTTGGTGATTTTAATAAATAACTTTATTGTTATATTGAAGTTTCAGTGATTTTAACAATGATTATTTAATCTTAAAATAAAAAACTTTAAATTCTTTAAAAGTATATTATTAAAAATATGTTTTATATAAAACCGTAGACATTAATTTGGCGAGTATTGCTTGAGATTCACTATTAATTATCATTAGAATTAAGTACCAAACAAAAATATTTAAACTTGGTACAAAGATATGACTTTAAACTTAGTTTTAAACATTCATAAGAAAATTATTTTGTTCGTAAGAAAATACTGAAAAAATATTGTATAATACTTATAGCTATACAGTCTTTTGCATACAAGAGCACCCTACTGAGATATGAATTATATTGTCTACTTTTTGAGCATTAGTACCTACTTGGCAGTTAGCACTAAGAGATCACTCTGCATTATCGAAGCCAAAATTGCTTTCTGGTCAACCAAACAAAAAACAACTGGGACAAAAAGCGCGTATTTTGCGTACGGATGAAAAAATCGATCATTCGATGGATCGAATGATCGATTTGATAGTACGCAAAATACGCGCTTGGTCATGCAAGTTGTGGACACCAGCCCGTCTTACCGATTATATCAAATCTATGGTCAGATTTCATTAGGCTCTCAGGCGTTTTTAGTGAATAATTTCCGAACATAAGGGGTGCTCGTGCTACACACATCGTGCTCGGGCGGGACGGCGTGATTCGGCACAGGGACTTTAGAATTGTCAGAGTCTGTCAGTTAGTTGAAGCTAGTTGCCCATTCCAAAACGTAGATCTCTATGGAGAAGAACGGCAACGAAACTCCAAGGACACATTTTAAATCAAGATATTACTAAATCCTGGGTACATTATATTATGTACTTGTAGTTTCTATACTTACTTGAAAACAATTTTTTTAAAAGCCATTGAAAATAAGAGCCATACATTTGGTCGCCTGGCTAGCGGCAGTACCTACCGAATCAAGTCAACCATAACGTGTAGCACGTCTACGCCTGCATTATTGGCACTTGACAACTTTTAAACCTAGTTCGACATTTAAAAAGTTATTAAAATAATATCATGCTTTTTAACTACAAATATTGTTCAATAGCGAGTACGCTGCAGTAACTATAATGCAATAAACATAAGTTATTGCCACCTAAACCTTGGCTACCTATCATAAGATTATTTTTATGATCATGTTTTGGTCCATGGAGTAGCATGCAAATGGAGTACTAACGCGGCAAAATTCCATGGTGGGTGGACTATGCTATATGCAACATAAAATGTAACACAATTGTTGAAACAAATTCACCTAGTTGTTTCGTTACATTTCATGTTGCACTGTTCACTACCAAGTGGAACTCATCTCGAAAACTCTTCGATCAACAATATTACTAGATTTCCGATAGGTACATCGTTTTTTTCAATATTTTATTGTTTATGTTTTATTATTCTATAAATATTTTGTTCTTATTTTAAAAATACACTTACTTTTCAACCGAAATAGTAAATATATTGCAAACGATAATAAACTTTATGTTAGAGTGTTAAGGTTAATAGTCAAGCTATATGCTATCGCGGCCACTTGAGTGATGTGGTTTTGTTCCTAATCCTTAATCTAGTGCTATTGTTGATCGAAGCGAAAACTACATTATTACACCAAATTACCTGGAACCATAAGATATCCAGTATTGGACATCTACCGGCTGATATGTAACATGGTATCTCAAGGCTTTCTTCATAAAACTACTAACTTAAACACTAACTCACTTCCGGCATCCGATCCGTATTAACGAACGTCACACTAAACCCACGTTTACTAACCTCTGGATGGAGGAACCTGTAATATATCACCATTATAACTAGACCCACCACATAGGGAACTACCGTAAATGCTAAAACCGGGAAGAAATAAAACGAACTCCTCATATCATCACTCACGTACACATACCAGATGGCGCCACAGGTAATATTCTGTATAAAACATATACTATAGTAAATCGTATATCTATACCTAGTTTTTCCTTCAACAGGGAGGATGTAAGTGAAGAGGTAAACGGCTCCAAGTGCGAAAGAGAAGGCGACATCAGCGACGCGGCTGTGCGAGCAGAACGGCGAACGATCGAAGAGTTGTATGAGTGTGGCTGTGATTAGGACGTGTATGAGGCACGCTAGGACTGTCCAATGAGGGAAGAGATATGCGATCACTGATATTGAAATTATGCGGCTCACTGGAAAGAGAACAAATGAAAAAGTTATTATTTATTACACTTGGGTTTTTGAAAACATACATGTATTATTCGCACTCGTATTAGGTGAATTGTGTATATTTCGTAAAGAACCAATAAGATAGTCTGCTCATAACAAAATGATGTGTTTATTAACACTAGCTGAAGCCCATATTAAGTAGATGTCTACAAGCAGATAAGAAAATTATAGTCTTACATTGCCCTGTGAGCACTGTCTCTCTAACAGAGAAACAGGATTTCAATCCATACATGACATAGGTATTTAAGAACCAACATTTATTTAGAAACCAACAAGATCAAAGCACGCAGTGCCAAAGTTGCTGTTTCACCTTACCAGCTAGTAAACCCACTGTGATGCATATTACTCAACCCTAAGATGCATAGTTCATTACCAAAGCCTGTAGAAAATACTCACGCGAAACAAGGAAATGCCAGATGGTCTGCAGTGCAGTGCCAGCCCAGCTCATATTTTCCTTGTCCTGTTGGTAGAACCGCACGGCTCGCTGGTACGCGGCCAGGCACCATCCCATGCCTATGATGGATGACGCGATTGACAGGAGCTGGTGGACTATGGATTAAAGAGACACATTCATAACATTAACGATATGGAAGTGATAGTGGTAGACTTCATATTATGAGAATAAAAGTAAATATAGGTCCCGTCACGTAAAAAGAACGCTGGCCTGTTGGTACCTGCGCACTGAATTCCAAAGTACTAAGTAGTTAGTAAAATACCTATTATGATTCTATAATAAAAACAATTACACTTATCTATTAATATACTAATAGAAATCTCAACTAATAATAAAGCTGGAGTCTGTTTGTTTGTTTGAACGCGCTAATCTCTGGAACTTCCAGTCAGATTTCAATAATTCTTTTTGCATTTGATAACCCAATTCTTGAGGAAGGCTATAGGCTATTTAACAACAAGCTGAGACCCTAAGGAGCCGAGGAAAAGAAGAAAAAGTCTGATATAACGTTAAGCGAAAACGAAGTAACAGCGCGTGCAGGCGATGCGATGCGACGGGGTGGGTCGTGGGAACAAGAAATTTCACGCGGACGATGTCGCGGTCAGAAGCTAGTAGTACATAATATTATTATAACACATCCCTTCCATGTCGCTCAGCGATCTTTTTACGTGACGGGACCTATTAACTTTTGTTCTCGTTAAATGCTCTAAGTATGCAGTCTATGACCACTATGACTGGCGATTTTGACTAGATAATATAATGAACTAGGATTGGTTGGTGGATACCAGTTCCAGTTCAAAATATGTACCGCCGAGTATAAGCCCCATATAATGTTGATGAACACTATGTAGTCATATACAGGCCTAAACACATCACAACGTTGCGACGTCGCGTCGCGAGTCCGCAAATCATATACTTCTGGCTTATGTAAACAAACGTTTTGGGTGATGGCGCAGATTTTTGCGTTTCACTTCGATGGGTGTCGTCAAATCTCCATCTCCTAAGCGCGCAAAGGTCTGTCTATGAAATGTTTCTTACGCTTCAAGTTGCATAGTACAGAACTAGATTTTTCATCGATTCAAACTCAAGGAAACATTAGGAAGGAGAATAAAACAACAAACTATAATTATGGTAACTCATCCTCACCAGTAAACTCCGGGTTAGCCCCAAGCAACAGGCTGGTCTGCAGCACTTGCTGCGGCGCGGCCTCTAGAAAGCACTCGAAGATCCTCAGCAGAGCAGCATCAGAGTCCTCCTTCAACATTAGCTTGTAATACTTCCGCTGGGAGGCCTGGTCCTGTTTGCGGTCCGCGCGACGGGATTTTATTGCGTAGCTGGTGAATTCACACAACTTATAATAGTGTTATTTGTTCACTGAATAAATTGAATGGTCAGATTGTTTCATGGCTCGTTTAGTACAGAGCACGAACATACAAAGTAATTGTAACGTAAATTGAAACGATTTTTAAATCGAAAATAATACAACTATCCTATAGAATGTTGGCACTTTATGAATATCACTCACAGTATGAATAAAGTTGTTGTGTTGTTAGTTCAATGACTAAAGAATCTTTAGTCATTGTGTTAGTTACAGTTATATGACATGACGTATGAATATGACATATAAATATGACATATGACAATCATGTCATTTGGTTTAAATAGGTTTTTATTTTTATTATTTTATTTATCTTTTAAATAAATTCTTTTATATATATTGTGACTGTGAGAACGTTGTAGGCCTTGTACACTAGATTTGTAGAACCTTTTTCATTTTGTTAAGTACCTATTACTTGTTTACAAGCCTACACTGACATTGTAAAAGCCAATTATTTTTAAAAGACTAATCACAGAGTTTATTGCCGGCTCTTCTCCATAGGAAACGACCAATTGGAACCGTGCACCTAGCTTCTGACGTTTCATAAGTGCCCATGTAGTAGGTTTATGTGAAACAAAAATGTTGATTTCGTTTTTTTTTCATGGGTTCTAAAACTACATAAATAATATGTGCGAATGTACTATTTTCAAATTTAAAATCGTTATTACGCGCTTTTTGTGCTAGGCCCACAGGATCCAGTACACAGGTAATATAGCACATCAACCTATGAAAGAGACAGTCACAAAGGTATGAGAATGAAAAACAGAGACAAACCGAACTTTTTCTAAAATCCAATGTGCCATATTTGCTGCTGTGCTGGATACTGTACCTTATGTACTACAGGTTTTTTTGTATTACTTCCCTTAACAGGTTCATAAATAAAACTAAACCATCTACATTAATATTATAAAGAGGTAAAGTTTGTAAGTTTGGATGTAGGAGGTAATCTCTGAAACAACTCATCCAATTTAAAATGATTTCACTGATAAAAAGCTACACTATGCCTGAGCGCCATAGCATATTATTTATGGTATAATTGGCTTCCACGCGGAGGGAGTCGCGAGCAGAAGCTAGTATGTAATAATATAATGACACTCAAACTAAACACTCCATTTATTATCTAATCTGTGTTTTTGCAAAATTAGTATACCAAGAGGAAAATTATGAATTCAAGAAGAAATGAAGAATTGAAGGCAAATATGGCCGGTATGTTGATGAACTAAATAATGCATTGATAAGGGATTTAAGAGATTTCGGGATTGCCGTGGCGATGTAGTGCGTCAGGGATGTTCGCGGAAGCGTGCGTCGACGGGTTCGCCGCAATCATGCGCAAGATGCGCTTCCATGATGGCGCGCTTGCGCTCCTCCTCCAATGGCATCCTGAATGTGTTTTCAGACCTCTCCTACGAAGGTGGGTAAGAGTTCATACACACTTATCCAAATAAACTGGTGTGCCATTGAACGAACAGTTCATTGTCATTCTAGTTGTTTAATTGTAAATTTAATTTAATACCTACTAATAATAGGCTAAGCTATACTACTACTAACAATATATGGATGTAATTCTGAAATAAAATATTTGTATTTGTATAAGATTCTATTACATATTCAAATAAGATAGCAAAATATCCTCACATGAGAGCATCAGCGAACCGCAGTATTGGTGCCATTTGTAAAACCAGGATGAAGATACGGAGCCACTTGCGTTTTGTGAACTCATTTGATAACGAGTCCTGCTGCTTATCTAGAGAGTACCTGGACACAAGTAATGTACTTAATGCTAAAAAACTTTGGACAGTAGTGCGCGAACAAGGAGCTAACTTTGTGAGTGACTGGTGCCTGAGGTAGGTTTATATAAAAACCTGTATTACAAGTCAGGACCCTCCCGCGGTTAGTTGCCTGTGATTTGGTCCAATAATATAAGTTATAAAAATGCAGGATATTAAATAAGGATGAATTATGAAACAATATAAAAAGTATTTTAAAAAACTTTTCACTTATAAAACCGTCGGTGTTGTTGTCTTTGCTTTTTCGTTGTTTGCCACCGACTTCCGAAATTAAAGTTACTTTTCACTTTGTAGTGTCATTTTTTTGGAAGTGTTGGTTTTTTTTTTGTGAAAATATTTTTATTTTTAATTTTTTAGCAGTGGGACCTATCCCAAACAAAGCCATATACCGCTACCTGCAATGTAAATAACAGGGGCAGGAAGTTATTACAACAACATACGTAATAATGAAGAAAAAGAAAATACGTAATAATGAAGCTGACTCAAAAACCACTCATCAGAACTTGACCAAATGTGTAAGGGACCAATCGGGAAGAATGAAACAAAAGAAGATTTTTTCAAATCGGTCTATAAATGACGGAGTTCTGAGGTAACAAACATATAGTTGAAGTCGTGTAAAAATACAAAATTTATGTGGAATTACCAGAGTGTGTGTTTGTAACCGGAAAAGGTATATGAAAGAGACGTAAGAGTGTATGTCAGAGGTTACTTTGGTGAAATACTTAGTAGTTCTACTTTTTTGAGATATTTTCTAAAGGCTGTACTAACTTTGTTTGAGTTAGGTAAAAGTTGAAATTGAAGGAAACACAACCTGATCACCAGGCAGCCAATCTTTAAGTTTAAAATATAAATAATATAAACCGTTATTGCTGTTAGTTTTTAACTTATTTGAAAAAATAATTATTTAAAAGTTGAAAATAGAGGTAAGAAAATTAATTAACTTAAACTAAATCATATTCGCGGCATTCGGTTGGTCTCCTCTCTTAACAACTTGTCTTGCGACAGGCAAGGCGATGGAAGGCCTCCTCTAAGGCTCCACTTGTTTCTGTCCTTTGTACGTAACCATTCTGGCCTGTTACTTTATTAAAAATCATCTTCCCATCGCTTTAACCGTTTTCCTCTACTTCTTTTGTTTTCCCTAGGGTACCATTCAGTTATTATTTTTGCCCATTTCTCTCAACATATGTCCCATCCAGCGCCATTTAAATTTTCTGCATACTGTTTCAAGTCTTTCCTTTTATCCTTTTTAACTGTATTCTATATTTTCTCCTTACGCCCAATACGCTTCTCTCTATCCCATTCTGGCATATACTGATTTTATTTTGTTGTTATTCCGTTAAGGCCCATGTTTGGCAAGCCCTCCTCGATCGAATCGAGTCGTGATTTGGTTGTACCCGGTTGCTTTTCCTATAATCCTATAATATTCCGTAGCAATATTTCATAAGTAATTCAAATCTTTTGCTTATGCATTTTCCCTGTTTATACCTTATATTTGGCGTCCAATCTTTCTTTTATTAAAACAGTGTAATCGCTTTCTTTGCCCCACTTGTTTTTTTAATATGATATTGGAAATCTTTCCTTATTTGTTCGTTAATCTTTTTACTTATTTCTGCAATCTCTTTATTTTTCCTGCCTTGTAGAAGCTATTTTCTTTCCTTAAGTAGTTGATTTGTTTCGGTGAATAGTATTGCTTTATTATTTGTATATATTTTTCTGGCTTTAGTTTTGAAGATATTTACAAAATCGCAATGTTTCGCCTGAGTTGTTTTATTGTAGGTACTCTTTTTCTTCTCTTCTATCCAGAATTTCTTTGAAGTTGTTCATTAGCTCCGCGTTATTTTTAATGTTCATGTGCTCGTTTTCAGTTTTGGGGAGGGTGTTGATTTCTTAAATGATAAATGATTTTATTTCTGTAAGTAGGTGTGTACAAACACTTTTCACACGTCAATCATATTTTAAAAACTAGATGAGGTCGGCGTTTCCTATCTGACTACTTACTCTGAGAAGAAAGGCCGAAACAAACTCAGAGGTCACTGTCTCTTTTAAAGTCCAGACATAATCTTGGTCAGATCATGTGAAGACCATGTAGATTGGTGTCTGAAACGGTCTTTTGAGGAAAAACCATACAGATTTAGCGGACCTGTCCAGTCAGTGCACGCATTTGTCAGTAATCTTGCCGCTCAACTGAGAACTTAAGGAGCACAACGATTCGACAAGCAATACCAAAGAAAGGACATTTGAGTAGGCCGCATGAATTACTCAAACTGCCAGATCATGATTAAACTAACTGAGAAAAATACAAAAAAAAGCAATGACCGACATTTATTTATTTTTATCCTTACTTATAGCTATTTTTAGAGGTATAACCCTATGCAATAGTGAAGCAAACTTAAAAATGTATTATCTAAAACTTATTAAGTACATAATTATAATGTTATAAGACATATTTCTCACATTCACAATTAGAATTTTTGACCAGTTTTTTATTGTAAGCTAACTGTAGGTACAATGTAGGTAGTAAATTCTTTTCTAAAATATTTTATTGTGAACAAGATTCTGAGATCTAGTAAACTTTTACTCTTTAGTCATATAACCAAGGCTAGGACTTGGGCCTCTCGAAATGATCTCGAAATTTTGTTTTTCAGTACGGTCAAATGGGGTTACTTTGATACTACGGGGTTACTTTGATAACAACTTTAGGCTTATGAAAAACTTAATTTTATAATATCTACAACACCAGTTAAAAAATAAACTATCAGTACTTGGCACTACTGATAGTTTCTTTGTATTATAGCGTTGTAGCTTTATTATAAAATTAAGTTTTTCATAAGCCTAAAGTTGTTATCAAAGTAACCCCATAGTATCAAAGTAACCCCATTTGACGGTAATAATAATTTATAATCATTAGGTATAAACAATAATTTACCCTAACCACATTAATAATTTATCATCCTCAATAGGTAAACAAAAATAACACAAAGGGATTGTATTAAGGAAAACGGGTACAATAAACTGTCTTCTAAAAGTATCCATAAAACCAGATGATAATTACAATATTTTTGCAAGTTTGGGGAATCTCTGAGAAAGATTCACGCCATAGATTGCAAAGGGTTGAATGAATTTAGCATTACCTATAGTTTAAAAGTAAACGATACTTACATTCGTATGGAGACTGCTGTGTTCACAAAAGCAGGTACAAGTATGAATGCAAGCGTCCACCCGAACTCCGTCATCTTCAGGGCTATGGAATACCTCACAGCAATGTTAATATCCAGTCCCAAATCCACAAAATGACCAATGATAGCCACCATGTACATGAAAATATCTAAGTTTTTTATGGTTATTTTGTCAGGCATTCGATCCGTTTCATCATACGAACTCCCATTTTGGAGCAATCCACGGACTGATTTAGTCATTTTGGGTTGGGTGTTTTCAATGGCTTTTTTTATTAAATTATCACCGAAACATGATGAAACAACAACTAACAAGTAACCATAACATTCATAACAAACAAACAAAGAGTTTAAAAATATCAAACAAAACAGCAAAGCAAACGCGCGTTTTTTTGACAGCTGCTATATTATTTTTCTTGTTCACTTGTCATTGACACAAAAGCAACTGTGTCATACAGCCTATTACCACGAAGAGTTCAGTAATATTATGCTATTCGTAATTTTTCCTTGTTATCAACCTTTTATGCGGACAAGGGTGCATTTAATTGAAACAAAAGTTACACGAGCAAAACGTGCTTTAGGTATTTATTTGCGATAAGCATGTGCTGTAGTGTACAATGTACATGTACATGACGTGTATTTCTATTTCCTTTTTATATTCCTGTTTAGTAGGTATATTCTATCACATTTTAAATTAAATTATATTATTTTTATTGAAGCACGACGTTTGCAAGTACGCTGTACTGGTACAGCGTCCTAAAAATTGTTTGCTCCACCGGACGACGTCATTACGTCAGCGCCACGCGCAGGCTGTCGCTGAAAACCAACGCTGGGGCTCTGTCTTGCATAGGGTCGCAGCATAATGCTCACAGAACACTATTACTCTTAGCGGAGATAATGCTGAGCGGTAGCCATTTTGCGTGGATGTGACGCATGTTTCCCGCAACCTGATTTTTTGTGTTGTAGGTATGTTCTTTTTTGCTTCATGTTTACCGCAATAAGCGCATTCTCTTTCTTTCTACAAATCATAAATCCAACTATAATTCCATTTGCTGACTAACTTAGTAGCTAATAATATTTTACAATAATATATCAAGTGTAAGCACTATTATATTACAGGAGATTTATTTCTTATATAAAGTCCTAACAACGTCTTGCGATGATAGATTTGCCGCAAAAAGAGTTAAATGTAACGGCTCTTCTAGGGCACTGATGGGCTGTTTCGTTCTGTAACAAATGAAATCAACTTTACTACCATACCTATAGTATTCTGTGTGACGAGACACTTTATTCCCAGTAGCTTTAGATTAGAGATTGAATAAAGGCTAGCTTATAAAAATAACTATGTAAAAACCGAACGAAAACTTACTTCTCCTTCAACAGTCGTACTAGAGGGCTCCATTTCTCTGGGAACACAGTTTCGTTGCCTATCCACTTATCTTTGACGAGATCTGCAATAGACGCATTAACTACTCGCAGATATCCGCACTTTTCGGTGTATGCGTCAAGCATTAGCTGCTCGAAAAACTTCGGGACGAAGTTATTGATGCACATCTGTACGTTGTATAGCGAGGTATTCATGTCCTGAGCGTGCTGCCGTGTCTTTATTTCTACTATTGTTACTAAACTTTCTTGCATTGTTTCGTTGAAACTGTAGAGAAAATAAAATGTAGGTATTCGTTAATTTTTGTGACTCTAATGGCAATGACAAGCGGAAACAGTGTATTGAGTAAGCCAAGACAGGCACAAATACGAGGTCAAATAATCAGAATGAAAGCCAACTTTACCCGTTGGCATTATTTTTCCCCAAAATAACTCTTAGTGTTGCTCCTTTTTCTATTCCTACTACCTATTATTTACCTATGCAATTATATTCTACTCATTTCTGTTTTTTTTTTCACTAAACTTACAGAACAGCCTGGTGTAACAAGCAGTGTGCCGCAGCGACTTCATCCGGCAGTTCTTTATGGCACTTATTGACGGAGTCGAAGTTCCTCACATCCTGGAAGTTCTTGATGACTCCGTGGAACTGGGAGCGGATCTGTTCCAGCTTCTCCATGGGGTCCATTAGGCAGTGCTCCACTATTTCTATCATCTGAGGATGAAGGACACGTATAGGGAGGACATAGGTATAGGGACTAGGGTCCAACTAGGCCAACTAACAAACTGCACCTTCACTGCTGATTTGGCTCAATGCCTACAGCATCACTCCAGGTCTCGCAAAATCGGTTTTTTCCAGAAATCCCCACCGACAAATGCCCACCAATGGGCATTGGTAATTTATTTTCCAGAAATCCCCACTAGTTAAATAAACTCAGCCTAGCGGGGATTTTTGAAAAAATAAGTAACAATCCCCACCAGGTGTTTTTGTTTGATAATAAACAACCTCTAGTGGGGATTTCTGGAAAAAAAATAACAATCCTCAATTGTGGGGATTTGTCGGTGGGGATTTCTGGAAAAAATCGCAAAATCTAGCCAATTACAAATTATTATTTTGGCCCGCCATGCCATCATAATTTTAGAAGAAAGACTTGCTATGGTAATTATGCAACGTTAGCGTGACTAAATTAGAAGAAAGGTGTGAAAACCTAGCCAGGAATGTGCGTTTAAGGCCTTAAAATCTTCAAATAAATACATACCTCCTCCATACTAATAATATAATTTGTGAAATCATGCAAATATTTCACTTTATAGAACTTCAGGACAGCACTCCTCAACTCCTTGGACATCTCATCGTTCATAATGAAGACGAGGTCTAAGAATGTGTCTATGGTTCGTAAGGACTTGCTCTTCAAACTGATGTAGTTGGCGCGACCCTGATTGAAGAGGTTTTTTGCCATGTTGTATGCTTCCGAAACCAGGTAGTATTTTTTGTCCATTTTTTTAAAGACATTATTAGTGCACTGGGTGAAAAAATATTTCATGAGTGCGTCTACTTTGAAGAAGTTAAGAGGAAACGTCGTCACGTGGTCGTTAGCGTTCATTCCATACAACTGCATTCCTCCGTTTTCTCCCTCCTATAACTAGAGCAATTACCTTTTCCACTGCCATGTCCCTAAGATTAGTTTATTGCCGAACTTTAAATAATTTCAGATTTATATAAAAATGTAAAATAAACCAATGATACGACGAACCTATGGCCGTGGTAGTTAGATATTTCGTAAAAAAATATTTGCTACTTAACGCATTACCCAATAAATTAGAAAACAGAGGACTGCGTTTAATGGAATGAACGCCAATGACCACGTTTACTCCTCTTAGTACGTTTTACGTTATTATCTTACCTCTTGGTAATGTAATAGAGCAATGAAGACCAGTGTAAACAATCTGAATGTAAAACTCATCACAAAACAACCCCAGAAAAGTGCAATATTAAACTCCCGTTCAAATAAAGTTTGAAATTATTTGTAGGTAGATTTAATTCAAGGCATTTATGTAACAGACTTGTATTCAATAAATTATTTTAAAAATAAATTTGAACTGCACTTGACCTTTAGTAACTGGTAACATAATACCTACGTCCACAAAATAATTGCTTTTTTGGTAAACGAAGTTATCAGTTATCCTTATCACAGACGACAATAGTTTTTATTTCGTAGCAGAAAATTGTTAAAGTTATGTGTTTTTTGTAATTAATTTTTGTAGAATGCTTTTCGAGATATGCATCTTTGGTAAGTTTTTAATAAGCAATAAAACTAAATTATAACAGATTTTCACTTTGTCTAGGTTTGCATTCGGTCACATTAATTACTACATGTTATTATTATTTCGTGCAACACAATCTTTAAATAAAAATCAATTGTCAAAATGTTTGGTGCCCGAATCTCTTCAAAGCGGTTGAACCCATTTGGCTATTCTTTTTGTTGTATTTGTAATTGTCAGGACAAGGTTTGTATGAAATTATTTGACAAATCGTACAGTGAAAGTTTGTATGGAAGTTCGTCATTTTTGCCGACGGGAAGTCCCATCGGGCGCACCGCGCGCGGCTTGTCATACCCTTTAATAAATATTTTTCTATTCACTATTAGCTCGCGGCCCCGTCTGCGTGGAAGCCACAGCACACGGCCATAGTGTAGCTACCTATCAATGAAATAATTTTTGAAATCTTTTGAGTAGTTTCGGAGCATCCAAACTTACAAACTTTACTCTATAAAATATTACTGTAGACAGAGTGAGCAGTGGTAGCCCAGTGGTAACGGCCGCGACTTATGAGCTGTAGGTCGACGGTTCGAACCCAGACAGGCGCTTTACTTTCGTGTAAATTATTTCATCACCACAGCTCTCAAAACGGTGTAGGAAAACATCGTGAAGAAACCGGTCCTAGAACTAGAAATTCGAAGACATGTGACATCTAGCAACCCCAACGACCATAAATATAGCCTGTTACAGATGCCTAATGCTTGATTTATCGCATTAAAACCACGGAGCAAATACAAAGAGGAGACGGCCTAAGCAACTGTGCACTGTGATTCTCAACTAGGTCCTGACGTCATCATGTAGGCGTGGCCTTAGTCAGTGTATTGTTGGCATTCGTCCTGTGTACAGCTCTGTAAACGTTCCGTTTTTACAGCATATTTGCGCTATAAGACAAAAAGAATGAAGTGTGGTGTTTTATCTTGTAAAAACTACTCGGATAGACGTTCTGATGCTATGGATGGCATCACATTTCATTTGTCAGTAATTTTATGCGTAATTTATTAAAATAGTTCTTCATTCTGCATGTAGTGACATCTAGTGTGAGATAGTTACATAACTACAAAGTAAAATCAACAGGACGAGCGAATAGTTTTGCTATTGACCAGTAGATGTAAAATAAAGAAGTGGGCGGGATCTGATCACCCCTCACCCCGTAAAGTGTCACCTGTTGTTTCATACAGAAACCCTATTACAACATCTCCTCTTTGTATTTGCTCCGTGATTAAAACTATTCTGTCAACTAGCTGAAGTATGAGGAAGCGGGGTACTGCCACGTACTGCGTTCTGATTGGCCCTGCCAAGGCCAAAAACACGAAGGTATCGATAAAAAAAATATATAATTGTACTTAATAAAATTTAATTTCTTGTTTCTTAATATTATTTAACATTTACATAATGTAATTAATATACTTAAAATGTAAAAAATAAAAACAAAATATCAAAATTCTTTCCGTATTTATTTAAAAAGAAAACGTACTTTTCTCGGTGGCTGGTTCATAATGTATTGTAATACCTAGTTAAAAAAATGTAATTATTAACATAAAACTAAATTCTGAAAGTCAAATAATTGTTTTTGCAATACAATAATGGCCTATAATGTTCCCACTGCTGGGAACGACGCCTCCTCTCCGTGAGAGGGAAATTTTCTGTGTGGTTTGAAAAAACATCTAATTATTTCACAATTATAAATACCATTTTAATCATATTATGATTTGGTGTATTTTAAAAATCATTAATACTTTTTACAATGCTACGGGTAAAATCGGGTTACTTTCATCGTGGGTAAAAAAGATCTTTAAATTTCATATAAATATTACCGATAGGTTTTTGCTTTATCGATACTTTGGTCATGATTTGGTTCACCACTAGTCATGTTTACCAAATAATAGAGGAAAAGAGATAGCTAAAAAAATACTTTACGACGAAAGGGACGCAAACATAAAAGACATCAACGAGAGTCCTTGCACCTTTTTTCACCTACACGTATGACCAGTATAAGATGAACTCCGATAAATAGTATCAGAAAATAAATCTAATTATGATTATATGTAACTATTAACTTACCGATGAAATGTTATGCCATCTTTCCGGAAGTCGAAGTCTGGCTGTTGTTACCACACCAACGTATAGTGCAAGGGGTCATTATAATATTTATTTTCACCAATTTCTATGGATTAACGCGGAAGTGTTTGCGGCTCACAGTAGTGGTCGAAACTGAATAGATATTGTTGAGCGGCGACCTATATAAGATCTATAAGTCTGATGTGTTGACAGACATTGGTCGCCTGTTATTAGGCGTCTATGGGGTATGTGGTCGTTGAGCAACCCGTACTGAGCCCACGTGGTGGATTATGGCCCACTCCGTCTCACCGAGAGGAGGCCTGTGTCCCAGCAGTGGGAACATTATAGACGATTATGTGTGTAGACAGAGATCTGAGAACTCCAACACTCAAAATGTTTGATGTATACAACAGCAAAAGTCCCATTAACATCCGTCCGTTTTTATGTAATGTGCAAACAAACAACAAATGGTGTGGAATATAAAATGTATTTGTAATAAATTCGCTTAAATATCATTCTATCTATAACATACCTAGTGAGTTTCAATCAAACATTTGAATCGAAGCTGCTTACATACATTCCATATTATGTCAGAAACAACTTAGAGATCTTAAATCTGGAAATATTCGGATTATGCAAGATTTTTACCGACCAGTTTTTTTTACAACAATTAGATGGCGGACTGAACAGAAATTCTGTGTACTAAAAAATTGAATTACAAAATTGGAATTAATAATTGTGAGATCCCCAATACCGCGTCAAAACATTATCACGTTACTGTTTCGTTGACATTTGAATAGTACTGGCTCGCTCACTCATACTAAAAATCGTATCTACCGTTCCATACGGGATGTGCGAGCTCACTCTCATATCGACGCGCAAACTGAAACCATGAACCTGTGCTGAATTCATGGTTTTAATTCGTAGAAATTTTACGTCGGTTATCAAAAAATAAATCAGCTGTTGTTGTGTGTAATCAGCTGCAGAGAAATGATTAAATAATCGACCAATAATTTCATTTACTGAATCCAAGGTAGCAGGTTGTGCGTCATGGCCCTGCCACCCTGTATGCTCCGTTCGTTTCATAACACATGACAACATAACACACGAGGCGAAGCCGAGTTTGATAATAGTATTACATGAGTGTTTTAAAAGCTAATTATGTACATGTTGCATACAAGACTTACACCCATGTTATGAATCCTCTATAAAGGATTCTGAAACCATAGGGTGTTGTACAGTGTTGTAAGACATCTATGTAAATTATAAAGTTTTTTGTTTTAATTAGTAGCTGTGGTAGTGAAACGCGCGTGCATGACAATGTTCTTTTTTAAATTCATAAAGATACCACGAATTGAGTAGTGAGTTAATTGAGTACTGTTTGATGAGTAAGGAAGGGATCGAGTTCGAGTTGCATAATGAAATTTAGTACCACATTATAACATTCGTTTGGATGATGTTATGGATACTATGACACCGGTTGTTTTAATGTTGGCAATAAGCTAACTGTTTCAGAAACTTTTATAGAGGATTTATAGCATTAGTGTAGATAAAACTATTTTTTTAATAATTACGCACAATTTCGTTCTTGAAAAATCAATAATCTGTTAACCAATTTCGATTTATGGTATGTCACACATAAAAGCAACATTTGGCATTGTGTCATTCCAATCATTATAAAATTCAAAATTAACAAACATATAAATCATTCAACGGGATGTGATTCCTCTTCCCAGTATGGACGTGAAGGCGAATCTAACGATTTAAATGTTTGCATAGTATAGCAGATACCTACTGTTATACTGAGTATCTTAAGATTATTTCTATGAATTCGTTATGCAAGAATAAAATATTAAAATAGTACATTTGAGACAATAATTTAAATAGAAGGTATATTTGAAAAGTTTCTATATAATTTTACATAAACAAGCTACTGGTGAATATACACAACGCTTTTGAGCCGGGTCACATCTGGAACGAGAAAATAAAAATATTTGTAATTAGCGAAAAAATAATGTTTATTATTGTATGTAAGTACCTATGTAAAAAAGTCATTCTATTTTGCTTTTGCTAATTAGTGGGGTAGGAGAAGTAATGATTTAACGCTTTTATGTGTCAACAGCTCCAAAATCCTGTTTCTATTGTCAAAACAAAGAAATTTAAATACACAAATCAACACAATCTAGGGATATTTTTTCATAACTAAAATATCCCATATACTTAGAAAATCTTATAACATACTTAGGTATATCAAAATGCGCAGTATTAAGAAATTAAATAAAAATCCAACTAAAACAAAATGGCGTTCTCCTTGTGGGACAAGGTCCCAGGTTCGACGAAGATGCATGAAAACTTCACTGTCTGTCAACAGATTTTCGAGAAAATGTTGTAAAGCCCTTCATTCGAGCATATCCCACGCGTGCTCAAATGGATTTAAATCCGGGGACTGCGCGGGCCAGTCAAGGGTTGCCACATTATGTTGCTGCAGCCACTGGGTTGACCGAGTTACCACTCGAACTGTATGTGGGCGGCTATTATCATGCATAAAACTCAGAGGTCACAGTCACAAAATCTTGGTCAGATCATGTGGAGGCTATGTAGATCGGTATCTAAAATGGTCTTTTGAGGAAAGAACCACACAGTTTGAGTGGACATGTCTAGTCAGTGCACGCAATTGTCAGTAATCGTGCAGCTCAACAATTCGACGAACAATACCAAAGAAAGGACATTTGAGTAGGCCGCGTAAATTACTCAAACTGCCAGATCATGATTAAACTAACAGAGAAAAATACAAAAAAAAGCAATGACCGACATAGTTCTCACATTCACACTAATTAAATTAATATTATAATACTTTACAAAGTAAATACTCATCTCATAGTATTTATAAAATACATCAATATCAATTTATCAATGTGTATATAAAAATCAGGACATAATCTTTGAGGACTATGTAGATTTGTGTCTGAAATGGTCTTTTGAGGAAAGAACCACACAGATTGAGAGACAAACACGCCAAATACGTACGGTGTTCGCCAAACACCTATTCTTCGTGAATCTGGATGAAAGCCGAACCGGAATTCATCAGAGAATAACACTCTAGCCCATTGGCGATCGTTTCAAGCCAAATGTTCACTTGTCCATTGTAATCGTCGTCCGCGATTGCCTCGTCGCAGTGCTGGAATCCGAAGTGGTCAATGAGCATGAAGGTTGACTTCGTGCAGTCTCCTCCTTACAGTTTGATCGCTCACCAGCACCTGGTGCTCCGACTGTAACTCCAAATCCAATTGCCTAGCTGTAGCGGCAGGTTGTCTTTTAGCAGTTATTTGTAAAAATCCGTCTTGTCTTGCGGCGGTACTTCGAATATCCTCAGTGTGCCGCTAAGCCACCTCGCCAGTGTCCCGGTAGCGAGAACACCATCTTGATATGACGCTTTGACTGGTGTCTATTCCCCTCAGCATCTCTTCTCTAGTTAAATGTCGGCGTTCCATGGTATAGGAAAAAGCAACAGTATGAATTTAACTATCCAATAACAAACTTGTGAGGAAATTTAAATTTCGATAAAAACAATTTGGTATTTAAAACACACAAGAGACGAAAATTTATCGTGATGAAGTTAATTTAACTTACCGCCTGTGTCATTCTTTTTTTTTATTTGTTTTCAGTATATACAGAAGAGTAATGAGCCAGGAACAATTGGCGTTTAAATCTTTTGTATATGGCCAGTACTTTTAAAGTTATGAATGATACTAAACCTGAAATATCCGTTATACAGTGTTGATGTGTGTAATTGGTAATTTCTGTAGATATTTGAACAGTTTCTTGCACTGTTCTATATCTATTCAAACCCCAGATGAATACAAACCTTTTCAATAAATAAAAAACAAGCGATAACCTTGAAAAAAAAACATTATTTTCGGAAGTCGGTGGCAAATAAGACACGAACTATTTTTAAATTTTTGGTTGTGGTTTTAAGTTTGAGGCCTTTGTCAGGGAGGCAACAAATACGGTTTTCAGGATTCATATTCTTGTCTGCCTGTCCATGTGTAAAGGCCCATAATAAATATTATTTAGTAAAAATTAAATGTTGTTTATTTCAGTAAGTAAGTAGATCTGTCTGTGCATGGCATGGCTACGACTGTGGTCGGCGCGCATGCGCGGGCGGCCGGCGGGCTCCCGCACCGAGCGTCGGTCACTTAAAATGTTACCACGACAAAGGCACTGCGTTTTGTACAATTGTATTCTTTGTATTACACCAGATTGTTGTTTAGTCCACGTATTTTATACGTCGGCTGCTCAGTTTCAGGAGCGATCGTCAACAGATACCTATATTAAGGCACTTTTACATGTCTATTATTTGTCAATATTTTCAAATTGACGAGAAAATAGATGGCGCCGGTATTTTCTAGCTGGCTGATCCCTGTGAAGAAATGCCGAACAAACTCAGAAGTTATGGTCTCTTCTAAAGTCTAAACATTTTAATATTAAGTATTACCCAGTAAGTAGCTGGGTTGTGGAGAAATGTGTCAGATAGGCAGTCGCCCCATGTAAAATACTGGTATTCAGCTGCATCCAGTTAGAGTGGAAGCCGACCCCAACATACTTGGGCAAGACTAGGCAGATTTGATGTGAGTTTAATAATGCAGGGCCATGTCTGGAAGGGCCTTTTAAAGAAAAAGCCATAGCAGCTTTGAGTCTTAATTTAATGTAACTCACCTCACAGTAATCCTCTCAGTCCTTGTGCAGGAACTTGTTGAATGCTCCGTAGGCAGTCTCGAGGTCGAACAGCAGCTGCCGAACCTGCCCCTCGGACAGCTCGTCTGAAGCTGACATCTCGGATAGCTTGTCTACCCACTCTTGTACCTGAAATGAAGTTGGAAGGGTTAAATTGTAGGGCCATAGAAACTGACAGAATTAATTCATTTATTTAACATAAAAAGTTCAGAAAAATATTGGATTGTAAAGTACACAACTACTCAACAGTCATACGCTCATCTCATAATACCCCAGACATACTGACAAGATTTTTGTCCATTCGTCAGCGAACTCTCAGACTTAGCGCCCAAGAGAGGGTTGAGCGCAGAGAGCGTGCGAGGGACAGGAGGCTGGGCTCGAGCGACGGTTTGACTCCCAGGCACGGCGAAAAATCTGTGCTTCCTGTTATGGCTGTAAATAGGAGCAAATATACGGAATACTTCGCTTAAAAGAAGCTCTCGCTCCAAACGTGTTCAACATTTTCGGGCAGATTAAACAAATTATCTTTCTTTCTATGATTTCTATAATATACTAGGACCTAGATTGTCAATTAGAAGGCTACACCCACGGGCATTTTTTTTTAGATTCTACCATATATTTTCTCAAAGCAGAGCCCAAGATCTCACTTTTGAAGAATAAGGTAGAAGAATATCATAAGTACAAATGAGTTTTTACCTTGATCTTGCCCTCAAAGTCTTCAGGCAGCATGATGAGGCGGTCCATGGTGTCGCACAGATCTCGTAGCTCTGGCTGGATCATATCCATGGCGCGGAACTCCAGACGCAGTTTGTCCATCAACGTTATAAATAGCTGTGGGGATAGAAATTAAATATAAAAATTAAATATAATGGTTTAAAAGAAGATGTGGGATTTATAGGAGATTGGTTGGAGAAGGCAACACAAGCAAGCAAGCAGGCAAGTGGAGACTGTAGAAGAGACCTCTGCCCAGCAGTGGGACAGTATTTATTCTGACTAACGTAAAGTCATGTCTGCCAGCAAACTGCTTTGCGGTTTGGCAGAGGTAATATGTCTTTTAAAAAATGATGTCTGTGAATAAACACTTTTTTTTTTTTCTTAATGAAAATTGACATCTTTGGCGTTCTGTAGTGTCTGCCCACCCATGGGAAAGTGTAAAAACTTACCGACACAATCTCAGCAATATATTTGTTGGTGTTTCCCTTGTCATCCTTGATCAGGTTCGGCTTGTTCTCTCTTATCCTCTCCAGAGCCGCGGGACAGTCCAGCTGGAAACCGTAAAGAGGTCTAGATTAAGACGAATGAGCCAGGGTAGCCCGCAAAAGTAACATTTTCTTCAAATCAAATCAAATAATTTATTTGCACATGTTAAAAAAGTGTTAGGCATAAAAGGTACATTGTATTATATATAACCAAAAAATTAATATATTAGGTACTAATTGCAACATTAAATATACAGAATACATTTTAAATTGAGTTACAAGTCAAATCAAAATTTCAATAATCATTGTATTTGTGGTGCCATTTCAGATAAAATCAGTCACATTTCATTAGTTAATTGAATAATCACATTTTCCAACTACGAATTCGTGCAAACCTATCTGAATTTCGGCTGCTCATCTTTCTCCTGCACTGATACCAATTTATTAGTGGCCGGCACTACATGTCTTTTTCATCCATACTTCTCTATTTGTCGTCAACTCGGTAGTCGTCCCCTATCTTTTCTTTTTTTTTTGAGTGTGGGAAATCATCAAATAACTTCTCCCGCTCTGGGCAGAGCAGGAGGGCGTGTCAGACTCTTACTGACTAAAACCCACCCGTATTCCTTCAGTTGCCTGTGCCAAGGGCCACGGTATCCCTCTCGGACTTTCCCGCAACCTTAGCAGGCTTCGGCCCTAGCGGACCCCGTCATTGGTGCTGACATCTCTTTGAGGCGCGCGTAGAACACAACGCGCCGTCGACCCGGGCCTGGTCCTTATCGAACGGCGAGCTGCCCATTGCTCGCCGTTCGCAAGCCCACGCCTACGGTGGCCGCGAAACGGCCTGCGATTGCCGACGCCCAGGGCGTCTCCTGCGGCGGCTAGGGGCGTGAGGGCGCGAATTTTGCCTCTCCCTCACGCGTTCCGCCTCCTCCTTTGCAAACATTACTGCTTCGCAGAAGGAGGTGACGGCTTCCCAAGCCCTCTCGCTCCGTACCATGGCCTGGACCAGGGCCGGACGCGAGAGATCGCCACAGCCAATCGCCTCCACGAGGACACGGCGGTGCTCCGCCCAAGCCGGGCAGACCTCCACCGTGTCCGCCGGGCGATCCACACAATGGTGACACCCGGGAGTCGTCCCCTATCTAGCCATATTATCATCTTTCTGACAGTCCATTCATCATTTCTTTGGTCTACCCCTACAAATTAAATGTGTGCGTGTGTTGGATCACTTAGCTCCGTTTAAAATGTTTGAACTTAGTGATGGTGCTGATCCATGTGTCGTGTTCGTGAATGGGCGCCATCAGTTGGGACTGGTCGTCCCTTAGCTGCCACAGCATATATTAATTAACCGACTTCAAAAATGGAGGAGGTTCTCAATTCGACTGTGTTTTTTTTTTGTATGTTTGTCACGCGATCATTCCGCCAATTATAATTTGATTTTGATGATTCTTTTTTGTTTGGTAGGTCATACTTCAGAGGCGGTCCCATATAAATTTTATCAATATGGGTCGAGTGATTTTTAAAAAATCAACAATCATTATTTTTAATTAAAACAAAACACCTTCAAACGGATATGCATACGTACCATAGCTAAAAAGTGTTATTTTTACTTTGTAGTGTTTTTTTTTTTGAAGTTGGTTGTTTTTATTTTTAAAAAGGTATCCATAAGTAACTACTACACTTTGAAATGGGCAACTAGCTTAATATGTCTGACTGACTCCTTGAAAATTCAAAAGTGCCTGTAAATGGTTTAATTGAAATAAATGCTTTGAGTTTGACTCAACAACAACTTATCTATCTGATGACTCATGTATTATGATTGTATGTTTATTTATAATCTTAACTTAAAAACAATATCTGATTAGGGCTCCACACAAACACATTCACAGTTTGTGTGTGGGAACAAATAATTTACATTCACATAGACTGTTCAACTACGTAAGTACTGCTCGCACAAGGGAACAGGGGCTTTGTTTTTTTTTTAAAGTTGTTAATTCTAAAGCAATCAATAGGAATTCTATTGTTTCTCAAATAAACTTATTCCTTACCCGTCTTCCTCTCCCCTACTTTGCTGTGCCCGACAGGGTCCACAATGATCATGTCTTTGTAAAACCTACCACCTTAGTTCACATTGTGGAATGCAATAAATATATTAAGTAGTAAGTATTTAAGAACACAACTCACCCTATACTTAGCAACAAACGCCTCAATGTTAGGGAATTCATCAGCCTGGACTTGTTTAAATGCCACTTTGTACTGCACAAGCAGCCGACTGCAGGCCGCTGTGTATTCTTGTGCACGCACACAGTCACGCATATACGCCTTCTCTAGATGCTGCAGAGTGCTGACCACGGCGTATAACTCTGCCATGTTGTCATGCCTTGAATAAGGAAAGAAGTTTGGTTATATATTTAGGATGTCTACAGTACTTGCAAATTATGGAAACATATAGCCAGCAGGACGTCCTCTGGCTGATAAGGTGAAGATGATAAAATTATTAAAACATAAAATACTACGTTTTAAGAATCAGTGACTACTGTAACTTGAATTAAACTTGTGAAATTATCCTTAATATTTTTTTGTTATAAAAAGATATCAAGTAAACAATTAGGTATGCATTACTTACTTTTCACGTTCCCTAGCATTTCTGTAAAGCTTTACTTCCTCATATAGTTCGGGTCTTGTGTCTGTAAATGAGTAACATCTGTATGAAAACGAAAAAAGAGATCGATTGAAGTAATCACGGGATTACCACCAGTACCTTGCATTTTGAAACAAAACTTTAAAACGATGAATGTAGTCAAATTCAGTAAATCTGAGAATAATAATGGATTATTGTCGCTATTTCCTAATTTAACAAATAACAAAACAATGACCAATACTTCACAATTGTTCACAATCTTATAAATTTGACAGTTTGACAGTACAGTTTTGACCACAGATGACTAATATGCAGAAAGCAGAAGCACTGACGTATATACGTCAGTGGCAGAAAGCTAGTTTTGACACTAATAGAACGAGTTGCCAGTATTCAAATCACACAATATTGTATCTATTTACATAATTTACAACCTTACGGCAACAACAATAATAATATTTTTGTGCATACAAGTATATAAAAAAAACGAGTGTGCTTTAGACCACACAACTGAAGTAAAACTTCTTTAGCTCCATCCATATGCGTTCGCCTCGCCCGATCACACTTTTCGTAACGCTCTCGTCATGCATTCGCCAGCTTACTCCCCAAGTCAAGCGTGCCTAAAGAAGTTTTACTTCAAAAAGGGAGGGGAAACAATCATAGGGCATCATCAATCACTTGTCTGCGTCTGGGTGCTCCTTGCGTGGCTCTGCATCGCTCTGCCAATGCAGTGAAGGTGTCGACTGCCTCGGACACCATGGCCTATCCTGCAGTACGCCATCGCCAGCACGCCAGCATCAATGAACTATCCGTCGTGCTCTTGTCACCACCGCCCGGGGTGCCAGCTGTTCTAGGACCCAATGGCTTGGCACGCGACGATGGGAAGAGACAAGACGGAATGACCATAATTAGAAGTTAGCTCGGCCTTTGGTGTTGGCTGCAACATGTATCGACACCCTTGCGCCATCCCATTTTCCTAGCACGGCGGGCTGTGCTGGTGCGACTGCTGCAGGTGGGGAAAACCTCAAACGGCGCAAATATTCCAGTCTCATTGAAACTTATATGTTCGAGCCATTTGGGGTGGAAACAATGAAATACTAAGGCCATGGGGTCCGAACGCCCAATTAGTTGACCATAGAATCAGCATTGCCATACAACGTGGCAATGCTGCCAGGTTTTTGGCACTTTTCCTGTTGACAGCGATGTGAACGAGATATTTTTTCTTTCCCTCCCTTTTTTATATACCTACCATATAATAATATATTGTATCTTTTAATTTTGAAACGGGGTGTCTACCCAGATATCGAGTTCACGATTAATAGAAAAGTATGGAAGAAACAGACATGATGCGCCGACCCCAAATAAATTCGGTTAGGGGTAGGAGAATGATATTGACGATGAATTTTAAAACGTGGTGCTCCAAATCATGAACTCTTTGCTATTTTTGTAGATTCAAAATGTTTAGTGACACTAATGAACTCATAAATTATAAAAAAAAAACAATACAATTTCGTCTGAATGAGTCCAACAAGAGAAAATTTTCAAACGATCTTTTTAGAGTCGAAGGAACTGCTGCAGTCATGAATCTCTAGACCTCTTTTTATTTTTAATTAGTATCCAGTCTCTACAGCAAGAAAAAAAACTAGTTTCAAGATTTACACACAATTCGCCTGTAATCCCTGAAGGGTGGTGTAGATACCCACATTTCGCCACTTATGTTTGAGTCCCAAGTTATGTAATAGGGGGCGAGCTTATTGCTATCAACCATACCAGCCACAAATCCAGACTCCAGGCTGCTACTGAGATATTCCTTATGGAAAAACCCAATAACACTTTGCCTGATCTGGGAACCGAATCCAAAACCTCATGCTCAGTAGTAGCGCTTGCGACCACAAAACCAACGAGGCAGTAAAAATTTTTCCCATAGAATAGGGAAACTTTTCTTGAATTGGCATCACCAGCATGAATGAACTAAATGATTGTCACTCAGATGTACTTAGCTCTTATTCAGAGCGGTAAAAACTATGCATTTGTTATTGTTTTATTATTAATATGAGTAGTATGTTTAGCGATCTGCGATTGCGACTGAAGAACATGTATCCATGGTCATGAATAAAGATTTAAAAAAAAATAAAAAAAAAATGAACTAAATGACCGAATGGTCTGTTCGGATACACTTGCAAGAGTAACGAACAGTGTACAATAAGCCGTTGCTTGGTAGAAAAACAAGTTTTCGAAGCTTACTCATGCTTATAAAAAAAAGTAACGACAAAATGACGTAATCCTCCAATATGGCGGATGACGCGCGCGCTCCCTACCGCCCGCGCCCGTAGTTTCTTCACCAACTGCCACTCGTCTCGAATGATTTCACCTTGCGATGAATGAAAATTGTTGTAGACAGTCCGAGTGCGAATTATTCACATAATAAACTCATCACCGGACAAAAAAGGTGTATTGTGATACAGTGCGTCTAAAGGTGGATTCGTGGTTGTGTTTTTACCAGTTCTCCCTTTTGTGAGACCGTTGTGTTTACGTGCTGAAAATCATCGAGTGCAAAATCTACAGGTCTCTGGAGTCGCCGGTGCAGTGTTTAATGGGATCTTGTTGATCAACAGGTAATTTTTATGCAGTTCTCATTGAAAACTAGTTTACCGTAATACTTACCGTTTTCTATCGGCTTACGAAGTTACGAAGATACGAAGGTAGCAACGGCTTGTTTTTGCGTTTCCTGTCGCTTTGTCCATGTTGCGAAGTTGTTTAGAGGGGAGTAAAAAGGTGTTTAGTAACTTATTGTTGTTTTTGTAAAGTGTTTGTGTAGTATAAAAGTGGTATTTCTTATTGGAATGCGTTCGCGGTGAGCGGGCGGAGTACTGGGCGCGGTGCCGGTTGTCCCACTTTTGGTCAGTAGGCAGGTTTTGAGACGCGAACTGTTTACAACTTTGGCACGTTTCTACGTCGCTGCACTTTTATGGACAGTTAAATGTAGTCTTGGGCTGCTAGAAAATGTTTTGGGAGGCTACTAATGTTTTAGAAGCACTTACTCACTCGTAAACGCCGTTAAAATACCATAAAATAGTTTGAGTCTCGTTCAAATGAGGTGATTAAATATTGAAGCTAAGAATTTGCAATGAAACATAATACATTACAATTTTGTTCTTTGAAAACTTATTTTTTTACTCACTTAACATCACCTGCTTACCAGAATCTAATATTGTTCTAGCTAATTTTGTAATAAGTTCGTTAGCAGAACATTTGCTAATTGTGCTAATAGAAGCTTGTGCTATAAGAATACATAGATGTTTTAATAAAGCAACAATCTTAGCCATGCATGGCAAAGTTTGATAAAAGTTTGAGATCTAGATTCCGATATGGTTTTAACAGCAATTATTGTTATTGTCATTAATAATTGCCTGAAATAAATGATATTTAATTATATAATTTTTTAAATTTAATTGCTCTCTATGCAAGATATTGTAAATAATTGCTTTGACCAACAATATGATACTTTTTTTCTTTTATTGTGTCCAGTAGGTACCTATTACCAATTAATCAGTTTCACAAGTTAGGGTAAAATCAAGTAACCTTCTTTCTCATTTTCAGTGATTTTTTTCATTTCTCTTATGACAATAATAATTAAACATTTATTTCAGACCATAGAGAATCTATAGAGTACATTAGTGTTAGTATCCAAAAAATTAAAGCTTGCAATAATATTAATATTGATGCTAAGTAAAGTCTGGAGCCCAACTTCACACTATCTACGACATATGTAGTACATACTCATAGATGTATGAAGCCTGACCCAGTGACACAACAGGACCATCCCAAAATCGTATTATGTCTATAATGCATGTTGACTCTGTACCTAAGTACATATTAGGTATATTTTGGTTGGACATCACTCGCCTTATAATGACTCCATTTATGAATTTTTGTCATCTGGGAATCCACAATCATAGAGGAAAAAGATCAATAGATATTTGAACAATTATTACACAATGCCTAATTGACAATTGATCAAAATCAGAAAGAAATCATACTATAGTTTTAATGCCAGATGGTATCTTAGTTATTTGCCATCACATCCTTGTATTTTAATATTATTTTTGTATACTGTTATATTTGTATACTTTGAGGATAATAGAACTATTATTATATAAATAATAAAATAATATTACTATAACACAGCCGTGTTATAGTAATATTATTTTATTATTTATCATAAATACTTATCAAGAGGATATTTGAGGAAAAAGCATGGTGCATCATTTGCCTTTTCAGAACAGTTGATTTCATGTATAATTTTGATTACTGGACTGTCTGGTTGGTGTAGTGGTTGCAAGCGCTATTGCTGAGCATGAGGTCCTGGGTTCGATTTCCGGGTCGGGCAAAGTGTTATTGAGTTCTTCCACCTGGAATTTCTCTGAGGCGCTTTTGTTTTTTTTCCTGGAGTCTGGATTTGTGCCCGGTGGATAGCAGCTCGCAGAATTGAATTTCGGCCATACACATGGGGGGTTAAATTATTTGCATTTTGGCCCCCCTATCAGCTCCTGACGGATATACGTCGAATTACAAGTAACCCTGTATATTATATAAATTGCTTCAAACTACAAATTACCTAAAAGAACTAACTACTGTATCAGTCTATGGTAATGGTTGTTGTTAGTTACAAAGTAGGGAACTGTTCACAATGATGCTGTAATCATTTGTGCAGTATAATAGCCTTCATGGTGCTTATGTCACCATGCCATATACCTACTTTTAACTGTCAATGCTGGAAAAACCTTGAATACTTTGTTTGTTGTTAACTCCTGTGCTTTTAACTTATGTTTGATTTAATAAGACATATAGTGCTGCTAGTTCTGTTAGGGATGAGATACGTGAAGATGATAATAATTTTAAATTATGTCCAAATACGAAACCAACTAAAACCAACACAAAACACGTAAGTAAAAACTTTAACCTAAAATTATCGGCACAGAAGCGGACACCGTGATTTTCACATAAAACCAAAAATATATGGATTTTTTGCTTACTTAAAACAAAGAACATTATTTTTATTGCCGGGTGTAGGTTAGTTACTAGTACCGTAAATACTTGTAAGTACTATTCTTATCACCAAAAGCAATGAAGCTCACAAAAATACCTTATCAGCAAACTCTTCCAGTCAATAAACATAAAGTAACAGTCAGCCTATTAAAAAAATATATAAAAAAAAATCAAGTTCATTCCATCCTCGACCTTTACGCGGTGACATCACCGTGATAAGCAATGGCCCACAATGGTTCATAATGGCCGCGGTTTCCTGATGACATCACGTCAACAGTTTTTGTGATTGCCCAATATAGCCCACCATAAAATGCTCCATTTGTATCTAAATGCATGATGGCTGGCGCGAATCAGGTCTGCGTTTTTTTGCATTTTACGATTATTAATATCGCTTTTGTCTGCCGAAGTCGCATGTTTTTTTGTGTTTTGCTCTCGTTAGAATAGATTTTACGTTTCCGGTCTCCTAAAAACGATGTTTTATTTCCTGGGTCCTGGTCAATAAGCAGCATAATTTCGCCATAGAACCAAACAGGTTCGAGTCTGACTCGTACACGAAGGGTTCCGTACCAACGTACAATACTTAATAGTACATATCGAGCAAAAAACGCCGAAAAAAACACGCTTCGTCTGTTCGCCCTTTAATGTGTAACTTTGGTTTCAAGTCTCGTAACTATTACGGGTCAAAATATACGGCCCTGTGACGGACGGACGAACAGCTGCAGCGGAGCCTAAGTACATGCTCTTAGGTACGGAACCCTAAAAATGAACTTAAATCAAATTCGCTTACAAATATCATTCACCTTACTACCATTCCACGCTAAATGCTTGATAAAGAAACCGGTTATTCGGCGAACCGACAGTTTTGCAGGGTATCAAGCTGACTTGGAAATCTATACTATCCTAATATTGTAAAGGGTAAAATTTGTTTGTATGTAGGGGGTAATCTCCGGATGTAACGGTCGGATTTCAAAAAATATTTTTGCATTTGATAGCCCAATCCTTGAGGGAGGCTATAGGCTATTAAACATCACGCTATGACCCTTTGGAGCCGAGCAAAAAGAAAAAAAGTCAGAAATGACGCTAAGCGAAAACGGAAGTGATAGCACGGGCAGGTTATGCGGTGCGATGCGCGACGGGACAAGTTATGGAACAAGAAATTTCACGCGGACGTCATCGCGGGCAGAAGCTAGTCTACAGATAAGGAACAATGTACAACTTGACATGTCATTTATATAAATAGAAATAATGTCATGATATCAATATCATTACACAGCGATTATACATATATTTGTGAGTAATGTTGGGCATTTGACCTCCGCGGTCCTCCGAGTCTATTAGATCATCGGTTTCGGTGGAATCGCGTCATCTATGAGACCATGATTTAATTTAATTAATTCGACATCTGTTGATTACTATAAAAAGTCTTAAACAACGTTTTGATATCCTGTGATGCCGCAATCGCAGTGATTGGATCTCGTCTGTAGCACATGCACGCAGCCTTTTTTTTATTTACCTATATTGTACCACTGCTGGGCTAGGTCCCTCTTAAAGCTTCCACTCTTCCCTGTGTGTTGCTTTCTCAGACCAATTACTTATTAATTCAAAACTAACTGTATAAATAATACCTATTTATCGCGAAATGTAATGAAACATTTTAACTTGTAAAGACGAAAATAATATCGCTGAGCCTAATTTCGCTCGAGTCCGGGGTTCTTAGCGATCTTATTTGTGACTGCAGTCTACAGAAAATATGATTATTAATATGATTCATCTTAATATCTTATCTGGATGCAAATTGTCTGATACTCCTTAGTATAAACTTCCGTAGACTAACCTCAAGACTCTCCATGATACGACGCCGACGTTGCAAGCTCAAGACCTGCAATAAAGTCGCATTTATAATTGACTGCTTCATTGATGTAGTGGCCGCAAGCGCTACTGCTGAGCATGAGGTCCGGGGTTCGATTCCCGGGTCGAGCAGTGTTATTGTGTTTTTCCATCAGGAATTTCTCAGTAGTAGGTAGCCCGGGGTCTGGATAGCAGCTCGCCTCCTATTACACGGGACTTAAACAAAACTGGCCAAATCCCATATTTCGCCAGTTATGCTATTTCGCTCGTTGTATATATACTATAGGTACAGCTCTGCCTTAACCTTCGAGAATACAGGCGTGTTATTATATTTTTAAAATTCGCCGCATGACAGAATCCTCGTCATCCCGAGACTCATAAAAACCACTTGACATGCAGGTTAAGTGAATGACGCAACCGTCTATTTACTAAGTTTCATTGAATTTGAGATAAAGAGTTGCACGAAAAACTGTTCCTAGGTATTTGATGTAATTGCCAAAATGACTGTAAGTCAGTTCAATGACAATGATGGCGGGCTGTAATTTCGGCCACTAGTATTTTATTGTGTCTGTTTAATTGACCATAATATCACAGAGCGTTAATATAAAAGTTGAAAAGGTACGTGGCTAACTGTGTTTGTCAACATCTGAGAGAATTTTGGCTGGATCATTTCTTCGAAGCTGAAATGTTCATTATGTCCCATTTATTCAAAACATGAATATCCTGTCGCAATAATGAACCGATGAAGAACGGAAATAATGTTGGCTGGGTATAGCCAAGAACACCTGCATCATTATTGTGTAACACTTTCACAATCGGAAATGCTTCGAATGTGTATTTCTGAGTACACGAGCTTTTGACCAAACGGTGCTGCGATACCGGTCTACTGTTGTTGTAGCGATGTTGTATTATTGATTACTTTGCGAATTCTGCCCCCATGAAAGTTTCTGGGCCAAACGTTCATAGTGAGAGGAATCTTGCGTTCAAAGGCTCAAAGCATTTCCGGTTGTAGTTATTATGGTTAAGATTGCAAGTTTCATGCATATCACTTTAGCACTAGCTCAATTACAAATTACCTACGTATTTTTTTCCTGGTTAACACCCAATTTCCTATTTATCTGCCATTGTTTCGTAAGAATCTATCAGCAAATACCATTAGCTTCTAAAACAAGACTTCCGTTACGGTGCTTAGAATACTATATTAATTAACAGCTTGTTTATACGACTGTTTATTTTGTTAATGGTGGCTAATGCAGCGTGCGTAGTAGGAAGAGACAGAAATAGGTGTGAATGAGGAGTGATAGCCTAGACGTATTTGTATTCGAATCGGATGTGAATGAGCTAATCTGTCTTCGTAATCATTAAAGGCTGCCAATGATGGTTTCACTCGCATCTTTGCGGAGACTATTGTAATTCCCGTTGCAGGTTTGAAGCTTTATTCAAGGTACTACTAACATACAAATGTATGAAAACTTGCTGGCTGTGTATGTTTCCAGCTTATCTTAGCCTGTCTTTCTAATGTCTCGATTTGCACTTCTTCAATGCATCCAAGGAGCATGCTCATTCCCAACGAGGCTATAACCACAAAGATACTCAAATGTGTGAACATATACCTACATCCTTACCATGGCGTTCCTTCGCAGTGATTATGCCAAGTACTTCTCGTTTAAACATGTCATTTAGATGCGCCGTCGGTTCTCCGGTGGATGCGAGTCCCGCTTGAGCCCGCCTTGGACCTTAAGTAGGCAATTACGGGAAGTTATCGGTGGCTGCCGATAGGCTTTAGGTCCGAGTATGTGTGTTGAGGTTTGATGTGTTAATAGACTATCAAGTGTGGTTTATTGATTACCGGGTTTAGCTTAGGTGCTGATGAATGACCAACAAGTTGGAAGCTGTTAATCAAAGCTCCTTTTCAATGGTCAGATATAAGCTAGAAAAGGGCTACAAACATGGTAATAGAAAGCAACTCATTGAGAAGACGGTTTTTACAAGAGTTCTTACCGTGTTAGATACTTGTGTATACACAACATAATATTAATGTCTCTGGGTCTTAAATGTTGATGTCAAAACTTGGTTCACCAAACGCTCAGCAATGAAAACCTCATCAATCTCTATTCTCGACGAAATCCTTGAAACAAAACCATGTCAATTAGCTCCAATATTTCTTCGTGAATGCACAGCAATTTGTCCTCAAAAATTACGTAAGTAACATCTAAAACATTGACATAATTGCTGACTGCAGCAATTGCTCCAATTAACTATGTAGCTCATACTTATTTCTGCTCCGATAAAAATCTTACCAATTACTGAATTGTGCTCGGTTATGATTAGTGTTGGTTTCAGTGACGTCATTGTGTGCATAACTACAGTTTATACGCTTAATCGTGAATGAGCTTGCAGTTGAATAAACAAACAAATATCTCCAGAAGGGTGACCTTTCTGGCAGTCTTTTTTATTTTGAGTCGAAATGAATACATGGGTCTTAATTTTGGGCAGCAATTTTGTATCTGTAAACATGTGAACAATACTAACCATCTTGCAATGTGCTAACTTTAGTGGTTCTGGCCAGGTTTCCCATAGGATATTCCGTAATGATAGCCCATTCATCTTATTCCGTCTCCTTTCTTTCATTAGTTTATTACACAAAGTCTTCCAAGTCGAAATTTCACTCCCACTTCCTTCTCCCTTGCTTTCGCTATTGTGTAAAACCAAGCTGACCGCAGAGATCTTTATAATGACAATCGCTAACCGCTAACCGCTTTTAACTGAAATCATAGTACTAAACAATAGTCCTGTTACTAACAGAGCTGTAGTTCTACATCTTGGTAGTTAAATAAGTAATCTACATTTATCCCGAAATATTATCTTATTTCGAAGACTTGAGTGAAGTAGTAATAGATAGTATTTGATTTTGCACTTGCTCCGTTATTTTGGGCTCGAAACAACACCTAAGTTTAGGTCTCGCTTAGCTCCTGCTGCCAAGAAAGGTGTCAGGCAAATGAACTCGCTAGAATCTGCGGAATCGGCCTTTCCACCACACTGCGTGCTTAGCTTTAGCTAGTCTCCTCACGTTTACCAACGAGAACACACGTGTCTATTTTTACCTAAATAAACGCAAAGCACCAGGCGTTTATCCAGATGTTTTGTCATCACAATTTAAAACGACGATTCACGTCTTGGTTAATCTTCTAAATTCTGGTTCCCATAAGAACAGCCCACTTGTAATACCATCTAATGTTTCTTTTGTGGTGACCTTACAGCCCCCCTAAGGCCGGTAACTGCATTTTATGACCCAAACGAGGACATATTGGAACAGGGTGCGTGTGAAATCGCAAGACGTGAACGGAATGCATCGTGACGATATTCTCGGGTCAAATGTTCTCAAATTAGACCATAAAAATTCGCTGAGGAGTTGGACACATAATGTGTAGATATCTGCTCATTCTGATCCAATAGACGTTATGGGTTTAAAGAAATGTACATGATATCAGAAATTGGTGTCGATACATTATCAGATAATTTGTTTCTTGGCCTATTTCTTAGAAAATAGGATTATTATTGTTACACAATAATCATAACATTGGCCGGCTTGGCTCGATTTCAATTCACATATCACCAAGCGTATCGTCAAAGTAGTAAGTAATCAATCAAAGGGGAATTGTAAATATGCTAACAAGCATTGCGACGTATTTATTATCTTAAAGATTTTTTTCGATTTCTGCGATCGTTAAAGCTTACAAATAAAACGTACCTTTTCCAAGAGGACGAAAAACGTTCGATTATATGTACAATCACCATTAAAAAAAATATCCTATCGTGGCAGTTAAATGGTAAAAGAAAATTATCAAACAATTGGTTCATCCCATTCACAGAAGCTACATATTTTACTAATAGTCCTCTCATAATCTTCGCCCATGTGTGTGTTATCTCTCCCACACACTGACTCTAAAGTTATTTTACGCTGTTACTCATTTGACATTGTTTACAGTAGGTATCATTATCGCCGCTAATTATGTTGCAGTTACTTTGTTTTTATAAATATTAACTCTTTACACAAGAAACTTTAAATAGATAACATTCTGAGATCAAATCTTAGTCTACACTGTTTTAATTCGATCTATTTTTGGGAGCAGGCGTTTGCAGATAAATCAAATTGGGTTTAGCTATAAAAATACACGTGCCGTTTTGTAATTTGGGATTATAATACGTTATAGACATAGATCCCGAGATCTGAAAGTAAAATACGGTTGAGATTCTAACAAACAGAATTTATCAGCTTTTTTATAATGACAAGATCATCATATTTGAATGCTGAATATGTGTTTGCCGAAACAAGTTGCTATGTTCCATGAGAGGTTATCAGGTGCTTTAAATGGATGCTGGGGCCTGACCGTTAAATGCATCTTTATCAGCTTTTATTTTAACAATTTCAATATTGTTTTGTTCCAAGATTGTCTCTATTTGAATAATACTTTAAGTACTTATTTATTCAATGCGGAGCATCTCCTGATATGTCAAGGGTACTCAGAATAAACTTTACGCAGATAATATTTTCTCCTTCCAATAAATAATTCAGAACGCGCAGACGATACCGTTATTTCGTCTGATTCATACGAATTATTTCGTAACAGTGATGTGCTTCGTGTTATCTCAAATGGTTAATCTTATCGATGATAGTAATCGTGTGTATGCAATACGACATTACTCGGCACTTCACATGCTCCTCTCTCCAACTAACTGTCGATGAATAATGCTGTTATGTGGTTTAGTAGCTATTGAAATAGTGAATAAGAATGATGGATTGTAGCATCCGGTTTTGCATTAATGAAATCTATTTCGATGTCGTGTTCTGATTTCTGAATGTCTAGGAAGGTCAAGCATATCTATGAGAGCCAAAAATTCACCATAAGTCGTGCTAGATTTGAGGCGAATTTTGCAAGAATAATATAAAGGATAAATAAAAGTCTGTTTCTTTTAACCATTTAAAGAAACGGACTTTTTAATGGAAATGGACCGTTTGAGATTTGAGCTAAAACACTGGCAACGCTTGACTTAAACAGATGATTCAAAATTAATCGGAGTAAAGGCAGGAGGAAAACGATGATAAAGTTGATAAGTGAAGTTAAGTTTCATATGATAAAATTACCGCTATACTGACCTCTCATAATTTCAGACACTCCCTTGTTTCAAAAACTTCAGAATCTAGAAAACCACGTTTCTAAGTTGTTTTAACTATTGTCCAATTTGTCCAGTAAATTCTTTATAGAATATGATACCCAAAATCAGTTTGTCTCTCGTCTATTGCTATCTAAGACATGACGACAAATTGTTTACTAGGTCATGATAGCTATTATCTAGGTGAAACAGTATCACATGGTCCCATCAGCTGTGTCTTATCTCTGCCACAGTTTTTCTCATCTATTTGCTTCCAGATAAGGTTACATGTGTACACAGATAGAGCTTAATTGATGCTGTAGATAACATTCTTTGTTATTGTTTGTGGTATACCTACGGATTGTGCTTGGGCTTTAACGTAATACGGGCATTTTAAGTGTTTTTTTTGTTGTTCAAAATGGAAAAGTAAACAAAGTTTGGAGGACCGCCTAATTTTAGCATTTGCACTGTCCACAAAGTAGACAATAGTTAAATAATCAACCATAACCATATGTGGTTCTTGGGACAGGGAATGGGTCGGTTTTGTTACCGCACTGTTAGTCCAAAATAGGGCGTCCCTTGGCGAGTAGAACCTGGATGAGGCTGACACAGGGGCGCGCGCTGGCCTGTGCTCAGCAGTGGGTGAAGACGGGCTGTGGATGATGATGATTGGCACACAAATACTTGACATTAATTTGGCATAAATTTCAATCGGTCAAATAAATGTTATAGTAGTGGTTATGAAAATGTGTACTACATACTACAGTGATTATAAATAAACGTAAATTCTGAAACGATATGTTATGATAAACAACGCGGGACTGAAAATAGCGGATGTCAGGCGCCCGGTGCTTTCACAGTCACACATTCCGATACTGTCAATATTATTTTATTCTCGTTTTACAACGTTACTTATAATTAATGTCTGTAATATTTTATAGTTCCGCTGAACTGCATCTAGAACTAATAATAAAGCTGAAGATTTTGTTTGGTTTGTTTGAACGCGATAAGCTCTGGAACTACCTACCAGTCGGATTTGAAAAAATCTTTTTGCATTTGATAGCCCAATTCTTAAGGAAGATGAGGGAGCCGAGCAAAAAGAAAAAATGTCAGAAATAACGCTAAGCAAAAAAGAAGTAATAGCGCGGACGGGCGATGCGATGCGACGCGGTGAGTGGGGGCCGCAATTTTACACGGATGAATTAACGTAATTCGAACATATTTCGGAACAGTTGCGCTTTTTAGCGTCTTCGAGTACCCCGAGTCCCTGACACAATACTATTAATATCATCCCACATTTACAACTCGGCTCCTCCACCAGTGATTACACCATAACATGACGTCACTCTTGACTCATGGATAACATTAGGTTTTTAAGTGGCTCTGAATTAATTGTGTCCGCTGAATGCATTTGGATTCCGTCCAGAAATGTGAATCCTGTGACAGCAAAAACTGAAAACCAGTTATTAAAATGCACTAGACATAAACACAAGGCTGGGAATAATAAATAAAGTGTCGTAAACCAGTTGAAGAGTATTTCCTTGACCCAAAAAGGATGCGTCAGTTTTTGTGATGTTCGGAATTGTGAGACTTGGTTGCGTGATCTTTTATTTAATCAGGCAACTGAGGTGGCATTGTCGTGGCAACCTTTCTTATTTTATTTAAGGCTGCAATACAATTATATGTGAAAGGTGTCGCTTGATTTGATGAACCAGTTGCTAAGACGCTAAAACAATTCCATTCAGTTACAAAATTAACACAAATAATTGATGGCTCTTCGCACTATACCTACTCCAGTGTAAGACGGCCGCAGCGAAAAATCCATGAGTCATTGTGCTTCCACCAATTATATCAAATGACTTCTTTAAAGCAAAGCCCTTTAATCGACTACCGATTGTCTGTCAGCCCCGCCATGACACCGCAGTCTACAAATTGAGCCCTCATAACGAATTCTCGATGCTCACCTATTAAGTCGCCACATGGCTGTCATAATGGAGAGACGTTTCCTCCTTAGGCACTGTTAGTCCGTCAGATCCAGTTAATTGAATATGGTTAACACTGTGAATGCTGTTGTAAATGGAACTTGATTAACTGTCTATTGACGGGCTGAGAAAGGGTTGGTCTGTGCGTTTAGAGAGACTTAGCAAGTATAATGTGATCTCGGAATTTATTGGATGGTTATATGTATTTAGGCATGTGGCGTAATTGGTAGCTTAAATGAAACTTGCTTGCTTGTTTGGTTGCATTATACATGTTTCTGTGAGGATCTGAATTGTAATTTACAAAGTTGGGTCTCATCCTGCTGCACCAAAAATGAAAAAGTTTTCTAGGCTTATGAATAAAAGTTACTGCACACAGCATCCTGCTTCCGTGCAAAACTTTCCGTATGCAATGCATTGTATGCTTTCCATTATTATCGCACGTAACATTTTAAAGGAGTTTTGCGTAAATATCTACTTCGTTTACGAATCATATGATGAAGACAGTTGCGTGGTTGATTTGTTTCAGCTGTCAGATTTGTTAACTTGGGCATCCTGAGCTGTCAGGCGAATTGAAACTAAGTAAGGTGTTCCGTGCCCAAACTGTTACAATGAGACGAGTTATGTAGTTAGTTCGTCTACCTATGCGTAGGGCTGACAGATACGGGAAATGTGGAGTCTTGAGCGTGAGGACTTCGCCTGTTCAGGTACCTACGGTATTTCTATTGCCTATTAGTACTTTGTGAGTGACACGTGAATATACTACTACTACTGGTTTGTAATACGAGGCATTATGGCGATGGCCTTGCCCCTTTGACGTAGAATTTTGAATATTTTAACATCTTCAATTGCCAGAAATCATAGCGCTTTTGAAATTTGACACATGCACATGAATTATCTTCTATCATCACCCTAAGATAAATAAACGGGTACATCCACTTCATCTTTGACCTTCATAGTACGCAAATATGGTGTCTGATAATGACTGACATCCATCCGATCGTCGAATCTATCATCCCTAACAATTACTCGCCTACGCTCTCGACTCGTTTAGTTGCGTGGGCGCCGGTCTAGCCTAGCTAGATTACAGCTTACGTTGCCAACTCATCGTTGTTATAATCCATGGTACCGTTTCCATCGCAACGGTTGTTTCCACGTGTGCAATTTTGTGGGGAATAATCGTGTTTTGTGTTTCAATCATTGTGAAAACATCGTTCATCAAAAAGTTGGCAGATTTCGTATCGCATTGCAATGCGTGCATCACTAAGGAATCATTGGCGAATTTACCGTTTCTGATAAATTAATGCTTCACGTTTTTATCTGATAATGTTCCGATTAAAATAGAAATGTAGTGATGGTTATAGTTAATTAATGATTGAAACGGATATATTACTAATCACTGTTCGTGTCTGAGCTGCACAAATACTTGAAATACATATATCCACAAATTCACAAACCTTCCGTTACAAACATTTCACACAGCCATTTTATTCTTCCTGTACCATATTTGAAACAACTTGATATTTTAGCGCTAACTTCCTTTATGCAATTTTGTAACAGACATAATTATGTTTAATTTCCTGTTGTATTCGAATTAAAATGTATTCAAACTCAAAGCATTTATTTCAAATAAACCAATTACAGGCACTTATAAATTGTCAAGGGGTCGGTCAGTCAGAAAGATGAAGCTAGTTGCCCATTCCAAAGCGTAGTAGGTACTTATTTGTATTGAATTGTACACAGGTAAAACGTAGTGATACATGCTGAAATACGTGCGTGCACTGTCTGGACAGGTCCACTCAATCTGTGTGGTTCTTTTCTCAAAAGTCCATTTCAGACACCAATCTGCATGGTCCTCAATGATTATATCCGGATTTTATATACACATTGACATTAATGAATTTTATATACATATACTATGACAAGAGTATTTACTTTGTAAAGTATTATGCTATTATTTTAACTATTGTGAATGTGAGAACTATGTTGGTCATTGCTTTTTTTTTTTGTATTTTTACTCTTAGTGTAATCATGATCTGGCAGTTTGAGTAACTTGTGCGGCCTACTCAAATGTCCTTTCTTTGGTATTGTTCGTCGAATCGTTGAGCTCCTTAAGTTCTGAGTTGAGCTGCACGATTGCTGACAATTGCGTGCACTGACTGGACAGGTCCACTCAATCTGTGGGGTTCTTTCCTCAAAAGACCATTTCAGACACCGATCTACATAGCCTTCACATGATCTGACCAAGATTCTGTCTGGACTTTAAAAGAGACTGTGACCTCTGAGTTTGTTTCGGCCTTTCTTCTCAGAGTAGTCAGATAGGAAACGCCGACCTCATCTAGTTTAAAAAAAAAATATGATTGACGTGTAAAAGTGTTTGTAAAAACCTACTTACAGAAATAAAATCATTTATCATTTATCATTTATCAATAAAAAAAAAAAAATTGTGCCACGTGCTGCCTTTCAAGGCGAACAAATTTTGCTTATTCAGTGGGTAATAAATAGTACCAGTAGTATGAGCCTTTATAATTATAAAAAATAATGCTAAGTAACAGTCAACAATAAAACAAACAGAAAGACAATAGTACAAATTAAGGTAACAAAATAATTAATTAAACCTATTATCTAAAATATTAAATAAATCTGAGAAAAAGGTATTACATATGGACTTTATTTTTCTTCTAAACATTCATTTGTGTAATATGCTTGGAGTGTTTTTAGAAAGTATCTGAGTCTTTTGAATTTTTTATCGATTTAGGTAGTTTGTTAAATATTTTTGGAGCCATTCCTAGGAAACTTTTTGATGTTGGTTTGTTTCGTGTTTGTTTGATGGGTTTTTGACATAAGAGCACCTAGATGGCGTTTAGTGGATAGGGTTTCTAATTGGTTATGGTTCTTTTTGATAAACATGGCAACTTCATTAATATTTAGGGACGGAAGTGTTAATAATTTTAAATGAATAATAAACCCTTTGATGGTTATCAGCTCTTCAAATAAGACCTCAAGGCACACATGCACATTAAGTCGGGTTAAATGAATAAATGTAGAGTTTGTAAACTCGGAGTTAAGTAATTAACATTTTAACTCTTATTACGCGTTGCGCCATTAAAATGTAACACACCCGATATTAATGTTTTTGGGAACATCGCAGTTCAATCGACGAAACATAAAAATAAAATAAAATTGCAATGTCTGTGCCCTGGCCCTGCAGTCTCGACATAGTCTCGACACTCTTATCGGAACAACCGATAAATTTGAGTGTCGAGACCACCAAATATCGTTACATCTGGATTGTTAGGACTTAGCAACCGAAAACGATTGCTAACTATGTCGAGACTGCAGGGCCAGGTATGTAATCCGACCAAAAATGAATGAACGAACAATGAACGGAAGTTGTATACCCATCTCTTTTACACTACATTACGATACGTAATAGAATATTTCTTGTCTTTGAATTTTACAACATGATACCTATTTCATTTTAATCGTATTGTATGTCGTTTCCATGGAGATTTAGTTTATTGATTGACGAAAACGTCAAATAAAGAAAAATATGTTTTAAGTTTAATTTTTTTATAATTTGTATTTATTTTTATGAGTGTATATTGCCTGCTGATATAGTACCAAAATTTCACTTACTACAACGTCGAACAATATAAAATAAGTTATCAGCGGTACCTCATAACGTCAATTTATTTTGACACTACTAACAATGACCCAGTGTTTAGCTTAACTGTCCCACATCGGTGGGTTAATAATATTTAAAAATTTAGTTTACCTCTAACATTTGATGGCGCCAGATGAATCATTTGATGAACCCTGAGTTAGCTGTTATCTCCGAGTTATTTAGGATAACCCATGAACGCGCAAGTGGGCCTATTCAAAATACCTACCTGCACTGATATTTTAAGCATTTAAAATCCGGCGTTTTATAGGCCCCGTCACGTAAAAAGAACGCTGACCTGTGCCTGCGCACTGAGCGATTAGTTTAATTCCAGCCTATTCCAAAGTACTAAGTAGCTAGTAAAGTAGCCATTACTATTCTACAATAAAACAATTACACATATATTATAAAACAACAGCCTATAATATAGTCATTGTAATTGTATATAATATTAGAACACATCCACTCCATGTCGCTCAGCGTCCTTTTTACGTGACGGGACCAGGGGCCGTACTATGACGTGTTAATTCCCATCATTGTTCCAGCGTGGAAGAGAGACGGAGCTTTACATGACAGATAGCACTATCTCTTTTTCTCAACGGAATCATGATGGCGTTAACACGTCATAGTACGGCCCCTGTAATTAGTTTGAATTCCCCAATAATTTCCTTTTAGATTAGCTAATCAGTCTGCCTAACCTTTTCACAACTACGTTGGGAGAACTATGTTCTAGTGTAACCGGGTGCAGCTGAATACCAATATTTTACATGGAACGACTGCCTATTTCAACTGGGTATCACGATACCCCCTTGGGTAAGACTAGTTGTCAGAGTTTTGAGATCCTTACTACCCGTACCTAACGATTGTCAAAGATCTACGAATGACAGCTGGGGCCAACGGCTTAACGTGCTTTTCGGGGCACGGAGGGGTCTCGATATGTAATGGATGGTCACCTATCCACGAACCGACCGCGGAAAACGCAGCTTAACCTTCAATCGACGTGCTGTTGATAGTATTTAGCCCCTAGCCCCTCTTTTATATTAGCTAATGGTGATAATAAATGTATGGTGTATTTCCCTGGTGTGGTACAGGACCAATCAAACGTGGTCCTTTCTTGATCCTGACAGTTTTGTGATGTTAAGTGGTCCTTCATTAGTATAACTTCACCAAGACGAAGATATTGCCTATATTAAACAGCATTATAAACTGGTTTGCCATGTGACAATATACCTACTATCATTTTCTATATTTAAAACATTACCACAATCGTTATGTTCGAAGCCTTTGCTTACGTCATCCTTTTATAATGTATTAAGGCTAAAAATAAGGTTGTGTGTGTCTGCCAGTCTGCTATATCTAGTGTTTTGACAGGTTCCTTTGATATTATAACTGCACGAATATAATAACTAAGGTCATATACGCCGTAGATTCACAAATATCAAATCAACTTGACCCTGCCATCATTATAACTTATTCATAGATTCTAAGAACACTTAAAAATTCAATGAACAAGAGGCGTTACATATACTCTAAATACCAGGTCTTTAAAGACGAAAACTGAAGCGTGTGTAGTGTCATACGATTTTGCACCATGTGCGCACCAACTGTTAACAGCTCAACAGTACCTTGACCTACCCAGGACATCACCTGTCCTACAAATATTATTGTAGGGCCCCTGTTGTCTTCAACTTGAGAGAAAAGATTCTGTATTCCGGTCCTTTGTTCCAAGAAAGTAGCAAAGTGTCGAGTATTGTATAGTAGCGTTAACGACCTCACGTTTCGTAGCGGTTACCTCATCATGAGGTCACTGCAGCCTGTATCGGCCATCATTATGTGCCACGTAATGCAGTTGCAGCTTATTGGGGATATTTGTCACGTTCTCCAATATTTCATAGCTGCATACTTATATCTTTCCCGTATGTTGTCTATACTAATATTATATTGAGGTACAATTTGTGGGTTTGTATGGAGGGGGTGGGTAATCTTCGGACTGCTGACCCGATTCTGAAAATTCTTACATTATGGAAAGCTACAGTATTGCCGAGTGTCGTAGGATATGTTTTATGTTAAAACAAGAAATTTCACGCGGGCGATGTCACTGGCAGAAGCTAATCATCAATATTAAAAACTATTAATTGTGTAAGGGCGCTACTTTTAAAGTAATGGTTTTGTTAACGACCTCATGTGGTGTGTTGTGGTGACCTCATGCAGTGAGGTCATTTTTGCAACGTGCTGATACTGTAGTAGGAATAAAAAGGTTTTTTCAGTCCAATTTGCTGTGGTGTTATTTCTATTTTCCCTAACAACCTTTAGGCAAATAATTCCACTAGCTGGCATGCTGATAAATTATGTTTACAGTCGTCACTAATAAGTTATTTAACATGAAAAGGCCACGTTAGTAAAATGTTATTTACGAGCACCAGGAGTTCAGAGCATGTATGTAGGTGTACATATGTGGCCAGTTTTACGGTCTCCTAACAGTTTTCTGTCTGGTCACGACCAAGGTGTACTGCACTTAATGCATGTCGATAAAAGTACTCAGTGTCGCCTTGACATTGTTTAGCGTATAGTAAATTACTAAGCTGTCTGTCTGCTTGATAATATATAAAGCTAGGATTGATGTTTGTTTTCTATTAACCTCTTTAGGCGTATGCGGTCTATGATTTAGATGTGTCTCGTTCTAAACTTGTGGCTATGATTCGCGTAAATTTTGCATGCACTGCTCAAAGTTCTTTGACTTTGATTTTTCGCAGACGTAAGAATTATCCAGCGTCGGACGAAATTGGTTTGATGCTGCTCTCAAAACTGTCCAATCAAGTCTGCCCAGAAACTATGCTCGTAAAATCTCAGTTCTCTAGTTTGATAATGATGAGTCACAAACTATCTTATGGGATGGTAATGACCTATCAGCGTTATTAGAGGCATGTGCTTCCTACTAACGCATACTATATCGCTAAGTAAGGACCCTACCGGTTATGGGGCCCCGGTGTGGGCGCGTTCACTGCGGCGGAGAGCCGCCCACTATCTGAACGCGCCCCAAAAGGTGGTAGCCGTAAGGCTGATCCGGGGCTACCGCACGATCTCGGGCGAGGCGGCAAGCCTCCTTGCCGGACTGCCGCCGTGGGATCTGGAGGCGATAGTCCTCGCGCGCCTGTACGAGTGGCGCGCGGAGGCACTACACCGGGGGGAAACCCCGCTTCCGCGGCAAATCGCGGCGGAGCGGACGGACCTCCGGCGCGATCTCATGGCGGCATGGAAAGAGCGACTGTCGCAACCCAGCGCAGGGCACGCCACGATAGCGGCGGTAAGACCCCTCTTTGAGGAGTGGCTAGAGAGGCGTCACGGCGTCCTCACCTACCGCCTGACGCAGGTCCTCACCGGACACGGAAGCTTCGGGAGGTTCCTGCACATCATCAGGCGGGAGGAAACGCCCGGGTGTCACCACTGCGATGATCGCCCCGAGGACACGGTGGAGCATACGGTGGGGGCCTGCCCTGCATGGGCGGAGCACCGCCGTGTCCTCGTAGAGGCGATCGGCAGCGGCGGCGACCTCTCACGCCCGGCCTTGGTTCAAGCCATGGTCCGGGGCGAGGGGGAGTGGGAGGCAGTCGCCTCCTTCTGCGAAGCAGTCATGCTAGCGAAGGAGGCGGCGGGACGGGAGAGGGAGAGAGTCTCCCGTCCAAGCCGCCGCGGTGGACGCTCCGGGCGTCGGGAGCCGCGTGACGACTCCCGGCCACCGTAGGCGCGGGCCTGCGGGCGGTGAGTAATGGGTAGCTCACCGTCCGATCAGGATCAGGCCCGTGCCGGACGGCGCGTACGTGTTCCACGCGCGCCTCAAAGAGATGTCAGCATCGAAGAGGGGGCCCACTAGGGCCTAAGCCTGCCGGGAAAGCGGGATCATCCAAAAGGGGTACCGCTGACCCGGAACATAAAGGGCCAAGGAAGGAACACGGGTGGGTTTTAGTCAGTAAGAGTCTGACACTCCCTTCCGCTCCACCCAGAGCGGGAGGGGTCATTTGATGATTTCCCATCCTCAAAAAAAAAAAAAAAAAAAAAAAAAGGACCCTACCGGTTCTTGCCGGATGCGGGCGTGATACTGTCGCGCCAAGTTCGACGAACTGACGATAGAAGTTAATTATGTCATAATAATCTAGACGAGTTTGTTGTGATGAACAATTTCGCTCGATTTGTTCTGTCGTGGGAGAAATTCTGGCATTGGCATTGGCACTGTTTATACAACTGTCACAATGTGACTTTAGAATTCTTGGACGTTGTAATCAACAACAGGTTTTCTCTTCTTTTATTTTTGCAATGATTTACCATCCTAATGCTGTAGCCGAAAATACCTGAGCTTAAAATTCAGACCACGAATGCACAAACATTCCGGACCTGTAGTTTTATCTGGTAAACTGATCTTGCGCAGTCGCATACCGAATTACGATCCTTTTCTAAGTAGAAGAACTTAAACTTATCTACTAAATCTCATCTGCCACTTATATTAAACAAGAAGATAGTAATATTTTTATCAGAACCTCGATATTATCGTAAAATAATCTATCGAATAAATCGTAAATCAATTTTTTCATCAGTTCTAGACTTTCTAATATCGGCAATTTAGCGTCCCCGTTAAAAGCTGGCACCGTTAGAGATTGGCTTCGCCGATATAACTAGATAGCTTGGAGTTAGGGAGCTTTCAGACGAAGCATGGTATTTGTGGCGTTTTGTAGGCTTGTAAAGCGTGAAAAGAAAAAGATTTAAGTATTGAACACTTTAGGAACAGCTTCAGTCTACTTAGAATTGCAGATGCTTGCTGCAGGTGCTGTATTTCTGGTCGAGAAGATGTAACACTTCCCGTTTATCCTATTTTACTTGTGATGCTTAGCTCACTGCCACTACTGAAGGATGCTTAATCTGCACATTTTGTTTGCTGTTTCGCCAGACATAACAGTTCTAGTGCGGTTGATATTTCGGAGCTGCGATTCTATTTTTCTAATTATATAATATAAATGTCAGTGTTAGTGTACAAATCCTGTTCGCAGTGTCACATCTCCAATATGTAGGTAGGTGATCTAGCCTCATCAGTGCAACCGAACCGATCTGCGGAACCGGTCCTGTATTTAACCACGTTCTTGTCACGTGGACTGTCTTTCTGCATAATATATGTCTCTAACTTATGAATTAAATAATTTTTAGTCCACGATCTTATACTTTTGACGGCTCCGTAGACGGTTTCTTTTTTGGTTGGTTCCATATCTAAAATGGGCGAAAGTACACTTCGTATCAGGGCCGATAATGGCTCTACAAACCTTACTTTGGGTGCTTCTGCCTTTAAAAAACGTTGCTTATAAGCGCTATTCATACGATAGAATGCATTATAAATTATCTAGTTAACGAGGACAAATATATAGGTCAATTAGTCCGACAGATGACAAATTGCTTCCAATCAGTGATTGAAAGAATCATATTTCTGATCTAACATCATTATAAATTGATGACTCTTGACTTGAGGACCTATTGAAGGACCCTTGATTTATTTTAATGATCTGCTTTTACTTGAATTAATTGCTTTTATCACAATTTTGTGCGGTGTTTGCAATGTATTTGCACGCAGAATTGCTACATTGCAAACGTTTTACAATAAAACTATGTGTTTCTCTCTCAACATCAAAATCTTTGCCTTATCGATCCATGGCCTGCAAACGCTCTTGGTACGTAACCATAAAAAACGAAACCGGTCTCAGCCCGTGCCCCGTATATTTAATGGCGTGATGTCACCGTTTTGGCCACAATCGTATAACCCGACCGACTTAAGGCATGCTTTGGGTCTTAGCTTCTAACTTACGTCACCAGATTGGACTGTCGATATGTACTGATAAAAATGGTCCTTCGATCCGAATAAGAACCAGGTAATTAACCCATAAATATTGTCAACAATAGTGTCATCAGGCTTGCCTCTCCAATTAGCTATCGATGTTGTTTTAAGCCAACAACAAAATGCTTCTGCTCTTTCCTAGCCGTCATGTATTAATTGTCAGACACTTCCAACAAGAGAAAAGGAGCCATGTTCTTAAGAGAAAACAGCACAGCATGAAACTCCTAAAGCCGCCAAACACGTTTTCAATTTGGTCGCATATTAACATTTTGAATGGCAACTTTTAAAAGGAATTTCGCTTGCGTGTGGACATGTGGACAGTATAATGTGGGTGCATGTCCATATATGGAGGTTTCATATAACGTATAAGTTGACGGCACTTTAATGAGTGGCAGGTTCTCTGGATGCATTCTAGCATGGGAGCTATGTGTTAGTATTTTATTGATAATCTGTAGGGATGTGTTCAATATTGTAGGTTTTTGAAGTGCAAACTTCTTTAGGCGCAGTTTGCGCTCTTTCTGTCCGTCTGGTCAACTAAACAGTCCGTTTCTGACCGTCAGGTAAACTCGGCTCCAGTCGTAAGTTTTCAGTTATATCGTGTGGGCTTATGCACGCACGCATCCTCTTTTCTTTTTGGTAGGAGGAACGAAATGCGTGTCTTCTGCAAAGTTGTGATTGCTGTTCCGACTCTGTGGCACGTTATGAAAGTTAACTTCGTAGTTCACTGAACTCTTTTTCGGCTCAAAATAAAATGCCTTTAACCTATAATGTTTTTGGGGGTGGTAAACGGAAGTAGGTTTGGCAAGGTCAGCGGTGGTCCCGTTAGTTACAGTGAATATACTCTGGCTCTTTTTCAACAGTCGAACAAAGTTTATACCGTCTCTTCAGTCAGTCGTAATATTTTTAAACATATGGTCCGTTTTTGTGTATTTTTGCGAATATAAGACCTAAACGATCGAGGCGAAGTATGAACGTAAACGAAACAAAAGCAGTATTTACGACGGATCGTAGCGAGAGGCGTTCTGCAGTTTCTACCTACCCCCACGGGAAGAATTCGTGAGGTTATTTATGTATGTAAGACCTCACACCATCTGAAATATTTGGGTGTTTGTACTTTATGTGAGAAAATTTTGGTTTGCGAACTTTTTATAATAGGAAAGAAATAACTGGCGTGTGTGGTCTTTCTCTGAGATACAAACAATCAATCAAAGACAGAAAAAGTTAACATAAAAATCATTTAGCGGTCATCAAACGCTCACAATATCAAACAGTAGCTATTCACTCACGTTCATCCGGTCAGTCATAATTTTATTTAATATAATCACATTATATTCTCGTAGTTCATATTCCACGCTGGGGGCCCAGATAAGCCGTGTATATGAATTACCCATTGTTGTGGTGGTAATCAATTTGAATATCTGTGTTTGTCACTGCTGAGAGATTTGTCACTGGCATGGGCGGTATGTGTTTGTTAGCCATATAACTGTTACTGTTCTTGCATGATTCCACTACTGGGCAAAGGCCTGTCGCCATGACTTCCAGCTCTTTCGATCCAGGGCTAAAGTGGACCAGTGGTCGTTTGTTTTCTCCAGCTCTCCCGCAATCTTCTACGGAGTCTGCCGCGACGCCTTCTGGCTGCGTCAGAGCTCCACGTAGTGGTTATTTTGCCCGCAGGTCATTGGGCATACGGCAGACGTGGCCAGCCCAGTCCCACTTCAGCTTAGTGTCTTTTTGAACAACGTCAGTAATCTGTGTTCTGGAGCGCAGTGTGGTGTTCCGAATATGGTCTAACGATTTGACGCCTAGAATACTGCGCTCTATTGTACGTTGGTAAACCTTGAGGACTTATGAATGTTTGTCAGAGAACAAGTCTGCCATACTTATAACATAACATAACATTTAAAGTATCAAAAATAAACTTTCGTTAAAATCATACCTCTAGTGTGCATAGGAAACTAAACGATACCAACAAACGTTAAAGAATTCCCCGTGCCGAGATGATCATGGTTGCATTAGGTAATTTATATTAATGTATTGAACGGTACGGAAGTTATCCAAAATTTGTTTACAGAATCCCTTTTAACATACAGCAAATGCAACTTACTTGCGTACTTGCATGTCATTGTGCATTATGCATTTGTGTTCCTGGCTTTATGATGAGGTTTTAGGAGTTTTGGCCAAAACGCCTCGTTCACAAAATATTAATTACACGGAAAGCGGATCCTTTTGACCAATCAATCGACGAGATCACTCAAGCTAGAGCATTACTACAGACAATAAAATTGGAGTCTACGTTGATTAATCCCACGAGTTTTCTAACTCTATTTATTGTTCTATCCTAGACCAGCGGGGTAATTGCTTAACACAATATCAGTAGCAATCGCTTTCATTTCGACAGTTCAACAACATTCATTGCGTTATTTACGTTGCGGAGCAGACAATTTTTTTGAACATATGAAGGAGTGGTTTTGCAATACCCTTCAAAATGATTCAGATTTTGATTGGTTTTACGCAATTAGCGTGCTGGCGATTAAGTAGCGATCGTGATGTGCTGTATTAAAGTAAGGGGTATTATCTGTGCTTCAAACACAGAAAATAAAACTACGTCTTATATTTATAATGCCTAATCTATCTAGCTAGATACACTTTTCAGCATTTGCTTTCTAGTTTCCATGAAATGGAATTCTTGATTGTACGTTTTACACTGAACATTTTTCGACAGTTCCATTCAAGCCAAACTTAATACTAAGAATAGTGCCGACTTTGGGTGCTTTAATTTAGTAATAGGTACTAATACATTTAGCAATTGTTAAACTAAGCAAGCCGGCGTTCGTCGTAACCACACGGACGTTGTTGTCCAGGCAAATAAATAAATTTAATTTTATAACAACACAAATATTATAATCAGTAACTACAACCGCAAACTTTAAATATTATAACGAGTGATGCAACGGTGAATTTATGATAACAATTTATAGTTAATCTATTTTAGACTTATTTACTGACCGTGATTATCGATGTGTAAGTCGATGAGGATTTGAGGAAACAAAATGGAAATAATAGCGCTGCTGATCTGGCTAGGGCGGGGTTAGCCGAAACAAAAATGATAATTGCAGTCAATGATACAAATACTAGTAGATGAAGAAGCCTTTAAAATGGAACGATCATGTAGGACCAAATCCTTAAATGTAATTTCGGTTACGCTCATGGTCTTCGTTCATACCCATTATTGTTCAACGTATGTCTACTGCCGAACATGGGCCTCCTCCTTAAACTTAAACAATGAATGGTCCTTGGTGATGCCAAAACAACGTCTGGCTGACCAATTCCTACATAATATTTTATCTATGCACGGGCTGATGAGGCTTGCTCAATAGAATTCGTGTTTGATGAAACTTCAGAGTAATGGTGGCCCAGTAGAGCAGTACTAGCGCTGTGGTAACGACTCCGACTTACGAGTTGTTGTAACAATGTAAACATAAACATTAGCAAAACAAAATTAATCGAATTTAACTCTTACAATACAAAACAATTAACTTTAGACATTATTTATAAAGACAAACAAGTAGAACAAATAGATGATTTAAAATTTCTAGGACTTAATGTAGATAAACATCTTAATTAGAAAAGCCACATAGAGTCAATTTGTCAGAAACTGGATAGGTTTGTGTTTGCACTAAAAAAATGAAGACAAAAAGTCTCTGTGGAAGCTGCCCTATCGGCTTACCAAGGTTATGTGTCATCTGCACTGAGCAATGGATTAATAATGTGGGGCAACTTGGTTATTACAACAACCAATTATTACAGGGTCATGTGTGCATGACAAAATTGACAGAATGGCTTCTAAAGTGTTGTTCTTATAGTATAAGACTCAATAAAAATTTGCACGCTTGCTTGCAGGCAGAATACAATGACACTTAGGTTATGCGATATCACCTTTACCAAAACAATGTATTTCTGGCAAATACACGATTCATTTGATTTGATAGGTCGTGGGTTCGAACCAAGACAGGCTCTTTACTTTGTATAAATAATTTCATCACCACTGCTCTCAAAACGATAAAGAAAAACATCGTAAGGAAACCGGCATGTTCTAGGTACAACCAAAAATTCGAAGACAAATAACCCGCACTGCGCCCGCGTGGTAGATTACAGCCCGCTCCTTCTCGAAGAGAAGAAGCCCAGCCGTCTCCCAGCCCAGCAGCCGTGGGAACTGTAGGCTGATTATGTTAGCTATGCTTATGCAACTTCAGTAGGTACCTATCATTTAATGGTTTCTCCGCTCCACTAACTTTGCTCAACCGTTGAAAGTCATAACGATGTATAAAATTGGTGTAGTAGGTATTAAAACTAATAAAATAAAACTAGATATCGTGCAACACATTACGAAATATCCTCACGCCATGTCTCACATCATAAGCATAGCGTCATTTCCTGTACACACGCGAATGTTGGCATTCCTGCATAGTAATCTTGCGTGCAGTTGGCACTGCGGAGGTATACGAAGGATATTTAGGATATTTTATGAAATTTTCATTCTATAAGATTATATGAACTTAGAGGGTTTGTAATGATTTTAAAAACATACTGTTTGAGGGAGTACCTACAACTTTACAATAGCCTGCCTAACGACATAAAAATGTGTGACAATTAAAATATATATATATATATAAATATATATAATAATTATACAAAAAAATTTGGAAAATCCAAAAGTGCACGCCTCATAGTCACCCCTATTGTGTTTTATGTATACGGTATAAATAAAGATATATATAGATATACTAAAACTATGAAGAACAGTCGATATATTTTTTTTGTTTATTTACTTAATAACAATTAAACCACATCGAATCAGACCCTGAAAAATTAAAGGGTTCTATTCCTGAGCATACTCAAGCGTAAGAGAAAAAAAAAGACTCGATTAGTAAAGTATTTCGGTCGTTATCGTGTTAACAAGAAAAGCCTCCGCACATACAGACACGCGGACGTCCAAGACAGAACTTTTTTAAACTGTTTTTTAACTAGTTTAAATAACAAAAATGACATCAAAAATATCATGAGTGTTAAAAATAGTGTTTTTTCTTAATATGTGTGTGTATATTTATCTTACAAGTGCAATGTATGATACATAAATACATTTTAAGTTTGAAAAATCAGATGTTTTGCGCGAAGTGACAGTAGTACCCACCTCAACGCTTCGCTTATGAGGCGTGCAAAAAAACTAAAATCGCATATTTACAGGCATTATTTCTAATGAGATGCTGGTGAACAGATTGTGAAATAAAATTATTTAGTTGTAATAGTATGAAACTTGTCGCCCTAAGCTAAAGCTGTATTTGAATTTAATAAGATATTTTTATGAATCTCATTATAAGTGAACTATGTTCTTCCGAGAAAATAAAGTTCTTTATACTATTTTAATGATTATAATTCTGTAAATACTCGTACATACTAGTTACGGTCGCGAATCACATTTTATTCAACGTACGACCTGACACTGACCTGCAAATTGCAAAAAACGTAAGACAATTTTAATTTCACGGGCAACCTGGCGCTTCGCCCTTAACGTAATCAAACAAGGATAATCACGGTATTTGTAATGGTCTATTCTATCCAACTCAACGTTTGACCACTTTCGTCACGAGCTCTAAAGGCCCAATAACTTTATAGACCTTTGAAGATGCCTTTCCTCACCATTATACGTCCATTATGAACGGTTCGTGGTTTCTATGGGTCCTCGGTGCACGTGGGTCCTTTTTTCCAAAGGTTTTCTTCTCTTAGGGTCGTAGATTTTATTAATTTATTTATATATTCTTTAATGTACATCACAAAATACTTAGTCAAAAAAAAAAAATAACACTACTTATTAGACAATGGGCGTCATTTTTATTTATTTTATTTAATTAATTTATTTCAGACGTAGTCCATATACTGTTAGTAACACAAAAAACTGAGCTGATATGCTTATGCTGAGCGATGGCCGTTTTGCTGGATGCGACGCATATTCTCCCCCAAATTTTTCTTTTTTGTGTTTGTGTTCTTTCTCTGCGTCATGTTTATCGCAAACGTATTTTGTTTCTTTGTTTTTTTTTCTTCTTTTGCTACCGCACCTATGATGTATTTACACTCTATGAAAGCAGATCGTTCTAGATTTGAACCGGAATTCATGTAGGTAGGTAGTCCGTTGTAAGGTGATCGATAGTAGCTATGTTTACTTAAGAACACAGTGACCCAATAATATTGGGAGTGCCATTACGTATCTTATCGGTGACTTTCGTTTTAAAACGGATTTGGTAGTGAATTATTTAACGATAAATACTGATAAGTCACTTAAATCTATTCTTGTAATTGTTGAGATAGGGACAAGTTATTACGTAATCGAAAGAAAATTAAAGGTAGACAATCATAAATGAAGGGAAAACGAAAAATAAATACAACATCCTGAGTGCTAAAAAGACAAAACCTGGTCCTCAGTTCAAATCACTTGGTCAGCCTTCTCGGTTAAACGCCCATGCTGCCAGCACATGCTTTTTCTAGGGCTCTTATTTACGCTTTCAAGTTGAACGGTTATAATATCACTTTGAATATGGTGATCGACAGAATTTTATCGGTAAGCGCCCGTATGTACCGCATATATGTTGACCCTGACTCAAGCGTGCCTCCGCACCTTCATAACTTGGTTCCAGGTCATGCTGAACCTAATTTTCTTCAATTTCATGCTGTGCTAGGCAGGCACTATTCAAATACCTCCTTCATTCAATGTAAAGTGGCTGGTTGCCCTACAAACAAAACACCAGATGGCACGCATTCCTTAGTAATGGCCGCAGGGCAGATATAAATACAGTGACCAGCAGGAAAATGACGTCAGTTGATTATGAAACTCTTTTATAAGCGATAACGTACAGAAATACCAGGAGATTAGGAGCGGTGTGGAGTTGCTAGGGAGGGAACGCGCGTAGGGATCATGTTCTGTGAAATGTTTGAATCTACGGTTTCATAGATGATGCATCAGTAGGACCTGACTTAGCCCACTTAAGTCACGTGAAAATGCGACAGAGACACGGATCCAACATTGATGATACGCAGCTAAGGCCTGCTAATGACTGAGGCACTCACCGAAATACCAGGAGATTAGGAGCGGTGTGGAGTTGCTAGGGAGGGAGCGAGCGTAGGGATCGTGTTCTGCGGAATGTTTGGATCTACGATTTCACAGATGATGCAAAAGTAGAACTTGAGTTGGCCCGCTTAAGTCACGTTAGAATGCATCAGAGATACGGATCTAACACTGATGGTCAGCTTGAGGCAAGCTAAGACACTCGTGTTTTGTCTACCTATTTCAGCATGGTCTTCAAGCACTGGGCGAGACAATGTGATTTTTATTATGGTGAAAGAGACTCGAATCTGTGGTCTATAATGTGATAGAATTACCTTTTAGGCAATCCAGTCTTTGCAGTCCTTCGAGTGGTTAAACAATACAGACTGTGTGGCTCTCTTATATAATTGTATCACATAATAAACGTATGTTACTCGTCCACTCGAGTTAAATCAATGAAAGCTGATGAATGAGAATACTGATATATTCATTCATCGCTACATACGGCAGTTCATACAAAAATACAAAAGTACGTCGGAATTCAGTACATTATGAATCGCTTTGTCTCCAATCACGGTCTGCCAAGTCACTGGCGCTACGTAAACGATTGTACTCCGACCTCTTATTCTTAGCTCACATACTAGGCCAACTATTTGGACACCCTTCCTCTAAGCATACAATTAGACAACACGTCTGTCTGTATAGACAGGCTGTTGTAACTTTCATTTTTTTTTTGGACTATTAATTGTTCCGCCGTTTATGAAGTATTGAGGTGATAGTTGTTGTTGTAAGAAACGGCAAAAGAAACGCTGGCGTAATGGTTTGAAAATGTGCTTTTAAATATGTAAGTACGTGCACGCGGCTTGAAATGATATTCTGTTATGCAATACATTTAGGACTAGGTACACTAATGTAGGAACAGAACTTGAATTCATATAATTTTTGCCTATAAATACACCTATTTATCATCCTCTAGCCTTTTCCCAACCATGCTGGGGTCGGCTTCCAGTCTAACCGGATGCAGCTGTATATTGAATACCAGTATTTTACATGGAGCGGCTGCCTAGTAACGACTGTCAAAGATCTACGAACGACAGCCGGGACCAACTGCTTGACGTGCTTTCCAAGGCACGGATGTTGGGTTTTGAGAACCAATGAAAGACACAGTTATAATTTCAACTGATTCATTTATTATATTTATTTGGCAGGAGAGGTGTGTGTGCACTCTCGCTTGCTCCTGACGGAACACTGACGTCTAAACTATATTAAAGTTATGCACAATGTAAATATGTATTAAAGAGTTAAAGACTCTCAAACTAGTTAAGTGGGACGGATGTATTTTGTTATATTCCAACAACGGATTGGTCTCAATATATAATGAATGGTCACCCATCCACGGATCGACCTCGGCAAGCGTTCCTCAACCTTGAAGATTTACCCGAGCGGCTGTTATCATTTAGCCCCACAGTGTAACTACACCTGTTAATAATCTTTATGTGTACATACAAGTGGTGTAAAGTAAAGCCAATCATTGAGAGGAAATGACATGTTAATATAGAGACAGTCGCGTATAATTTGTGCTAAGAATGGCGGCAATTATCGTCACCTGTCAGGCGCGAGCTATCAATACATTGAATGTTTATTTATGAAAGCCATAATGTTATATTTATCTTAGCCTTATTCAAGGTCGTAAAAAGTATTGGATTATGTAATTTGTAAAGGAAGTTGCGGTAGTGCACGGGGGGCTCGTGGCTAAATAGTAACAGCCGCACGGGTCGATAGGAGGTTTAGCTATGCTTAGCGAGGTCCGCCCGTGGATGGGTGACCATCCATTACATATCGAGACCCCTCCGTGCCTCGGAAAGCAAGTTAAGCCGTTGGTGTCGGCTGTCATTCGAAGATTTTTGACATTGTTTGACTCCTAAGTCATAGGTATTCCTAGTTTAGGGAGTCAGGGTTTCAACTTTTGTACGCCTTTAATTATTGTGCACTTTAGCTAGATATTAAGCATATTGTAAGGACTTGTATCAATAAAGTATATTATTATTATATTACATTCGTTATGGTCAGACGCCCGAAAGTCTGGACAACCAGTCTTACTAAGGGGTATCCTGTTACCCAGAAACTTGGTTGCAGAGGTCAGATAAGCAGTCGCTCTGTGTAAAATACTGGCACCTATTCAGCTGCTTCCGGATGGATTTGCGATGATATCATTCAATGAAAGGGTCAAGCAGGGATTTAGCATCCCCAAGTGATTTTAATTTCATTTCAATTTAAATACCCTGCGCTGATTTAAAAGTTTATTCATCAGCTGATCCTTGCCTGCAGACATATTAGAAAGTAAATATTCACTACTTAACCTGCGAAATTCGTTCTAAATCTTCGCAGTGAGTGACATCGTGCTTCAAATTGAAGGTTTACTTAAGCAAGTAGTTGGATAAGTATGCTTTGCAGTAAAAACTCACTTCTAAAGTAGATCAGCGAAATAAACACTGACGCAGTAGAACAAGGACTACGGGTAGAATTACACTGCGCAGAATTCCCTTAAATAATAAATCTGTTTTACCCACATACTGAAAGACGCTTCACTCGAGAGTCTGCACTGGAGTAAAGATTTTAAACAAGTTTCTAATATTTCACCGACTACCCTAAGTCACTGTGTTTTCGCTCCAACAATTGTTAAGTTTACAACCCCGTGGTTGCGTCTCCGCTGAAAGGAAAACAGATCAAGCGTGAGCTGAGCGTTAATGCTTACACAATGTATATTTTGAAAGACTATTTACTATTCGTGTAGTAAATAGTTTATAAATAGAAGTGAGGAAATTATGAACAATTTGCTATTAGTCAATTGACTGATAATCGTGATCGTCCTGTCAAGTTTATTTAAAAACTACTTCAAAAAAAGGAGGAGTTTCTCAATTCGGCTGTATTTTTTGTATGTTTGTTGTTACCTTAGAACTCCGTCATTTATAAACCGATTTGAAAAAATAATTGGTTTGAAAGGATATATACTTCCAGATTGGTCCCATATAAATTTGGTCAAGTTCCGATGAGTGGTTTTTGAGTCAGCTTTAATACTACTTATTTTTTCCACTTAGTGTATGTTGATGATCTCTTGTAATAACTTCCTGTCACCGTTTACATTGTATGTAGTCCTACGACGTTGTTTGGGGTAGATACCACAGAATTATTTTTGTGACAAAGATTGATTTTTCACTTTTCACACCATCGACTTCAAAAAAAAACACTACCAAAGTGATAAATAACTAATTTGGGAAGTCGGTGGCAAACAACGAAAATACAAAAACCAAAGACACCGACTTCCGAAATGAGTTATTTTTCACTTTGTTGTGATAATTTTGGAAGTCGATGGTTTTTTTATTTAAAGGACACTCTCCTTATAATTTTCAACGAAGCATTGGACTTTGTTCTATTATAATTGATCAAACTACATATTTAATCTGTTTTTAGAAGCGGGTTCACGTCTGAAGTTAGTCCCGAACATGCAAATGTTCGTTTGCCGGTCCGGTTCTTAGCGGCAGTATTGTCGCTTTGACTACTTGCAAAAGAAAACTTGCAACAACAGAATTTTTTTTTAAGCTATACCTCCTTTGTTGCTTAGTAAACAATGTCTACGATTTCGTCGTAGAGTTTGCTTAAAAATCTCTGCACTGACGAAACAAAAAAGAAAAATGCGTATCGTTTCGCTGTGCGCGTGAGTTTTGGCAACAATGTCGATTATTTCAGCTTTGCTTGCGTGTTTAGATCACTGCCAGTCGAGCGACTGTCCAATGGATTCTTTTAACAGCGAATTCGTGATTATTTTGTTTTCTTTTGCTTATATTATTGAATGTTGCGCGTCAGAGATTTGGTACACGAAATGTGTTTCGGTTAAACAAACTTTAATTTGCTTACCAAACTAATGTTTTACCGAAACATAGTTGTTGCCTGCTTCGTTGGTCTAGTGGCCGCAAGCGCTACTGCTGAACACGAGGTCCTGGGTCCGATTCCCGGGTCGGGCAAAGTGTTATTGGTTTTTTTTTCCACCTGGAATTACTCAGTCGCAGTCCGGATTCTCGATTTGTGCCCGGTTGATGGCAATAGGCTAGCCCCCATTTACATGGTACTTAAACATGACTTGCGAAATATGGGTGCACGGCACCCCTGCCTTTTCCTTCAGGGATTACAGCCGTGATGTTATGTTATAGTTGTTTAAAACCTGCTCCACATTTCAATTGGCAATTGTGACTTCTGAGCCGAGTACCTACGGCCCATCCATACGGGCGCGACAATATACTACTAAACTACCTCCACAAAGGACCAATTGCTACACAATGCTGCGAGATGACTTCACGTGCATTCGTCACCGCCATCATGCACCGAAGGTCGCAGCATTGTAATAGTAAATGTTACTGATAGCATTGGAGGAAAATGGGTGTTAATAATAGAGTCGCTTATTTTAGTGGTGCTTGTTCACACGCAAACACAACACAACAAATAATTAGGTCGGTTCATAATGTTAGGTTAGGGTATCCTAAAGTTTAGAAAAACTGGAGGAAGGTACCTACGCGTAAAAGTGTTTGTGTAAAACGAATTTACAAAATAAACATCATATTTTGTCATTATCTCTGCCACTTAATTAACCTTATGAACACTGAAGTAGATATAGAAATTAGTTTTTTGAGAAATAAGGCTTTCATGCATTACTAAACTTATCTTTCTGTTCTTAGAAATTTAACTGAATGGTGCTGATCCATACGTCATGTTAGTGAACGGGCGCCGTCAGTAGGCCCTGGTCATTTCTTAGCTGCCACGGCTTATTTTAATTCCATAATTGTTTTTATCTTTTTATTGCGGACGCTTTTAACGTGCACGTCTTTCTACATCGTTTTCACATGTATAATTTCAACATGAATGATACTTTTTTGTAACAATATTTTGATTTAAAAGAGTGTCCATGGAGTTTATTGCCCGCTCTTCTCCGTACCTTCTACGCTTTGGAATGGGCAACAAGCTCCATCTTTCTGACTGACCGACCCCTTGACAATTCAAAAGTGCCTGTGATTGGTTTATTTGAAATAAATTCTTTGAGTTTGTCTTTAGAAAATGGTTGGAAAAGCCACGGAAATTAAGAACTGACTAGTACCTACATTATGTAAGTAAAATTGTACATAACTATAGTTGACAGTTTATCGGGCTGGTGTCCTCGGGAAGTGTCTGACTGTCTGTTTGTCAAAATAACAGCTTTTTACTAAATGCATATGAAAGTATACATAGGTAGGTATAAGTACGGTACTTATACACGTAACAAAAAAACTATTTTTAAAATTTTTGTCTGTCTGTTTGTTTCGACTAATCTCCGAAACGGTTAGACAAATTTTGACAAGACTCACTGGCAGATAGCTGATGTTATAAGCAGTAACAAAGGCTACTTTTTGTCCAGGTAGCATGTTTCCGTGGGATAATTTCCGACATCCACGCGGGTGAAGCCCTGGGCAGAAGCTAGTTTTGAATATAAACCTAACCTAATAATATATTCACTTTTAATATTAACATAAATCTAACTTTTACTTTATTTACGTTAGACACATAACAGCGTCGACCAACGACTATGCATTCTCGATCGACAGTTTCACGAATTTGATACGCACACTTATCTTATCAAATGGACAGGTGCATTGAAGATTCAGTTACTATCAACATCAAGGAATTCCTGTCCTTGTAAGTACTGCAGATAGTGTTCCATGTATTTATCAAAGTGGAGAAAGGCTTCGTTGTCTTTATCGTTAGGGTTTTTTGATAGCGTTTGATAGGCACGGAGCAATTTGAAACTGCTTGATATTTATCTGTTATTAGTTTTTAATTGAGAAACCTGTAGTTTACTAGTCAATGACGCTGCGATTTCTTAGATTTAAATAATTCCTCCCACCCTAATCGCAATTTATTTGGAGCTAGCGCTGTATTTTATTTGTACCATAAATAGTAGGTACCTATCACATCAGTGTTCATTGTCTTCCTAGGCATATCATTTTTCACACATTTTTTCTTGGGAAATCAAGTACCTAAAAAAACATGTGTGCAGTTTACACGCGACGGAAATGAAATCTTCAAAAATTTGAACTTCAACACTGTTTAATGTATTCTAATTTCATTCTCTCGCACGTTTAATTCTAAAGATGAATGTGTTTGTCTCTTTTTAATGTTGCTTTTTCGTTTCAACGAGTTTCAAATCACAACGGGGCTAAAGAAGTTTTCACTTAAAAAAACAACAATACTTTGTAACTTCACATTCTATAAAAACATTGTCACTTAACACAATGATCACTAACTTGGGTATTGCCTTTACCATTGATTGACCTAAAGGCTACAGTATCGATAATGCAATTCAATTTGTAACCCAGTATGAATAATGAATGGTAATTTATCTCCTGCGAATACTTTACGGTAGTGAATCTATCTCGAGAAGGGGTGATGCGTGGGACTGTGTTGTGGCAAAACGTGTTGCATTATTTAAATCTCCATGTAACCATCCATTACCTACATGTCGAGACCGCTCCGTGCCACGGAAAGCACGTAAAGCCGCTAGGCCCGACATTCCCGACTGACATTCGTAGATCTTGGACAGTAGTTACGAAAGTCTTAACAAGGGGTATTGTGTTACCCAGTAACTGGGTTGCGGAAGTCAGATAGGCAGTCAGGCAGGCAGCAGAAGATGCAGCTGAAGATCTGCATTTTAGTTTCAGTTAGTTAGACTAGAAGCTGACGGATAGTTGGCAAAAGGCTAGGCAGATTGATTTGTAAGTATTATTTAAGGGATACAAGCACCACTGCCGTACTTGGTTCTTATAATAAACAGATACAATTATTATTAACTGTCGTTCTTGTAAGATAATATTGCCATAATTGCTTTCATTGAATTGAATTTATTCATTAAATATTTTTAGCTCACTCAGCATTCAATTGTCTGAATTGACATACTTAAATATGCTCATCGCTCGTTTTGCTCGTCGTCGTTGAGCATGAAGTCTTGCTAGCCGTATGTTCTAGGTTTGTCTGTACCAACGTGAGAAAAGGAAGTCTTGCCAGCCTTAAGATCGGGGTTCGTCTGGCTGTACAATCTTTTTTAGGATTTAAACTCAGTCGATGGATGCTTGAACCCTAACCCTCAGCGTCTATCGTAGCGATGAGTCACAGCGTCGATACCGGACTGTTGACCCCAATTAGAGTCTGCGTGATCGTGCTAACGATATTATCTTGACTCGATTAATGTACCGATGTCACAGACGTTTCAGTTTGTTTGTACTGAGATTTTGTCGTTTTGAAGGGTGATAACTGATCAGGGTAGGCGATGTTTGAGCTAGGTATTAAAAGCATCCTTTTAGTGGGGACGTAAATCGGTAACAAATAAGCGATGGTGATTGTTTTGGCTTGAGCAAGGTATGCAATCTAGACCCGGTATGCAGGACGATTTCTCGCAGACACAATTTTCACACGAAAAGCAGTAAATATGGTATTGGAAAGTGACTAGATTCGTGTCGAATGAAACAGTGGGATTGCAAAAATACCACGAGCCTTCTGGCAAAACCATCTGTTTACGATATATCTCTAAAAAAAAACATCTTCGAGCCATCAACCTGAATTTACAACCACACCGACAAACATAACATGTCTTCACTGCAGTTCTATAAACTTTCAGAAACAAACACGTCGATATGACTCAAGTAAATCTTTTCTGTTTGTTGACCGTCTGTGTTTACGCCATGGTAGAGACAGCCTGGTGAAATGTCCGAGAAAGCCGCACGTTCCGGACGTTATTTAATATTATATTAGGAGTGAACATGGTACGATGAAGATATGAAGTTTGTGTTGGGTGCAAGGGAGAAGCTCTGCGAAGCATCCCCGGTGAAATGAAACAAATAGAATTTAAAGTTATGATCGAAAGATGTCAACCTTCTTCTCGTATCAGAAAGAAAGAAACAAATTTTATTTGGGACACGCACAGGAAATAACGAAACAAAAAAAAGGATCATTTAACACTAACAAAATTAACATTAAAAAAAGACATGTGCATATGCGAGTCCAAAAAGGCTCCCATCTCAGCATAATGCTGCGATATTTAAAAAATAAATATTGTAGCGCTGGTATTCTGATAGGTTCCACTGTGATGCCATCGGACACACCTATGGACATCTATCACGATTCTATAGTATCACAAACTTATGGGAATATCTTATGTCTAGTAACAGCTAGTAAGCAAGGTAGTAACCCTGGCAATAAGGCTCTGGAAATGAAATGAAATTGTTCATTCTGTAAATAGGAATCACTTTTACACGTCATAATTTAAAAACATGAAAATAAGCTATATGGAGTCGACATTTCCTATTAACTGAGAAGACATGGCGAAACTCAGGAGTCAAAGTATCTTTTAAAATCCAGGTATTGTCGTGTAAAAATATGCCGAGTAAGACCCGGGTTGGCCTTTTGAGCAAAGTACCAGGAACAGTTTGAGTAAACTTGTCCCTGGTTATTTGGCAACCATCTTTTCTACCAGTCTTGGTACTCAAATTCGATGAGAGGCAAACTTTTTACTTGCCGCCTTAAGTCCTGCTAATCACCTAAAGACGTTTTCGCCTTTTTGGCAGCGCTATGATGGCGTGCAATAAGCTGAAATCAAGAAGGCTTGTTAGTTGATTGATGCTGTTTGCCCACGCCCCCTTCACTCTAAGTTCGTACCAACACCCCTTCCAATGTACCACGAGTACAATTCCATCGGGACGTGTCTGGTGAAAATTTTCCGAGAAAGCTGCACGTCTTAGGCGGAAACACGAGGAGTAAACATGGCCTTTGTTCCATATTGCTGTGTCGAGTAGATTGCGTTTATTGTAGCTGTGTTGGGTGCCCTATAAAGTTCTGTTCCGGAAACTTTTCGATTCATATTTAAAGAAGAATTTAGTGAATGAAGAATTTAGGTCGGAAGTCGGAACAGTTTCTGCCATGTTTTGTAGTGTTTCGTATTTTTAGTCGTATATTCGTCTGCCTCTAGATTTTACGGTATATGTAAGTTAGGGGAGGTTCTATCGGAGTAATATAATTTTTCCACCATCCACGGTCCAGGGATCAAAGGAAAGGGTTCGATTTATAGCTAGACTAAAATAATATACTCCGCAGCTCATAAATATAAATTATTTCACATCGATATCGTGTTTCGATTTGGTCCTTTGAGGCGAGGTCTATAATCTTTTATATTCTTTGCAACTACCCTGAATCTAATTCTGTTATCTTTTAATGACGATAAGTGACAATTATTCGACATATCCTTCCATCCTACGTGTGTCATAAGACTTCTAAATTGTTACACCAGGCGGATGGCCACGGTCGCCATCCTGAGCATAAAGTCAAATGATTATGGAGGAAGATACTCCTTCCTAAGTAAACGAGAAAGACGTCTAATGAAAAAGAGTCTCACACGACTGAAACGTGTAATTTATGAATGTTATTCACCATTAGTCACTTTTATTTGACCTATAAAAGTCAGAAAGAACGCTAAGCGAAAACGAAATAAAAGCGCGGGAGGGTGGTACAGGGAAAAAAAATCACGCGGATGAAATCGCGGGCAGAACTAGTTAATGATAAATGAAGAAGCTTTCTTTTTTGACAGGAGAAGGTCTTTTCACATGACTGCCCAAAAAACGAAGTGTTATGATGAAGATGAATCCCACATTTAGTTGGTGGCATATTAATGTAGGTACCTAAACCTTATAGACCGGCTTTTTGGCTTTCTACATCACACATAATTTTCCTTCATCATCCTGATACAATATCTGCCGGAAAAGAACCGGTCTTTTCTGGCAGATGTATTAATTCAAATCCGGTTCAATAAAAAAAAAAAAAATAGGGATGGTAAATAGTATAGGCTCGTCCGCTCCGGGCAGTTTGAGATATCTAGCCTACATTATTCTGACACCTATAGTTTTAATTGACCTAAGAAATAATTAACCAATCAAATACTAAACAGTTTCTCTCCCACCGTCGCGTGCGCATTAGTCATTAACATTCACGATCGTCTAACTAATGACTTTATTGTGTTTGTTTCAGGTAAAGTGATGCTGTGGTTACTTTTAGACCGGCTTGGTCATCGTGACCAGGCGGTGACTTCATCATGGTGACGTTATAAAGGTAACTAGGTACTGTGTGGTGACACATTAATAAGCAGTGATCGGAATAGGTAGAGGTAGTAAGAGGTAAAATACCTTAAATTCGAAAAAGAACAGAGACAAAGTGGAGACGCCTTACGACAAAATCTTTTTTCGGGACTAATGTCTCGGGTTTCGGAACATTACAGTACAACTAAAAGACATGTACGACGGCAAGTTTTGGCTATTCTGGGAAACGAAAACATGAGGCGGACCCAGTTCGTTACCTGAATTAATAACAATAGAAAATGTATCTACTGGTTTTTTGAGAACATTCTCCTTGTTTTTGAAGTCGGTTGAAAAGGAAAATGAATTAAATTAGTTTACTGTGTATATTAATATTAAAAGTTATGTCCCGAAAAAAGGAAAAAATATTCAAAAAAAAAAAATGTCGTAAGGAAGTCTCCACTTTTGTTTGTCTCTGTTCTTTGAACTTTAGGTATATTAGCTCTACCTATTCCGATCACTGGTAATAAGTCATTGAAGGTAATCATGGATGAAATTGTGATAGGGTTGAATCTACGTTTTGGAATGGGCACCTAGCTCCAACTTTCTTACTAACTGACCGATTCCTTGTAATCTGAAAAGTGTGTGTAAATGGTTTATTTGGAATAAATGCTTTCGAGTTTGTGAAGCTATATGGGATTGTAGTCAGGAATAGGTACAGAGCGTGGCAGTGATAAAAACACTGCTTTTATGACTTTAGGGTTTTAATTTTCTTTGTTTTTTTTTCAACTTGCCATCAACAAATTAGGTTATACTTTGCCAGCAAAGTCACAAGTTTTGCTTACGCTTTTAGGAATATCACAAACGATTTTCCTTCTAAAAGCTTAAAACATCATGAAATATCCAATGTTCGTATAATTTTAAAGCATCTTATGACGTAAGTTTTGTTTTTACGATACCACAGTGACCACAAAATGGTCATCTACTTCGGGGAAGTGAGGTAATATTTTAATTATTTTAATGGAGACTGACAAAGTTAAATGTAGTGTAAAGGTTATGGTAAATGTCGTGCCAGAGTACGACTGTTCATTAGTATATTCCAAGAATTTTATTTTAATTAAACCTCTAGCACTGCCACATTGACCTACATGTATGGTGTTTTGTTTTTAAAACAAATTGCTCGCAAAACTATGCTTTAGTAGTACTTATGTCCATACATTATTCTAGGACCTTGCCATGACCGCCACTCCACCTCTACCTTACTCTACGGGGAGTGCAGGCGTGATGTTATGTAGTGTATAAGTAAGATGTCTAGGTGTTAAAAAGTGTAAATTAAATCTAGAACCTACGCTTCTTTGTCACTGCAGTTTATACAGTAAATTTGTAAGCAGTCGTATGAACTTCGCATTCGCTTTGAGTAAGCTCAGATTCTATTAGAAATTCGAAACTATGTCTAAGATGTTTACTTAAATAGAATTTTTTTTTATTAAGTTTCCTAGTTCCTATATAGTCTAACTTGCTTTGACCCTGACATCAGTGCACTTAAATTTATCAAGCTAATTAAGCCCGTCGTAGGTGGAAGTCCACACATTTGTTCAAAGTTGAAAAAACTACATGAATTTGGTCCTTTGTCTTCCACATGCAGTCATTCTTAGTTTCTCCTCCAGGCTCTTTAATACGTTACATAAACTGAAAATTATTTCCTCAGTTATTTGATAAGGACGAAGGTATTCTTGGGGCAACGCTAAGCAATAATATGTCACTAGGTATAAATGTCCTCCCAGCAATATTATTAATAAAATAACGGTATCAAATAATTGATCATTGCCATATAAATAAAAGACAAAACATAAATCCGGTCAGAAACAGCCTATTAGCTTACCATAAAAACGATTCAAATTACAATAATTTTACGATGTAATATTTATGACGTCATTTATAACTATAACAACGACATAAAGCTAGATGATGTAAAACCACCATAAACTGTGCTAGTCCCCTTTCCAATAGGAAATTCTCCCGCCTTGGAAATTGCATGCGACGTACCCCGTTGCGACGTACCTATGTAATTTAAACATGGTGTTTTAATTTTAACCTTATGTGGTGGGATTTAACTTCTATTTCCGTGTAAAAGAAGTTGTGAATGCGTGATTCGCGGTGCTTTTTTATTGGGTCCCTTGAAGAGACACGTTGAAAGTTTATTTTTGCTTCACCTCACCCCTCACCCTTATTATGTTTATTGTGACTTGTGCCGAAGGACCAACTTTTTTCATAAACATACTGCGACACAAATAGGTGAAAACAGACATATTTTGACAGTTTTTAGTCATAGGTTTAAGTAAAGTGTTACTGTGACAAAAACTTCTTAAACAAGTGAGAATTCTAGTTAATGTTACGAAGAACGATTTGTTAAGATAAATGTCATAAGAAACTTACTTTTTGATGTGTAATATCTTTCCTCTCGCTTTCCTGCAATCTGTGGGAGTGATTCCGTGAATTGCGACGGAAGTGTGTAACAAGAAGCCGGGGAAGCGCGCGCTATTTGATTTGCCCAATGAGCACGCGCGGTGGTAGAGTTGGCCGTCAGATGGTACCAACCCATTTTCCGAGAGGTTGGTACTGTCAGCCAACAGTTGCGTCTGTGTGACGAGAAAGGGAAACAGAGAATGTGAACGCATCAGCTGTGCGCTTAACCTCAAATAATAATTTAAATTAATACCTGAATATGTTTTTTTAGGATATAATGTTAATGTTTTGCTTATTACCGAGGTGAGATGTCATGTTACACATCATTTGCGACTACTAGGTATAAGGTTCGTTTATTTTTTTTGCAAACCATCATAATCTTAAATCAAAAAAAAGTCAGCATAAGCAAAGACCACTTTCCACAAACAAACGGTTAAAAAATTTGGTCCTAAGAGACTGATCAGTTGATCAGTCCCCAAGCGAAGTTAGATCGATCGTGCGTTACGTCGTCCCATTAGATAAACAATCACGACTTTTGTGTTAACGTAGGGATGTCGACCTCGAGTTACTGGCTAAATCTCACACTCGCATCCTCCATAGATATATTCTAAGAATCAAACATTACAATCCTGCCAGCGTGCATGGTTTAAGCCAGGGGTGCAAATCCGAAAGCTTGCAGTTTCAATTGTAACTTTATAAATATGCAATCTCAGTTTTGACGCTGGAAGCTTATTTATTTATATGGGATCTCCAACGAAGGATACACAGATACAATAGAAATCACAATAATACAAAAGGTTCTCTTACGTGTGCTCCTTCAATTACAGGAGACCACAGCATGCAATGCGCACACAATAGGTAACTAATATAGGTGTAAACAGGATACAATTTAAAATCGAGAAAATAAACGTGGAAATTTGAAAAAAAACATTTCAATACTGAGCATTAAAATCTATTACAAAAAAAAAAATCTAACTAGATTATTAGAAATTTCATAATAAGATCACGTCAGAATAAAGAGTAATCTCTTTTAAGCCACGTCCATCAACCCTATATCAGACGGCGTGGGGAAGGCTGTCTTCAGCCGTCGCGCGTCGGAAGGGGAGGATTCCGCCTTTCATTTTTACCATCATACTATGCGATGTCACGCTAAGTGACGCAGTTTTGAATGAGGCCATTTTGTTAGGAATTGCGTGTTGTGTCGTGTTTGGGGGAACTGTTTATTTGTTGTTATGATGATTATTGTAGAGCTGATAAATCGATACATAATAAAAAATAAAGTCGCTTTTTTGTATGTATGACCTTTTAAACGAAGCAACGGTTTTTAATGCGGTTTTCATAAATATCTGTCTATTGATGTTATAAAAAATGGGTTATTAAAGAAGCTATTTGAAACAATACAGTATCATTTCTTATCCAATTAAATACGTTAGATACGTTGTGCATTTAATGCAGATCAAAATTCTCTTTTACAGTATATCATAAAAAAATATATTTTAGAAGATATCAGAGATTTAAATGAGGGCGTAGAGTGGTCATTCGGGCCGTACGTCCGTCCCCGGTGGCAGCGGCCGGCGCGAGCATTCCTGTGGGATAATTTTCGACATCCACGCAGGCGAAGCCGCGGGAAGAAGCTAGTGTAAGATATTTGAGACGAGAGGCACAAAAGAGTAACAAATAAAAGTTGAACCTTTGAAAAAGATTGAAAAAATATTATTGTTGTGTCTTCTCCAAAGAGGCATTTGTCTTTGAACGATTTTGGTAGTGAGACTTCAATGACACCTAAATATGTAAACTGCATTGCAAAGTTTTTAAACAATGCTAGTACTGGAAATTAAAATCCTCTAACTATACAATGCTTGCAGCCTCCACGAGGCATAATGAGGCGTTACACTCCGACACGTTATTCATTTACATGTCATCAGCATTCTCCCACGTTTGTGCTCAGAGTGCTTTTCAAACCACCACAAGCACGTCATTAAATAAAACCTACGCAGATAGGATTCATCCTCGTCCGCAAATAGAAAAGTATTTATAACCTATTTCTTTGTTTAACCTGTCTTATATTAACCTATATTTTGTAAATGCAAACGAAAAAATTCTGCAAAGAATAACATGAAAGTAAACAGATTATTTGTACAAGCTGACCAAAAACACCGAGATACAAGCCATATTTTGCCCACAAAATATGTAACCGGTCCCGCGAGTAAACTGAAATCATCCTGTACCGTAATAAATATACCAGGGCAACAGGAAATGTGAGAGGTAATTCTGCTCTTCAAGAAATTTTGTAGTTCCGGTAATGTTGGAATGTCGCCTGAAATATGAGGACGGTTGTGGAACCGTCCTCATATTTCAGGCGACATTCAGTCTTTTGATCTCGTTTCCATTCATATTTCTCAACTCTTAAACGTATGATTTATCAAGAACTAATTTTGAGTCTTAAATAGGGTTAACGATCCCTTGTACACCGAAGTTTCAAGAATATTGCAATTTGGAGATCTTGCCAATACACTATCAAGATTTTCATATCTGCTTATCGCTGTTCCCCGTTGCCTTATAAAAGCATTACATTTTTAAAGTACCTATGCCTGAATTTCAATTTATGACCGTCTACCAAATTATGTAGATCCTAACCATCGCCATCACTCACTGATGTTTACACTGTGCCTCCCTGTTTTACTAAAATGGCGACCTTTGCCACCCCTTGTCACGCCATGCCATGGAATTTTATTTGCAATTCCCTCGGTGCTATACCGATAGTACCGAGAGAATTGCAAATAAAATTTGCCGTATGAGGGTGGAGTACCGACTCCACCCTCATATTTATTGAGTGACAGGCCGACATTAAGTGATATTTAGACATTTTTAAAATAATGGTCTGAAATTGAATTGTGATTTCCGTTTCCCGTTCTTGTAACATCCTATAATAGACCAAGAGCTAAATGGACTTCACTCGCCGGGTCGGCCATCCCAATTACTACTTAATTTTTCTGCCAATTCAGATTCTCCTGATTAGATTTTTAATTGACTTGGCAACCATTGAAATACAATTATACAATCCTTATCTGAAACCGACTCTTACAAATAAACCGACAACTAACCCCAAAACATTTCGCTCCTAAATTAACGTCGAAACAAATCGACAGTGTAACGTGAAAATCCGTAACAGAATCAGTTTCAATTAGCGTGTTCAAACGTCGTGATTTAATGACGTATCTGCCCGGTCCGGAACGGCTCGTGACCCGGAGGCTGTCGACCGGACGTAACCCGTATCTCGCCGCCGATTCCCGGACGCACGTACGATCAATATTGCGTTAAATCTAGACAGGTAACGGCAAAGTTTGCATGCACTAAGGTGTTCGCTTGTGTTCATTTATCGAAAAATTGTTTCCGGGCGCGGTTACAGATGGTCATCGTCCATCTATCATTTGCTTTGTTAAAATGCCAGATTTCCAGAATCAAGTTCTAAAGTTTCTTCTTAAGAAAATATTATTGTGCGGTTGTACCTCACTTAAAAATTTCGTCGCGCAACTCTTATTTCGGAATCCGGGTGTTAAAATCCTGAAGTTCTATATAAATCATAACACAATGTTAGGTGACTTGAGATTTTGATTAAAATATTGTTCGTAGTGCCGTGTTAGCGTGATCAATTTGAAGTGCAGTTCGGAAGTCGTGAAGCGTGCATACAATATCGTCGTGAAATCTCTTGACTGAATGTGACTTGAGTGTACTTGAAGAAAGTGACAGTGTGTTGAATACCGTCTGGCAAGTAAGTACAATAGTATCCTTCTATTATATTATAAAGAGACCAGGAGAATGACGTCCAAAAAAAAAATTATCGTATCATCGTATCGTGGGGTATCCGAATCACCCCCCCCCCCCCCCCCAATGTTTGTTCCGCGACTTTTCATAGTTTTCAAGTTATGATTTTTTTGAGGAGTTCGTAAATTTCATGAAAGTTATGAAAATGTTGGTCTAAAGTGAAAAAATTACGTTTGGTGAATTACGTCTTAAAAAACTTTACGATACCACTGATATTACGACTAAAAAACTAATAACTCGAAAACTATGAAAAGTCGCGGAACATACATGGGGGTGATTCGGATATCCCATGATACGAAGGACCAACATATTTTTTTGGACGTCACTGTTGTGGCCACCCTGTATTAGTATACAACGTGACGTTTTTTTTTAACAAAAAAAAAAAAAAAGAGTGTTCGGGACGATCATTTCTATCCCGAACACTTTCTTTTGTCAGCGGTGACAAAAGCAGGCGCGCGGTGCAAAAGTTTGAATGTGTCCGAGATTGGAAAAGTTTACAGAGATTGTGGGAGGATGACTACCGTTTCTTATCATCCGCGTCTTGGGAATATCTTATTTAAATGCTAAGATAATCATAACTTATAATATTAGTGAGAATTCTGTGCTGTAGATAATGTTTAAAAGCCATTGATTGGTCCAAGTGTAATAATACCTCCATGACGGTTTTGTGCCATATTGTGAGCGGAAATTGTCAGCAATTACATGTATTTTCGGCGAAAGTTAATAAGTTTAAAAGCACGGTAAATAAATTGACCGCCGGTTCATTTATGTGAGTGTGTGGTTGGCGGAATGGCGGTGATAGTCATTGCGTGATGGCGCGATATCGCTTGTCTTTATACCTTTTATTAATTTTTCGGAATCTTTTTTTGTACCGCTGATGGCTCATTATAAACTCTCATAGTTATTTCGAATATTAACATCCATTTCTTAACCAATGAAAAGTTGCCATTTTGCAGAACATTTTACCGAAAGATTTACTTGTACAATACCCAACAGGATCTACATTGTGATCAACTGTAACAATCGATGAATTTTGCTTGTCTTCAGTTGTTGTTTTTTCTTTATTTTTTTTTATCATGCACACTTGTATTTCCACTTTAGATATTGGCAGAATAGTCGACATCGGCTTTGCTTGCATTTAATAAAAATAGAATAGAGTAGAACTTTATTCAATACTTGCCGAAGGTTTTGTCTCGAAAGTCAGCTTCTAAATTATAACTAGCCTATCGTGAAATTATGTCAACATCACATACTGCTGCCCCTATGCCAGCTCATTTGGGTAGCGCGCGGCATGTCTTCTTCTATACCTCTATTAGCCGTCATATTTTCAATCCATTCATCGCTTCTTTCTCACAGTAACACTGTTGTTACCACGTTCTGAACAGACTATGTCCCATTTGCTAACTGTCCTAACTGTCCGTTCAACTGCACCCAGGACTTGAAGTATCGGTATTTTTGGCAACCGTATCAGTATCGGTACTGTACCGGTAAGTACCAAACAAATATTTCCGTATTTTTGATTGAGAAAACAGATAAAACTAAAAGGATAGTTAATAGGCATTAGAAAAATAACTTGAAACTTTCAATAAAATTAACCTTTATAAAATTAACCATAGCTATTATTTTTAACCAATGGTTGAGTTAATAGTTCAATTTTGCCAACATTTTTATTTTTAACTAATTGTTGAGTTAACTACGGATAAAAAAACGGGCACTAAGCCAATTACGGCTAAGTTATCATCTGCACATAGTGTAATATGTAAAACACGCTGGAGTACAACAGGTAGGTACGTATATTATGATACAGTGGTACTGAACCCGTGGTAATTGATTCACAAAGTGTTGGCGTGCTGCCAACGCCCCTACTATGGCGTTTTTTAAAATGATTGCATGAATATTGTTGGTTATTTCTTTGTGCTTTTGCGGTTTTGGTGTATTGAGCGCTTTTTTTTTGCGCTGTTGGTCATGTAAATTCTGTGGGTTTTTGTTTAACATGCACAAGTTAAAGTTAAATAATATCGTCATTGGTCTTTTGACCAGGACCAAGGCTAGTTCTACCTTATCAATAACAAGTTTATTTTTCCATCTGGCTTTGTTGTTTCGCATCCTAAACCGTAAACCGTATACAGGTTTTCTGGAATATCGTTTTGAGTATTTTTTTTATTCCACTATACTGTGTACTTTCGTCCTCTCATCTTCATCTAAAAACTTGCCACGACGTGATTGAGAAAGAAACCTTCAGTTCAGTCCAGACATTCCAACTTATAAAACTAGCAGAATAATATTCTGAAACAACATCTTCCAACAAGGAGAAATTTTACTAAAAAACGACCTCACTCCTAGAAACTGGGGCACCAGTAAGTAATCTAGTTATGTTAAAAGTTAATCCAGTTTATTGAACGCGGGCTTAAAGTGCGGACTTTATTTTAGAATGGTTTTAATTTAATGTTATGGGAAGAGTTCTGTTAATTGTTCCCGTTGCTAGAGGATTTAAAAGAAGTTAGTGCGAAAGGGTATAAAAAAGGATTTCAGAAGCTGTGGTTCAAATAAAGTAAATCTGCCTGTACAAGGGTGAAATAAGTGTGACCAGGACTGACCGGGTCAGTCGGACCCTTGGTTGAAGTCTAATCTAGTGTCCGTTCATTTTCTGTCAAGTCTAATGTTACCTGTTGTGTTACGAAGTAGAAATGAAATAAGACTACGTTTTACATAAATAATAATTTATTATTCCAAAAAACTGTACATAACAGATTATTTTTTCCAGTGCAAAACAGTACCTTCTTAACTTTAGTGAAAAAAAAATCACTGTCCTGTTTTCTATACTAGTAGTAAAACTACCGTAGGAGACAAGGCCTTTCGTTTAAAATGAGACAGCGTATTCACAATGTATGTAAGCCGATGTGAAATTATAGATTTAGCTCTAAAAGCTTTGCGTGAACTAAAAAAAATCCGATAAGAAAATCTACTCACGAATGATGCTGCTAAATATATTGACGAATTATGGCAGAGGGGCACAGGGGTTATAATATCCTACGATGGGCTGACTAATTTGACTGTTGTAGTTTAAACAATTCGTTGACCTACAGAAAAACGTTACGCTCGGTTGACTTCAGTTACTGGGACGGGACACAATGCTTTTTTTCCCCTTCAGGTACAAGTGGACGAGTTTTTAATTATACAGCGGAAACCGTTATCCATAGCTTCTTCCTTCCTGTGATAAATAGTGAACTGAGTATTAAATGATAATTACGTGAGTTGATGTAGTAAGGTCTCGTTTGACCGATACGTTGATTTCGCGATTTGTCATCGTTCACAGGGCAAGGCACTAGTATGTGGGTAGTTAGAACCTGCGCTTTTGTAGTACCTTTGTCGTCATGTTTGTGTGGCACCGTTTTTTGAGTTCCTGGTGTATCAATATTTTTTGGACCACAGACAAAAAATATTGATACACCTGGCCTTTATGGGACTGGATTGCAGTTTGATTCCGGTCTGGTTAGCCCGACGCTTATGTTATAGGGGACGGTCTAGTCTGAACAAAGCGGCCATTTTTTTTTATAAAAGTCCCCTATTGTAAAGTAAACAATGAATCTGAAGTTATCTTACAGTTTGAATCGGTTATCGGATATGCTGTAGGTCCGAGCTACTCAACCGTGAAGGCACGACCATTCTGGGATATCTACGCAATAGTGAGTATCTTTTAATGAAAGAACGCACTATAGTCGTATTCAGTAGGTACTACTGTAATATAACTACTAACCACACCAGCGACTTCATCCGGGTGTGGGCTTTAATTTGCCGGAATGATAATCACCGCGTTCTCTAGGTCCTTGAGTTCCAGTTGACTCCAAGGAGCATTGGAAGCGTAGCAAACCGAGACAGAAACCCAATACCGATTATATTTGTGGTTTAGTGCACCACAAATATGCAGAATGTCAAGATGCTTTCTTTCCTAAAATAGGACAAGTTTTTAAATATTTATTCTAAACCGCCCAGTTTCAACATAACTAATTTGTTTCTTCAAATATTGAGCACACGACTCTTGGAAATGTCCGCATGTTTGACTGTTTGATCGATTTGACATAGAGTACGCTTTTGTGCGTCTGCGTGACTGATGCTCGTTTACCAGTCTAGTTAGGTACCAATCATTTGTGTGAGTGTGTGAATGGATACGGACGGGTGCTGCGATAACAGTGCATGTATTGCAAGTTAGTAGTGAACAAGTAACTGGTAGATGATGATTCAAGGATATTATTAATAAATAATAATGACGAAGAGATTTTTCTACAAGTAAAATAAAAGCCGGCTCTAAAGACCAATTATTTCGGTATGTCGCTCGCGTTCACCGTTAAAATCAAGTTGCCTGTAGTAAAATGAGGGTTGGATTATTGAAAGTATTAGTATTTTGTACAGGCTAACAATATACTTTAAGAATTAGCAAAGAGGAAAGAAAGTTATGGCCGTCTAAATTCCGCCAAAAACTCACGATTTTCCTTAAGAGCGTGTATACCTTATGAGTGGCAACGTCGCAATTTAGTGTCATATTTCGTGGTTTTCAATTTATATCATTTAATCGGAGCTATATTTTAAAAATCTGTTTAATTAACTTTGTAGAATTATATGAAAACTGTGTAAAAGGTAAGAAATCGTTGCTTTTACAGTTCTATTTATATGCAAATAATACATTGGAAACTTGCAGGGCGTTATTTTCATTGTAAAATAACTGTAAGCATTACAGTTACTTATTTTTTTAACACTTTCACGTAATTCTAAAACGTGAATTAAACAGATTTTTAAAATATAGCTCCGTTTAAATGATAAAAATTGAAAACCACGAAATATGACACTAAATTGCGACGTTGCCACTCATAAGGTATAAACGCTCTTAACCAACGGCCAAATAAAAAATGCCTACGCCATGCGACAGACACACCGATGAAAGTTAAAGCGTGTTTGACAGATGAACAATGAGCGAGCGACGTGGAAGGGACCCATTGTCGACCATTGTGTGGTAATGTGGGGAAACCTGGCGCTTGGGCACCAATCAACATGGATTATACTGCCATTGATGAACTACGTGAGTTTTCGATGTTCATTTTGTATGTTGATTTCGATATTTTTTATGGTTGGCAGTCACTGTATGTCTATGCAGAATAAGCTTTTAGAACTCAAATTGTCCGTGTGTATGACATTATTCTTTTGCGTATATGCAACATTAAAGTAAAACATTTAGCTCCAGTTTCCAAAAAAGTCATGATCATAGTTGGTCCTTCCTTATTCTTTTTAACAATATTGGAGTCGTGACCCTTCTTACCCCTGGGATTACTGTCACATCTGTTTATCTCCAACAAATAACTCTGTAGAGATGGGTCAGTGGTGCATTCGAGTAACCATTAAAAGGGAACAAAGAAGTCGTTTGTGTGTGCTCACCCTATCGTCTGGCTCTCTGTCTGTGTCTGGCTGGCCACTAATCTTGCATCTTTTTACTCCCCTTTTATTTTGGTAATTGTTTTGGTCTTAGGGTACGGCAACAACTGGTTAAAGAACCGTCGCGGTTTTGCGGTTGCTTTTACTAATTGATTTTAGTGCTATGTTCAGTTTATTTTGTAGTATTTTGTATATTTGAGTCATTGTCATCCTCGTGCCGTTATGGCAATTTATTAGCGGTTGGCGTAGCATGGCTTCGTCTTCCTCACAACTCTATTAGCCGCCATCTTAGTACTTAGAGTAACCTTATTTGTAGCTTTAACATCATTCACATCATCATAATTTCAGCCGAGACATCCACTGCGTGTGTTTCAAGCTCAATAGAATAACGAATTGTGTCAGTAAAAGCTTACCATAATATTTTACACCATTCACTAACGGTCCACGGATGTTCGCGGATCTCCAGCTACATGTGGGTCTATCCTAACAACAACAACCGGTTCAGTAAGTTTCGGGACAAGCTCGTATTTTACACGCTGTCTGAGACTCGCAACTTTGATTATATGAGTAGATTGTAAGCGATTTTATGTGCTTAATTTGTAAAGATATATCTGACTGTATAGTTACAATTCTATGGAGACACGGCTAATTTTGTTTAGTCATGGGGTGTTTTATTTGTTTTGCTGTACTTATTTTCTGAGAGTTGTCGCAATTTGTATGAAAGATTGGTCTTTGGGACATTTTTGGAGCCAAATGCAAGGGGTGCTATTGTAAAAGGGTTATCCTATTTTGATAAGTGTTTATTTTGGATTAACACAAATAAGCGAGAATTTTTGGCAGTCGTAATGTTCCTTGACTCAATTTGAGGGTTTTGTTTTCCAGTCGGGCATAATATGGGCCTTGCCAACGCATTAATGCAACAAAATATAATTAAAATCAATGAACACAAGTTTGAGTCCAGCAGTGCTATTCTGTAACCAACTCACCGTGAAAACGTAGGTGAAGTGAGCTTGAAGTGAGCTGTCAACAGTGTCAATCCCTAGTATCACGTGGAATGAAAGCTCACTTCACCTAAGTTTTCACGGTGATATTGTTACAGAATAGATCGGCTGTAACGTCCTGACTGATATGCAAAAATTCTACAATAATTTGTACAAATCAACACACATTATTAGATCAAAAGCTCATATGGTCAAATGAGGCGCTGGACTAACTGGCAGACAGACACGTAAAAATTCCGCCTCGACGCGCTTTATATTAAAACATCTCACATATCCAAGTACCCAAACACTTCTCGTATAATAGCCACTTTCTGGCACTTAATAACACTACAAGTCTACAACTCATAGTTTTTCTACCATACAACTGGTTCCTGCAACGTGATTGCTGTGCGAGCGGTCGTTGACCCCCGTGACGTCACGCCTAACTGTGCAGGCCCTGGCGTGTACTTTGATAATAGCTAGTAGTACAAAGTACCTAGTTTGTATGTGATGTGTTCGTAGAATGGCGAAACTAAAAGGGTAATGATATGTGGTTTGACATCCATCCATAGTTCCCATGTACGGGTATGTCAGTAGGCGCCTCTGTCATGCCTTATTATGCGAATTGAGACTCATTTTGAAGAATGAAATAGCTCTCAGATTGTCAGACGGGAGTGCCACTTGCAAGAGATAGGTTACGAATTTTGAGACATGTGTCACCTGCAAATCCTGCAATTTGTAACTAAGTAAAGTAGTTCTTATTGTTAATAACCAAGATACATCGTTTTCTATAGGTAACTGGTGGGCCATTTGATAAGTAGCAAGCAGCCGTTAAGTATCAAACCAGATAAGATATTTTCAATTGCTTTAGCCATCACAAAGTACAGGTATTTCAAAATGTTTATACTGTAAACAACTGCACTGACTATAAATTAATTTTTCAGTGGTTTTTGTTCTTATTCTATCTTTGTTAGCACAGTTTCGCCAAATTCTGTTTATTTTGCGGGATGAATAGAATTGGGTCGTTTTATTTACCCCGCGGTCAATAGTACTTGTAGGTAGGTTAGATTCGTAGAAGGCACGGGCATAGGGACGTGGTCCTACTTGCCTCTGTCAAGAATAGAATACTGTATATTATGTGTATTCTGAGTTGAGCGGCAAGATTACTGACAAATGCGTGCACTGACTGGACAGGTCCGCTCAATCTGTATGGTTTTTCCTCAAAAGGCCGTTTCATACACCAATCTACATGGTCTTCGTATGATCTGACCAAGATTATGTCTGGACTTTAAAAGAGATTGTGACCTCTGAGTTTGTTTCGGCCTTTCTTCTCAGAGTAGTCAGATAGGAAACGCCGACCTCATCTAGTTTTTAAAATATGATTGACGTGTAAAAGTGTTTGTACACACCTACTTACAGAAATAAAATCATTTATTGTCATAGATTGGAGAGAATAGTGAAGGAAGAGACTGATGTCTATTTTGAGCGAAATACTTCAACGCATCTGGGCGATCAAGAGCTTATGTTCGTAATTTACAAATTAGCATATCTCATTATACCATAAACTATTTACCTCTTCATAATATTAGTGTAGATAGAAAACAAACTCCAAGAGCATTGACATATTTTAATTTAAGCCGAGGAAATTCCACCTAAGTCCTCAGTCAAACCGCAAGTGGGTCGAATTACTCTTTGACGACTTCCAGTCTACGTTTTTCCGTCCGCGAAAACTAGGTTAAAAGTGTAAAGCCATAAAACTAGCAATTTAAAACTAATTTACACGTAATACTCTATTAGTATTCCTCCATTATTATGCAGTGCTAGTAGAAAAAACTCTCATTTCGTGGAACCCACGTCCATTCTCATAAACACGCGGCCGCATTGTTTATGCATTTAATCAGCGCACATTGTCATGCAAACGTGTGCGTGATCCTGCGCGATTGTGCGCTAATATTCTATATCAAATGCTGGCTGAGCGCGTCGTGTAAAGCTATGCGGTGTTGATGGTATGCGGTGTTGATGGTAAACTTGTGGAAAATTGAAAATGATATGCTTTGTAGCTGCTTCATAGTAAACGCGAATACTGCTTGCTTACAAAAAGTACGGTTCAGGTAGATGAGCAAATTGAGCAAGAAATCCACTATGTCGATGCCATGTGATACTAAGTTACGTACGTGAACGGGCGCCTTCGGCGTCGCCGTCGGTTGAGACTGATCATCTCTTAACTGCCAACATTTTCAGTCTTATATTTTTAAATTCTTCTTATTTTTTTTTACATTGTTTTCACATATAGAAGCAACAAGAATAATGTACCCAGGATTTTGTAATATCTTAATTTCAAAGAGTGTCCTTGGAGTTTCTTGCCCGTTCTTCGCCATAGAGATCTACGTTTTAGAATGGACAACTAGCTTGAAATAAATGCTTTTAGTTTGAGTTTGAGCTATTTACTTGAGGCAGTTAGTATCCTTCGAAAACAGGCAAGACAAAGAACGCGAAGAAAGAAACGCTGCGCTGGCGTGATGACTTAAAGGCGTTTATGGGAGAAGATTGTCCGGAGAAGGTAACACAAGGAACAGTGGACAGCTGTGGGGAGACCTTTGCTCAGCCGTGGGAACATAAAGAATGAAAAAAAAAAACCGCTTCTAGAGAAAATTCTAAGTACCTAGATGCAATAAGGCCCGTTGCCCACAACTTATTAGGTATGCTCATATAACACGTTTGTAAACTAAGCTAACAATAGTTTTAGATTCCAAAATCAAGACCGGTGTTTGAATCTAAGTAAGTCAATCCGTTACTTCAATTTTATTGTAAGTATCATCTAGCCTTTCATCCACTTCTGATCATAAGCTCCAACATAACAAGAATCTCACATCGAATTTATTTCTAGACATTTTACAACTAGCACATTTGTTTCTGGACCTAGTGTGCAACACATGTCCGCAATTTGTCACCAGCCACAATGTCTAAACGACCGAAGACTTCATTCTGTGTAGTTTCTCACGCTCATAACAAAATCATCAGCGTGTATTGTCCCGGGAACTGTGGCTATGACATCATTATTTTCATGTTGGACGTTATTAGCAGACTGTAGTCTGTTATCATTGTTAATTAAGTCACCTTGACCGTGTCTTGACTTTCTGTGGTGTGTAATTCCTTGAAAGAGTCATATTGTTTCCCACATAACAGAGATCGTTTCAATAGGTTTGCTTTTACCGAATGTTACAAAACTTTTGAAGGACGTACATTCGTGTCATCCAATATTTATTAATGAAGGCCTAGGAGGACGTAAGAGCCAAGGGCACATTATGTCACTCCATGAACCCTATTATAATTAATCAAATATTATAAGACCAGCCATAGGACTGGTTTACCGGTTAATGGAAATCGGCTCACCTGTTTTTTTTTTGGGCGGGAAATCGTCAAATAACTTCTCCACTCTGGGTGGACGTACATCCGTGCTCCATCAGTTGACTGTGCCAGGGGCCACGGTAACCCTTTCGGACTTTCCCGTGACCCTGACAGGCATCGGTCCTAACGGACCCCATCATTGGTGCCGAAATTTCTTTGAGGCGCGCCTGGAACACGCGTCGTCAAGCCGGGCCACCTATTGCTACCTACGGTGGCCGGGAATCGGCCTGGGATTCCCAACGCCCAGGACGTCTCCTGCGGCGGCTAGGGGCGTGAGGGCACGAATTTTGTCTCCCTCTCACGCGTTCCGCCTCCTCCTTCGCGAGCATTACTGCTTCACAGAAGGAGGTGACGGCTTCTCATGCCCTCTCGTTCCGTACCACGGTCTGGACCAGGACCGGACGCGAGAGATCGCCACCGCCGATGGCCTCCACTAGGACAGCGGTGCTCCGCCCAAGCCTGGTTGACCTCCACCGTATGCTCCACCGTGTCCTCCGGGCGATCCACACAATGGTGACACCCGGGCGTTTCCTCCCGCCTTATCCGGAACAGGAACCTCCCGAAGCAACCATGTCCGGTGAGGACCTGCGTCAGGCGGAAGGTGAGGACGCTGTGGCGCCTCTCTAGCTACTCCTCAAAGAGGGGACTTATCGCCTCAATTGTGGCGTCCCCAGCACTGGGTTGGGACAGTCGCACTTTCCATGTCGCCATGAGATTTCGTCGGAGCTCTGTCCGCCGTGACGTGATTTCTCGCGCCAGCGGATTTACGTCATGGCGTTTCGCCTACTCGCGCTCCTCCCATATGTGCGCTAGGACTTTAGCCTCCAGATCCCATGGTGGCAATCCGACAAGGCTCGCCGCCTCACCGGAGACCGTACGGTATCCCCGGACCGGCCGGGTGGCCATGACCCTTTGGGACGCGTTCAACCGGTGGACTGGCCGCCGCCTCAAGTAACGCACCACACCGGTTTTCCAGTCTGGGAACCAAACATCAGAAATGCTTCACGAAGTTCCACCGGCTGTCGAGGACGAGTCCCAGGTCATCGTCAACTCGACGCCGATGTGAACCCCTCCTACCGTTATTTGAAAACCCGACGGTGGCGCATTCCGAGGACAAGAAAACACAAGGCGTTGGACTTGTACAGGGCCACCTCGAGTCCTAATTGCCGGCTCCTCTCGACGTCGCTACCCCGCGTGTCGCTAATTCGGCCGCCGCCTGGTGCGACCTCTCCTGCGGCAGGACCAACGTAACCAGCCTGACGGCGCTAGGGAGGTTGGCGCGCAGCACCCAGTCGTATCCGATATCCCACAGATGCGGCCTCAGGACCGATCCCTGTGGGACATCGCACGACATCTCTCGCCGGTTCCATTCTCCCTGGATAGCCCTGTACGTCAAATAGGCCTCGACCACACGACAGAGGTATCACCGGAATGCCTCCCTGATGCAATTCCAGGGCAGGGTATTGAAGGCATTGTCGATGTCACGACACCGGGCCACAGCATTCCCTGTCGTAAGAGGGCCCGTACTCGCATGATGGCGTCCACCAGAGAGCGCCTCCTGCGGAAACCAAACTGGCTCTCCGCCAAATCCGGCCCCACCCGCACCAGCCGCCCGACGAGGCGGTCTGCAATGACTTTCAAAGAGCTTGCCCACCTCGTCGAGCAGCACGATGGGCCGCAGAGCGCCCCAATTTCTTAATGAGGACCAGTTTCCCCGTCTTCCAACGAAGTGGGAACTAGCCCCTCTCCAAGCATGCGCTTAGGAGCCCCCTTAGTCGAGGCCCAAGAGCCTCCAAGGCCAGGACACAGGCTTTCCCAGGTAACCCGTCAGCTTACGTACCGCCACTCTCAGCTCCACCACAGTTATCGGCTCACCCCTATAACATGGATCTTGAACATTACTGGCGAAATGTAAGTGTACAGTACACCTCTGCCTATCCCTTCGGGGGGCGTAGGTATAGGTAGGTAGGCGTGGTATTAATGTAACTTGTAAGTCCATAGTGATTACCTACACAATAGACACTAATCTATGCTAGACATGGAGTGACTGCAGACCCTAATTATAACTAAATAGGCAATCTGTATTCTGTGAGGTGTAGAATTTATTATTATAATGAATGGCTACATAGAAGTGTCAACAGAAGCTGTGTTGACAGTAGACTCGTTATTAAAACCTCGTGGTTTCTCATTAGGATTCTCTGAAGTGATGTTCTTGTGCCAGACATTCTTGGTAATAAACTGTCTGGACATCAATGCATAGCAGAGATACTATGCTTATTTTGACTTGTATTACGCGACACCTAAATAAATGCCTAAATTTTATTGCACTGTTGGATTTTCAACGGTCGGCTCAGCCCCGACAGTAAAAAATCCAACAGCGCGCTTTTATTTAGCCTTCCGGTAGGTATTGCCTAGTGTTACTGAAAATTGGCTTATATATAGTTTAATAATACTGCAGGGGAAAGGTCATTCTTCCCCATTTTCATTTGTTCCTACGTATAGCCACCTGGGACCAAACCATTTGATAGGAATTCAGAATATCCCATCGCTTTTATTTTACCAAATTTAATTTCGGAGTTTCGTTCGAGCGCCCTTTAAACAACACTTCAAACGTATGCATCCGACTTTATTAAACTTTTCCAATCTCCTAGCAAAATAAACAAAACTGGGTCAGTGCGTGAAATCCTTCCAATATTCTTTTACTGTTGATATTCTATATGAAGTTGAGGCGTGCCTACAAATAGTGCTAAAGCGAGCTCCTGAGAGTAAACAGGCGATCCCAAACAAAAATGTCACGATTGCGCGCCGCGCCCTCGCGGTCGGGTCATAACCATGGTTGCTACCGAGGACAAATGGGTTATTTAACTGTAGTTGGCATTATACCCTCGGTTTTCCTAACCTATTATTTTAGATAAATGAGGATAATGGCTTTGTGGTGTTCGGTGTTTGGTCCTTCGGGATCTGGCTCAAAGGACCATTTGCCTGTTGGTGAACATTTCGTTGTAGCTGAGGTAACCACGGGATTTAATCGATGGAAACGCGACTATTATAAGCTCTTGTTCTTTGCCTTTCCTTAAGATGCTTTGACCATTCGTGCTGCTATTTGAGCATGGTTTTGCAAAGGACCATCCTTTGAGACGCTTAGTGGAGAACACCATGGTAAGTGGTGATCATTTGGACTCTTTGATTTGGACATCTAGAACAGACTAGAAAGGTTGCTAAGTTAAGCGAAGCATTTTTTCATTTTCTCCCAAAAGAATCGCCTGAAATGGAATAAAGTTTAAAGAAATAAATTATGTTTTTCATGGTGTGTTCGCCAGCCCTGTGTGTAGTGTTAATTAATAATCACATGTAGGTTGCTTAGGTCATATTAGGTAAATGAATTATTTGGGTGGCGTGCCCAAGGCCGGCCGGACAAATGCGACGCACTCGCGATATTAAACTTATGCGTTAATTGTATTATAATTTTATGTCACACCTACATGTTTCGGTTGTGGTGAGGTCTGTTACGTAGATAGAGATAATTTTCATGCGATATCCAAAGTGAGAAGTCATACCATTTTATTCAGATTAATTGAGCATAGCGTTTTCAATTACATTAGGGGAAGATTTTGTTAGACCGTTATTGGTATTTTCATACAAAGTGGACTATAGATGATTGTTTTTTTAATGATTGCCAGATACTTCATCTTGTGGCCTGAACCAATGGTCTAGATTCTTATTTCAGCCAGTACCTGCACCAGTAAATATTATGTCCTGGGCTCCTCAGCAGTACGTGTGTTGGCACCGTTCTACAACAATGTGCTTACAAGAAGCCTGAAAGCCTTCAGAAATACTAAATTCAAATTCAATTGTCTCGGAAAGCACGTTAAACCGTTGGTCCCGGCTGTCATTTGTGGATCTTTGATAGTCGTTACGGGTCGTCAGACGCCTGAGTCTGACAACCAGTCTTACCAAGGGGTATCGTATTACTCAGTAACTGGATTGTGGAGATCAGATAGGCAGTCGCTCCATGTAAAATACTGGTATTCATCTGCATCCAGTTAGACTGTCAAAGTCAAACCATTTATTTCAAATAGGCACTTTTGAACATCAACATTTACATTATTATAGAAATTATCATAGAATTGATTCTAGTCGCCCCTTCCAAAAGGTAGTTTCGTATTGAGAAGAATGGGCAAGAAACTCCACCGTTACTCTTTTAAAATGTGTTACAATATTTTGTATAAGTACCTTAATTATATATGAAGACGATGCACCTATAATAAAATTACCCTACCACAATAGGTAAAATAATTAAAAAATGTAGCAATGACAAGTAATTATATGCTAAATACCATGGTGCTCACATATTTACACACATTGTAAAAGTAGGTATACGATTTTCCAAATTATTTAAACAAGTAATATGTCAGTGTGTGCGTTAAAGTAACTGGAAGCCGATCCTAACATAGTTGGGAAAAGGCAGGCAGATGATGACTGGTGTTGTTGTACTAGATGTTATATTGTAAGCAGTTCAATGTACAATACAAATAATCGGTCTCAAACAGGAAAATAGCTAGATTTACACGCTAAATTGCTGCTAATTGCAAGACAACATTTTCACAAAAACAAAGTTGCATTGGTGTGTGTTTCAGTCATATTTATTTGGGGCGACCAGGTTTTTCGTTCTATATATTTCTCAATTCGTATTTCAGACAAAGTAAACGAATTAAAGTAATAAAGAACAAACAGTTATCCCAAACAAAACGGTTCTGAATAACAGCACCATTTGCCAACATTCCGCTTTCCTCGATTCCGTGATCAATCTTCGCGTGCAGCCACAACGCCCACAACTCTTCAATTTCACAATAATGGTGTAAACTCCCAAGTTTTAGGGTGCCTCGCCTCCACCAAAACGAACAAATAAAATTTCGTTTTAAATTCCAACTTTGTTCCCGATGAGGGAAATCAATGGTTTGATGCGTTTTATGTGTTCCTCGGAATTGTGAACTGCGTCCGTGTTTGAATTTATTTTGTGAGTTTCGTATTAAAGAAGCTTTTTAACTTTAAAATTCAAGAGAATTGAGGTTTTGGGAATCTTATTCTGGTGGAAGGAGCAACATACGAATAAAAACTACTTTACCAACTCTGCATTTTCCTGGCATATTGCCATGATCGGCTTTACTTATATATATACTCACTGATTGTTAGGTCATTAGGACCCCTCTCATCTATTAGGCCCTGATTGTCCCATTGTTGATCAATCGACCACGCTCCTCTGTTAGTTGCCTCTTTTCGCTTGTGATTACAGTTATTTGAAAGCGTCAAATTTATCTTCAATATCCTCGTCTCCTCCTCCTCCTCCTCGTTTCTTTATTAACAGTAATTCTGTTGCTATCTTAGCTGACTGGCTTGCATATGGCTTAATATCCGTTGTTCATGGTAATTTGGTAAGATTTATGAACATTTCTTAATTCATACGGAGGATACGAAAGACTAGCTCTAAGGACTGTAAAAGTATTTTTCACTACTCATACTCGGAAAGTAGGTCTGCAGTTGCCTGAGGAGCGGGTTGAAAGTTATACTTTTCAGCCCTAGCAAAATCGCTTTTAACTGACACCTGTCAAATTATTAAAAAGAAACTAGTTCTATTTTCACATTTCTATTGAACCATGTTCCAACTTCCTATACAGCCACTCAATTACAGCGCGATGTAAAATTTAAATAACATAAAGTTAAGTAATAATTAAAGAATATATTTTTTAAATGACTATTATAATTCACTTTCAACTATTTCTTTAAAATAACATAGATTTGGGCAAAATGTTTAACATTTTTTTAGTGATGGAAATGAAAAATAATGGCTGCATAGTTAGTAGCCAGCCACAGAAAAAAAAAAACATGCGGGAAAGCGGACATCCGATCTTCATTTGTTTATTCGAGTTGTAGGGTTTTGTTTAACTTCCGTATAGCAGAGATTTGTATTAACACAATGAGTTCATCAGATATGGATTTAGCGCCTGATTTCATAAGAGAAAAGGCTCAATTTTTCTTTAGCTAATTCATGTTTTTATTTTTACTTTCCTTGTATTCGTAATGAAAAGCACAGTGTTTACCTCGGGTTACAGACTTATTTACTCCCTCGAACTATTAGCGCCGTCGCTACGCTCGGGCGCCAAACCCCGTCTCGCGACTAAATAAGTTACTTTCACCCCTAGAGTAAAAATGTACTATTTCATGTCTTTCTTTAGATTTTGTCGAAAACAAATAATTAGCATGTGATGATTATTATTTTAAGAAGATAAACAAACAGATACATTTAGTCCTCTCCCCATATCTCAGTCCACACTCCCCTCTATTTGCCGACAGGCGTCAGGCGTCTGTCAACAGCTCTGCCTACCCCACAGTGTCGGACGCGTGAATAATATATTCGCGACCGACCGTCTGCCTGTCTGTTGGTGTTCATCGATCCAGACCGAATGTGTAGACCAAAGGATTAGGAATGAGATATTTTTGGTACGGAAAGGATTTTTGTAATTCGAACTTTGTATTGAGCAATTGTTATGTCAGGAATATGGTCGAATTTTGTGTGGTCAGGCCATTTCCGTATCTAAAGACCAATGAGATAACTTAGGCCTGTTACCAAGTTTTCTTTAGAAGCAACATAACATCACGCCTGTACACCCCGAAGCTTAGGCAGAGGTGTACCTATGGTACTCCCACATTTCGCCAATTATTATGTTTAAGTACCATGTAATACGAAGTGAGGCTATTGTCATCAACCGGGCACAAATCCACACTCCGGACTCTTTAGAAGTAGTATCATTAAATAGCTTTTCATATTCACTCAACATCTTTGCATACTACGTCAGGAAAATTATTGAGATTAAAATAAAATACCCTATTTCTTTGAAAGCTTCTAACGTTTAATTAAAAAACGTATATTATACGGATTCAGTTTCCAGTCATCTTCCTTTTAAGCTCGATGCTCAGATATTAAACGGTCTGGAACTAAACTATTAGCTCTTTCACTAGAAATAGAATTGAGACAGGAGCTAAGATGCTAAAGCTAGACATGAAATGCGAATGATATTGAGTCCAGCATGGACTGTCTGACGCGCCATGTTGTGGAAAGCCTTCGTATATGGGTGATTTGAATAAGTTCAATAGTTTCTGAAGATATCTTATATTCTGCTCTAGTCGGGAATATGGGCCTGTTTATGTTCTAGTTTAAATTTATCGTGTTTGGTACGTGACTGGAATTCTATTATTAAGTCACGTTTGCTTTTGCTAGGATAATTATGATGATTTAAGTTGTTAGTGTTATCCCAAGTTCCAGATGGAACTCCTCTCCTCTCTGGCTATTGTTGGGAAGCAACGCGGAGTTAAGAAGGAATTGTGGTTCCGTGTGTGGTTAGTGATTATGCCATTCATTACACATGATTTAAAGCTCTACGATTGGAAACATTTGTCGTGTTCATAAATTAGCTAAAACCTAGGGATCAGCATGATTTGTTTGCTACCACATCTTCCATCAGTATTCTACAAACACACACGTTCAAAGCAATCGTAAATCACAACGACTCGTAACCGCGCGTAACCATCGGTTATAATTTACTGCTTGGGCGATATACGGACCGTACCCGATGGATATCTCGAGGAACCCAGCTGAAGTGCCGATGTGTTGTCGTGTATTTTTGGGTTTAACTACGAAGTTACGCATCTTGAAAATGTTGTGATACTAGAGGTGGATATAGAAGCTTCAAAAGGTTTAGAATGTAATGTCGACATGGCTGCAGAAGCAATTCGACTTAGCTGTGATATACACACTATGCACATGATTACTGAATGATTTAAGTGTTCCAACTTGCTAGACCGTACAGGAATAACATTTTGATAAACAGCACAAACCTTACAAGAAAGGAGTAGAAGAGAAGTAGCTCTGGAAAGAACGGCGAAAAGGGCACTACGTGATAATGATGATGATTAAGAATGCAAAATTAATTTACCAGAATATGTTGTCTTCCTAGAGGAATTAGGACGAAAACCACTTGGTGATATCGGATTTGAACATGAAAAATATCTGGACCTAAAATACCACTGGTTTCTTATCCAATACCTACATTACTCAACGATAAATCATAGATGAATCATACAATAAAATGTTGTTTCAATAATATTTTTGTGTTACTGAGTTACGAGGATGATGGCACAAGCGCACGTGTCGGGTGATTCAGTGCGTTAGTTGTAAATAATATAAACACATATATTTATAGCGTTTATAAATAATCAGATCACTATGAAGGTACCTACCTCTATGTATAGACATTTCATGGTGGACTATTTGTGTCCCTAACAATTTGATGGTATAGGGTTTCCCTTTTGCCCTTAGCGTGATAGGTTCAAGTTCAAGTAAGTATATGTTGAGTCATATTTTCTGAGCTATGAACTATTGGTGAAAAAGTTGATTAAATTATCCTATCTAGATAGCACATGAAAGGTTACAAACCTTAAAATTACAAAAAATGTAGTTGGTTTATTCTTTTGGAAACAACGATGCCACAGATGATCAGTCTGCAAACTTTTGTACCATTTCCATGTTTGCGTTGGCAGTTGAAAAGTGGATTTCCAATAGTATGTTGCGTTCATCACCATTCATTCCACCTTAAACCAATAAATCCTTTCCAGCTAACTCACAATCTAAGAATAGTACCGAAGGGCAGACTACAATAAATTGTTTTAGTCCACAAACAAAGTGTTTAAAATTCCAACCGTTAAGTTGCCAATCTCAATATAGTTGTAGACTCTTATGGGCGACGGGCTCAGTAAATTAACTAATAAAACAGCTAAGTGGATGACGCCATGCGGCCTCTCAGACCTATCCTGGAGCGCTGAGATTTTTGTATGGAGAGCTTGGATGCATATTTGGTCCTTCGAATCTCAGTCGTCGATTTTGTGAGCCGCTCCGGGGGTAAAAGTCGTGGACAATCATTGCCGTCTTATGTCGTGTTCTCAAATGAATTTCATCTGCCAAATTAGCTAGCTGCTCAAGGGGAATCAAGCGTTGAACGGAAAATGGTGTCTTTCGACGGACATGATTTCTATTGTTGGTTTTAGGGTCGTTTACCATTAATATATCAGTAGAAAAGTGATCATTATTTGAATCGGGTTAGCACAACCCTTTGCCATAATTCCTTTTCCTTTACATTCCGCCCCTCGTCTATATTTATCACTCTCTCGTTTTGCTCCCTTCTATGCGTAAAGATGGTAATCGCCTACGATTGAAGCTGTAGTGAATAAAGCAGATAGGTTAATGTTCTTATTTGTCTCAACCTTGTATTGGGTGGGTGTGCAGTTCCGTTATTTTATTGATTTGTGCTCCATCTTCATCGTACACAGTGACTGTATAGCTAATTGATCAAGGACCGAAGGTATTAGAATAGGAGGTAAGGTATTTTTTCTGCCGTCACTATGCATGGCAGGAGAGCTAGTCATCACAGAGTCAGCTTTTACGCTCTTAATCACCGGCAGCATGCCAAACGTGGTGACCAATAAGACTAAAAGTTCGATGACTTTCTCCATCTTTAGAAGTGGCCCATGCATGAGCCATGTTTGGCATTAGACGACTGTAGCTCGTAAACCGTATGATCAATTGTCATGTTGATACTCTTAACACAAATATTTACCGAAATAAACTTCCAAAATATGACATAATATTTACAACTAACTTGTGTACGAAATATCTTGCTTTTCATAGCAAGTTACAATGAATATTCGCGGGTTTTACAAAGTAGGTCTACGCAGTTGTTCTTGAGGTCATCGCCCTCGGCGTCTGGTTTTGGTACTTAACTAAGTACATTTGTGTTACTACATGAGGAAGTTGTAATCTTGTAATACGTTATGGCGGTTCATCTGTCGAGAGAGGAGAGTAGGTTTTGCTCTAAATAAAGATTTAAATTACATTGTTCTAGTTTAGAGTACTTTTATTGTTCATTATTTCTGCTGGGTAGTAAAGGCACCAACCAGGTTCGTTCTACCATCTATATTCTTTAGCAGGGTTTCTATTATGAATATTTAATTGAATTAAAATCTGATATGGGCACTATTGATCGCTTTCAGCGATAAGGCCACCTATCGTTTCATTGGTACTACCCTTATTAACATTATAATCGTATCGGGTTTTACGTATGGTGTTCCATAAAGCACATTTGCATAGCATTCATCATTTATTCTTCAGAAATACCCATAACTTAATTAAAATCACTGCCCTTTCGAACAAATTAAGTTCCCATGTCCCCTTCACTCAACCATCTCAATTCTAAGTTCAACCAGCTTCCCAATATACCGACAACTTCACCTAACTCCATTACCCTGTCCTAATAGAGTTTCTCAAGTGCAGACTGCCAGTTACCCGCACTATTGTCACTTTAATTAGGTGAAGCGCCGTCTAGTCTAGTTAAATCTATCTAGCAAGGGTAAATGAGATCGCTGGTTAGTCCCAATGAGATCTAGATCGGAAGCTGTGGCTTTTATTGTTCATTAGAGAGTCTATTTAAACCGTTTCTCTGTTGATTACTGGGGTTTGCTTTTGTTTTGTGTTAACTAGTAGTGGTACTGGCTCTGTTTGTGTATTGTGTTCTTGGTTTTCTGGATTAGAATGTTCCCTAATGTGTTACCTCAATATAGATTCTGCTTGAGTAGCAATTATTATCTAGATCTTTTCACTTGTATGTCGTGAATGTTTCCAATCTTTCGCATTATTTTGAGATTTATTATTAAGATCTCCACGTCGAATAGTCCATTGCTCCAGCATAGCTTTCTCTAAAGATACTGAGTTGATTATTTTTCTCATCACTCTGGACAAGCGTGGTTTTTACTTCATGACTCTCTCCTTCCTCTTCGTCCGTAATTGTGACATGGTCTTCACTATTACTGATGCTGTTAAAAAATTAGTTATCAAATGGAAAACTAACTAAACATACTTGATTGATAATAATTATTCCTGCCATCAAACTCTTATGTCACAGTACCTTCGGCTCCTGTATGCCAATTGACCTTAGCACAGAATATATTATGCTAATATAAAGCGCCACCTGACTCATTCCGTAGGGTCGGTTAAAGTTTCTATTGTGCTGAATTAGCATGGCAGCCGTCATGATGTCACGTCATTGTGGACGGTCAGGGGCTGGCATTGATTTATTATAAGTGTTCAGCTTATATTGTTAAGATGAAGGTCATTGGTAAAGGTGTTGGTGGTTTATAGCTTGTGTAGGTATGCGGGGTGAGTGAAATTATTGTGAGATTTGTGTGACACTGCAGTGACCCCAGTTGTGCATGTATGTAAACTGAAAGCTTAGCCTTAAGGCACCTCACTCAGTAATATTGGTGGAGGTAGCCTACATCCTGCACAGCCACAAGGAAAGACTAGACTTGGAATACGAATTTGGACATAGATACTCGTTTTCGTTTCCTTGCTTATCATATATTGGCCATGTTATTGACTTATGCAAACTACGCATTAAATAAACATAGCGCTCTATTTACCCTTGCAAATGAAATATATTAGCAATTTAAACGGTTTTTCTTATCTACGAGCCGTTTTCGCCTTACGGAGTCTTTGTAAATTCGATAGAATTTACACTAATCTCGAGCTGCGGGCTTTACCGAGCAATTTGCTAGAGGCCTAATGGCCAAAACTTGACTCTGATAGGTCCAGTTTATTGGCATAAGGTATATCGTGTTCTTGAATTCACAAGCATGAAACTGTAGAACTTTACACCCGAGGAAGTTCTGGAATTATAGTATAAATCATGGCGAAAAATGCATTACCAACTAAATACATACACAGCATTAACTCACAATGTTTCGAATGATCTCGCATGTACCTAAATTATTAGGAAATCGCGGCACTATTACGTAGCGGTATAATTGAACTACACCTTCTTAAAATATCTCCAAACCAAATAAAGATTGAAGTAAAAGTTTCGAGCAGCACAAGAGAGCACAGTTGCTCGTTGTCGCTCAATTAGCAAGCGAACTGTACGGACTTTGTCAGTTTTGAGCCCTGGGGGCACGTGGAAACTTATTTGGATAATAATTAGTAAGTTTATGTGGTTCTCGGCTAAGAATATACCTCTATTTAAGGCTTCAATGCGTAAATTGTGTCAAAAATATCATTCTGCGTGCTTTCGTGTCTAAAGTTTTATTAATATGGCGACAGTTTATTGCATGTAGCTGATAAGAAAGTTTGTGCTTAGCAGTCGGCATAAATTCAAACTGGGTCCCCGTTTTCCTCAATCGATTATTACTTTTACACCCAAGAAGTTGATTAATTTCGATACTAAAATAGAAATACTACGAAGACTGCAGCGAAGTAGTGAATCAAATACCTCGTAAATACTAGTATGAAACATCGCTGTTTACTCAATACATCGATGCTGTCCAATAAACTAATCGATATCTAAACAACTCGAGAACACAAGGAGTATTATATTATATTCTTAGGTCTTGATTACACTATCAAGTGAACCCAAGACAAACTGAATTCTCGTACAAAATGCTAAATACCTACATGAACTGCAACGATAATTTGAAGTTTTGTAGTAAATATTATTACTATTTAAAATGCTGCGGAAACATAAGTTAATAAGTATCAAGTTAAGAATTCTCGAAGCTAACCCGTTTCTACCATCCGATAAGTTTTCGGCTTTGATACCCTAGGCAAATATGACTTCCCGCAAAACCCGAAGTAGTCCGTATACTCCCAGCCTTACTAAGTCACGTTTGGCCGTCTGCCAGCGTATGCCATATTCCGACAAAATGTCTATGAAGCGTGTATCCGAAACATTAAACAAATTACAGGGTTTTGGCTGTCGAGATGCTAAAGTTCTGCGAATAAAGAGATTTAGACGTAAAGCCAGTTCTAGCGTTTTATGAACGGCACCATGGTTTGATGGTTGTTAATGTGAGACTTCTGTTATTAGTAAGTCGTAAGAGTTCGGGAATCGAGGAAGCGGGAATTTTATAGTATATTGTATTGACGTGCTATATGGCTGTTCCTCGAACTGATCTCTTTGAAACGGAGCTGTTTTTAATGACTTGGTCCCAATTTGAAGCCAGAGAGTTGCCTCATAATATTCGTTTTCTTATTAAAAATCAAAGCCACAGTTCCTCGTTTGGGCAAAAACTAAAAGAAAAGAATACTTGTTCATACTTCCGCATTTTCCACGACTAACGTGTACATATAATTTCCTCTATTTCCTGTTGCTATACCTCGTCTACGGAGCTGGCGCGGGCGTCTAAATTCAATTGTAAGAATTAGGGGCGCAGACGCTCAGTTATGACAGCAGGAGGCCAGGAAAACACAATATTGTGAAGCACTGTTTTTTGGTTCCTAACTTCCTATATAAGGATAAAGTAAGTAAAGAGGAGATTGTGTTTTGTAATACTAGGTAGTAGATTTACTAAAATTAAACATTTGTGTTTTACAAATTCAAATTTATTTATTTGTACACATAGGTATAATGTAGTTACTGTTTCAATCTATAAAAGTTATACTTTGACACGAGAATACGAAATAGAAGTGAGCAAGGTCGGAGAGGGAAGACGGACTACAAGATTTTCATAAGTAGTGTTTCGATACCATCTCATTTTTATTCACCACTATTTAGCCCGAAAGGCAATGGCAACATGTTGATTTTTATTTTTTGCGAATAATTTAATGAGCTGACATCATAGGACTTCGATTATTCAAATAGCAGAATTCGTCAATGTCATTCTACCTCTTGACAGTCTAACATTTTTGGCTTATTATACTGTTTCAAAATTCGCCGTACCATCAACACGAAGATGAAGGTCCGAAAATTGGACAGTTTCTTGGCAGGACACTTACCAGCAATTCTATCGCATAAAATTCAACTACACCACTATAACTGGACAATAATTGTGTTCGTCGCGACAGCATAGCAATAAACGACGCAATCAAACGGCTCTGCAAGTAGATAATCGTCGTACAGGCGGACCGGCTTTAATTGTATAATAACGCGCTATAATCGTAACGAACACTGTATTGGAAGATACAATGTTTAATTAAAGATGAAGAAAAAAAAAAAACGGAAATTATTTTATTTACTAGCTAACTTGAGTTGTAGCGGTTTTTATAAGACAACAAATCAGTCTAGAACACTTCTTGTGCACTTTTATAATTCTTACTTGACGATATTATTGTGGACAACCACGTCTACGGCACGGGCGGCATCGCGATAACACAGGGTACTGAAATGTATGGCAATATAGACGCTTTTAAATTTCCGTCCACCATAACGTTATAACGTGCAAGTATTTCCATACATTTTACTGACGTGTACGTCAACGACATTATCGTCACGTTAGAAATTATAAAAGCGCACATGGTCTCCTTCTTTCTGCATCTAGCCTGTTGCAGCTGATTAAAGTACCGTTAATTGTACAGCTCTAACGGAGGGTAATGTTGTCAGTAGGTATTATAATGGTTTATTTATAATCTTCTCAATTGCCACCATTATAAGCCTGTAAACTTCGACTGGTTATCGTAGACCTCCTTACATGATTCTGAGAAAATAATAGTCAATTTCCGCACATTCGTAATTTCTAAGTGTCTATGTAAACTGAATTATAGACAATCCCATCTATAGCTGTTCGTGTTACATTACGCCATCAAAAGATAAGTAGTTAGCAGTGGAAGGGATGGCCGTAATTCATTTAAGTTAGGCTAGCGCAGGGTTAGATAATTTGTTTATCGCACGAGATTGGCTCTGAGCTCGATTAATGACGATAGTTCCATCTCCGTTAGAGTCTAATCATCGGAGAATAGTGGGTCTTAGTAACTTTGGGACAGTCTGGCATCAGGAATAGAATCAACTGCATAATGAACCGAATCCAAACTTGGGAACTTTAGGTTTTAAGGCGACTATGAAGTGTCGAAGACTAGTTGCCGTGTGTCTATAAAACCTTGATTACAATATTTGCCAGGTTACATAATTGAGGTAAATGAATCGTCGACAATGGGTTCCCACGCTGTGCACAGTCGATCCGTGCCATTGTATCGTACGGACTGCCTTGTGTAATCTAGTATGTTTTGATTGTCATCGTATATGTCTTCAGATAAATACTAATCAATCAATCATTCATTTTATTTGTGAAACATAGGTGTTTACATAAATAGGTGCGCTAAGTTAAACTAGGACATTCCCTTAAGAATGCCGACCACTTGACAATTCAAAAGTGCCTGTAAATGGTTTAATTGAAATAAATGCTTTGAGTTTGAGTTTTGAATGAACTATAAACTGTTCTGATATTTTGACAAAATTTTATTTCAACACTCCCATGAAGTGTAAGCGATACAATCCACCATTGCGCGTGCCAATTGTTTCAACCAATTATAGGCAGAATTCATACATTGTGCGTGCAAGCAGAAATTTTAACAAGCTTTGTAAACAGTACGATATAGATCCGTTCCTAACTAGTGTGTCGTCAGCCAGGAAGTGCTTAAGCCGTAACTTTTTCATGAATTTATCTTGTTATGATGATTGCTAAGCAGTTCGAGCAACATAATATTATGCTGTAGTATACGCGAGTATAGTAGTTTGGTGTGAATGTCCTTAGAATTTACTTTTTCTTCTCTGTATTTTATAAGTGGAGACCTGTAATTGGCTTTCAGACTAATGTACTGTCCTTAATCTGTTTGTTTTAGCTGTAAGTCTCCCATGTTATTTAAATAAATAAATGATGTGATGAACGAAACAAAAAGAGATGGGCGATAAAAGAGAAATGGTCAGTCATTTCCTGACAGAACTTCTAACTTAAGAGTCATTTTCGCAAGGCTCGAGTAAAGTTATGGCATTTCAGTTTTACCGTCAAGTTCCTACGAGATGGGGCGTTATATTCGTAGCCAGGACCACACGCCAGATACAGTTTAATGTATGGCTATTAACTGTTTGATCGGTTTTCCTCGTTCATGTGGCTATTTCACTGTTTATTAGCTCGGTTCCTATTCAAACTCCATCGGGCAAGTTTAGGTGTTTTGGTTGCAAAGAGGAACTAATACATTCCAGACATAGTAGTGGATGGCTTGGTGCATTAAAATAGCATTAACGAGTGGCGATAACGAAATGTTGCGATGATGATGATATTCTAAATGTATGCTCGGCGTACCCTGGCCAGTGAGCCTGGGTACTACCTTACTGACTGAATACTCCTTTCGTGCACCCTGTGGTGCCGGACGTAAAGAATAGCACCATCCCATTAATTCCCGTGGGTGTCATAAATGGCGACTGAGGGATTTACTACAGAATGCGCCGCAGCGGTTTCTACGCATTTACCATATTGCGATAGCCAACCCGCCTGTCCAGACTACCGATTATGACAAAATCCCCCTTTGGGGGAGGCCTATGACAAATGCCAGCAGTTGGATTCTTTGTGCTGAAACGATGACAGTCAACTCTGCATTTAGCAACCTTACTGTCTGGCTACCTTTTTTACTACGGTTTCAACTTTTCTCGATTCACGTATAGGTCTCGTAGTCGTAGAGGCGAAGAATTATGTCAGTGTGACTAAGATGTTTGTGTTGGGTGGTTTAATATTCGTGTAAATGTTCGTTACGTTATGTTGTTAATAGAGCGAATGATAGTTGTAATTGTGTGGGCATCTTCAGTGCCAATGAAGTGACCTCTGTTAATGGGCCACTGCTTGAGTCACCATTCTTAAAGGATTTTATTGTTGTTTATATTTTCGAAAACAGTTTTATAGCTACTTCTTAGTACTTGTTTCTCTCAGTTTTTAACTTAGTATCATCGATTTTGGACCAGCTTTAGTGTTTATTACTGTCGTAGTAACCAATATTGAAGCGACTAATTGGTTTACGTGTTTCTAGCAACTTGTTCGGCCTTAGAAGCAATAAGATTATTTATTTTCCTAAAGAAAGTGTAATCCACCAATTGTATCATTTTGTTACCCTCACTTTCTGGCAAAACAAAACCATAAAATTACCGTTACCGTAATAAAAAAATGTCCTCCGTGAGAATAATAAAACCATTTCCTTATTCCAGGGTCTGAAGGTCGCGCGGCACGATGCCGGAGGGAGTGGCCAAAGAAGATGCCAAGGGCAAGGCCAAGGAGGCCTCCCCGCGGCGCCGCCCGTCTGGCAACAACGCCAGGGTCCGGGTGGAACTGCTGGATGGCTCCATCATGGAGCTGGATGTCGATGTAAGTACCTACTGGAATAGAATACTCTTTATTATGTACACAAAAGTAAATACTTGTACTAGTAGTGCTAGCTATACAGGGTGTAAGGGACATCAACGCGAACACTGTTTCCATGAATTCAGTACACGATTCGAACCCAACCAGCGCTGAAATATTTTGTCGATTTAAAAATAAATTTGCTGTTTCATAAAAAGTGCAATACCTACACGGGCCAATATGTATGGAACAGCTGATATTTTTTTATAACCTACGAATAAATTAAGTCCAGTCATGTAACAGTTTGCGCGTCGATTGTTTAGACCGTGTATGGTTACTTTAACTTGCCCTAGAATTATGTGATAAAGGACACATGGCTCTTGTTAGTTCATTAAAAGTATTGATTGGATATTTAAATAATGGCGTGGTGGTTATTTCTTTAATGTATCGTTACAAAAATGTTTTCAATAAGTACTCTTCTGAAATTCGTTCAACTTTGTTTGTTATGGCTAGGTTGCAGTACTTTTTAACTTTCTTAAACCTCTGTAAATGCAGCAGAAGGTAAATGTTGCGCAAAAAATTTTTTTTGGAAAATTGAACATGCGGTCAACCGCTGTGTAAAGACAGAAACGTGAATTATAATAATTAACTCGACCAAAAAAATCATAAAGATCAGAAAAGATCACAAGATAGATCGCTATTTAAAACGTGTACCTTGAAGAGATTCCATCATGAAACTATGTATAAGTTACATTTCAAGTTAAGGCTTGGCTTATCGTTTTTTTGGGCATGTTGAGAACACACTTTATAATTTCGTTATTATTTTTAAAATATATAATCTAAATATATATTAAATCAATTTTAAATGTTTTACCTCTCTGTCTGTTTGCCGGTCTGTTTATTTGTTCCGGCTAATCTCTGAAATGGCTGGACCGATTTTGACAGGACTTTCAGTGGCAGATAGCTGATGTTATAAGGAGTAACTTTTTGTCCCGACAGTATGTTCCTGCGGGATGATTCCCGACATCCACGGGGGCTGCAGCTAGTACAAAATACTTTTACACGTCAAAAATAAATAATGTTTTAAAACTAGACGAGGCTGGTGTTGCCTATCTGACTCCTCTGAGAAGAAACACCGTAACAAACTCAGAAGTCAAGACTTTTTAAAGTCCAGACATAATCTTGCTATGATCATGTAAATACCATGTAGATTCATATATGAAATGGCCTTTTGAGGAAATAACCACACAGATTTGAGTGGAACTGTTCAGTCAGTGCACGGAGTTATCAGATGCAGACGAAGATACTGGAACATTTGTGTAAACGCAGTGGTAGGGGGATTATTGATGATGTAGGTTTCTTAACATCTCCATAATTTTCACCTTTCAGAGAAAGATCCGCGGACAGGAGCTGTTGGGCAAAGTGTGTGACAAGCTGAACCTGGTGGAAAAGGACTACTTCGGTCTACTGTACGAGGACCGCGGCGACCCGCGCGTCTGGGTCGACCTCGAGAAGAGGCTTTCCAAGATGCTGAAACGTGAGTACCCACTTTATTAAAATTACTTCAATATTTATTTCTTACATGGTCGAGCGTCATTCTAACAGCTTATCCGCTTAATCTTCAATAGGGAATCTTACACAAGGCTGAAGCAGGTGATGACGGTATCGAGCAGGGTCAGTTTCCCAGTGTGTGGAAGGAGGGGAGGCTGGTCCTGCTCAGGAAGGAGGGGCGCCCCGCGGACTCCCCGTCCGCGTATCGGCCCATAGTGCTGCTCGACGAGGCGGGCAAACTTTTTGAGCGCATTGTCGCAGATCGCCTCGTCAGCCACTTGTGCAGGGAGGGGCCGGATCTGGACGACCACCAATTCGGTTTTCGTCGGGGGCGCTCCACCATAGACGCCATCATGCGCGTGAGGGCCCTGGCGGACGAGACGGTGTCCCAGGGTGGGGTGGTGCTGGCGGTGTCTTTAGACATCTCCAACGCATTCAACACCCTACCCTGGAGTTGTATTCGGGAGGCTCGCTGAAATACCATCGCGTGCCTCCCTACCTCCGCCGTACGGTAGGGGCTTATCTAGAGGATAGATGCGTCACCTATCGGGGACGTGACGGTGCCGGTCGGCACCTCATGTCGTGCGGTGTTCCACAGGGATCGGTCTTGGGACCGCTCCTGTGGAACATCGGCTACGACTGGGTGCTGAGAGGCGAGCTCCCGTCGGGCGCCGACTTGACGTGTTATGCGGACGACACGCTTGTCGCTGCCCGGGGGAGCTCCTACAGGGAAGCGACGTTGATAGCCACGGCTGCGGTGTCACAGGTGGTGATCCGCATCCGGCGCCTGGGCTTGGAGGTGGCCCTAAACAAGTCGGAGGCCATGGTGTTTCATGGCCCCCGACGTGCGCCGGCGCCGGGATCACACATCGTGGTCAGCGGGGCCCGGATAGCTGTCGAGTCCACCATGAAGTATCTGGGATTGGTGCTCGACAGCCGATGGGAATTCGGGCCCCACTTCCGGCGGCTGGCGCCGAAGCTGATGGGTGCAGCGGGCGCGCTTTCAACGTTGCTTCCTAACTTGGGGGGCCCGAGCGCCGCCTGTAGGCGGTTGTACGTGGGAATCGTGCGGTCCATGGCCCTGTATGGGGCCCCTGTGTGGGCGATGGACATGACGGCCGGCACTCTCGCCATTCTGCGCAAACCGCAGAGGGCGATGGCCGTCAGAGTTGTCCGCGGGTACCGCACGATTTCCTACGAGGCGGCTCCTGGCCGGATCTCCGCCCTGGGACCTAGAGGCGAAAGTACTCGCGTCATTATATCGATGGCGCGAGGAAGAGCGGGCACGGGGCTCGAGGCCGGTGCAGCAGCAGATCGCGCTGCGCCGAGAGGAGCTCCGTCAGGTCTTGGTGGCGGAATGGCGGCAAAGGCTTCTGCGCCCTACCGCCGGCCTCGCTACCGTCGAGGCGATCCGGCCAGTACTCGACGACTGGCTCGGGAGAAGGCACGGCTCCCTGTCGTTTAGGGTGACGCAGGTGCTGTCGGGGCACGACTGCTTCGGCAAGTACCTGTGCCGCATAAACAGGGAGCCGGACGCTCGGTGCCACCATTGCGTCCATTGCGGGGAGGACACGGCGCAACACACGCTCGCCGAGTGTGTAGCTTGGGAGGAGCAGCGCTGTGTCCTCACAAATTAAGTAGGAGGCGATCTGTCGCTGCCGACCGTAGTGCGGAGGATGGTCGGTAGCGCAGAGTCGTGGGACGCGGTGGTTTCCTTCTGCGAGGACGTGATGTCGCAGAAGGAAACTGCGGAACGGGAGAGGGAGATCTCAACTCCCTTCCCCGGCCGCAGAAGGCGCACCGGGCGCAGGAGAAGGGCGGACAACGCCCTTTTCCGGCCCCCATGAATGGGTCCAGGGGCGTGGGACTTGGGGAAGTCCTCGCCCCCTATTTGATGGACCCGAGGCGAAGGCGCGCGCGGGTGTCGGAGCGCGCCTATGAGGCGATGCACGGGGTAGTTAAACACCTCACTACCCCGTGCAGGAGACGAGGCCCGGACAGACCGGGCCAGCACTAGTTTGGGGCTGCGGAAGAATTTGGATTCCCGCAGCCCCGCGCGCACGTGCGAGGAGACACCGGGGTGGTTTTAGCCGGTAAGAGTCCGGCACGCCCCTCCGCCTTTTCCCCAGGCGGAGGTAGTCCATGAGGATTTCCCCCCGTAAAAAAAAAAAAAAAAGGTGATGGTATCTTATAACGTTAAAACTATTTACAATTTAAAATTATTAGGTACTTACCTTTGACCTTGTTATGACCTTTTTGTTATAAAGTGCAACGGTGCCCTCTAGCGGGAAAAATTGGCAGTAAGGTTCCCTACTGCGAGAAAAGCGTCAATCACATTTACCATCATAATTTAGCCAAGAGACGTTCACAGCTGGACATAGACCTCTCCCGAGCCACTCCGGTTGGTCCTGTGCGTCCTGCATCCAGCGAATTCCCGCTTTCACGTTTCTCGCCAAAAAAATACTAATTTCTGTAATCAAATCAAGTCTTTTATTCAAACTAGGCTGAAACTCAGCACTTTTCGAACATCAAAATTACATAAGACAGTCCCCCTAAACACCCGCCCGTCATCACTTCCTAGTGCTTTAGCTGGAAAGAAGGCTACTATTTCATTCGCGCTAAACTTTACGCGACCATAACCATAATTTTGGTCTTAAAATTGCGAACAATCTTATGAATAAACCTACAATTTATCTTTGTACATTTATTGCAGATGAGCCATGGTCACTGCGGTTCTCAGTGAAGTTCTACCCGCCGGAGCCGGCGCAGCTGCAGGAGGAGCTCACGCGGTACCAACTGGTGCTGGCGGTCAGGAAAGACCTGCTAGAAGGTAAGCAACACTTTAACCTAGCTGTCCTTTCCAGTCGAAGTACGTCGCCGGATATGGAAGTCCCCGAAAGAGGATCTCCGAGGATCCAATTTGCATATTTTTCCAATTATTTACGATGATTCGTCTTTGATAAGGGCTAACGACTGACGCCAGCGTCAGTGGCAGCGGTGGTTTAAGAGCGTTTATACCATATGAGTGGCAACGTCGCAATTTAGTGTTTAAAAAGTAAGTAACTGTAATGCTTACAGTTATTTTACAATGAAAATAACGCCCTGCAAGTTTCCAATGTATTATTTGCATATAAATAGAACTGTAAACGCAACGAGTTCTTACCTTTTACACAGTTTTCACATAATACTGAACAGTTAATTAAACAGATTTTTAAAATATAGCTCCGATTAAATGATAAAAAATTAAAACCACGAAATATGACACTAAATTGCGACGTTGCCACTCATAAGGTATAAACGCTCTTAACAAGCCGCTAGATTAAGATGTTTCCCGCCCCGCAGGCCGCCTGCCCTGCTCCGCGGTGACGCACGCGCTGCTGGCCAGCTACCTGCTGCAGTCGGAGCTGGGCGACTACGAGGCGGCGGAGGCCAACGCGGCGCTGTGCAAGCAGCTCAAGCTCGTGCCCGCCGCCGCCGCCACGCCGGACCTCGAGGAGAAGGTGCTGGAGCTGCACAAGACTCACCGGTACGTACTGTGCCGTGAAAGGTTCTCGAAAGGATACAAAAAAAAAAACCTAAGTACTTACCTTAAAATGATTTAATTCGAAATAGAAATGTTAAAACTTGTGGCTCTGTAATGTAAGACGAAGGAATTAAACTGGCTACGTGCCCCTAGGGAGTAGGGACGGACGCTTATGACCGGCCCGTATCTATGACACTTAAGACTTTAAACAAAACTTAGAAGTTCGGAATCATATTATTTATGTTTTTGCATAGAAAGCTAGGTTATAACAGTACACTCGACCATTGAAAACCTTTACCATACTCATGACATTGTCAGGGTACGAAGAATACGAACCAAAAGAAAACGTCTGAAAATCTGTACTCGGGAATCTACTTAATAAAAATCTTAAATTGCTGTACTCGGGAATCTAAATCAAAACCGAAAGTCAAAGTTTATTCAAACTAGGCTGAGAAGCAGCACTTTTTGAACGTCAAAATTACATTTACATAAGACAGTCCCCCAAAACGCCCGCCCTACGTCTGTAATCAACATAATAAAAAATCTTAAATTCATTAACTGACAGTCAACGCACAACTTAAGCCGCTGCGCTGGGACAAGAAACATGAAATATATATTTTTTTTTAATTCACCTCCTAAAGGGATAAATAGGGGATTATTCGTAATTTTTGCGACACAATTTTTTTTCTACTAATATTTTACAGGTTGACAAAGAAAGAAAAAGAAAATAAATTTAGTTGATGTAATTGAAATATGACATTCAAAACTCTTATACCTATCAATATTTCAAACAAGTTATTTCTCCCCCAGAGGTCAAACCCCCGCTGAAGCCGAGCTAAACTATCTGGAGAACGCTAAGAAGCTGGCGATGTACGGCGTAGACTTACACCCAGCCAAGGACTCGGAGAACGTCGACATCACGCTCGGAGTGTGCTCGTCTGGGCTGCTCGTACATCGAGAAAAGTAAGTGTATATTGTTGTTGTTGTGTATTTTTCTTTCTCTGTTATTAAACAGAGAAAAAAATACACACGCTCTAGATCTCTATTTGCCAATCTTGACTCAAGATTACAGTCCCTAAACAGGTCTATTGGGAAATGTAGGACATAATTTCGAACATTAAAGTCCAGCGATAGGGTCTGACATATCCTTTTCGGGGATTTTAAAGTGTGTCCATGGAGTTTCTTGGTCGTTCTTCTCCATAGGAACCTACAACGACTTGAAATGGGCAACTAGCTTCATCTTTCTGACTGAGCGACTCCTTTGCCGATTTCAATAGTGCCTATAAATGGTTTAATTGAAATAAATTCTTTGAGTTTGAACGTAAAATTACTTGAATTCAGAATTCCGACTTACTAATGTGTTCTCATTCTATCCCCCACAGACTACGCATCAACCGCTTCGCCTGGCCAAAGATCCTGAAGATCAGCTACAAACGCCACAACTTCTACGTGAAGCTGCGGCCGGGCGAGTTCGAGCAGTTCGAGTCCACCGTCGGCTTCAAGCTCGCCAACCATCGCGCCGCCAAGAAGCTGTGGAAGACTTGCGTGGAGCATCACACGTTCTTCAGGTACTTCGACATTTCTGTAGTTTGCACTAATATTATCGGCATATTGTCCCACTACAGAGTAAAGGCCTCTTCTCATACAGCGAAGGCACGAGCATCGACCACCACGCTTACTTAGTTTGAACTAAATAAAATATTTTACTTTGGCATACAAAACGTACACAACACAGTGAGTAAAACATGTCGCACGCCTAATAGAATAATGGTTTAGCTAAAAAAAGTAGATTTCTGGGAAATCTCCGTTTAAGGCGCGGACTGACTACGATTTTAATCGCTATTACCGCACTCACACAACCGCATCTGCGCGTTTTACGGTAATGCACACACTCGCAAACGCTAACACGGGCGTTTGTGTGCTCAAGGAAAGTTGCATAGTATACGTAAGGAAATCAGATGTTTTCTGTTGAATATACTTACTTATGACGTGCGTTCTAAAATTCGATGTAATTACAGTGTCGGTTCATAATATGATACAATAAATAATTACACATAACAATTAAAAAAAAACAAATAAATCACTACTGTTTATTTTTATTACAGTACATGATAAACAGGTCAAATATAAACATTCCGAATTTTACCCGACTGCTCTAGAAGGGGAATTATGCTTTTCGGGTGTAAGTCAGTATCAGGGATGGAAGGGTTAATTAAATGGGTAGTTATGCCATTTCAAACTAATGTATGTGTTTTAGATAGTGGGTGCGGTAAAAAAATAGAAAATAAAACCAACATAAAGGCCCTCGGACCACTTAAAAATCACATAAACTCTAAATAAATGCAATAATATCACAGCTCCAAAGTGACAAATGCCATAATGGTTCTAAGAAAATGCGGAGCCGGGACGGAAGCTAGAATTCTGAAAAATTTAGACGATAGAGGGATCATCCACGGGAATGGAAGCTGCTGCTGGCTGAATATTAGTTGGTATTTGTTAAAATTGGTAAAACAGTGCGTGAATTGAACTAAAGTTCTGTGGCGGACTACTAAGGCTACTCACTGCCTAATATTGAAGTGAAAATTCAGTCTCAGTGGAAATATGGGCAATACAAATAAAATGTTGCGAAAGAGTTTTACAAGAAAAAGACGAAAAACTCGAAAAAATGATGGAATGTTTGGGTAAGTAGGATGATTACGGTATTGTATCATAACATTTGAAATTTGTATTTAGTTTAGTTTACTTACGAAACTGTATAAATCTATAGAAACGGCATTGACAATTTCTACAAACATTTTGCTAAATCCAAAAACAAATAGGTGCACTCTATTTTGATGTCTATAGAATGCATATTTGAATGCGCCTAGTGTAGTGTAGCCTAAACGTCTCTGGTCGAAGCAACCATCGAGGCGATAGCCATATTGCAATAGTAGGTATAAGTAACAAAAACAAACTTGCAGATAAATCAGAGTGCGTTCGTAATTATTATAATAATATAAATATTGCACTATTTATACAGGGTGGCCCAAAAGTCGTGGATCAAACGCAACTAGGGGTTAGGTGGGGTCATCAGCTGCAAAAAGTTGTTCTACGGGAGGTCCTTAAGGTCAACCCCTGCAGAGTATAATTTATTTTGAGTTTTTATGAGAAAATTGACTTTTTTTAACTAATTCTTATTGAAATTCGAAAAAATCTACATCCTGTATCTTTTTTATAATTTTCACTAGATTGGTACTGATGAGTTCTTGCCTTAGACATGCTATTTATGGTTGTTTATTGGGTGTGTTGAAGATAATATTAAGTTTTACGAATTTTTTTTTCTCAAATCATAACTTTTCATTTACTTGGGACCCCACTGTGAAAAAAAAATACTCTACTGAAAAGTGACCCTATGTTACAAGTTTTGGCGCATTTAATAGGGATTCCGAAATGGTATTACACATGGCCATGAGTGGCTCTAATATCTTTCTAGGACGATTATTCGTAGCAAGGCCAAAGTTAATCCAACCATAAAACTCGGTTAGGCTTATTTAAAAATAAACTGGAACTAATACAATTAATGACAAAGACTCTCTACCTCTCTTTTACACTAACCATTTAATCCTGTTGGAATATGAACATAAACCTGACATAACCTCGTTGTTTCTGAACGATATGCGCGTTCCTTAATAGTGTGTTTCTCAACGAACACACCTCTGTCTGCGATCAACGTTTTTGACGAGTCACTCTCGCTTTCATCTACATTCGATTGTTGTAACCGTTTTTAATAAACTAGTTAATACTAAATCTTTCTGTTTCATTACAATAGGTTATGGGCCTATGACCCGTTAATAGTCATAAATAGTGAAACACCGTTAGTAAAAAGTTCTAGTTCCGCGAAGTGATTTCTCTGATTTTTAGGTAGCCATCATTACAAAGCATTTTTTTTTGAATTTGCTCCGACGTAAAATGGCTATGAATAATATTCAAATAGAAAAATTAAAGGGAAGAGAGAATTACTGTACATGGAAATTCGCAGTACAGACATTTTTACAACACGAAGACTTGTGGGACTATGTTGAACCAGCCGATGGCGCAAAGGTAAATCCGAAGCAAGACCTGAAAGCAAAATCAAAAATCATTCTGCTTGTGGACCCGGTAAATTATATACACGTCCAAGATGCACAAACATCTAAAGAGGTATGGCAAAATTTACGAAACGCCTTTGAAGATTCTGGTTTGACAAGAAAAGTTGGGTTACTCCGAGATTTGGTTAATACCACATTAGACGGATGTTCAAATATAGAAGAATACGTTAATAAAATAGTAACCACCGCCCACAAACTGAGGAATGTAGGATTTAAGGTAGATGATGAATGGTTGGGTACATTGATGTTGGCAGGTTTGCCGGAACAATACAAACCTATGATCATGGGACTGGAAAGCTCTGGTGTGAAGATAAGTACAGACTCAATAAAAACTAAACTTTTGCAAGAGGTAAAAGAGTCAAATAATGTCTCTGTTCTTTATACAAAGCATAAGTCTACCCACCAACAGAAATATAATAATAATCAGCAAAAAAAAACAGCAGGCCCCCGTTGCTACAATTGCAACAAGCATGGACACCTAAGTAAGTTCTGCAGAAACAAAGCAAAAGATAACAATAAAGGTTATGCAGCAGTATTCTCAGCAGCACATGAATGTATCAACAGTGTGGAATGGTATGTGGATTCGGGAGCATCTTTACACATGACTAATCTACCTGACTGTATGTATGATGTCCGGGCTTCTCCGATACAAGGTATAAAGGTTGCCAACAGTACATCAGTTACTGTGGAGAAAATGGGAAATGTTGACCTAGATTTAATTGGTGAAAATGATAAAATAAATCACATACAGGTGAGAGATGTTTTATATGTTCCACAATTAAGTATTAACTTGTTGTCTGTCAGCCAGTTGGCAAAGAATGGCTGTCAAGTAATATTTAATAAAACTGGCTGTGAGATATATAATAGAGAAAAACAATTAGTAGCAACGGCAAGGCTGTCTGATAATATGTACAAATTAAACACTGTCAAAGGAAATGCATACATGTCAACTTTAGATGGCCCGAGCATAGATGTATGGCACCGTAGAATGGGACACCTTAACTACAATGATATTAAAAAATTGCCATCATGTACCGAAGGTGTAAAATTATTAAATCCTAATGACATTAATAATAATTGCATTCCGTGTTTGAAAGGTAAACAGACTAAGCTACCTTTTAAGAATAAAGGCTCACGAGCTACTGCACCATTGGAACTGATACACTCAGATTTGTGTGGCCCCATGGAGACAGCATCCATGGGCGGAGCCAGGTATTTCATCACTTTCATAGATGATTATTCAAGAAAAGTGTCAGTCTATTTTCTGAAAAACAAAATGAATATTAGAGAAGTTTTTGAAATTTACAAGAAAGAAATGGAAAATCAATTGGACTGTAAAATAAAAATTCTACGCACCGACAATGGCTTAGAATATAATAATAACCAAATGTCTAAATATTTGGCAGGTACAGGTATCAAGCATCAGACAACTGCACCATACACGCCGGAGCAGAATGGCCTTGCCGAACGCATGAACCGCACTCTCGTGGAGCGTGCCAGGTGCATGTTATTCGATGCTGGACTTTCAAAACAGTATTGGGCAGAGGCAGTGGAGACAGCTGCTCATATTATTAATCGTTCTCCGACTCGAGTTCTTGACTACATGACACCACTGGAGAAATTGACAAGTAAGAAACCAAACATTTCTCACTTAAGAATATTTGGCTGTAAAGCTATGGTTCACGTGCCGAAAGAAAAACGATCAAAGTTGGATTCAAAATCTACAGAAATGATTTTTCTAGGATACTGTGAAAACACCAAGGGATATAGATTATTGAACCCAATTACAAAGAAGATTACTAAAAGCAGAAATGTCACATTTATTGAAGACTGCCCCTGTGATAAGAATGAAAACCTAAGCTCAAATGTAACCAACAATAATACATTACAGATACATATACCATTAACGGAAACCATACAGATTCCAATCACTGAAGAAAACTCGACCCCTGTCCACAATGACCAGATTGATGAGATTGTCTCTACATCTAACTCAGACGAAAGTTTCGAGTCCACAGCGGATGTAAAGTCTGATAAGGATGAAACTTATGAACCTAGTACTGATTGCTCATTAGACTCTCCAAACTCATTTATAAATTTGAGGCCTCGCAGAAGGCCACCCCTTGATAGAGGAGAATCAAATCAGGCATGTTGGGCTCTAAGTCAGGATCCCATAACAGTAGAAGAAGCCATGTCTAGCTCAGAATCCAGCCTTTGGAAGAAAGCCATGGAGGAGGAGTATAACTCATTAATGAAAAATAATACTTGGGAATTATGTGACTTACCCACTGGCAAGAAACCTATATCCTGTAAATGGGTCTTCAAGACCAAAAGGGATGAGGAAGGAAACATAGCAAAATATAAAGCGAGATTAGTAATAAAAGGATGCGCTCAAAAGAAAGGATTGGATTACAATGAAGTATATTCACCGGTACTGAAAACTATCATTCCAGAACCAAGCACATAGATATACGACACCACTTTCTACGTGATAAGGTGCAATTGAAGAAGATTGTTATTAAGTACATTCAATCAAATGAAATGGTGGCGGACTCGCTGACTAAAGGGACTCCGCAACTGAAGCTGGACTACTGCTCGGCAAAAATGGGTTTATGTCCAAGGGAGGATGTTGGAATATGAACATAAACCTGACATAACCTCGTTGTTTCTGAACGATATGCGCGTTCCTTAATAGTGTGTTTCTCAACGAACACACCTCTGTCTGCGATCAACGTTTTTGACGAGTCACTCTCGCTTTCATCTACATTCGATTGTTGTAACCGTTTTTAATAAACTAGTTAATACTAAATCTTTCTGTTTCATTACAATAAATCCTTTGTCAATAAAAGGCCGGTGTGCCCGTCATTTCAGGTACCGATATCTTTTCTAGGAAACAAAAGGCCGGGCCGGCCGAGGCGGGGTCGGGGGATGCGCGTGAGCATGTTTCTTTAGAATGTTTAGTGTTCTTTAGTGACTCGCTTCCTGCCTATGAGTACGCACGTGTTCTTTTTCTTGGTTTTACGACGACTTGTGATCAGTTTCTTTCCTTTGACCTACGCTTTGTTTTTCGGACTTGTGATAGATTGCCTACCTGTGACCAGTGCTGTGTGAATCGGACTAGATTCGGAATCGGACGGATTGGCTACAAAAGTGGACAGATGGCTGCTGCGAGGAGAGAATACACCCAACGGGAGTATGCAGAAATGCATTACCTGTATGGCTTTTGCGACGGTAATGCCCGGGCTGCTGCCAGGGAATATCGTCAACGCTACCCTAACCGTGATCGTTTTCCGGACTACAGAGTCTTTATGCGCGTACATAATTCGTACATGGAGGGAGTCTTACCCGGTCAGCATGCTCCGAGAGCAGGCAGACCAGTGGGGCAATTTGAAAATGAAGATCAAGTGCTGAGAGAATTAAGATTGGATCCTAGTATAAGTCAACGCCAAATATCCCGTAATCTCGGGATTCCAAGATCGACGGTGCAACGTGTCATTAACAGAAACAAATTACACGCCTACCACGTGCAAAGGGTGCAAGCTTTGCTGCCCAGTGACTATGAACCAAGAGTGCGGTTTTGCAGAGAGATGCTAAGATACCACAGAGAGGATCCGCAGTTCTTCAACAAGGTTTTATGGACGGATGAGTCAACTTTTAGAAGAATGGGAGTATTCAATATCCACAATCTACATTTTTACTCCAGAGTAAACCCCCATATCATAAGAAATGATAGATTCCAGCATCTGTTTGGTATTAACATGTGGGCTGGTATAATTGGCCAGCAGTTGGTGCTGCATGAAATGCCAGCAAGGCTGAATGGTGCTCAGTATTTAAATTTTTTGCAAAATAATTTAAACCATATCCTTAACGAAGCTGAAGTTCCAGAAGAAAGAATAGCAGAAATGTGGCTGCAACATGATGGCGCCCCGCCTCACTACGCTCGAGCAGTTAGAGATCATTTGAACGAGCGCTTCCCCAACCGGTGGATTGGTCGAGGCGGACATATTGCGTGGCCACCCCAGTCGCCCGATTTAAATCCATTAGATTTTTTTCTTTGGGGCTATTTTAAAGAAATAGTTTACCAAGGAGAGAACAATAGCGAACAAGAACTACGACAAAAGCTCGAATTTGCTAGGTTACAAGTTACTAACAACAGAGGTGCATTCCGTAAGTTACGGAGGAATTTTATTAGACGGTGCAGATTATGTATTATGGTCAGAGGCAGGAATTTTGAGCATTTATTGTAAAATGTTTTGCTTAATAAAACAATTATTTCACAATCGTTGTCTTGTTTTTTCGTCCTAGAAAGATATTAGAGCCACTCATGGCCATGTGTAATACCTTTTCGGAATCCCTATTAAATGCGCCAAAACTTGTAACACAGGATCACTTTTCGGTAGAGTATTTTTTTTTCACAGTGGGGTCCAAAGTAAATGAAAAGTTATGATTTGAGAAAAAAATTTCGTAAAACTTAATATTATCTTCAACACACCCAATAAACAACCATAAATAGCATGTCTAAGGCAAGTACTCATCAGTATCAATCTAGTGAAAATTATAAAAAAGATACAGGATGTAGATTTTTTCGAATTTCAATAAGAATTAGTTAAAAAAAGTCAATTTTCTAATAAAAACTCAAAATAAATTATACTCTGCAGGGGTTGACCTTAAGGACCTCCCGTAGAACAACTTTTTGCAGCTGATGACCCCACCTAACCCCTAGTTGCGTTTGATCCACGACTTTTGGGCCACCCTGTATATAAAGCATTTTGATTCTTTTGTAAGATTATTTTTATAATGTTTATTGAGTCATTAGACCAGTGCCGATAATTTTTGAAAACGAAAAAAATCACAGTAGGATGAAACCCATTGGAAAAGAAAGAGAATATAACAAAAATGAAAGGAAAAATAATTTACGGGCGATCCGAGGTCGGGAAGTGGGGGTTTAAGGGTAAAAGGCGGTTTATCTCGATTTCCGGCAAAACTACAAGTCTTATGGAAAAAAGTGTAACGGCAAAGTTGTAGGTAATAAAAAGATCTACAACTTTTGTATTCACACTTTTTTCAAGTAACCTCAAAATGTATGTGAAAAATTCAAATAACCAAGTTCTTGGTTTTTTATTTTTATCTTTTACACAGCAATTATTTTTTTACCGAGTTTTTAAAAAAGCAGATATTTTCACGTGAGAATTTTCGATTGAAAATTAGGGTGGTTTTTCGATATTAGGTCAAAATAAGGTGAAAAAAATAAATATTTTAAATCAATAAAAATACAGTGTGCTTGGAACATAAAAAGGTAAGTATTCAGCAAATTTCGCGAAAAAAAAAATGCTGTGTAAAAGATAAAAATATAAAACCAAAAACTTGGTTATTTGAATTTTTCACATAAATTTTGAGGTTACTTGAAAAAAGTGTGAATACAAAAGTTGTAGATCTTTTTATTACCTACAACTTTGCTATTACACTTTTTTCCATAAGACTTGTAGTTTTGCCGGAAATCGAGATAAACCGCTTTTTACCCTTAAACCCCCACTTCCCGACCTCGGATCGCCCGTAAATTATTTTTCCTTTCATTTTTGTTATATTCTCTTTCTTTTCCAATGGGTTTCATCCTACTGTGACTTTTTTCGTTTTCAAAAATTATCGGCACTGGTCTAATGACTCAATAAATATTATAAAAATAATCTTACAAAAGAATCAAAATGCTTTATATATAACTAGTGCAATATTTATATTATTATAATAATTACGAACGTACTCTGATTTATCTGCAAGTTTGTTTTTGTTACTTATACCTACTATTGCAATATGGCTATCGCCTCGATGGTTGCTTCGACCAGAGACGTTTGCACTAGGCGCATTCAAATATGCATTCTATAGACATCAAAATAGAGTGCACCTATTTGTTTTTGGATTTAGCAAAATGTTTGTAGAAATTGTCAATACCGTTTCTATAGATTTATACAGTTTCGTAAGTAAACTAAACTAAATACAAATTTCAAATGTTATGATACAATACCGTAATCATCCTACTTACCCAAACATTCCATCATTTTTTCGAGTTTTTCGTCTTTTTCTTGTAAAACTCTTTCGCAACATTTTATTTTTATTGCCCATATTTCCACTGAGACTGGATTTTCACTTCAATATTAGGCAGTGAGTAGCCTTAGTAGTCCGCCACAGAACTTTAGTTCAATTCACGCACTGTTTTCAGTCATAAATTACTTGAAAACTACAATCGAATTATGCACAGAGCGTCCGGTGCCAACTATCCAAGTCGAGCGCTGCCCGACGACTAAAGTATGACCGCGTAAACTATTGTCACCACTATGGAGGGTCATTAAGATTGAAAATTGAAAATTATATTTGTGTTGAAATGTGACGTAAGCTGCGAATGGGCGTTTATTTTACTGCTTTTCTTTAGATTATTTAAAATATAGACATAAAATTAAATAATGGTTTGGTTAAAGTTTAAAAAAAATGGAAAACCTACTAAATTCTTAAAAAAAAAACTGTTGTTATCGCTGGAAATACAGAGATCTTCGACGTCAAAGTTTATTTTTGTGCTACAACTTCCCAATTTTTTATTGGGAATATCAAACTATTATTTATTATTCTGTTCGGTTTAAATTCTTCTTTATACCCTTCTCTGTTCACTGTATTTTTCGCGTTACTTATTTTTATTACATTACGTCATACTCGACGTTCTAAGAAACCAATTTTTGGGAATATTGAGATAACACCGCGCCTTAATGTTTTCATTTCGAAATCTAGTTGGCTTATTAGCCAATATCAAAATATACAATGAATAAAAAAGTGAAAATAATATTGTGTAAACCACAACAGTGTGTGCCTCATGGCTGCGCTAGAAAGGTTCATTTCAGTATTAATGCCAAACAGTTGCTGTGTGACGTTGGTTTTCGACTGAACCTTCAAAGTTGTCTGCTGCTGGATGCTGGATCACACTTTCACCCGAAGGGAAATTGATAAACTGTACTCAATATCGTTATTGCTTTACCATAATGTGTACCTAGGTGGTAACTATATAATTTAGATCATTATGGACCCTGTAGGGCACAGCAAAAGGGTAGGAGAAATTAAGCCTGTTTTAGGAGATAATTATGAGGGTTATCCTTTTTTTCTTGTATTTGAGTGTTTGAAGAGTCTCACACTCAAATACAAGAAAAAATGTGATATTTATTTAGAACACTCCAGAGAGAAATAATAAAATTTTCTTGGGCTAATTTTTTTTTTAACTTTTTGGACATAGCTAAACCATAATGTAACATCAAAACTTCTAGTTTAGTAAATACAGGGTTTAATGATGCGAGTTGTTATTGGATCGTCGCTCCCCCAGGTTGATGTCCCCGGAGCCGGCCAGCAAGAGCAGCCTGTTCCCGCGGCTGGGCTCGCGCTTCCGCTACAGCGGCCGCACGCACTACGAGTCGCGCGCCGCGCCGCCCGCGCGCCCGCCGCCGCACTTCGCGCGCACGCTGTCCAACAGGAAGCTGTCCTCGCGCAGCATGGACGGTACGCGAGCGGGGCAGGGACTCTTGTGCAGCCACGGCTATTTTGTCTGGTCTTTGCGCAATAGAATCTGCTTTACCGACTCAGCATTATACTTATATTGTGTCGTCATTTCAATTCCGCAGAATGACATTCAGCCATCTTCTTTACATACCAGACCCTCAGAACAATAACTAAAGCATAGAAGGAAGCTAAATTTAACTAATTTAGTCGTCTCTGTTTTCTTATACACTCATAACAGCATTAGAAAGAGACAGATGTAGGTTGCTCAAAATGCAAAGCGTCACAAAGCAAACGTCAATTTGGCTACCTTGGCTACCTTTATGATACTAAGTTTAAAAGCTACTTAACGTCTCAGGTTTTTGTGTATAACTTTGTTCATCGCATTTTTTCGTATAATGCTTATGGGCGCATGGAAATTGAAGTGCTTCGTTGATTTTACGTGTTTTTGTAAAAATAGTACAAAATTAATAGTGATTTAGTGTAAATCGCAAAGCTTACAGATTAAATAATGTCCTGCATTATAGTGGGATGTAAATCACATTCATCCCGCAAAGAAAATGATGCGGAAATCATAAGCTTCCATCGGTAAGTAATCAAATATGGTCATTTTATCGGTTGGTATTCTCACTGTAGGTTATTTTGGCATTTTTTCAAATTATTTGAGCTTAGTGTACACGGTAGTGTTTTGAAATCAATATTTTATGTAATTAAATAATTCGATTCTAGGGAAAATATAAATTTTAAATCGGCATAGAAATTTTTGCAATAGTGCTTGCAAAAATAAACTATCGATAGAATATCGATAGAACTAGCGTCATCTAAATTATTACATTATTTTTCTTTACACGTAGTTTTGGGAAGGATTAAATATTTAAGAGTGAAATAAATACCTAAATACCTACGGTCTTGCCAGCAAATCATACGTATGAGTAATGAAATGACAGTGGTCAAAAATCCGTGTGGCTCATGGTATAATAATGTAAACTCATGTGTAGCTATGATTTTTTTTTAGTTTTCAGATTTTCCTCCGATATTGATATGAGGCAAACATGGATCAACGCTATTGCACGTAACTACTGGGAATGGAAAAAACAACATCGCATTTGTCCAAACATTTCAGCGATGACTGCTTTATTAAAATATTGCTACCAACGTCAATTTTTGATGATTTACTCGAACATTCATTCGATAATGATGTACTGGATGAACATAGTTTGTTGATTAAATTGATAAGCAAAGAATATTTAACAATTAGAATTCATTATATCGCGAAAGAATTATCTTCTCCTGTAGCAAAAGTAAGGACATTTCTAACAAAAACTATAATTTTTAAAGGACAGTGATTTATATTTTTTGTTACTTGTTCCGGTGCCAATCGCTCTTTAAAAATTATTTAAGCGTTTTCTTGGTAATTTCAATTTGTTAATAATTTATCCTGTGTTTATAAATAAATAAGTTAATCAGACAGAAGTGAGTTTATTTCACCTTAGCATATTTAAGATTTAAATGCCAAGGAGCGATACCATAAACCCCGTCAGGGTAATATATGTTCTGTGCCATAAACTAAGAAGTCGATATCGGTATTTATTTTATGCATAGTCACATCACTAGCTAATACTCTTTTGTCTATGACAGCGTACACTTCAAATGTCCTAAAGCGCCTTCTATGCTTTAGTTATTGTTCTGTGACCAGACCTCAGAACAATAACTAAAGCATAGAAGGCGCTTTAGGACATTTGAAGTGTACGCTGTCATAGACAAAAGAGTATTAGCTAGTGATGTGACTATGCATAAAATAAATACCGATATCGACTTCTTAGTTTATGGTATCGCTCCTTGGCATTTAAATCTAAAATATGCTAAGGTGAAATAAAGTCACTTCTGTCTGATTAACTTATTTATTTATAAACACAGGATAAATTATTAACAAATTGAAATTACCAAGAAAACGCTTAAATAATTTTTAAAGAGCGATTGGCACCGGAACAAGTAACAAAAAATTTAAATCACTGTCAAAAAAAAAATCATAGCTACACATGAGTTTAAATTATTATACCATGAGCCACACGGCTTTTTGACCACTGTCATTTCATTATTCATACGTATGATTTGCTGGCAAGACCGTAGGTATTTAGGTATTTATTTCACTCTTAAATATTGAATCCTTCCCAAAACTACGTGTAAAGAAAAATAATGTAATAATTTAGATGACGCTAGTTCTATCGATATTCTATCGATAGTTTATTTTTGCGAGCACTATTGCAAAAATTTCTATGCCGATTTAAAATTTATATTTTCCATAAAATCGAATTATTTAATTACATAAAATATTAATTTCAAAACACTTCCGAGTACACTAAACTCAAATAATTTGAAAAAATGCCAAATAAACCTACAGTGAGAATACAAAACCGATAAAATGACCATATTTGATTACATACCGATGGAAGCTAATGATTACCGCATCATTTTCTTTGCGGGATGAATGTGATTTACATCCCACTATAATGCAGGACATTATTTAATCTTTAAGCTTTGCGATTTACACTAAATCACTATTAATTTTGTACTATTTTTATAAAAACACGTAAAATCAACTAAGCACTTCAACTCCCATGCGCCCATAAGCATTATACGAAAAAATGCGATGAACAAAGTCATACACAAAAACCTGAGACGTTAAGTAGCTTTTAAACTTAGTATCATAAAGGTAGCCAAGGTAGCCAAATTGACGTTTGCTTTGTGACGCTTTGCATTTTGAGCAACCTACATCTGTCTCTTTCTAATGCTGTTATGAGTGTATAAGAAAACAGAGACGACTATATTAGTTAAATTTAGCTTCCTTCTATGCTTTAGTTATTGTTCTGAGGACCAGACCGAATAAAAAACGTGACACTGACAGACTATCACAATTTTTTATTTTTGTCATAAAATTGACAGGCCGTTAAAAAGTTTTAGGTTGATTTGATGTCAACTCATCATTGGTCTACTTACATGCTAGTTTAAAATCTTTGTTATCAAATAACTACTTAAAGTTTTCTATGCAGTAATCTACTCAGTGCCGTAGCTTCAAAAGGTATTAATTAATTGTCCTTGATAAAGCAAAAAAAAAATAAAACTGACAGAAAATATACTTAAAACACCATTTTTTCTGACAGAATAATTTACATAATTATAAGTCTCCGATATAGAATACCCTCTGGTCCATACTAGCCCAAATGTGTGTAAAATACGCCATGCAAATTTACGAAAGCCTAACTATACGTCGATGTGTTCGTATATCGTGAAAATACATATTATTACGCTAGTTTTTGAAGAGCACAGAGCACGTTAAACTCTACGTCCCGGCTGTCATTGTGGATCTTTGACAGTCGTTACAGGTCGTCAGAAGCCCGAAAGTCTGACAACCAGTCTTACCAAGGGGTATCGTATTACCCAGTATCTAGGTTGTGAAGGTCAGATAGGCAGTCACTCCATGTAAATGTTCTATGTTATCGGTTTGGTTTAGTCCTTCAGTGGACCATTGTGCGTGAACCATGTCGGCCGCACTCCATGTAAAATACTGGTATTCAGCTGCATCCGGTTAGACTGGAAGCCGACCCCAACATTGATGGGAAAAGGCAGGCAGATAGATATGGTGATGATGTTTGGCACATTACTGCTCACACCAAACCTCATGTTACTTATTTAATTGACTCATTTGTCATCTCATCACCTTTCATTCAACTGCCAATATTATCGTCACGCGCAATTCCCACGAAAATTACGTCATCACAACATCACCCAAATACTCAGAAAAATTATTGGTCTTGAATCGTCGTTAATGTTTATATTTACATGCCAACTGACCACTTACTGATTGATAATAACTATAATTAGATGTTACTTCATTTGCAAAAAGTGTGAATCTGAGAATTTGTGTGTAACCGGCTGAAAAGTGAAATGATGCGTTTTATTTTATTACGTTTGTTTTATGTCTTTTACGTCATCTTTTATGTTTGTTTAGAAGACATGCTTCATCGAACATTGTAGTCTATCCATGAGTGAAAAAGATCTGAATCCTTTGTAGAGTATATTATATTAAATAAAATTAATTAAGTTGGTGGGCGGGCGATTTAAAGTCACAGGGAGGTGTTGATCAATGTCATATGGAAGCACCAATTGATTCATTCGTTGCTAGACGACCAAACAAACAGGGCCTTGTATAAATAAACCAGAATCATAGGATCACAAAATATTTATCAAATAAGGGCTTCTATCATTTACATGGTCAAAAAGCGCCTAATAAAATCTAGCTTCCAATAACATTAAATTGCTCATTGTCAACACCATATTACAAGTCACGGCCAAAACAATAATACGAACCGAACCGTCTATGTACTTACGGAGAAATGGTCGCTTTTGTCACTGTTACACAAAATAAATAGACACAGAAGGTCAGCTCCATGCAATGAGCGCACGCACACGAACACAAAGACAAGCATTACGTACAAAATAAAAGGTCCTTCGGACCGTATTACGGTCATGGCGGCCAATGTTAACGGAGCTAGCCTTCGGCGCGGGAGATATTATAGTGCAGGGGCCGTACTATGACCTGTTAACGCCATCATGATTCCGTTGAGAAAAAGAGATAGTGCTATCGGTCATGTATAGCTCCGTCTTTCTTCCACGCTGGAACAATGATGGAATTAACACGTCATAGTACGGCCCCAGGCGTGTGTGCGCAGACACAGGTGCACTCTCTCTCATCCCTCACTCTCACAGTCCGATGGGACGGCGACCCGGCACTCGCGCAGTGAGGCCAGGCGCCACGCGGCGCCACGTGCGCAGCGAGGCGCGGGAGATATTATAGTGCAGGCGTGTGTGCGCAGACACAGGTGCACTCTCTCTCATCCCTCACTCTCACAGTCCGATGGGACGGCGACCCGGCACTCGCGCAGTGAGGCCAGGCGCCACGCGGCGCCACGTGCGCAGCGAGGCGCGGGAGATATTATAGTGCAGGCGTGTGTGCGCAGACACAGGTGCACTCTCTCTCATCCCTCACTCTCACAGTCCGATGGGACGGCGACCCGGCACTCGCGCAGTGAGGCCAGGCGCCACGCGGCGCCACGTGCGCAGCGAGGCGCGGGAGATATTATAGTGCAGGCGTGTGTGCGCAGACACAGGTGCACTCTCTCTCATCCCTCACTCTCACAGTCCGATGGGACGGCGACCCGGCACTCGCGCAGTGAGGCCAGGCGCCACGCGGCGCCACGTGCGCAGCGAGGCGCGGGAGATATTATAGTGCAGGCGTGTGTGCGCAGACACAGGTGCACTCTCTCTCATCCCTCACTCTCACAGTCCGATGGGACGGCGACCCGGCACTCGCGCAGTGAGGCCAGGCGCCACGCGGCGCCACGTGCGCAGCGAGGCGCGGGAGATATTATAGTGCAGGCGTGTGTGCGCAGACACAGGTGCACTCTCTCTCATCCCTCACTCTCACAGTCCGATGGGACGGCGACCCGGCACTCGCGCAGTGAGGCCAGGCGCCACGCGGCGCCACGTGCGCAGCGAGGCGCGGGAGATATTATAGTGCAGGCGTGTGTGCGCAGACACAGGTGCACTCTCTCTCATCCCTCACTCTCACAGTCCGATGGGACGGCGACCCGGCACTCGCGCAGTGAGGCCAGGCGCCACGCGGCGCCACGTGCGCAGCGAGGCGCGGGAGATATTATAGTGCAGGCGTGTGTGCGCAGACACAGGTGCACTCTCTCTCATCCCTCACTCTCACAGTCCGATGGGACGGCGACCCGGCACTCGCGCAGTGAGGCCAGGCGCCACGCGGCGCCACGTGCGCAGCGAGGCGCGGGAGATATTATAGTGCAGGCGTGTGTGCGCAGACACAGGTGCACTCTCTCTCATCCCTCACTCTCACAGTCCGATGGGACGGCGACCCGGCACTCGCGCAGTGAGGCCAGGCGCCACGAGGCGCGGGGGTATCACACCACCAACTTCCAAACTCTGGGCTGTTACTAATGGAAAAAAAAATCCTAATGGAAAAACCCACTAACAGTTTGTCCGACCTGGGAATCGAACCCAGGACCCCACGCACATCAGTCGCGCTCGCGACCACGAGACCGACAGGTGAGTCACGTTCAGCGAGTGCTAGCGCACCCGCGGCTGGCATTTGTAAGAGATTGCCGTACGTACGCGTCTATGTGTGCGTATGAAGTCGGCCTTCTTTGCTTTTCTGTGATATCACAATAAATTGAAGCAGTCACACAAACAAACATACAGACGCGACCTTGACCGAGGCGGCAGATAGTTGAGTCACATTTAATTGTCACTATGCCAAACTGATGCAGTGGATGGTGTTATGGCAGATGTGATAATTTGTGACTAAGTTGGGGATATTTTGAGATGAATTTAGTTGAATAGTTTTTGGTGGAAGGATTAGTAAAGATTTTGTGGTTATCTTGGTCAGAAAGTGCAAACTAAATCTTTTTTAAATTTAATATGATGGATGATGCAGAATATTGGATGCAATTTTTGTTATAGTGATTATTTCGGGTGCCCCCGAAAACTTTCGAACTCTTAGTTTATAGCTTATCACGTAGCGAGGTCGATAATTGAGTTGTTGTAGCTGTGAATTCTATTTTCGACAAACTCATTTCGAAAACAAAATATATTTTAAGGTTAATCCTCAGTTGTAGCCCGCCAAATTCAAATTTTCTTTGGTTTTTTTGCAAATTGCAGCTCTGTTTTACGACTTTGAAACTTTGAAGGCAACATTGAAAATTTGTTCCACCTAAGAATTTTCATATAATTATGAAATATTCTTAGATGGAACAAATTTTCAAAGTTTGATTATTCATTTTAAATTAATGATTATTATTCAGTAAATATATAATTCCTACAATCGCGAATCGCATTTTGATCAACATACGACGTAAAACAGAGCTACAATTTGCAAAAAAGCAAAGTAAATTTGTTTTTGGCGGACTACAACTGAGGATTCACCTTAAACGTCTGTTATTTTCTAGTTCTGTTTCTAGGAATTTCTCCTGTATTAAACAAAAAACAACAAAAATATATTTATTGACATAAAACATGTTTGCAACATTTAATAGAATTCTCTGACTTCTGCACTAGTTAGAAACTGTGTTGCAGGAGCCAGGGTCCTCCCGTAATTAAATACACAATTTTGTTGTTTTATGACAAGGCAAAAACAAAATTAACATGATTGTGTATAAACCAAGAACAAAATGAAAAAAAAAACTATAAAGAAATAAACAATAGTTTTGGTTCTTCTCTTGCGCGAAAGTATGTATTTTTTTGAGTGTATGTGTGTGTGTGGGTGTGTGTATGTGTATTTGTTTGTGTGTTAATGTGTGAGTATTTGGTTTGTGTATTGTGGGTGCGTTTACAAACATTTAAACTCACAGCCAGACCCGGAACAACTACTTGTAGGTCATACAAATATTTGTTCCGTGCGGGAATCGAACCCGCGACACGCAGCGCAGCAGTCAATCGTTTAACCACTGCGCCAACCGTGCCATCAAATATCAAGTCAAGTATCAATAGACCCAAGCAGGTCGTTTACTAATCCGCTGCAATAAACCCTGAAATTATTTCTGTAAGAAAGCACACCTGCCTATTGCATCATTGGTATTAAATCCACATTAATATCTGCCCCAATTTCATAACACTATAAACAATATGAGCCATTCTTGCCAAACTTTGATTCATATATCATTTCAAACTATTTTTATATCCAGATTCAATCATGTTCATAAAACAGGAATACAGTGAATCAGCTGCCAGTTCCAGAAATCGAATCTAATAAGTCACTGGTATATTGCGAATGAATCTATGAATACTAATAAACTTATGATTTGTAGACCATTTTCTATCATGTCAAGTACTAGGTACCTGTTGACAGGCCTACACTGTCCTCCCATACCTATAAACACTGTAATTTGAAAACATTGTAAAAGCCAAGTGGAATTTCTTGCTGGCGCGGCGGCTCTTCTCCATGGGAAACGACCTATTAGAACCGTGCACCTAGCTTCTGACGTTTCATAAGTGTCCATGTTGTAGGTTTATGTGAAATAAAATATTTTGATTTGATTACACACACATAAACTCACGCCTACTTCACATGGGGGTAGGCAGAAACTACACAACGCCACCTGCTACGGTGCTTAATACTCATTTTGCTTCGTTTACCGTCACATATCTAGTCACACATGAACGCCGGTTGCGAGTACTACGCACTTGAACTTTCAGAAGAACATCACCAAAAAGGTCACTAATTATGCTCTCTCTCTCTCTGCGTCGGAATCTATTAATTATAATAATATATTTTATGAATTAGAAAATTGTTATGTAACCTCTTGTTTTATAAAGAACGTTATTTTTGATTCTGACGATCAATCAACAAGCATTCTTTGTGGTGATCTAAAAGATTTTGTGTATAAATCGTTCGTCCGGTTTGAATGTTTGATTTAGTGAGGAATAACCGATGAAATCCTAGTGGAATTTTCACATAGTTAAGTTGATACCAGACTATTATTGTCCCACTGTTAGGAAATTTGGTATTGGCGGATGGCGGATTGACCGATTGAATGGACATTCAATTAAGAAAATTTTTTGGTCAGTTAGTTAGATAGAGGTAAAGGATTGAGTTCAGTTGCATGCTGTGGAAATGCATTTGTCCAACAGTGGACAGAACAGTGAGTGTGAACAGTGGGTCATCGTCATCATCTGTTCATCTTTCTGACTGACCGACCCCTTGACAATTCAAAAGTACCTGTAACTGGTTTATTTGAAATAAATGCTTTGAGTTTGGTTATGCTTTCCTGCCTACAAAACTATAACAGTGAAGCATTTTGTTTAGCCAAAAAATATTAATATTGATTAATAGTGGTCGAATTTACGTGTTTTATATGCTAAACAAGGCTTTGAATATCCATAATTATTGTTACTATGGAGAATTCGTTTGTTTACTACATATTTTCTAGAAACTTCTCCGTACCCAACAGCATACATCTCATATAACGGACAGGCGATATCTAAACTGTTTGCTTATGGTCTATAATAGCCTGAGTGATGCTGTTGGGCGGCCGCCAAAGATACCAGAACTAGAGAGCATGGATAATTGGAATTTCTTACTGTACTGTCTTTACATAATAACTAATATATTTGTTTCCTTTTTGATGTGAAAGTTTTAGTTGATCATATTCGTGTTATTTACAAATGAACATTAACATACCAATCTTTTTTTTAATAAGTGCGAATTGTGATCGTTAGTAGGTTAGCGCTTCTAGGATTTAAAATGATATTTGTATATGAGTAAACTAATCATTGATATTTATATGAAACTGCAACAAAGAACAGACCTTGAAAGCATTAGTTTTGAAAGCTCTCAGCTTACCATCCACATTTTATCGTTCATTTGCGAAACTTTTGAGTATGATGATTTAAAAGAGTAAAAGTAGCAGTAAGAGTGCGACGAAGTATATTATAGTCACATCTGTCTAGCCTCTAGAACGTTGTTTTTATAGCAAATAGCAAAAATAATAAAATTTGATGCGTTCACTCGTATACTTAACTCAAAATTGCAGATTTATTTGTTTAGTCACCCTTTTTGCAAATAACCGTTATGTACAAAATATCGGCTCTTCTCCTTAGCCATAAAGAGAGATGATCTGATGATCCGTAGATTAAAAACTGCTCGGTTAGTCAGTCTTACACAAATATTTTCCATAATTAGAATTATAATAATTATATTTTATTACTTTCATGAGAATGCACTTGGCAGTATTGGTAAAGTTCGAAAGTTGTGAAAAAGCAACTCACTTTTAATATAGCTCTTTGGGCTCTCTATAAATTGATCATAATTATACATTTTAGAGTTACCACCCCAAATGGTAATGCAATATACTAACAAAGATTGGCATATTGCAAAGTAAACTGTCTTAATAAGTGATTAATAAGATATAATTACTTATGTCTAAGGTTTTAAATATGTAAATTAATTTTCTTGTTAATAAATTTGTGTTTCAATGTGTTGTTGGAAACTGAGACGGTAATCTATGATTATGCCAAGATATTTGATAGAGTTTGAAAAGAAATTGCAACGTATTTGTGTAAAAATTGCTACCATTCTTATTGATACTCCAATTTACTCAATGTAATTTATGAAATTAAGTAGGTATATTTGGAAATGCTGTGCAAATAATAAAATTCTTCGTAAACAAAATATTAGACAAAAGACATTGTACGTTTCACATAACCCTCTTCTGTCAATCCGAGATACCAGAAACTAAAAAAAATCCTAAGATTCTATTCCCAAAAATTGCTCTTAATTTCCTGCATGCCTCTCTTCCTCATAAAACATCCCAGCCACTGCAAGTCAGTAGTAGTATGAACCTATGAAGTAGTCGTTATAAATACACCATAGCGGTCACACGCGCCATATAAACAAACGAATACATTCGGTTGGACTCACACGATCTCCGGTAGCTCTAGACAAGTCGACCACTAGTACAGTCGTGATAGCACTTACATACGACCTCGGGAGTACATTCGTGGTATCTCAGCCAGTAGGAACGAAAGAAGAAAATAAAAGAAAATTACATTGTTTATTTGTGCATAAAATATGGTTTTTGGTGACTGTTGGACCTGCGCGTCTGGTGGATACAGTGAGTATCAGTGATGTGCTGCCATAAGTCATAATCTTCCTGCCCTCGTCCCGTGCTACTGGTAAAATGTGTCGAAATAAGTGTGGTGTTAAAAAATAACTAGGTACTGTTTGTGGTATTGGATAGTTTCGCGATTTATTAAAGTGTGGGTCTGTGCAGTTCATCTATTTCCATCGAGGATTAGATCTCTCTCGTCTGGACTTCAAAACAGACTGTGACCTCTGAGTTTGTTTCGGCTTTTCTTCTGAGAGTAGTACGATAAGAAACGCCGACCTCATCCAGCTTTTAAAATATGATTGACGTGTAAAAGTGTTTGTTCAAACCTACATACAGAAATAAAATCATTTATCAGAGATTTCGGAAAGTATTTCCAATATCAACTAGCATCTAAAAAGAAAAAGCGAAATAATAAAAAAAATGTTTTGAAACGTAATGCAGTGCATAATTTTATCAATTTAAGATAAACTATATTGCATAAGTATACCATTTCCTAATTGTATTATATTTGTAGTAAATATTGTCCCAAAACGTACCAAATACCAATATTTTTTTAACGGCGAAAATTCACGAAAATACGTTTGTTAAATTAGAGATTGCATTAAAAACATAATAAGTACCCTCGTTTAAACTATACGGGTGTCACGCTGAAAGTTTTTAGTATTTGTAGATGTGTAAATGAATTAATAATGTCATTTGATTTACAAATTGGCGGCAATTTAAAAAGTGTCTGTCGTGCGTCGAAATGGATTTGACTAGAGACAATTTTCGTCCAATGATTTATTATGTATGACTTTCGTTGCGGTCTTACTCAACAACAATGTTACGATAGACTTCGATAAGCATTTTATGACGAAGCCCCATCCCGTGCCAATGTTTACAGCTGGCTTAATGAGTTTAAACGTGGTCGAAGCATACTCACTGATGTTTCGATAGGACGTCCTTCTACGGCGACTACTGAAGATAACGTGAGTGCTGTGCGGCTAATGACAGAAGCTGATAGAAGGGTGATATGATATATCAACAGATTCTTATTTATTATTATTCTTAGTCATCTTTAGGCATTAGTATGAGTCAAGTACAAAAAGTCTTACATGAACATTTAGGCGTCATGTTTACCTCATAATTTGAAGGTAGATCAAAAACTCCGTCGTTTGGATTGGTGCCGCTCAATGCTTGAAAAGTATGACGAAGGTGACTCGAATGCTGTATATGACATCGTCACAGGTGATGAAAGGTGGATATATTGTTACGAACCCGAAACCAAAGGACAATCTGCGCAAGGGGAAAAGATGATTGCCTCATTCTTTGGACGGACGGGTAATTTCGCAACAATTGTCCTAGAATCTTCTAGTTACTGCAGATTGGTATGTCAGTCATTGGTGCCGATTCCCTTGTTCACAAACTAAACTAAATTTAAGTTGAGTGCATCTTTTTCTTTCTATTTCATTATGAAAAGGACAGAAGATAAATTTTAGTTTAGTCCTGTCAAATTAATCAGCGCCTGACACTACTCCATACAAGTTTAGACGTGATTAAAAAGTTGACTACTAAAATTACGTCAGGTGCTGACTAATTTGACAGGACTAAACTAATATTTATCTTTTGTCCTTTTCATAATGAAATAGAAAGAAAAAGAAGCACTCAACTTAAATTGACAAACTTAACTAAACAGTTGCCAAACAGTTGACAAAGTAAACAGTTAAATTAAACAGTTGACAAACTGACATTTTCAATTATTTAGCAAGGTGAGAACTTTCTTAAACTTTGTTAAGGGCATATTTTTTATGCTATCAGGTATTTTATTATAAATTTTCAAAGCCATTCCAAAAAAAACTCTTTTTCATCAAAGCGTGCATTTTACGTCGCACAATTATTGATTTATGTATTGAGAACGCATTGGAGTCTTTTTCACATCGGATAATTTTTCCGTTCCGTGTTTCATATTTTATTTTCTAAAAACTTTCAGTGTGAACCACGTAGACCCACATGTCTTTAAATAAACAAAATCATTATCGACTGCATATTAAGGTCCCGTAAACAAAGCTTCAAACCCGCAATGATTCTCAATTATCCGCAATCAATGCTCGGTATTGTATAAATCACTCGTTCAGATCCCCTTGTCTGTCTATCGAACTGATTAAGTCCGGTAACAATAGAAAAGTAATTGTGTCTCATTAGCGACGGTTGAGCTCTTAAATGGTCTAAGATATCATCCCCGTCAAGCTTTGCACACCCATCTCCTAAACACCCTGCACAGTGTAAATGCTGACCTGCCTATCTTTATCAGCCAAATATTTCTCGTTTAAACTATACACACAGCATAACGTGCAAATAAACACCATGCATTACAGACTCAAATTGTATCAACCAACAACATGAAGTTTAAACGTAAGCTTTTTAAATTATTGAATGACATTACGTATTATTCTGTTAATGACAAATTAAAATAATATTTGTATAATTTTATATTTGTCTATAATTAAAATGTTTTCCTCATAAGATAATGATATTCTTTATTGACATTTATTATTGTACTTATACGAAATTGTGACTAATTATCTATTTGTTCATGTGCCGTCTTAATTTTATTTACATATTGAATCTATTTTTATTTTGTTAATTGACATAAGATTACCTCAGATATTTTGTACCTATGCCTTTTGGCGGGACATAGCATGAACCAACATTTTTTGTATAACATCTGTATAATTGTACCCAATGTTCACAAAATGAATTTTAATTTGACTGCATAAGCTCCTCCTGTAAACAAAGCTTCAAATCCAGTCAATTAGCTAATACGCCATGAATGTTTGGCATTCGAGATTGTTATTACGTCCAAAGTGTTGCCGATCTCAGGTGTTCTATGTAAACATACAGGAATTATAACTAGCCTGTGGGATACACGATTTTTTTCTCTTGGGTAAGAATTATAGACTGGTAGGAATACTCTCAGAACGTTATTTTGTTTTGTTACCGCCATGGTCGCGTATTTAGAAATAATTTTGATTATGGCCAAAGGACCATCCGAATTTTTGAGTCCTTTTCATTTTTGAAAACAAAAGTATAAGTAAGTATAAAGTCATAAAAAATAATAATTAAATAGCCTCAATCGTTCGTAACCTAAAAAAACATGCTCAAAATGTTCCAAATGGTGTCAACTGTCACCCCCCTTATGCTTTGCACCCAGCTTCCAAACAACCTGTATGACGTCTAACTAAAGCTACATCACTGACCTCGTGAATGAATGACGAATCTCAATGAATAAGTCTTATTAGTAAGGCTACAATTCTCAGATTGTCTCGCGGTAGTTAACAAGTCTACACCACACCGATAACGTCATGTTCTGTATTTAGGAGCGAGTTTCACCGCCCGGCTCAGTGCACGGATGTAAATAGAACAACTTGATAAAATAATTACATGATCATATTTATTTGGCGCTCGCGGTTTTATTAACAACGCTTTTGAAGTTCTACTTGTGTATGTTTCGCGGTTTTTTTTGGTCGGACAGCTTGCTTTAGAGCAATTTTTAACCGACTTTAAAAAAATGAGGAGGTTCTCATTTTAAATATTTGTTACCTCAGAACTGTGACTTCGTCATCTAAAAACCGATTTGAAAAATTCTTGTTTGAAAATGGCCCATATAATTATTATATTTGGTCAAGTTCTGATGAGTGGTTTTTGAGCCAGCTTCAATAAATACGTATTTTTTCCACTTAGTGTATGTTGATGATGTAATATATAAATTCCTGTCGCTGTTATTTACATTGCAAGTAGCGGTATACGACTATGTTTGGGGAAGGTACCAATACTAAAAAGTTATAAATAAAAACTTTTTTTTTAAAAACCACGTAGTCTGTGGTTTTTTTTGTGAAATAGTTGTTATTTCTTGCGTTACTATCATACCAGCCAGTTATGTTTAATGTTGTTTCGTCTTATACATATTATTATGTAAAAGGTCCACAAAATTCCCTGGACAAACTCTGAAAGAAAAAAAAAATATATTTTTTTCTTTAAAAACAGCTGTTTCATACATTTGGATCGTATTAGTACTGCAGTTTTGTATGGAAAAGCAGATTATTATTCGTTATTAACAGGATTAGCACGTCTGCCTATTGATAATGAGGTTCCATTACAATCGGTGCCAGCCCATAAAAAAACCCACTGAATAATAATTCAATTAGTTCAATTCCTATCCTTGCATACAATCGTGAGCCTGGATTTTACTAGGCCGAGAAATAGACGAGGATATTTTAGCGACCATCATAGATTCAGCATTAAGTACCCATTCGTTGTCGAAACATAGCCATCAATCATTGTATTTCATTCAGCACGCCCGAAGTTATGATAAACAGAACGCTAAAGTATTGCATCCTGAGGAAATGCACTCGTAAATAATCAATAATAACTTGTTGTATGTAAAATGATGCAAGTCATCTTTAGTGAGAGGTAGGAGCTCATGTTTTGGATTTTAGCGTGTGTTAAAATAGACAAATAACAGCTTAGATGTATAACTGGGTTTTGACGGACATGGTTTTGTATTTATCCTTGATAGAATCTCCTGCACTGCAATGAACACTGATAATCAGAGGGATACATAATTAACCTTCAGAAAGCTTCTACTTCCAACTACTAAGTTACACAACTTGGGAAACTTATCAGTGTTCAGTTTTTATAAGTTTGATACGATTCAATGACCATTGGCTGTAACTCAAACTATTCTGGTTATGATAGCTGCATGGGGTGGGGACTACTGTTGACTTTTGATAAAGAAAATATCTTCAAAAATGTACATTTGAACCCACGAAACTCACTCTCGCTTAATAATTACGTCACCATACTTACCTATACCCTTTCCTGCAGCGCTGGCACAAGGCGACAAGGATGAGTCGATGCCCGCAGATGCTGCCAAGCGGCACACCATGCCGCCGCAACCCGCGCCGCGACCCACCATCAAAGATAAGGTAATTAAACCAACTGACTGAGGTTGGTGATAGTTATAGATATAGTTAATAAGTTGTGTACAAGTGTAGCATGTTTGTGAAGGGTGATCGGGTTGCTAAGTGACTGGTTTTTGATGTGAGAAACGTTACAACTTGAATCAGAGAAGATTTCAACAGAACAAAATCAACCCTCTTTCATCAACATAGTTTTTTTTTAAATTAATTTGGATGCCGATTGATTCCTGTTGAGCTAGCTCATTAAGTTGAATTTTGTAATCTTTTCATATTTATATCAAAAACCGGCAAATTTGGCAACCCTGGAGAGAGATGTGTTCAGTCGGATGTTTAGTCTCCGAGGAGAATATTAACGAGTTCGGGTTTAATACGTTTTGATTGAGGATATTCCAGAAACTACTTTCTCTGTGTTTTCAGCGATTCTCTTAAGAAAACTGAACGCATCTCTAGGTAGCTGCATTAACATTTGTTATTTTTAATTAACAGTCCTTAAAATGTTAAAGCAACTTAATCTATTAATAGTGTTAATATAATATTGTGATTAACAGGCCGATGGCATATACCTGACGATTATTGAATGCAAGTAGGTACTATTAATGATGATCTCAGTACATCTCAATTTGAATATCCTTTAAGTGTTTTGTTGAGGCACATTATTTCAAACGTCTATAGAAAATATAGGTCATCACATGCTAATTTGATAGGGTTTTTCAATGTTCAAAAGGTTATTAGTTACTACATACATAAAATGAAATATGATAGAAAAGAAAATGTTGCAACCCGAATGTTTATAAGTAACTGCAGTGCAAAGTGCATCAAGTCGACGCTTGAGCTCCATCCATGTTGCAACTTTACAGTCAGTTCTAGTTTACATTATTATCATCACAACAGGTGACTATGAGGCTATTTTTAGAACGATTATCACTATATTAGTCACCTCAAGTTTTTGTTAACATGAGACTTTATTTACTTATATTAATCTCAGGCTTGACGCTCACGACAACATATGAAACTAAATTATGTAGTTTGTACACGTAGGTATGTGCTATCGGACTATACATACATACAACATATATTTAATTTTAACACTATTCTAGCGGGCATGGTGTTATCATACCATCATAAGATGAGGTTAGACGAAACTCAGCGTAAGTTTTGTCGCCAAAAATGAGTTTCGGTCGATTCAATTAGCATTTCCTGAAGACTCATTTTGCGCTTGCAGCGTAATTTCGGTGACTTACTTTTAGCGGCGTAAATTACGCTTGGTTTCACCCCACCCATAATACCAGTTGTACTAACAACATTATATTTCACTGACAAACTTCAAATGATATTGGTTTCATATTTAGATGTTTTGTTTATTTTCATCACTTTACTAATGTCATGTTTCATTGTAAGTAATGTTGCCAGATATTGCGTTAAGGTATTTAGAAAAAGTCAGGTTGAAAGTAATGTAATTAAGGGTTACTTAGGTACTAAAATCCTCCCCATTGAATTATTTCTTTGTTATATTTCAAAAGAATACTTTGAGTTGTAATAAAGTCAACTAAGCCACAATCTGGTTATCAAGAAAATCAGTAATAACCCGGGCAATAATAGTTTGTAATTTTGGATTAAACTCAACTTTATAAAGCCTTTCAAAGAAAAACATAGGTCATAATTCTGTGTATATCTGGCAACATACTGGTGCACGTATTAACGGTGTGCGCACGCGGCCGGACAGCTGCGGCGGCGCTCGGGCGGCACGGCCAGCGCCTCGTCCGCCTCCTCGCTGGAGGGAGAGTACCTCGCCGACAAGCTCGACAAGGTGTGACGCACCGACACACTCATCCACTCACTCACCCTCACCCAACTCCCTGCACATAATCGGGTGTAAAAAGACGCTTAACAAAGCTACTAGCACTTGTTCTCCCCGCCATTGTGATCGTTTTTTTTTAACATTCTGGTTACGGATATACTGAAGGTCAAAGAATCAACTTCATTCACCAAAACAAGTTTTAATCCTATAACTTAACTTTAAATATCCCCCACAGTTTCTTTACTGTTACAGGAGTTATGGGGGTAAGCGCAATGTTTGGCTGCCGTAAATAACCATTTTTCACACCACAATTTAAAGTCGTTTCGTAGCAATATTTATTTATAATTGTTACTTAGTTTGAAGTACAGAATACGGTCTTTTGACACCCGTTGTGTGCGGAGAGTTCCTCACCACAAATTCGCCAAGGTCCTGTGTCCTAGCACCACCTTCCTCACCATACTCATCTTTTTCCCTACACCTATACGACAGATTTAACGCCCGCTTTAGTAGCTTTAAAAGTGAAGTCCCGTAAGCATTGTAGATTATGGTTAGCAGTGGCAGAGAAAACACAATTCCTGCAATTTAACCTTAACAACTATTAGCCTTTGTCTCCTGTGTAACAACCAGCCCGACAGAAACACTAAAGGGAGCTCGAAGGTGCTCGCAACCGCAGACAACAGCGGCAACGTTGCCCAATCGCAATGGCAGACCGCAGCGACACGACTGGTTTCTATGTAACTCTATGGAAACGTTGCCAGGTGGCAATGTCGCCACTCCCCATGTACGGAAGCGCTTTCATACAGTTAAGCTTCGGTTTCCTAGAAAAGCCGTAGCCGCCACATAACGGCCGCAGCGACGGCTGTCATGAAAATGATGGCAGCGGGGTTTGACTTTACGGTGTCAAAAACGCTCTCTAGGAAAACACCAACTTATTTTCATAAATAACGTTTCACCGGCAAATTGCGGACGTTATGTGGCGGTCACCGCAGTATTAGGAAACCCAAGCTTTACACAGAAACCAGTCGTGTCGCTGTGGTCTTTCATAGCGATTGGACAGCGGTTGCCATCGCATTCGGAAGTGTACCTGCAGGGGTGTCCAGCTGTTTACATTGTTCCCAGATTATATCTAAAGATGAGGAACCCTCGAGTCGCCAAACACACGACAAGATGATACAAACGGTTTCTATCAATCTGGAAACGAATACCCATTTTCTGAAGAGGCATAGATTCTGCTTTGTATGTTATAGTGTTTTGTGTATGTGTTTAATCTACGTCGTCGCCGTGAGGTGCCAACAGTTTTCTTAAATCTCGCTTGTTATGTTAGCTATTGGCTTTTATTTGTGGCGGTGCAAAGCTTTTATTAGAAGGACCAAATCCAAAATTATTTCGAATAGATAAAACCTTTGTTTGTTAGTGAGGCCTTAGGAAGTTATGAAGCAGGTGAAAACTATAAATGATGTTTCATTAAAAAAGGTATTGGCTTTTCAATTGGTCTACAAAAGCTTTTTATTTCACACCGTACCAGTAGAATTTATAGTCATAAAAATATTGAATCTTTTTTTACGTTGACTGAATAATGTTTTAAAATAGAGATCTATACAAAATTGTTAGAAATTCTTTTAAAGTGAATTTAGCTTCTTTTATATATCGATTTAGAACAGTAAAATAACAAGTCGGAAACATCTCTTCAGATGGGGACGAGTCTACAAAAGTACCAATCAAACTTTATTTTATTTCAATTTGTTTTATTTACTTAAACATTTCCTTATACTCGCATCTCTTCATCATCAATACAAACATCAAGTACGACAATTGTAGTATGGTATATGTTCGTGTTTTCCACACTATGCTTTAGTAATATTGTGAGTATTATGTAGTTATTCATACATTATATTTATTGCATACTGCTTTCTGACCCTACTGGTACTGTCTAACAAAGCTTACTATACTCTTAAGCTCTTTTCTTCTTATTTTAAAAGTACAGTCGGCTAAACCAAACCGATGCCCCAATAAATCCAGTATTTACAAGATGTAACAAATTATTATCTTGTATTTATAGAAGCCGCCTCCGGGAGCCGTGAAGGTGATGCCTACAGCACCCCCTGACATGAAGGACGAGAAGAAAGTCTTGGAGCAGAGGAAACCTGCTGAGAATGGTAGGAATTCATTTTAAATTATATTTTAGACTAGCTTTTACGCGCGGCTTAGTTCTGGTCTATCCCACTGAATTGTGGTGTAGTTATAGTGCATAGTTCTTATAAAAAAGTATCGAATGCCACTTGGTAATATTGAAGGTTTCACAGGCAAATTGCGGACGCTATGTGGCGGTCACCGCAGTATTAGGAAACCCAAGCTTTACACAGAAACCAGTCGTTTTTTCGTCGAATTTCGTAGTCGGATCAGTATTTCCAGACATTACCTTTTTCAACCAAACAAAATAAATAACTTTATTTCTTTATAATATTAAGTTGAGATCACTCTCCTGCCCATGTCCCGATTGACTTGCGGTCGGCGCAACATGTGTTTTTCTTCCATAATTCTCTATTAGTCGTCATCTCGGTAGTCACCCCCTGATGCGGCGGCCTAAGCCGCGAGGGGCGGTACTTTGATACAAGTAGGTGTTTTGGTGGTGACGAAATGATCATGGTACCTGCTTGGTGATGAGCTATGGCGGAGACATGGTAAGCTACGTTTCCTTAGCCACGTGGCGGCGGCGCTACCAGGATGTCCCGTACGGACGACAATCTGCACTTTCCACAACACACTGACATGCTCTTGCACAGTTTAATAACAATCTTCGTTCTTCGCGGTGGATTTTGAGTTCTTTTCGACTTTGGGTTTATTTTAACCCACAGGCGTCGATGTCGGTTGAGAAACTAGTGCCAGTTTTCAATGGCGGCAGCGTTTTCGCCATCGCGAATCTTCCTTTTTGCTCTCGCTAAGGCATTATAAGGATTGCGGAAGGGGGAGGGAAAGCGGAAGGAATTTTGTATTACACAGATACTAATTAGAGTTGCCAGTAATTAGGCACGGGACATAAAAGTAAATAAATTATGGCGTTAAAACCCCCCATAGTATTAAGTATAGATATAGTGTGCTTAGACCCCGAATAACATCGGATCTTCCTGCAGTTCTTCAAAGGAAAACTCACGTTCTGCCCATAGGTTTTGTATAAGACTGATAATTTTTTTATTTTATTTAAATAAAAATAAAAAATAAGACTGATAAACGAACTCGTCGAGAATGATAGGAAACAATGGGAGCCTATACCGAGCAGTGGGTGACCGTGATTGTAATGAGTGCAATAGCATTGGAAGCAGTATTCTCCTGTTCTTATATCTTATTGATTTTAGCATCTTTTTGTTTGCCTTGGGTGAAAGTATTTTTAACCGACTTCAAAAAAGGACGAGGTTCTCAATTCGACTGTGTTTTTTGTTGTATGTTTATTCACCGATTACTCGAAGACGCCTGTACCGATTTGGAAAATTCTTATTTTTGATTCAAAGGGTTATACTTCCCAGGTGGTCCCATTGAAATTTTATCGAAATCGGGCGAAAATCTATAATTAAATCTTTATAAATAAAAAAAACCGCCTTCAAACGGACGTGGACGTGTAAGACGATCTTTTTCGAATTCGTGTGGGGTAGATACCATAACTAAAAAGTCAAAAATAATAACACGCCTTTACAAAAAAAAAAAAAAAAAACATCCGAGAAAAACACTACAAAGTGAAAAATAACTTTAATTTCGGAAGTCGGTGAAAAAACTAAAATAGAGATCCAAGACACCTACTTCCGAAATTAAAGTTATTTTTCCTTTGTACTTAGTGTTATTTATTTTGAAGTCGTTTATTTTGTTTTGTCTTACAATTTTGTTGGTAGCGGTGAACAACCGAGGCAATGCATATCCACTAACACTTTAGTAAACAACATTTTTCGACCGTTAGTCTAATTTAACATCAGGAATATTGTATACACTAGGTTTTCCTCCTAATTTTTCCCAGAAACTCACTAATGGTAAACAATCTGTCTGTCTAATATTAATCTACCCAACTCTTAACAAACGGATATGTTTTTATTTCAGGTACAGACACGACTAGCGATCCGGGAATCACGAACAACGTTGAAACAACACCCAAGAAGTCTAAGGTGAGTCCATTTTAATTATAAACAATGCAATAATTATCTCAAATGTTCATACAATGCAAGAATGGTAGACTCAAAGCATTTTATCAGTTCTGTTACGTCAAAGTAGAACCTAGTGTATCATACAGATGTTCAATGTAAATATGAATGTTACACAACGCAACTAGACAAGCATGGGGCATAATACAATATTTCCTGTTTTATCCGCGACTGTATAAGTCAAATTATACAAAGCACTGTTATACTTTTGTTAATTTTTATTTTTTGTTTCACCCCTCCCTTTCCCTAAAGACCGGAGGATTCGGACTGTTCGGTGGTAGAAACAAATCCCCGAAAGAAGAGAAATCTCCTAAAGAAAAGTCTCCGAAAGAGAAATCTCCCAAAACTAAAGATAAGAAGGTTAAAGATCCGAAGATTAAGGTGGCTGCGCTTGAGACGTCGAATGACAGTTCTAACCTCGATAGTTCACTTGAAAAGAGTCCCGCGAAGGGTGAAGACAAACCTTCGTTCACTAAGCCATACGAATACACTGACACAGAGAGAAGTCCTACTCGCACCAAGCCTTTCATTCAAGGCGCATTCAGTTACGAGAAGGAACCGATTTCTGATGAGAGGCAGCGGGCGCTAGATGACAGTCACAGCCCAACTACAAGGAAGGCAGGACTCGCGTTCAACTACGCCCCCGGAGAAGACAAGAAAGTCGCTGAAAGCGCTGAGAAGCGCAAAACTCCTGAAGATCCGAGCAAGCTGAAGACACCAGGACTTGACTATGTCCAGTCGGCAGTTCTGAAGGAACAGGCTAAGAACCTCATAGACCCTACTCTTGCTTTGCTTGACTCTGAAAGGTCACAACACGAAGTCCCTACAGCGACCGCTGTGCCAGTCCTCGCAGCTAAACCAGACAATGAGATCCAAGTGGTCATCATCACTGGTCGCTACAACCCCAAGTCCAAGAAACTTGATGATGCAAATGGGACCGTTCTCGTCACCAAAGGATCGCTGAACAAAGCTAATGGAAAAATCCAGACGGATAAAGAACTCATTAATACAAAGTCCGGACAAGTTAGCTACACAGACCCTGCAACGGGCAAGCAAGAGGTTAAGAATGGACATGTTGACAAGACAGGACATATTCTGTTCACAGCTGGAGTTATTGATCCTAAAACTGGAAAGATTGACCCATCATTGGCTCAACAGTACTGCTTTGTTGAAAGATCGCCAGACAAAGTTGGAGCCAAGCCTGGCCGTGATGTTGACCTGGTTGTTATTACAGGCAAATATGATGGCAAGAATAAGAAGTTAGATGCGTCACATGGACATGTAAACGTTTCAAGAGCAGTCGTTGGACCAGACGGCTATGTCGCCTCAAACTACGGTGTCATAGATCCAAGAACGGGCAAAATTGAATTCATTGACCCCAAAACAGGCAAAGAGGAACCCAAACAAGCTTACGTTGACCAGAAAACAGGAAATATTTTGGTCACCACAGCAGTTTTAGATCCCAAATCTGGAAAGGTCGACTCTTCACTCGGTCAGCAGTTCAGCATTGTAGAAAAGGACGCGACTAAAGCGAATCGTGAAGTAAGATTAGTAGTCGTTACAAGCAAATACGACTTGAAGACCAAGAAGTTAGACCCAACATTCGCTCACGTTGATTCCGTCAAGGGAGTCCTCAGCGGCACTGACGGCAAAATATACACAGAATACGGTATCATTGACCCAAGGACAGGAGAAATCCAAGTCACTGATTCTAAGACTGGTAAGCAGGAGATCAAGCAAGCGACAGTCGATCCCAAGACTGGAAACATTCTTTTACTCTCCGGAGTTATTGACCCAAGGACTGGAGAGTTGGATACTTCGCTAGGACAGCAGTACAGCATCGTAGATAAACCTATCGATACCTACGGAGCTACCACTGGCAAAGACGTCCAAGTTGTTGCAATCACAGGCAAATATGACTCAAAGAGCAAGAAGCTAGACAACCCTAACGGATTCATTGAAACTTCCCACGCTATCATCAGCGATAAGGACGGAAAAGTACATTCAAACTTCGGTGTACTAGATCCTAACAATGGAAAAGTCTACTTCACTGACCCTAAAACTGGGAAGCGTGATTCCAAACAAGCGGTTGTTGACGCTAAAACTGGAAGCTTTATACTTACATCTGGAGTCATTGACCCTAAGACGGGCAAATCGGATTCGTCATTAGCTCAGCAGTTAACTGTTGTTGACAAAGACGCACCTAAAGGCATTCCTGAAAGATACGCTAACTTAGTCGTTGTTACATCTAAGTACGATCCTAAGAACAAGAAACTCGACATCACTAATGCACATGTCGATAGTTTCCCCGGAAAATACGACAATGATGACAAAGTACATACCGAATTCGGAATCGTCGATCCAGCGACTGGTGATATCGTTATAACTGACCCAATCACAGGCAAACAGGAAGTTAAGAAAGCTGCCATTGATCCGAAAACAGGCAATTTACTCCTCACTTCCGGTGTTGTTGATCCTCAAACTGGAAAAGTTGATCCTACTTTAGGACAGCAGATAACTGTCGTAGACAAGACTAAGGATACATTCCCGTCTGTGGCAGGAAAGGAAGTCCAACTAGTAGTGATTACTAGTAAATATGACTCGAAATACAAGAGGCTAGATAGCCCTAACGGACATGTTGAAACTTCACGAGGCATCGTCGCTGCTGACGGCAAAGTTCACACCAACTTCGGCGTAATTGACCCCAAGACCGGCAAGATTGACCATGTTGATCCTAAGTCCGGCAAGCAAGAGATCAAGCAAGCCGTCGCAGATCCTAAATCCGGACACTTAGTCATTTCTTCGGGAGTTGTAGACCCGAAGACTGGAAAAGTCGACTCTTCATTAGCGCAGCAGTTTGCTATCGTTGACAAGGATAGGGTAGCACCTGAGAGATATGTCAACCTCGTCATCGTCACATCTAAATACGACCTTAAGAACAAGAAACTGGACCTTACCAACGCTCACGTTGACAGCATACCTGGCAAAGTGGGTGCTGATAACAAAGTACACACAGCATTCGGTGTCGTTGACCCCAATACTGGTGACATCATAGTAACCGACCCACACACCGGTAAACAAGAGGTTAAGAAAGCCTCAGTGGACCCGAAAACAGGAAACTTGCTGCTTACATCATCAGTGGTCGATCCCGTGTCAGGCCATGTTGATCCTACATTAGGACAACAGATCAGCATTGTAGAGAAACCGAAAGACCAATTCTCTAATGTTCCTGGTAAGGAAGTACAGTTGGTAGTCATTACTAGCAAGTATGACCCCAAGACTAAGAAACTTGACAATCCTAACGGTCATGTTGAGACTTCAAGAGGTATCATTGCTCCTGATGGAAGAGTTCACACCAACTTCGGAATTATTGACATGAAATCTGGAAAGATCGATCAGGTCGATCCCAAGACCGGCAAACATGAGACTAAGCAAGCCATCGCTGATCCGCAATCAGGGCATTTGATACTAACTTCAGGCGTTGTCGATCCTAACACAGGAAAGGCTGATTCAACTCTCGCTCAGCAATTCGCAATCGTAGACAAAGATGGGCCTAAAGAGCGATACGTGAACTTAGTTATTGTGACGACCAAGTATGATCCTAAGAACAAGAAATTGGATCTAACGAATGCTCATGTTGATTCAGTGCCCGGCAAAGTTGGTGCAGATGGCAAAGTTCACACAGAATTCGGTGAAGTTGATCCTACAACCGGAGATATCGTCATTAAAGATCCAGTCACCGGCAGACGTGAGACCAAGGTTGCTACTGTTGACACCAAGACTGGAAACCTCCTGCTTACATCAGGAGTCGTTGACCCCCAGACTGGACAGGTTGATCCTAACTTAGGCCAGCAAATCAGCGTCGTTGATAGACCGAAGGACACATTCACACCTGTTCCTGGCAGGGAAGTTCAACTGGTCATCATTACTTCTAAGTACGATCTTAAGAATAAGAAGCTTGACAGCCCTAACGGCCATATTGATACCTCAAGAGGTATTGTCGGCGCTGATGGCAGGGTTCACACCAATTACGGCATTATCGACCCGAAGACCGGAAAGATCGAGCATGTGGATCCTAAGACTGGCAAACATGAGATGAAGCAAGCGCTTGCTGACCCCGGCGTGGGCTTCAAGACCGGTAACCTCATCTTAACCACTGGCGTCGTAGACCCGAAGACTGGCAAACCAGACTCAACGCTCGCTCAACAATTCACAATTGTCGAGAAAGAGACGAAGCCTATTGAGAGAGAGATTCATCTTGTTATCATCACCACAAAATACGACCCGAGGACAAAGAGAATCGACCCCAGCAAAGGTCATGTGGACACCATCAGTGGTGTTCTCGGAGCTGATGGCAGAATCCGCACCGCCATTGGCATCGTCGACCCAGCTACTGGAGAAATTGTCGTCACAGACCCTAAGACCGGCAGGCAAGAAGTTAAGCGCGCTCAGGTACACCCTGAAACGGGCCACATGGTTATCACAAACAACGTTGTCGACCCCCAGACCGGTAGAGTCGATTCTACTCTGGTGCAGCAATACAGCATTGTCAACAAACCAGTCGTGCCTTTCGCAAAACCAACTTCCAAGGGAGAAGTGCGTCTCGTCATCGTAACTAGCAAATATGATCCTTACACCAAATCCGTTGATGCTGCCGCCGGCAACGTTGAAGCCGCTAAAGGCTACGTAAGCGCTGAAGACGGAAAGATTCACACAGACTTTGGCATTATCGATCCTAGATCCGGACAAATCCTCTACAAGGACCCGATAACCGGCAAACAAGATCTAAAACAAGCCGAGATCGACCCTCAGACAGGAAACTTGACTATAACAACCGCCGTAATAGACCCCAAGACGGGAAGAGTAGAGCCTTTGTACGCTCAGCAGTTGAGTATTGTTGATAAGCAAAATGTGTTGTCTAAAGTAGCGCCAGTATCTCAAAGAGCTAGCGTGTCCCCTGCTAGGCAGGTACCCTCGCCTGTAAAGACCTCGACACCTTCACCGATTCAGACTCCTCTACAATCACCCGTGCGTACCTCATCGCCTATTACAAGCTACGCTCAAAAATCATCGCCCCTCGCACCGACTATGAAGTCGCCTGTCAAACCAACCATGGCTCCTCCCGAACCTCCTAAGAGGAAGATCGTCAAAATCATGGTCATCTTCACCAAACTCGACCCTAAGTCTAAGAAGCCTGATCTGAACACCGCTGAAGTGGAACATCTTACCGGTATCCTCGATCCTAATGGTTTGATTGAGACTAAGTACGGAGTTATTGATTCCAATACTGGTAACATTGTTATTACGGATTCTGCTGGTCAGAAACAAACCCGTGATGGGTACGTTCTGACTGAAACAGGACAAATCTTCATAAACTCTGGCGCAATTGATCCAAAGACTGGCAAAATTGATCAAAACTTAGGCATGATACTAAGCGTTGCAAAGCAAGAAGACCCAGTAGTTGAAATCACTACTATCACTGGTCCAATTGACCCCAGAACCGGCAAAGTTGATATCGAAAAGGGCACAGTTGAACACACTAAAGGCAAAGTTGACGCTGAAACTGGTCATATCTCTACCAAACACGGAGTTATTGATCCTTCAAATGGAGTCATATTCGTCACAGATACATCTGATACTAAACCAGTACATATCGACGAAAACAACGGCTTAATTACCATCAAGGGAGTTGTAGATCCCAAGACTGGCAAACCTGATCCAAATGTTGGACAGGTTATTGTTGTTGGTACGCATATCGACCCAGTAGTCGAAGTTACCACGTTTGTTGGTAAGCTAGACACCAAGAAAGGTCTCATCGAGCCCAAGCATTCCCTAGTAGAAAGCAGCACTGGTCAAATTAACCCTGACAACAACAAAATTGACACAAAATACGGACAGATCGATCTTGTCAAGGGAACTGTTACATACAATGATCCGAAGACCGGCAAGTTTGAGAGCAGGGAACTCAAAGTGGACCCAGTCACTGGTCAGTTCTTATTGAAGACAGGACAGTGCAACCCCAAATCCGGAAAGCCGGATAAGGATGTCGCCAGAATGATCTGCTTGAGGATTATCAAGAACAAGATTGATCCCGTCTCTGGAAAACAGATCGTATCCAACGACCCTAAGAACGTCAAAGTTGATCCAAAGACCAACCAGATTTGGATTGCTGGACCTAAAGATCCTGTATCCGGGGATGTCATCTACACAGCTGGACAGGTCGACCCGACCACTGGTTACATCATCACGATATACGGTCGTCTCGACACTAAGACGGGAACAATAATCAGGACACACGATTATGACAAGACACTCATCAAAGTCGACTCCGTCAACGGACAGATTTACACAGCAACCGGAGAAGTTGACGAGGACAACCATCCACTATACTCAGCTTCACAAGTCGATCCTAGCACAGGAGAGATCTACACCAAACTTGGCAAGATCGATCCTCAGACAGGTAGGCTGATCATCATCAAGATATACATCATCACACAGAAAGACGACAAAGGAAGGGTCAAGGAAGTCGATCCTAAAGAATGTACCATCGATGAGACTACAGGCAGAATCATCACAACAAAGACAGTGTATGTATACCAGATTATCGATCCCATCACAGGAGAAACTATCGATGTAGACCCTGACGACCCGAGGTTGAAGGGCGCTCGAACAACTGTCACGCAGACCATGACGCTATCAGGAAAGATCGATCCCGTCACCGGCAGGATCAAGACTGAGTACGGAGATATTGACCCCGATACCGGTGATATTGACCCTAGCACGGCTGTCAGAGACCCCATAACCGGACAACTGATCTTACACTACTCCCAGATTGACCCATCACACTTCGAAGACAAGAGCGGCAACTACACGATAGAGAAAGAAACTCAAGACCTACCAGCGAACATCGACATACAGACAGTGAACACACACAAGTTCTCCACTTTCGGCAAGGACGAGAGTCCGCTGAGAGGAGACGAGCCCAAAACGTTCACCGAGTACACGACAAGCGAACACATACGGCATCAAGGCTATGCGTCATCAACCACCCCTATCTCCTCCAAGATCCCGGTTTCACAGCGCTCTAAGAAGACGCCCACTCCCCCCGTGGTTGTGAAGACCACGACCAAACAGCTGCTGACGCGGAATGACGAGGGCGTCACACACAATGTGGAGCAAGAGGTCGAGAACCTCGGCACCGGGGAGGTGACATTCTCCACACATACAAACAAGGTGCGTTTCATTCTCTTTCTCAATTTACAATAACCGGCACACAAGACGCCACCCTGATTTATTTTTCATGTTGTTTTTCTTTTTTTCTCTTAATTTGTACAGCGTGTGGCCTTTTTTTATTTTTTTACCACGGCTTCGTAGTTTCAATGTTAGATTTCTGTGTATATAGTAAATGCATGCTAGTCTAACCTTAATTAGGCGGAAAGCCTTGAGCCGATGGAGAGTTCCGGGAAGAGTCCGTACGTGACGGCTCGCGCTGTGACCACGCGGACGGCCACCACGCACCACGACCTGGACACGAAGGCGAAGACTCAACAGATGGAGGAAAAGACAGTCGCACACACGTTGACGTCATCAGCCACGAGACAGGAACAACGAGTCTTGACTCAAGAAGTCAAAACCATGGTGACCACCGGCGATCAGGTACGATCGTAACATTATTATTTCTGGCATTTATCATTGTTTTAATCCAGTCATTATAGCATGTAAATGGAGTTTTTTTTGTTCATTATCAGTTGAATTTTTTTTCTATAATTTTTCTTAATTTTTTCATTCGTTGATTTTTTTTTCGCTTAACTATGGCAGCTTCTTGACACGCGCAAAATACGGAACCGATTTTGAAAACGCTTGATTCGCGCGACGCTTTGACAGCGCTTAGCAATGCTGAGAAACTAAAAAAAAAACCTCACGCAAGCATGAAAGCATGAAATAACGCCCCTTGACACCAAGTAGGTGATTTACAAGGAATTTTAAAAGGAAAGATCTTTAAAAACATGGATTCTTTTATGTGAAAAAGCTGTCATCGTATTTTGATTGCATGTTGAACTTTGTTCTAATTACATATTTTTTTCTTTTCCCTCCATCCCATATCTACATCGAACGGACATGACCTGGTAATGCATCTAAACCAAACTCTAAACGGGCATGACATTACTAAACCATACATTACGTGGTAACACCACCAATCTCTATAACACCAACAAACTTGGTAACAACTTCGCCAACAATGGGCAAACACCTGTGGTAACTTCACCAACATTTGGTACACAACCATGTAATAACCTCACCGGCAAACATTGGTCGAACGTTGGATGGTCATCACAGCAGCTTGCTAGACGCGGCTCTGAATCTTCCCTAAGCAGTGGGGACTCGGGAACTCCGATCGACTTTGATGAAGGAGCTGGCGAAGGACATTATTACGTCACGGTGAGTTTATCAGCGCTGTAAGCGATGTTATCGCTTTATTGTGAACATTGTAGGACGCTGAAGCGCTTTATTGTAATTTAGTTAAGGGACAGATATAGGAAGACATAGGAAATAATGAGAGAGCCCAATGTCCAGTTGTGAATGTGAGAAGAAAATACAGATATTAGGTATATGACAAATGAAATGTATTTCTTAAGCTGTTTAGACCAAACGAACGTAGAAAGAGAACAATTTCTTCTTAGACCAACGGAAGAGACTTCTGTCCTTATACACGGTGGCAGGGACATCGACGCGCAAAGTAACCATGAATTCAGTACATGATTCTGAACGTTGAAAATTTTCGTCGTTTTATTTAAAAATAATAATTCTATAGTACATTTTGACCGAGTAGGTATTGCACTTTTCTATGAAACAGCAGATTATTTTTTCCTGCCAGCCTACCCAAAAAATTATAAGAGTATATTACGTGCATTCGCTCGTTTAGTATAAACCGATCTGTACAAAGTTGTGTATTGGTTGATCTTACAAATCAACAAGTTTTTCAAGTTTTGTCGTAATTTCTTGGTCATGAGAAAATAATTTCCAATTAAATTCAATGTTCTACCGCAAACAATACAGCTACACGCAGTGTTTTAGGGGTGGGCACTAGTATTATATTATGCACTAGAAAACTCTTCAACGAGTAAAAAATATCCAGCACTCCACACTATAAATTGAAATATAACTAACAATATGTATAATATTTATATACTTTTCAGGGTAGAGTAGACGGTAGTCGTATGTGTGTGTGTGTGTGGTTTTATAAAACTTTAAAACAAGCAAATTTTGTTGTACAAAATATCCACTTTAGATAATATGCAGTTCCTTTTTTATACCTTTGAAAATACGGAAAGTTTTTTCCGAATAGAATAATACTGTTTGGCATGATAATCGTGTGAGAACTTGCATTAATATAGCATGTTGTATTGAAATACTGATTTGTGATTGTCCACTGCATTTTAGATTATTGAATATTTTTATATACTTATTTACTAAATGAAGGTACAGTATTGGTTTTTTTTTATTTATTTATAATCTGCTCTGACAACTTTATACAAACACAATAATATTAAAATCCCAAAAAAAAAAAATATTATGAATTATAATATTTTTTTACTTTCTATTATCTACTACACATGAAGTCAAAACCTAAAAGAGAGAAAACTTCATGTCCACAAAGTGATTTACACCATCAATAATAATCACGAAAAGCCAGATCTTTCACTCAACCTTTACAAAATTCTACGTTTTTTAGACCTTTGTAAAATTCAACATCTATGTATTGTACGAATAAAACTGGTATCCAGCTGCATTCGGTTAGACTGGAAGCCGAGCCCAACAGCTGGGAAAAGACTAAACGGATTGATGTTGACCTTTGATCTATATATTTATACGTACTGATTTTGACTATCCATTCGTATTGATTTACAACGCTTGTCTAACATATGTTATAAACTTATGATACAGGAACCAGGCGCGTACAAAACGACGACCACCACCTCTGTGATCGGCAACGCGCCCTTCGGCAGCATGGTGCACGGAGCTACCACCAGGGTGAGTACCATGCACCACTGATAACTTGAAGATTAGTTTTGGCAAGATAGTGTTTATAAAACGGCACATGGTTTACCCACAAGCTGCGAAATTCATCAGGTAAAGTTTTTATTTCTGGCCGACCTTACGAGACCTTATTTACTAACTCGCACCTGGCCCGCGTGGTTTAGCACGGCCCACTCCCTCTCACAGAGAGGAGGTCTGTGTCCCAGCAGTAGGAACATTACAGGCTGATTATGCTTATAATTACCAGGCTCTTATGAAAAGTCAAATACAAGTTGCAAGAACAAATATTTAAATTATTTTTATTAGGTCGACAAGTTATCTAACATTTGACGCATTATTTTAACTCTTGATTTGGGAAAGAGAGCCTTTTTTCTAATATGTCGTCATCTGTTACATTCAGACGAGTACCGGCCCGATAGTGACTGAGCCGGTAGAAACGACAGAGACACAAGAGGAGACCGTATCAGCAGACGGCGAAGTGGTCTCCTCGCAGACCATCAGCTCCAAGACGCGCACCGTTGAGACTATCACCGTATGTATACCAACATCCATTATTCACAGCTCGAACTCATTTTGTTGTATAGGTGTACCAAGACACCTTAACGTGACTGAGATAATAAGTGTTAGACGAAAGCTAGGGTTCCCTCAGACTGCGGTGAACTCCACACAGCGCCCACAATATACCATCGAATGACTTCACTGGAACGTTATTTATGAATGTAAGTTGGTGTGTTTTTTGACACCGTAAAGTCAACCCCGGTGCCACTATTTCTATGACGGCCATCACTGCGGTCGTCATGTGGCGGCCACCGCAGTCGTAGAAAACCCAAGCTTTAGAATGACCTAAATTTGTGTTGTGAATGAGAATTCAGCTGTATCCGCATGACTAACACAAGAAAATGCTGCTGAAATAAAAAAAAAATGGACTTGGTTTTTACGAGTCTCTCTCGTAAAAACGTGTCTCTCCTGAAAAGTTCAAAAGACAAATTAAGCAAAGTAGAACTGTAGTGTCTGTAGGTTGCTATGCACTTTTTAGTTTCACTTTAAATGCTTTAGTTATAAACAGTTGGTCTTGCAGTCTCAAGAAGAAAAAATATTGAAACTAAGATTTTTTTATAAATGCGTTACGCAACTTTTTGCAGTACAAGACGGAGCGCAATGGCGTGATCGAGACCCGCGTGGAACAGAAGATCACCATCCAATCCGATGGAGACCCCATCGACCACGACCGCGCGCTCGCCGAGGCTATACAGGTAATATTAAGTAAAACTATAGGCCTTATAGGTCACCAGAAAAAATATGCGCTCCGGTAATATTCGTGTTTCCGAATTAGTTTGAACGAACGTCGCGACACAGAGTAACCCCCCACAGAGGCAAAGCTTCTAAGTTTTGTACTAACCGCGATTTGTAGTAGTGCAAATATCTCGGCGCGGTTCAATGAAGTTTTCTCTGTCGGGATACGTACTCTACTCGTACTCACTCGAAAGTTTTGAAATGTTTTTTTGGAATTGCACGAAGTGGTTAATCTATATTTTGTAGACACGGTAATACAAAATTACCAAGTACTTCCATGGTGGAACAGCTCTATATTAGATGTCATCATTGCGCGTTCGTATTTGCGAAGATAGACGATGATTCTCGAAGCCCGTACTTTTATTTGGAAAGCTGTACAGTCCTACCAACTTCTCCGTGAACTGAAAGAGGACGGCACCATCGATTCAGTGTTGCTAATTAATATAAGGTGCTCAAAATTGAGTAAGTTTTCAAGAAGGAAATTTGACATTAGACATAATTACAAATTAAAACAATGATACCTATATATAAAAATTATAAAATAAATACAATGAAATTGATAATTTACAGTTACGTAGGTACGCTAACAGTTTAGTCTCTCAGCAATAAACTATGGCTTTATCTAAAAAGTAATCCAATGAAGTGGAAATTCAGCAGAGAATTTTTCCGAATTTTTGTACCAGTTTCTTCTGCTGCGTGCCCTTTCTTAACTATTTTTTAAATTAGTCCTTGACTCACACCTAAAATATAAGATAATAAAATAAATGTTACTAGAAATTTGAAATCTGGCAGGTTAGTTGGCTCACTCACTTAGCAGGTTACCTAATAGATGTACGTTACCGTTACGCTAACCTGCAGCAAGAATAGAAACGAATATTTCGTGGATAATTAGTTAAGTATCGGGTAATTTATAACAAGAAAGTTGACAACACTAACCTGTCGCTGCCGAAATGCGTTTGTATATTTGATTAAATGGAATAATCGGAAACCCCGCCCGAGCTTCTTCTTCAAAAATGGTTTTAACCTTTAGAATAATGTTTCGAGCATCACTTTTAATAGCTTTCGGCATATTTAACTTTATAAATTCAGCAATATCACGACAAAACAACCAGAGAACCCGAATGTAGTAGACACTGACAATCACAACAACAACTGACAACAAATGACATTTCAACATGACGGCCGTAGTTCCAATTTTCGCCATTTCATAGATAAGTTGGTAGGAGTGTACATACAATGTCCTACAACCTACCTGACAGATTTATGTCCTCTGGCTCTAACCATAAAAACAGTCTCTACATTTTTTGCGAATTTTACAGAGTAAACATTACCCTCCTTCTGGGGTAGTCGGCAAAAAAAAAGTCCACACTTCTATAGCAACTTTAAGTATTGATGTTAGATAAATCTTCGTTGTGGGTATTCCATTATGGGGTCCTTCATGAGTCTCTATGTCCTGCATTGGACATTGTTTGGCTGAAATGATAATGTCGATTTGATGAATGAATCTTACTTTTATATCATTCGTTTTGATGTTTAATTCTACAATGTAATAAAATATGGCGAACGACTTGTTGAAAATCAACTCAGTTCCGTTGAGTAGGTTTATTACGCGGCGCTGCCGCATCCATATACGATTCAATAACCAAATGTTATTTCCGTTATCTACAGGAGGCCACAGCGATGAACCCAGACATGACAGTCGAGAAAATCGAGATACAGCAACAAAGCACGCAACCCTAAACTGTTACAGCAACACGTTGCAACGTCCACCAAGTTCGCGCCGTTAACGTCACGGCATGTATGTATATGTAGGTACATACCCTAGTTGTAAGCGATAACAATGCGAATATTAATCACTAAGTTATTTAAAAACAAACATTTATATTGATTAATTAATAAAATGTTAATTATATTTAATATTTGATGTTGTCACGTCGTGCACTTTACGATTTTGGGCGAGGGGAGGCTGTTTAGCATAGTTACAGTTTAATAGGCCACTGTGTTGAAAATATACATTTAGTGTATAATTATATCGATATTAATAAGTGTTGTATCGATATGTCGATATAATGATAGAATCGCAATGGGCTGAACTATATTGTAACTATAAATTCCGAAAATATTATTAAATAACTCGTTTTCTAAACTGTTCTCTACCGACAAGCCGCCTTCGCCCCGAGAAAATGCAATTTTTATATTGTAAAATATTATTATAAGTATTGCAGCATTTTTCTTTTTTATAATTAAGCTTAGGCTAAGGCATCCATACAATCCGGACGGCATAGGGCTTCGTAGAGATATAAATGTTGCCATAGTTAAAAAAATATAAAAAGTGTTTTGTATTACTATATAAAAAAATCATTTTATGCCTTGTGTTTGACAAATCTGGCTGGATAATGTTTTTAAAATAAAATATAAACCTTGCTCAAATCATTTACCTATTTAGCTTGGATATAGTTGGGTAAACAACTAACACTGCCAATGAAAATAGCTGTGAAGAAATACCTCTATCGCGTAAATTTTCTAAATTAAAATCAAGCATGTAGCTTAGCTTTAAAAATCACGTCAGCAGTTAAAAAAAAAAAAAAACTACTTTTAAAATAAAAAAAAAATGTCGACGAAATTACCTGTGTCCAGCCAGGTTGAAACACGAGCTCATTTTCTATAACGGAATAGCTTTAAATATTGTCACACGAGTTAGACCACCGTTTTTAGGTATAAAAAGATACAAATTATTAATTTTTTCTCCTCCCTTCTATTTAAAGTGTCGATATACAATGTAGTGCGGGACTAATCGGTTATCTATCGATAGATTTGTGATGCTTTGACGATATATTGACAAATAACTAGGGAATATAACTGTAGTATTTTCCCAAACTTGGTATAAAAAATAATCACAGATTGATTGTTGAAAGAATCACAAGTGTTATCGAGAACTACGGAAGTATATGTTAAAAAGATATATTATTGACGTGTTGCTATGGACTATATAATATCTGCGCGCTCGCTTTATTACGTACAGAACAGTTGTTAAAAGAAATACTATGATTTATCATACTTATAATGTTAATTTCTTGTAAAAATTAAATCTAATAGAAGCTTATACGGCTTAAAGCAATCGTCTATAATCCACAAAGTCGCTAGCTTCCTATAATAAAAACGTTCTAATTATAAAACGCTACGTTATTTATAATGCATAATATGCTACATAAAAACAGCGTGTTAACTTTGTTCTGTTCGTATTACTGCGAGCGCTATATTTCACCATTAGGTGCTACTACTTAGGATCTAGTGTTACGTACGTTTGTAATGTGCCCTGCGACGGGCGCTCCATTTTATATGTAATATTAGTTTGGCAGCTTTGGCTTGACGAACGGCGAACGACTGACATAACACATACACGATACGTCCTTTAAAAAATACCTTGGGACATAGTCTTGTCATAAATCAAATATAAGTAATGTTGAAAAAAATTGATAACGCGTTACATAAAGTAGCAGCGTTATTTCTTGATATTATTTTCTGTTTATCAGTCTTTGAAGATATGATAGGCTAGTGTTACACTGTTGATGTATCAGTCTGTCGCCTGAGAATGTAAACTAAGCTTAGTCGGTCAATGTTAGAGGTTAGGGCCAGGCGAGCATTTGTTGCATTCGACTGTTCTCTGTAACGGTGGGACATTCCATAGTTCACAAACTTAATGTAGGAGTAAACGCTACATCATGACACTGAGTGTTTCTTTTATTATTATTTGTCTTAAGGTTATTTCTATTCAGCGGTTCGGTTCACTTTGCAAGTTAATGAAGAAATACTCGAAACTTTATATGAATATATTGTATTAATTTCGATAAAAAACCTAATAAGAGATATCGAATATGTTTTCTTCTAATGTATAGTCTAGTAGTTGTGTTTGGTCAATAGTTTGGCAACCGTCGCACAAAACTTTTAAGTCACAGTTGACACTCGCAAAGTAAACTGAACCCTAATAAATAAGTTGGAATGATACTGATATTGTACAATTTATTATTATAATATTAATATATTTCATACACGCTAGACATAAACATTATTTTGTATTAAAGTTAAGTTTTAAACGCTGGTTTAAAATCAGATTTTATGTATCAGCGGGTAATGGGATGGTTTATTTACTTTTTCCACCTTTCTATGACGTCTGTATACGTCATCCATGACTACAATAGGCGTCAGTGACGCTCACAAGCGTCACGATGGCAATAAATGATCGTGGTCCAAGTAAATAAACCAAATCATTACCTATTTTTATCAATTTGACATTTTATTGTATTCTTTGTTCTTGTATAAGCTGTCACATAGCGATTAAATGAAATTATTACACAATTATTTGTAATTTTTGTCTACCTGTCTATGACATATTCACGTTGATATTTATGGTACAGATATAGGAGGAAATGTCGATAAAAATGTTTCAATGCATGCAAATAAATTGATGTTTAAACAAACTAAATATGATGAATGAAAAATAGGTTCAATCATCGACATTTGTATCTCATTCTGTACGCGATATTCTGCCTTGTGTTAATTTACAACTCCATTTTTATCCGTTGTTATGAGACAGAGTTTTAGTCTAACTCATCCCTGCTTTCAATACATTAATCACTTGAATTGAGTTGAAAAAACAAACTTACACGTAACCGCTAAGATATACCATGAGCTAAAATCACCTGATGTTATATTTCACACGCAATAGGTCTCAAGCACTATTATTTACAGTCGGATAGACTGACAGACAGATTGAAAACAATGTGAATATAAAGGTTTGCTTCATTGGCACCATATGAACACGCTAACATCTACCGATGTACATACAATAAAGGAGTGGCTAATAACTAATTAGTGGCATAGTAACTAATTTTCTCTTTTCTTGAATAGTTTTTGTCTCGTCACAAAGGATGCAAGTGGAGTGTTATTATATTTATTGTAGATGTTTATTTTTGTATCGAGTGGCCCTGCTCCGTAAGCGGTATCGAGGAGAGTTAGGTATTACAAATAAACAATGCTTTGTTTTGTATACGAGTTTTATTTGGTATTTGATTATGATTACCTCCTTACGGTTATTTAGATTTATCTCTTAGATTCCTAGCGTGTCAACTGTCGAGCACGTCGCCGAAAAAGACAAAAATATTTGATTGATTGAAAATAACGAACAAAACATCACGCCCCCCTTCCATGAAGGAGTAGGCGGCGAGCACTGAGGTACGCCCACGTTTCGCAAGTTATGTTGAAGTCCCTTATAGGGCGAATCAAGTAGGCATACGAGTACATCCTAACTCCGGCTGTTACTGAGAAATTCCTGATGAAAACACCCGCAGGACAACATGCTAAGACGAGCCAGTAAATATAAAATAAATCAAGGAATAACTTTTAGGGTTCCCTACCCAAAGGGTGCCAACGGGAACCTATTACTAAGGCACGGCTGTCAGTCCCTCCGTCTGTCCTGTCAGTGGGCTGTATCTTTTGAACCGTAATGGGTAGAAACTTGAAATTTTCAGTGTGTGTTACTATAGCCACTATAACAACAACGCCACACAAGAAATGTGTGTTCACTAAAGTAAGTATTAAAAATAAAATATAGTGCTAAATATTGCACGGTAGTACGGAACTCTTCGTGTGCGAGTCCGACTCGCATGTGGTCGCTATTTAACAATGGCCACTCGTAAACACCTCAGGATGAAGCTAGTCCTACTGCTGACTACCGAATGTTGTATAAATGTTGACAAAAAATATCACCGAAATGTAACAGGAAACATGACACGCTTGAAAACCTTAGAACTAATAATGTAGTCACAGTATTTCTCAAAAGTAATTACAGCTGTCCTTGCCTTTTACTTCCCGAATTTATTCCGACACTAACTTAAGGATACCTATTACATTCAGATCAATTCCGTTTTTATACCCTATGGTCTACAGCTGTTACAGAGAATAACCAAAAACCCAGTGCGTGTTTAAATACCTGTGAACTCGCAAAAAAACAAGCTACTTCACAAGGGTGGCGTAGGTAGGCTCGGAGGTTATAGCATTGCGAGCAAGAGCAGCCGGGGTCGAACTGTCTCTGTGTCTGTGTCTTTATATGTATAAAGGCTTACCAACTATATACATAGCATTAAAAATATAAAATATATACATAGCATTAACTCTCTATCTACATCTTTGTCATAATTATAGATCTCGTTCTTTCTTTTTAACCGACTTTAACAAAGGAGGAGGTTCTCAATTCGGTAGTTTTTTATGTTTGTTGCCTAGGAATTCTGTTATTTATAAACCGATTTGGATTTTTTTATTTTTATTAAAGGATACTTCCCGATTGGTCCCATATAAATTTGGTCATGTTCTGATGAGTGGTTTTTGAGCCAGCTTCAATAATACGTATTTTTTCCACATAATGACGTAATGTATGTTGATGATGTTGTACCTAATAACTTCCTGTCACTGTTATTTACATTGCAAGTAGGGGTATACGGCTTTTTTTGGGGAAGGTACTACAACAAAAAAGTGAAAAATAAGAACTTGTTCACAATTTGGAAGTCGCTGGTTTTTTTTGTTAAAAGTTTATTAAAATATCAGGTACTTCAGTACCTTTTACGTGATCGTATAAAACCCTACACTACTGGTTGATCAATGCTTTTATTCCTTCTCTGAATGAGAGGAGGTCCTTTATCCTACAATGGTACAATTACAAGTTGATATTATCGCTTTTTAAAACTACGACCATACTCAAGTGTCTGATGTGGTGACATCACACGATCGCTCATTCATCGAAGTAAAGTGTTTACAACCAGTGTGCGTGACACTACAAATTAATTATGTGAACCGGTTTCTCAAGTTCAATGCGGAGATAGACTTATTTATAGTCAGCGACTTAGAGCGTAAATGTATTTAATTACTATTGCTAAACAAGAGCTGTTTGTACTATGAACATTTGTTGATATGCATAGGTATGCGCGTGCGCGTTGCCCCAGATGTAGGCCTCTTTTCTGTTACCGCGCCACTAGAAATGGTTCTGTGGCTTCCGGATATCTGTATCATTTATTTATTTATTTATATAGAACTAGCTTTTGCCCGCGACTTCGTTCGAAGACATCACAATATACTACTTACAGTAACAGTCACATTTTTATAAAAAAAATCCTGTATACTGCGTTTCTTTTTATGGTCTCAGCAGCCAAAATATGAAGAGAGTCAGCTCTTTGGTCAGGACTGGTGACGCGGGAGCAAGTGACGTACAGTTGTCCGTGTCAGAAGCAGCTCGTCCTGAGGACGACACCCGCAGCCTTCAGTAGTTGCAATTGCCAATTGCTTGCGAAGTTTTTAGTTTTTAGTAAAATATCGAACGCCAGGCGTTTGCATAATAATATAGGTACTAACTAATGGCACAACACGGATACACTGACTTTTGTATTTTTACAGATCATTCCTGATGAACAGCTCCCAGTCAGCATGCACGTGTTTCTGTGACCAATAAACCAATTTTTGTTCTTTTTTTTTCTAGCTATCACTAAAATAATCTAACAGTTGGTTGTAAACACATGGGATTCCTCATTAACATTCACCTATCCATAAATATTTAAATTTATTATAACCAAAGATGACAGAAGAGGCCCTAACTCAATGTTTTTCCGTGTACGTTATACGACGAACTGTCATATCGACGCGACGGCCGGAATTCTATTCTATTCTATTTTTTATGGTTCTGGCTCATTGACTTATATGTTTTTCCTATCTCAATGTTCTGGCTCCATCGGTAACGTTCGATGATTTTGCCAATGTCAAGGTATGTATGAGAAAGTAATGATCGTAAACTGTTACACAACTATTGATCAGTGTTTGTAGCGTTGGCATCCATGGATCCCCATGCTAAAAAAGGACAAAACATTTTTGGTTAATACATGTAAGACGTCACAAAATAAATGTTAGAACATTCAGTAGGTATAATATAAATAAATAGAAACATCAACTATAACTGGATTTTATTAATGCTAATGAATTTATAAAGGATTTTAACTGCAGGGGTATGGGCTAAAGATAATAGGAAAGGAATATTAATTGGGCGGGGGACATCAGAAGGGAGTATGTCGTAAAGGGGAGTGGTTAAACGAGGACAGGAAAAAAACAAGTGTTCCAGAGTGCCCTCATCCAGGCCGCATTCACACAAAGAAGAGTCCCTCACGCGTATTTTGGCCAAAAAAACTGGTGTACAAACGAACCCAAGTCGGAGTCTAATTATGACAGAGGTGGCTATTTTACTGGAATATTTTAGTTTGCTGAACCAACATTTAGATGGAATGAATGGTTGGATAGAGCCATAAAATTTTCCCTTCAATGTTCGAGTTTTTTGCCAATGATCATTCCAATTCTTCATCATCTCGGGTTTAACAAGACAGCGCAGATCACGGGGATAACAAGACGTATGAGTTTCAATCCCATTCCGAATAGCCAGCTTGGCAATTGAATCCGCATTCTCATTACCAACAATTCCAGAGTGGCTGGGTATCCAAGCCAGTGCAATCTCTATGCCTAAGCAGTGGCATCTATACAGGAGTTGTTTTATCTTTAGGATAAGGGGAAAATTGTGACGAGAGCGAAAAGGCGATTTTATTAAATCCTGTAGGCAGCTAAGAGAATCCGAGAGGATGAGGCTTTTGTTGAGTCCATGTGATTCAATGTAAGAGACTGCTTCGAATAGAGCATAGAGCAACACGGACCGGTCCGCCGGTGGTCCGTGTTGCTCTATGGAATAGAGCTATTGCTTCCCCTGTGTAAATAGTGCAAAAAGCAGAACTACGAAAATTAAGAATAATTTTGTATTTTGGGATCCACACAGCTGATCCGACATTACTACTATCGGACAACTTAGAAGCATCTGTAAATATCGTCAACCAATCGTGCCAGTCCTCTGCCAGAATCCTATTGAGTTTGACATTAGCGACAGGGTCATGTTTGGGTATACCAAAGTTAAAAATAATTTTTGGTTGATAGAGCAAGGAATCAAAATTTACTTCAAATATGGTGTTTTTATTTAACTGAATTATGGAAATGTGCAGATTATTGAATTTACTGAAGCTGTTAACGAGGAGTGGAGGGTCTTTATGAGCCCAATAGCGAGATGTCGGGATTAAGTGAAAAAGTGTACGAAGAAGAGGGAGAAGAGGATGACATTTATTCTGCATGACTTTATAAAAAAATCTGTCACAGAGATATTGCCTACGTAAGTGAAGTGGTGGCTCTAAACATTCTACCTGAAGGGCATTAATAGGTGAGCATTTCATAGCACCCGTGATAATGCGCAAGCATTTGGATTGGATCCTTTCCAGTTTGGCCAGGGATATTTTGTTACATGGTTCTAACAGAAAGGTTCCATAGTCAAAGTGACTACGAACTATGGCGTTATATAGGATTTTCTGGGAAGTTGGATGAGCTCCCCAGCGAACTCCAGAAAGGGCACGTAAGACATTAATGCCTCTTTCGCATTTCTTTGAGATGTAATCCAGATGATAGAGCCCAGATAATTTTGAGTCAAGAATGAGGCCAAGGAATTTTACTTTGTCACGGATCAAAATGGGTTCATTTTCAACATAAAGGTTAATAAGGGGAATATTACGTTTGCGAGAAAAGACAACTGCATTGCATTTGGAGACTGATAAACTCAAGCCGTGATCGGTCAGCCACTGGTTTAAGTAGTAAAGGGCTGAATTTAAGCGAGATGAGGCATCTGAAAGGGAAGCTGAACTGAAGTAGAGAGCAATGTCATCGGCATATTGTAGGATTTTGCAGAAACAACTCACTGAAGACTCCAAGTCATGTGTGTATATATTATAAAGGATGGGGCTTAAGACCGACCCCTGGGGTAGACCCTTCCACACTATACGGGATGGGGAAAGGAAGTTTTGATGACGGACAGAAATGGAACGGGACATAAGGAGACTACAAATGATGTTGACCATCCTCACAGGGATACTCAGCTGTAGCAGCTTTTGCCTGAGTATAGGAAGTTGGACATTATCATAGGCTGAAGCTATGTCTAGGAAAACACCGAGAACACTTTCATTATGGGAAAAGGCAATACGAACATCAGACATGAAAACACTTAGGCTATCTAAGGTTCCCATACCTCTTCGAAAACCGAACTGAGAACTGGATAAGATGCCTTTAGTTTCTAAGATCCATTCAAGTCGGTTCTTGATGAGATTCTCCATAATTTTAGACAAGACAGAAGAGAGGGCGATAGGACGGTAGGAAGTAGAGTCTTTTGGGTCTTTCCCTGGTTTCAAAATTGGGATGATTATTTGGGATTTCCATGACTCTGGAACTTTGCCACTAACGAAAAAGGAATTGATTAGGTTCAGAAAGATTAGTTTACAGTTAGAAGAAGATTTGGAAATAAAGGAGTAGGGTATTCCGTTGACCCCCGGAGCAGAATCCCGGAGGTGATCCAAGGAACAAATAAGTTCTGAGTAAGAGAAAAGGTCATCAAATCTATTAGAGGAATTGGGAGGAGGAGGATCTACAGTGGGAAGGCATTCGAAGCTAGGAACAAAGGGGGGGGGGGGCTAATTTGGATATGAATTCTTCCAACCAGGTACTGTGGTCATTGGTAGAAATATCGGGAGACTGGCTGTCACAAGCTCTGCGGTAGATTTTAATTTTTTTCCATACAAGGGAAACAGGAGAACGTGGAGACAGTGACTCGCAAAACTTGAGCCAGCCACTTCTTTTCTTTCTTGCCAATAAGCTACAAATAGTTGCAGAGGTCTTTTTAAAATTTAAATAGTTGGGCATATTCATGCTAGAGGAAAAGGAGTTTTCAGCTTCTTTACGTTTGCGGACGCCATCAGTGCATTCAGCATCCCACCAAGGTGGAGAAGGTATAAGGTGACGGGCAGAGTTTTTTAAGGGGATTGAAGAATTGGCCGCTCTCAACAGACACTCAACAAAATTACTGTAGTGAATAAGGGAGTTGGATGAATTTATTTGAGGCAAATTTTGAAGTTCTGCGTCCAAATTGGTCGAGAACTTAGACCAGTCGGCTTGAGGTAGGCGATATTTTTGTAGGGGTTGGGTGGGAGGAGAACGTGGATGAGTACTTGGAAAAGAAATTAGGATAGGAAAATGATCACTACCATATGAATTAGGGAGCACAGTCCAGGAAAGAGTTGATACTAAGGAAGGGGAAGAGAAAGTAAGGTCAGGAACACTAATATTTTGGTTAGGTGAAACCCGACGGGTAGCAGATCCATCATTAAGAACACAAAGGTTGCAATCATCTAAAAGTTCAAGCAAAAAGCTGGAGGAGGGGTCATTACAGTGAGAGCCCCAAAGGGTGTGACGGCAATTAAAATCACCTAACACAATCAAAGGGCCAGGAATAGAAGAAAGGATAGAGTTAAATTCAGACAAAATATTAGCATTGGGGAATGTAGGCAGATACAAAGGATATGTCCATGGCTCTAATGGCCACTACATGTAGACCAGGATCGTGATGGGAAAGAGGAATCTGGGAATAAGTGATAGATCTGCTAACCAATAGGGCGCAACCCGCCCATCCGTCATCTCTGTCGTCCCGAAGACATGAATAACCAGGAACCCTAAAGAGAGATCCAGGCTTGAGCCACGTCTCCGACACAGCAAAGACAACGGGTTTATATCTATTTATAAGATAGATTAAATCGTGTTTTTTCCTGCGAATGGATCTACAATTCCACTGAAGGATTTCTTCCATTTTGTCGAGTCCAGGATTCGAGGAGTTGTTGAACTAATACAACGACATTGTCCGGTATTGCGTCACTAAATTTAGACAACATGTTTATAAGGGAGCAAGCCAGGAGCTCAATCAAATTGTCATTAGGAGTGGGAAGGGGAGTAGTTTCAACATAAGGGGAATTCAGGGCACAGCCATTAGGCTGAGAGGAATTAGGGGTATAGACCATCGACTTATGGGCTTGGGTATCATATGACTTGCCCAATTCTGGCCTAGGTTTTGGAGAACGATAAACAGTCTTGGTATAGGAGGTTTTAACGGGGGATGCATATGGAGAAGAAGTAGGAGTGTTAAGAGGGGACGAGAAGAGAAGTGGTTCAGAAGGATAAGCTTGAGGTAGTTTAGATTGGGAGGGACCTGCTGTAACCTTAGAGTAAGGCAATTTACGGGGACGGGGAAACCTTACTGAAGCCTCACGGTAGCTTAAGTTTTCCTGAGACATTACCATTTTAAAGACTTCTGTCTTGAGTGTTCAGGGCACTTATTATCCGTGGCCTTATGGCTTCCACCATCACACAAAAGACAAGAGACCTGTAAGTCGGGAACATTATAGCTATCTCCGGGATGAGGTTGAGTGCAACGGTAACAGCGGGGCTGAGATCTACACTGAGTGCTTATATGGCCAAATCTTAAGCAATTGCGGCATTGTATGGTTGGAAGTTGATAAATGGATACAGGAAGAGAGACATTGTAACAGAAGACTTTCTCTGGGAGAATTTGACCAGAGAAAGTAAGCACCACAGTCGATGATGGGGACCAAGTTACGGAATCCTCTTTTTTGTTTTTAAAATTAAGCCTTCTAGCCCTAATGACTTCTCCACAATTGCGAGGGGTTTCAATACCAAGGACTAGCTCCTCTAGTGTCCAGTCAGTAGGAATATCCCTAACAACTCCCATACGACTTATATGAAAGCGCGGGATAGCTGCTGAACATTTATTTTCTATCAGTATTGGATTGCTGACAAAATTATTGGCATCATTGTATGTGATGAAATCGATTGATATCCTGTTACGGCCCAAAGACTTGACACTGCCTTGGACAACACCTTTAAAACCCTTACTGAAAACAAATTGGGCAAACTTAAGGGAATTTAAAGTTAGGCCTTGTTTAGGGTCTGTTTCCATCCTAGATACAAATACGGTGAAGGGAGCTCTGTCACTCTCATTATAGAGGATTTTGTAGTCGTTCTCAAATCCTGGTTTGGTAAAAACGGACTGAATTGAGTCAGACGGCGGCTTGTTTCTTTTCGCGTCAACAGAAATCTCAGGACCTCCGGGGCGCTTTCTAACCTCGGATCTTACGCGATCAGAGTTTTGGGAACATTCCACAACATCCATAATATCTGGAGGAGTCCCTCCACCCCCATCCGGGGGTTCCTCGGCACTCATTTTCTTAGAAAATGAGTGCCAAAAAGCTTAAAAATACAAACCTTATTCCCAAACCAAACACACACAAAACTATCACAACACTACCTAACCCTACAAACAGATTTTGTTATCAAAATAAATTGTGAGGTTAAGAAACGCGTGCTTAATCTCACCAAGACAATAGCAAAAAAAAAAATCGACGGCCGGAATACTACGGTTATCTACAAAATCATGATTTGACAGGGTAGCGTTTTGAACGCAAAGCTATCTTCTTCTGTTTTACAACATTTAGTTTGTAGGGCATTACCAAGGAAATGGTAATGGCAATAATAATAACGGCTAAGGCCAATTACTGTATTTTTTTTCTCCAAAAGTCGGTGCGTGTCTCTATCTCGATTCTATGCGGGGCTTCCTATTTGCTTATGCTTATCTATGTATTATTTTAATTTTAAACATTAAAACACATAACATAATTTTACTTTTCTTTTGTATTTTACATCAATTGTTGACTGCTTTAATGAATAAAGGTACTTATGTAGTATGTTTCATTATTTAACTATTATTTGTAAAGCCGACGTGACTTATTGTTGTTGCACTAAAATAACTCAAGCCTATAAGACTGACGTTAAAACGGCTTGGAGACTGATATCTTTGTTTACAACAGGCCTCTACAGTCTCTTTGCCTACAGTTGATAGGTTTATCAAGCTGCATTTCAGACATGTGCCTTGATAAACCTTCCTGTAATTGAATGCTTTGTTTTTTTTGTTTTTGTTTTTATAATGTTGTAGGTAATATTGTATTTGTGAGCCTAATTTGTTACTACTAACATAGTTTTTTAAGTTACTTGTAATACCGACACGCACATGGGCGTTTTTTTGTGGTTGTTTGAGGTTGGGAAATCTTCAAATAACTTCTCCCGCTCTGCGGTGCTATTATCTAAGGTTGCAGCCTTGCGCGCAGCGGCGAAACACGCCGTTTTACACGTGTTTCGCCACTGCGGCAGCGCTGCGCACAAGGCTGTATCCATAGAGAATAGCACTCCCGGGCAGAGCGGGAGCGGGAGGGCGTGTGTCAGACTCTTACTGACTAAAACCCACCCGTGTTCCTTCAGTTGCCTGTGCCAGGGGCCACGGTAACCCTTTCGGACTTTCCCGCAACCCCGGCAGGCATCGGCCCTAGCGGACCCAGTCATTGGAGCTGACATCTCTTTGTGGCGCGCGTGGAACACAACGCGCCGTCGACCCGGGCCTGGTCCTTTTCGGACGGCGCCGGCGAACTACATCAAGGGTTAACTTGCGGTTATTCTTGCTATGGTGACATAGGTAGCTCTTGACCTTGTCCCACGCAAACAGACTACTTACCATATTTATTGACCTCCGTGTAGGATATTACCTACCTACCTACACTTCATTAATTTATTTATTGTCAACTAAGTACCAAGAGGGTATCCTTGGTCTATCACTAAGTAGTTCTAGTTCCTTGTCGCAAGGGCGAATATCGAATTAGGTTTTGAGAACGACAATTTCAATGAAAAACAAATTCAATGGTGGTACTTACCAAGAAAATTAAATATATTTATTTGCTTACAACAATGTTCCACATTATGTTAGTTAGTGTACAGAAAACTTAAAAGCTATTATGGTTGAGTGTTACATTATTATAACTAAGTATGGGTAGGTACTAAGCTCACAGTAAAGTAAAGCAATATTTAAGTAAATACATTCGACGGATGAAATGAATCACTTTGAAATTAACATTTCGAAGTGATTCATTTCATCCGTCGAATGACTTAGGTACTATTGTATAGAATCCAGATCTTCTAACTGAACAGACAGCTGTGCTGCTGGGGAGTTTGTTGCGCCACTTCTTCCCAGCTCAAGCAGTAGGAAGTGGTGAAGGGCGGGCGTGCCGGGGGACTGTCTTATGTAATTTTGACGTTCAACTAGTGCTGATTCTCAGCCTAGTTTGAATAAATGACTTTTGATTTTGAATGACTGGACCCTCAGGGCCGTGCATTGTTTTCCGCGGTTATCTAGCCCACAGGCTGCTTGTGAAGAAGTTCTTGCAGTAACCCTTAAACACGCAAACCTGCCTGGCAGTGGCCTACAGTTATTTTTTTCCAGAGCGGTAAAGTGGTTACCCAAAGGGAGAAAGAATCCTTTACTTTATCCACTTTACCCCATAATTCCAATACTATTTACTTGGATCCCGTTTAGTACCTATAAGTTTAAATAGTTATTAGCGAAGAATATATTTGCAGAGACAAATAACAAAGATATTCTTCAGCGCCAAACCGTTCCTTATGTACCTACTTATTTTTGGCATCATCATCACTCTCCTGCCCATATCCCAATTTATTTGTGGTCGGCGCAACATGTCTTTTTCTTCTATACTTCGTATGAAATTGACTGTATATACTCGTAGCACAAATTAACTCTACATAATTCCCGGGCAAACCTTTCTCTTTCAAGGGCCACCACAACACATCTTGAGGTACCCATTCATACTCTTTGTGTCTCTCTTTATATACTCTCAACACCATGTGCAAGTTCTTGTGTGCACTACTGTACTTCTCGCACAATTGGTGGAGTGAAAAACTGGCGTCCTTTGTTCCTCGACCTGGCGTAAAGCCAAACAGTTTCGGGATAGTCTCACTCGCCTCCCGCAGTATTTTCTCTTTTACTCTTTTATACCTTCATACTATGTGACATGAGCTTTATCCCTCTATAGTTGTTGCAATCCTGTACATCACTTTTATTCATGAAGATTGGCACTAGCGAACTATTGCACGATTCTTGTGGGATCCCTCCTTCATGCACCAACTTATTGAAGAATACAGACAGCCACATACTTCCATTATCATTTAAAAACTTCCATTCTTCTACTGGTATTTTATCTGGGTCCATGGCCTTTCCATTTTTCATACCTTGAACTGCCTTTCTTACTACATCCATAATTATGTCATCTGTTTATTTATTTTGAAGAATTCATTGCAAAATACGCAAAGAATGTGCGCGATATGGATGGAATAATGGAAATGGAACTATGGAGAAGTGTCTTGACGCTGTGGGAGCGTTCGTGTTGAAAGCAGCACATGCAGTAATTTTTTTCTCCGGGGGTGTCTTTGCTGTATGGCGTTCCAGTAGAAGGATAAATAAATAAATGAACGCTAATTTCCCTCACGAAACCCGTATTGACTTGTATCTCTTTGAGCGATTTCGGACAGAACCTTACCCGGCGTAGTCTTTCATACATTTAATGTAAATTATATCTCTCGTTCTCCTTTCACTTGCTTTTGTTATTCTTTAGGGCTCCTTCTGGCCTCTAGGGCTATCTAATGAGTCATACAACTTCTCCTGCGGCGTAGTCCCCGAAACTGCTACCGCCTTTTTTGCCTTTCTCTTCCATTCTTTATAAATCTTCTTCTTATCTACTTTCAAACCATTATTTCCATTTTCTACACCCTGTCATTCTTTAAACGCAATTTTAATTTCTTTAAGCATCTTTTGCACGTCTTCATTCCACCACCATGTATCCTTTTCTTTCCCTTTTGATTCTCCAAACATATCTTTTGCTACTCTCCTACAATCCGCCATCTCTTTCCAACATTCGTTCATAGATTGTCTTTCCATATCCTTCATTTCAATCATGTTATCTACCACTTGACTCTTAAACATACTGGCACATTCCTCTTGTTCTATCATACGCCATCTGGTTTTGGGTGGGGGCCGTTCCTTGCTCCTACTGGACGAGACACTGACTTTTACCTCCATTATTATGAGTCTATGTTGTGAGACTAAGTCTTCACCTGGGAGCACTTACCAGTTTTAGACACTTTAAGGCTGTTCCTTCTTACTAGCAAGTAGTCAATTTGTGTCATATGGCGGCCACTTTTGGAAGTTATAAGATGCTCACTTTGTTTTTCGAAACACGTATTTGTTAATGCCAGGTCGAAGACCGAAGCAGCTTGCAGGAGTGTCTCGCCATCAGTGTTACGGTCTGCGTATCTCTATCCACCATGCACTCTCTCATACCCGTCCTTCTGTCTTCATACATGCCCTTAAAAAATCCCCGCCACATACACTTCTTCACTGTCTTGCACATCCACCATCACACGATCGAAGTCCTTCCAAAACATCTCTATTACACTACCCTCACACCCTGACTGGGATGCATACACACTGACTATACTAACCACCAAACTCTCCACAATCTCTTTAACAGCTATCACTCTATCACAATCTTTTAACATCCACCGCACATTCTTTTAACTGAGTATCCATATCTATACCCACAAACTTTCGCTTGCCACCGCTTCCACAGTAATGAAACTTATATGCTTCTCATATCTCTCTAGTCTTCGCACCCTTCCATTTCCTCTCTTGCAGACACGCTATGTTCAGTCGTCGCCTTTTTAAAACATCTGCTAGTTAGTAATTTCCCTCGTCTGGTTGTTGTGCGCTCCCCCTTACACCTTAGCTTTTATTTTTGCATATCGATGATAATTATAAACATTTCATTAAGATCAAGGTCTTCATTTGTAAATACTGCGATTAAGTTATTAAAAATACCTTTTTATCGCGAGTGTTTAATTTTATCTTCAGGCTTTGTTGCTGGGAACATAAGTTAGTAAGTAATTCAACATAACATGCACCTAAATACTTATTTGATTAAAACCAGATTTTTTCTTAAAGAGAATGTGTATTTCAGGTGCCTACTAGTTACTACTAGATGAATCTGCCAGCGACAACAAGGTTCTGAAAACTTAAAGAACCCTAGATGGTAAAATATTTATTCAGATAGCTGGTAATATAAAATGTACCTAATATTATAAGGGTATACGTTTAGTAGTAATGGGAGAAACATCTTCTCGTAAAAAAATCGTTCCTTGATCTCAAACCCGTTGTAGGTATACCCACAGCCAGAAAGAAACTATCTACTGTGATATGCAAAAATAAAATATTATATGCTTATATCTCATTATAGGCCAATGATAATATTTTAACCTTTACTATACCTACTCATAAATAAGAAAAAAAATACTTTATTTAAGTTTTAACCAAAAAATAAATCAAATCTAAAATTGATAAGAAATGGCCTTGTCGGTTTGCTACGTCTTCCGTATATACCTATTGCAATTTAGAATATAACGAAACACCCCTTTTGAGACCATAATCTTAAAAAAAAAATAACAACATTTATAATATCTGAGAATCAACAAAACATCTGGCTTAAAGCAATGATAAATTAAACCATGTTCTTACCTATTTTTGATGCATTGGTAATGCGACAGAAAAAAATAAAGAATGTCTTAAGTGTCATCAGTCAGCGAGGTTCTTAAGTGGTTACATAGGTGACCGGCTGATAAGAAGATTCTTTCAGACTCGACAGGCGTGGGAGGAACTTTCAACCAATTATCGTAAACCTGCGCAAGGTTTTTACCTTTTATGCCTCCATTTTCATAAAGCGCATCTCCACTTTGATGATGGCAGTTAAATCATTCTCAAATTCCCTATCTATAGCGGTGGACGTCCTGTTAGGTTGACACTCACACATGGACTTTTCAATTGCTGCTTGCAATTCTTCTTTCATTCCAGCTACTGTAGCGGAATCTGTAGTAGCTATTACGAAGTCATTGTCGTCACTTGGGCTGCTTTGACTGAAATAAAGAAAAAAAAATAGATTTATTTGTCACAGAAACACGTGCATACAAAAAGATAATTAGGTGTAATAATAAAAAAAAAAAAGTAAAAATAACAAAGAGATCTCTAATCACGAGCACAAAACAGAAATAGTCGACAGCTGCACATCATGACTGTGACAAGAAGGCTTCCACTCGGCATGATGCTGTGCTGTGGGGGACCCACAGCACAGCGCTGATTTTCAGTGGTTACCCTTGACTGCTGGGTGGTATTGTCAGAGTCTGGGATTGCCCGATCTTTTGTAGGTCACTAATGATATCCGCTAATTGTTGGCCATCAAGACTCGGAAAAGTAGCCCTCCTATCTTTCATACTAAAATAGTCTGATGAGTTCTGCAAATATTTCAGAACAGAGGTCAAATTAGTGAATCGCTGTTTATTGCGACATGTAAGTTGTTCAGCAAAATTGACACTAAAACGCCCCTGGTGTTCCTTTAATTTTGTGAGCATGAAATTCATAGCTATGTCTGCAGTAATGAGATTTGTGTCGCGGCGACAATAGGCTCCGATTGCCATCTTAGCTATTTGCAAACATTTGCTTACATCCGTTAGTATTTCAAAGTCTCTATCCTGAAATGTCATTTTCGAGTTTATGTCAATAAGAGACTTTAAAATGCACCCTTTCAATTTAACAAATCGGTCTAGTATGTCTGTCATTGATCTCCACCGGGTGTTACTGTCTAACACAAGTGCCATCTCTTTTCCGTGCTCTTCCATAACATAAAATATTTTTGCAGTACACTATCATTCTTTGTTGGAGATTTTTTGTTTATTTTTACTGTTTTTCTTCCTTCAAAATTAAATCTTTAGTTGACTTTGTTAGTCGGTGTGTTTCTGTTGGCTCATTAAGCGAAAGTAACTATAGTTAAAAGCAATCGCTTTCAGTTTCTGGGGGCTAAATTTCCTGCTGTATAAATGCGGGCTTCTTTTCGTTAAAGAAAACATCGAGGATTGCCAGTTGCAAACCACGTGCAAAACACAGTTGATGAAAGCAGGGGAAATCCTTTCCAACTTGCACCATTACACTAGCACCGTCGGTGGCTATAGCGAGGATGTCATTAAATGATAGTTCGTATGTTGGCAGCACATTTTGCAGAGATTATATTATGCAGGCACTGGCAGGCAAGCTTCCAAATATCCTTACTAGTCCAAGATTCTTGAACTTGGTATTATCATTAAACGAAGCGTGGATGTTTACATTTAAGTAGCGGTGATTACGAGAAGCAGTCCACTCATCTAAAGTTAGTGCAAATTTTCCTCTATATTTCTTAATTTCAAGCAACATGTTTATTATATGATCTCTTATGGAAACGTGTTTCTTCAATACAATATTTTAATTGTAAATTAAAAAATATGTGTACATTGTAAAAATGTCATATCGCTTAACAAGTTATTATTTTTTTATTTTTTATTATAGAAAAAAGAAACCGAAAAAATCGAAAACTCGGTTTTCGCTAAACTGAAACCCGGTTTCTAAAAATGACGTGAAATCCTGTATATACGGACGAATTGATAACCTTCCTCTTTTACACATCGGTTAGTATATTTGTATTTCATGATCTTTCATTTATTTATTAAAACTCTATGCACAATTAAAAAAAATACTGTACAAAGGCGGGCTTAAAGCCTGAGGCATTTTCTACCAGTCAACCTTAGGGTGATGCAGAGATATACCATGGCAGGTGCAACATACGGGATAGATAGCTCGGAAATGACTATAAAATACAAGAATAAATACTAATACATAGGTACATACATATAAACAAAATAAACCTTGGTCAGGAAAAAACGAATCCAGCAACTCAGCGTTGGGATGTTTCGGCCAACTTTTGACGGATATGTTCAAGTGCCTTCACTTTAAAAGATAACCGACTGGTTGCTGTCCTGATATTGAGAAGTTTTTTCCAGACGGTTTTTCGATTTCGGTGAAACCGTTTTTGTGACCCCTAGGCACAGGTAGGTACCTACTAAAACAAGATGATGTCGCTCATTTTGATAATTCGAAAACTGCCACTTGAAGACTCAATCAGACTCCAAAGCTGTCAGAAAACTACAATATGCTGAGTTATTTGATAAAATTAAACGTAAAGACATTTGACCATCACCGCGGGTCAAAGCTACTCATTATAATCACAAACCTCTTATAAATAGATATCTATAGGTACTTAAAGTAAAGCTGAAGAGTTTGTTTGTTTATTTGAACGCGCTAATCTGTGAAACTTCCAATCAGAGAAATATAAAACTTTTTGCATTTGGTAGCCCAAAACTTGAGAAAAACTTTAGGCTATTTAAAAACACGCTAGGATCCGGAACTGAGCAAAAATTAAAAGTCTGAAAGAACGCTAAGCGAAAACGATATAGCGCGGACAGGCGACGCGATGTGATGACGTGGGTCGCTAGAAAACGATATAGCGCGGACAGGCGACGCGATGTGATGACGTGGGTCGGGGAAACTAGAAGTTTCACGCGGGCGAAGTCGCGGGTAGAAGCTAGTATAATATAAATGTATAAAAACGCGATATTTTCCTTCACTAACGAGATATTAATAACTTCATCGTCGGTTTCCGGTTAGTGTATGGAGAGCTGTCCGTTAGGTCTGTGTTTATTTGGAGCAGGAGATCGAAAGGTAAGAAAGTTTTAAGTTAGTTTTAAGGTAGTTGTTAGTTGAAAATTTTTTTATTGGGTTCGTCCACGAAAGACCTAGGTACCTATAGAAGTGGACTGTAATATGATCAATGGGGCGGTTCATATCTGCGACACTTTTTTGGGAGGATTGGAAGTTTCATCCTGAAATTAAGTTCTTAATTATTTTGCATGCTATGTTTTATCCTAGCTAAACATGTTTGTGCCTCAATTTGTATTTAAAACCCTTGTATACCGTGTTTTACGCAAATAAATATTCTATTCTATTCTATTCTATAATCTTCGCGTGGATAGAAGGTACAATTTGTAACAAGTTCAGAATAATTTCTACCCGGTCTGATATCAAACACACAACAATAAGTGACAAGTATGTCAAGGGAAAGTTATTTGTAAAACAAAATCATACAGTTTTTAATCGGTACTTACTTTCAAAACTTACGTACCTACATTGAAAGGCTCTCTCATTTATATACTTCAAGTTATCTACCAGTGATATTTTGTTGTTTTCTGTACAGCCTATGCGTACGGCATTTAATTAATACAAATCGAGCTAATTAACAAAATAACTGAACTTGTTTTGTTTTCGCTTCCCACAGCAGTAGGTAGGTACCTACATAAGCTATTTTGCCTTTTAATTACAAACTGTTTTATTTTACATATGATCAAGGCCGAGGTGGCTGGCAACTATTGGTTTATAAGAGCGGTACCTATAAAACTGTTTGGTTTAGTGTTTTCTTCTTTGTTAGTTGAACTATTTGAAACAGGAAATAGCTGTGGAAAACCAGGTCCTAGAAGCCTTATTAATTAAGTTATATCCTTGCAGTTCAACTGTAATACATCGTCTGAAGTGAGGTAGGTATATTCTTGCTCAGATCCAGGTACAGAGGTCGTGTATACATCTCTATTTCTAGATTCTAGTATTTATGATTCTAGTATTTAGTTAAGTAGTAGTAGTTTTAGTAGTTAGTTTTAGTTTTAAAATATATTCTTAGCTCGTAAACTGCACGTTATATTTTTGATTTAGTGTCAAACTCGATTGCAGGTAGTTAGAAGCCCAAAAGTCAAAGCCAAGGCCAAAGGGGTATCGTGTAGTAGGTGGGTTGTGGTGGTCAGATAGGCCATGTAAAATACTGGTATTCGGCTGCATCCAGTTAGACTGGAAGCTTACCCATCATAGTCGGGAAAAGGCTAAGCAAATGATGATGTCAGACTCGATTGTTGTAAGGGTGTTTACGCATCTAACGTTGGTAAACGTCGCGTAGTTGCTGCGCTAGCACAGCGCATGCGCGGCGTCAATAATCGGCGAACACTGACTCTCTTTACGCCTTACCCTAATCCATTACACTCCTCAATGATATACTTAATGTTTTCGGTCTTTACTCCCTCAGGTTCTTATCAATATGTCGCGCCTGATCCTCTTCGTAACAGTAATATTGCTGTCCACGGCGGCTGCGCAGTTTAGCCTCTTCAATTCGATCAAGAATCAAGCCACCAAGGAGATCTCCGCCATCGCAGTCCCCATTCAAAAGGCCATCGTGTCGGCCGGGTCTAGTCAATGTAAGTCTTGTCTAAACTCTTTTATTAATTTATTTATTGAGGATCTCTTACCAAATATGTTTATACACAAAAGAAAACTCATTCAAAATAACTGTAACCCGACTAAGAAAAAATTAAAGTGATCTAAAAAGTATGAAATAAGAAAACATTTCAGACAGAAATCAAGACATAGGTATAAAAATGGTCGAGGTGGAACACACGTAAATACAAACATACTTACATACATACATAGACTGCTGCAGTGCTACTGGGGTGTTTGTTCCGCCACTTCTTCTTCCCAGCTAAAGCACTAGGAAGTGGTGAAGGGCGGGCGTTTTGGTGGGACTGTCTTATGTGATTTTGACTTTCAAAAAGTGCTGATTCTCAGCCTAGTTTGAATAAATGACTTATGATTTGATTTGCTAAAATAAAACCATAACCCTTACTTTTGGCTATGCCGTAGTCGGGTAAAAAAGTCATATTAAGTTTTAGCCTAGTGCACTCCTTCAATTTTAGGAAGCCACAGCATAAATTATCGACTTGAAAATTTACTTAAGAGCGTTTATACCTTATGAGTGGCAACGTCGCAATTAATTTAGTGTCATATTTCGTGGTTTTCAATTTTTATCATTTAATCGGAGCTATATTTTAAAAATCTGTTTAATTTAACTTTTTAGAATTATGTGAAAACTGTGTAAAAGGTAGGGAATCGTTGCGTTTACAGTTCTATTTAAATGCAAATAATACATTGGAAACTTGCAGGGCGTTACTTTCATTGTAAAATAACTGTAAGCATTACGGTTACTTACTTTTTAAACACTTTCACGTAATTCTAAAAAGTTAATTAAACAGATTTTTAAAATATAGCTCCGATTAAATGATAAATATTGAAAACGACGAAATATGACACTAAATTGCGACGTTGCCACTCATAAGGTATAAACGCTCTTAAAACTTAAATAAAAACTGCACTTTATTGACTCTTAAAAAAAATATAGGAAGAAACAAAGGCATGATGGGAAATCATCAAATGACCCCTCCCGCTCTGGGTGGAGCGGAAGGGAGTGTCAGACTCTTACTGACTAAAACCCACCCGTGTTCCTTCCTTGGCCCTTTATGTTCCGGGTCAGCGGTACCCCTTTGGATGATCCCGCTTTCCCGGCAGGCTTGAGCCCTAGTGGGCCCCCTCTTCGATGCTGACATCTCTTTGAGGCGCGCGTGGAACACGTACGCGCCGTCCAGCACGGGCCTGGTCCTGATCGGACGGTGAGCTACCCATTACTCACCGCCCGCAGGCCCGCGCCTACGGTGGCCGGGAGTCGTCACGCGGCTCCCGACGCCCGGAGCGTCCACCGCGGCGGCTTGGACGGGAGACTCTCTCCCTCTCCCGTCCCGCCACCTCCTTAGCTAGCATGACTGCTTCGCAGAAGGAGGCGACTGCCTCCCACTCCCCCTCCCTCGCCCCGGACCATGGCTTGAACCAGGGCCGGGCGTGAGAGGTCGCCGCCGCTGCCGATCGCCTCTACGAGGACACGGCGGTGCTCCGCCCATGCAGGGCAGGCCCCCACCGTATGCTCCACCGTGTCCTCGGGGCGATCATCGCAGTGGTGACACCCGGGCGTTTCCTCCCGCCTGATGATGTGCAGGAACCTCCCGAAACATCCGTGTCCGGTGAGGACCTGCGTCAGGCGGTAGGTGAGGACGCCGTGACGCCTCTCTAGCCACTCCTCAAAGAGGGGTCTTACCGCCGCTATCGTGGCGTGCCCTGCGCTGGGTTGCGACAGTCGCTCCTTCCATGCCGCCATGAGATCGCGCCGGAGGTCCGTCCGCTCCGCCGCGATTTGCCGCGGAAGCGGGGTTTCCCCCCGGCGTAGTGCCTCCGATTCCTTTCTGTTAAAACACTAGGAAGTGGAACTTTTACGTTCAAAAAGTGCTGACTCTCAGCCTCATATACCATTTTTGATGAAAAAGAAAATAATTTTATCGTATCTTAAACAAATGATAATATGTATTTATTTATTACCTTTTCCCAGGTAAGCACGTGAAGAAACTATTAGGAGTGGACTACGACTCATACAATAACTCCGAACCTGATATGACTGGGCTGAAACTCGACTTTGTCACCAGGTGAGTTCAGTTACTTACGTAGTTAGGCAGTTGAATCAGAATAGCAATGAGACTGACATCGTTGTCAGGGAAGAAGGAGTGTGCTGTGGTGATTGAGTAATCTGGGAACCTAACCCAACATAATTTTGCATGTTTGTTACCTGAAACTCAGCTTGCGGGTATTGAGGAGCGTATTGAATCTTTAGTTAATAAAAATCTTAAACTCATTCACTGGTCACACACTGTTAGCATGACTTTTAGCAACAAGAGTTACTTAAATATTATAGTGAGCATCGAGGAAGGATTTTTGAAAATTCTTCGCCTAAAAGAGCTAAATAGGAGATGAATGTTTGTTTGGAACTTCGTCATTTATGCTGATGGACTATCCCATCGGGTACACGGCTTGTTTTAAATAAATAAGTACCTAGTGTAAAGGAGGTACTCGTAATGATCCAAGAGAAACTTCAGCCTTAAAAGGAAGTGATGAGGTCGAATTATCCAGCCCATTACCTTATAGCGAGCTAGAAACGCAATAAGAAAAGGAAATTCCTCCGATCTCATATAGAAAGGTTTAAAAAATGAACAAGCTCAATGTACTTATCTTCATCAATCGGAAGTAGATACATAGCGTTGCCGCGCAGTGATAAAAATAACGTTATTTTAAGGACGAAGATAAAAACTGCCTGGAAAATGGCCGTCATTGACGTTCCCCGACGTTCTCATTATTGTCAATAGAAGCCAGTAGAAGCATCTTAGAGCTGTGCACGTTTCTTCTAAAATCTAGGGTTTCTACGCAACAAAAAAAGAAAAAGAAAAAACAAAGTAATTTTTCTTTACGAGGTTTTCACTCCACGGCGACAAATAGTTACCTATCATATTCTCATCGTTTTCCAGAAATGTGAACGTTTCATACAAGTTGACGGCAGCCGCAGGGCTGATACCCCAGTCGGGCTGGTTCAATCCTGGGAGGCCCCTCAAGATCTACCTCCACGGCTTCACCGATGACCCTTCTAAGGACAGCTACACGACCCTTAGTACTGCTTTCCTGAATCAAGGTAAATGTTTAATAGATCAGTGGATTTTAAGACATACTTAGACCATAATCTTCATTGATTACTGGACCATACCTGGAATTGGGAACTTTCGTGTCTCACGAGACATTTAATGATAAATTATTTAATTTATGTAAGTAGGTTTGAACAAACACTTTTACAAGTCAATCGTATTTTAAAAACCAGATGAGGTCGGCATTTTTTATCTGACTACTCTGAGAAGAAATGCCGAAACAAACTCAGAGTCTCTTTTAGACAAACAGTCCAGACAAAACCTTGGTCAGATCATGTGAAGGTTATGTAGATCGGTGTCTGAAATGGTCTTTTGAGGAAAAAACCGCACAGATTGAGTAGACCTGTCCAGTCAGTGCACGCAATTGTCAGCAATCGTGCAGCTCAACTCAGAACTTAAGGAGCTCAACGATTCGACGAACAATACCAAAGAAAGGACATTTGGGTAGGCCGCATCAACTACTCAAACTGCCAGAACATGATTAAAACTGGAACAAAAACAAACATAGTCCTCACATTCACAATAATTAAAAATAATATTATAATAATCTTTGAGGACCATGTAGATTTGTGTCTGAAATGGTCTTTTGAGGAAAGAACCACACAGTGCACAGATTGAGACTTCTCACAAAAGTGAAATACAAAATTTTTAGTGTTTTAGCATCAGAAAACACTTAGAGAGACGTATTATAAAACCAAGCAGTTTAGAGGCTTTTTTGACAATAGCATCAATATGTGTGTCAAAAACTAACTTACTGTCTTGATGGACGCCCAAGTCACGAATAGTATTGCACCTTGGCAAGATCTGGCCCGCCAAAGTGTAAGTAGTGGCTAGGACGGCACGTTTTCTAGTGTAAGTGATCACCGAACACTTGGATGGGTTGAGATCAAGTTTATTAGCCTGACAATACTCTTCAAGTCGATACAAGTCAGCCTGAAGTGCTAGTCTGTCTTCGAGCGTTGCAATAGTGGCAAAGATTTTCATGTCATCGGCAAAGCATAACAGTTTGGATGAATAGAGGCACTGATCGATGTCGTTCACATAGACTACAAATAAAAAAGGACCGAGCAACTAACCCTGAGGCACTCCGCTGGGCACGTTTACCCAACTAGACATATAATTATTGAGTACTACTGCTTGTGACCTGTTATCAATGTAAGAAGAAAACCACCTCAAGAGGTCCCCACGGATGCCCATGTGACTTAGCTTCTTTAGCAAGGTATCGTGGTCGATCCCATCAAACGTTTTGCTATAATCTGTGTAAACCACATCGACCTGCTTACCATTATCCATAGCATCCGTAATGAAATCATTAAATAAAATCAAGTTAGAGGTGGTAGACCGTCCTTTCAAAAATCCGTGCTGAAAGCTGAACGAGCTAGCAAGGGCGGAATATAACTGGTTATAGACAATTCTCTCAAATATTTTAGCTACAATGCACAGCTTGGATATAGGCCTATAATTAGTAATCTCGGTTTTAGACCCCTTCTTATGCACGGGTGTAATAAAAGCAGATTTCCATACTTTAGGGACAACACGTTGAGTCAAAGACTTGGAAAACAAAATTGAGATAGGTTGGGCAATGGAAGGCGCACATTTAATTAGAAATTTAGATGATATGTTATCAGGGCCAGCACCTTTAGTTGGATCCAAGGTACGAAGTAAACCGGTCACAACATCAACATTCACTTCTATGTGACAAATGTCAGATGAAGTTCTGTTAGTATCAAAAGGGAAAACAGGAGGTGGAGTGGGAGTATTAGACGAAGTGGGGTTGAGGAAAGTCGACATGAAATAAGATGAAAACGCCTCACAGATAGAATCTCCGGTGAGTAATGATTCATCGTTATATTTTAATGTATTAGGTATTTTTAACAAAGGCCCAAAAGTGTTTAGGGTTAGCTTTAATACATTTTTCAATGTGATTAAGATAACTCTTATAACAAGAAGCTTCCATAGTCTTAGTTATCCTCAATATAGTCTTTGACAGTATAATAGGCATTCTGGCATAGTTTCCTCTTTATAAAAGATTTGAATTTATTAAGGCTTAGTTCTTGAATGTGGCTAGGAAATTTATTATAAAAAACGTATACATTGGCATCTAAACAAGCCACCTATTTTTTTGAGTCTGGTAGTAGGAATTACAAATTTGTGTTTGTTCCTAGTATTTATATTATGGATATCACTGTATTTTTTAAACAGATTATTATTTTTATGTGCATACAAAAGATTTTCATAAATATACTGAGAACGCACAGTCATTCAATTTGTTCCAAAATCCCTTTAAATTTGTCTCTGAGGGAGTGCCTGGGACTTAATTTATAAATTGAACGATTGCCTTTTTTTGTAAAACAAAAATTGTCTGAATATCAGCGGCATTTGCCCACAACAGAATACCGTACGTCATTACACTATGAAAATAACTAAAGTATACTAAACTGGCTGTCACTAAATTAGTTAAACCACGAAATTTCCTAACGGCGTATGCTGCAGAGCTAAGCTTCTTTGACAATTTATCTATATGGGGGCTCCATTGAAGCTTGGCATCCAAAGTTATGCCTAAGAAAACTGTGGTATTTTCGGGTTTCAACTCTTCGCCCTTTATGAGAACACTTGTCTAACATGAGGTACAACTTTATCGCTTAGTTTAGCAATGCGTCGGAAATCCTTGCTGCTACTGTCGATAAGGATGTCTTCAGCCCATGCCCATTTTGCCGATATAACACAGAATTGCTGCTATCTGGAGCAAAAATATTTAATTACAGTTTAAAGTCAAATTCAAAGTCAAAGCATTTATTTCAAATAGGCACATAAAAGGCACTTTTGAACGTCAACATTTACATTAAAATACAATTGATTCTAGTCGCCCCTTCCAAAAGGTAGTTTCGTATGGAGAAGAATAGGCAAGAAACTCCACCGTTACTCTTTTAAAAAATGTGTTACAATATTTTGTATACATTATTAATATAATTATATGTGAAGACGATGCACCTATAATAAAAATTACCCTACCACAATAGGTAAATAGAATTTGAAAAATGTAGCAATGACAAATAAGTTAATTAAGTGACAGATACATGATGTTCACATATTTACAAACATTGTAAAAGTATACGATTTCCCAAATTATGTAAACAAGTAATAATTATGTCAGTGTGTGAGTTAAAGTAATCACAGAATGTAAATCAATGTCATAAAAATAATAAACTATACAATTAAAGTAGCAACAAGTATGATTTTGTCTAGACCCTAGATTGTCGTATGGAGCTGGACTAGCATGTTTCCAAGCATTTTTATATTAGATATAATCCTCTAATTTGTAATATGCTTGTTTACAAAATGAACTTTTTATTTAATGAGTTTTAAATTTTCTCTCATTTAATTGCAATTTATGACAAGGTATTTGGTTTTAACATTTAACCCAGTAGGTACTCCATAAAAGATCTATGTACTTTAGCTAATCTGAAAAATCGTTGAATACACATGGTAACCACATCTCCTAAAAAGATACTGCTTAACCTGTCACAAATCTTCCGTACTGGTTGTGATCACCATGTTAATTTGTTGGCAGGTGACTTCAACATCGTGGCTTTGGATGCGAGCTCTCTCATCAAGTGGATGTACCTGCGCTCCACCACCATGGTCCGGTTCATCGGCGAGGAGTTGGGGAAGATGATGGCTGCATTGGTTTCTGGTGAGTTCTAGCTTTACAATAGTTACCAGGTCATAGACGTCATCTTGCTGGAGATTAGCTACAATAAGATTTACATGGGCACACATAACTTTTAGTACGTAGTAAAGTCATTTATAGTTATAAAATTATTACAAATATGGATATTATCAGATTTAATTTCGTTTAAGCATTTAATTAAGGAGCCTTGTTTTTGCAAAATACAAGATGTACAACCAGACATCTTTTTATACATACCGAAAACGTTTTTGCACACAGACAGAACATTTTTTAAGAACATTTAACTTTCTACGAACAGACATGTGTTTACGAGCATGCTAAAGTAAGTATCGCAAGTTCCTTGTTACTTGTATTCTTTATAATACTTTATTTCTTTACTATTCTTTCCAGCTGGTCTCCACCCATCCAACATCCACCTTATAGGCCACAGTCTCGGCAGCCACATCTCAGGCTTCGCAGGCAAGACCTTCACGAACCTAACTGGCCAGCTTATAGGCAGGATCTCCGGTCTGGACCCCGCGGGGCCCTGCTTCTCTGACGTCAACGTCACCTACCGGTTGAACATGAATGACGCTGAATTCGTTGACGTTATACATACTGACGCTGGTGTTTATGGATTGAATGAACAAATCGGTGAGTTGGGCAGTGAACTAGGCGTACTTATCACATCTTTCGAAATAGAACAGGTTTCATAGCATATAATTATTCCGCAACTTTTATTTCGTGTCTTGTGTACGTACTGTACGAAGTCACTTATGATGATACATAAGGACTGTGTTTTTAAACAGCTCCTCTAGGAGTGGGGAATATGTTCAAATCAAATCAAATCATTTTATTTGTGTAACATAGGTAGTAAATACAGTTCTTAATTAAAGTTCTTAGGGCGCTATGTTATGCCAAGAGGCGTACAAATATGGTAGCATGCGAATTGTGACAAGAAAAGAAAAAGGATATATTTATCATGCAAAAGCTAAATTAGTATGTCAAAAATTTAAATGTCACATATGGAATAATTTGTACAGTCAATGTTAGAGTTAGGGTCACAATTTTACATTACAAGTTATTTAATATTAATTTTACATTTTGGGATAATTAAAAATTGTCATTCAAGAATTCGTCCAATGTATAATAGCATTTGTGAAGTAGCAGCTGGTGTAGGGTGCTTTTAAATTTATTTACTGGCAAGCATTTAATTGCGTCGGGTATTTTATTATAAACTTGAGGAGCAATACCAAAGAAACTTTTCTTCATCAATGCTGTTTTACATTTCACATGTCTCAGTGTGTTTAGGTATTGAGTGCGTACTGGCATTTTCTTTACTGTAGCCAGTTTTTGAAACAAATGGGAATTATTTTTTATGAATAATGAAGTCTCGAGGATGTACAAAGCCGGGAGAGGTAAAATCTTAAGTTTTTTAAAATATGGAATGCAACTGTCTGTCTTTTTTAATCCACACATCGACCGTATGCATCTCTTTTGCATCTTAAATACGAGTTCTCGGTTTGTTGACTGTCCCCAGAAAATTACACCATATCGCAAAACCGATGATACTAGTCCGTGATACGCCATTAATAGTGTCTCCATATTCACTCTTTTTGACAGTTGAAATAGAAGATATGCTGACTTGCTTAATCGCTTGCAAACTTCTTCTAGGTGTGGTTTCCAAGTCAATTTGTTGTCCATGGTAATACCTAAAAATTTTGCATTTTTGGCTTCTTCTATTCTAGAATTACCATAGGTGACATCAACTGAAGCATTTTCAAGTCGCTGATGGAAGTGCATAACTTTGGTTTTATGGAGATTAATCACTAGATTGTTATCATTAAGCCAATTAATTATTTTATTAAGAGTATTATTAATGTCAAGTTGGTAATTATTTGGATTATTGCATTTTATAATAGCCGTGCTGTCATCAGCAAATAGTACCATTTCTTGCCCTGTCACTTTCGGTAGATCATTAATATATATCAAAAATAAGGGGGGTCCCAGAACGCTGCCCTGAGGTACACCATATTTTATTTGCTTTGCTTCAGAGGTATATGTTTTTTCTAATTTAGTGACTGGGCAAATTCTAGAGATTTCTGTGCATTGAAATCTGTTACTTAGGTAGGATTCTATGAGATTAAGGATATTGCCTCTAATGCCATAACAATATAATTTTTCTAGTAAAATTTTATGATTTACAAAATCAAATGCTTTCGTCATATCTGTGTATAAAGCACATACCGGATTTCTTTTATCGACTGACGTCAAGACACTTGAAAGTAAATCGAATAGAGCCATATTAATATTGATATTCTTTCTGAATCCTTTTTGTTCATTGCAGAACAGTTTGAATTTTTCAAAATAAGCATAGATGCAGTTATATATTACTTTCTCAATTATTTTTGAAAATATAGGAATTTTCGCAATTGGTCTGTAATTTTTTAAATCAGCCCTATTATCTTTTTTGAAAAGTGGTTTAATTATTACTTTTTTTTAGACTAGTCGGGAATATACCATCAGAGATACACAAATTTATTATATGCGAAAGTAGTGGTGCTATTAAATACTTTACTTCTTTAATCACCTTGGTTGATATGTTATCATATCCAACGGTATTTGTATTTTTAAGACTGGTAATTATTTTTATTATATCATCGCATGTGACTGGTAGCATGAATAGGGATTGTGATGTAAGATTATCTCGCAAATGATGCTTATTAGATGGTGTATTATTATTAAACAGTTCCCCACTTGGGTTTGGGTTTACCACATCTTATATCAATTTTTGAAAACTTAACCGATTGTTTTTGAGAACAATCTGTTCCTCTCCTTAATCAACGAAATTCTGTGTTCAGGGCACGTAGACTTTTGGCCGAACACCGGCTCTAACCAGCCGGGCTGCTTGCCCACCTTGCTGCTAGCGTCGTGCAGTCACAGCAGAGCGTGGCTGATGTTCAGCGAGTCGGTGAGCAACCGAAGCGCCTTCGCCGCCGTGAGCTGTCAGGACTGGCAGGGGTTCAGGGCTGGAAGTTGCAATTATAAAGATTCGATGTAAGAAGTATAAAATCGCAAGATCTTTCCATTCAGGGTCTTTTTTGGCGGAAAAGTGTTTATCCGTCTGGCATTTAATGGAGGGATCTTGTCGATCGCTTTTGATTGGCACCGCAGGACCGTATTGTATAGTAACACACTCTAGTTACAGAACTTAAGAGGAGCCTCTAAACTACTTCCAAGTAGCATCATAAATACCAGAAGGAAGCGGGGATGATGTATTCTTAGCTTGAAGGAGGGAAACCCTGATATTTTCTGACCAGGATAAGTATAGTAATCACCTATTTCTGTCCGCAGCCTGATGGGGTACGCGACGCAGCCTGGTACAAGAGGCTCCTACTTCCTACAGACAGCTGGCGAAGCACCATACGGCATGGGCCTAGGCGGCGTGCAGTACGTTAACAACGAGGGACTCGTCCGGAACATAGGAAACACGATCGGCTGACTAAGCTGGTAGATGCATACGTCAATGGGCCCACCGGGTTTTATCTTGGACCCAAGAGAGCCCGCACACAATAGATAATTAATTGTGTCGGTGCAGACCGACGGAGTGGCGATGAAGCGAATTGAATTCGCGATGAAGAATTATCTATAGCAACTGAAACTGAATTTTATTTCCTATAGCATACGGACGAATTTGTATTACGTAGCTAATCAAAACACAAAGCGGTGCAAAGCGTCATCGAGAGGCGCGGGACCTGCCGATCTATTCTGTAAAAATCTCACTGAAAACATAGGTAAATGGAGGTCGAAAACAATCCTGTAAATCCTTCTCCATTAAAAATACATTATACAGGGTTACTGGTAACTCGACGTATTCCTTGCAGGACGTCATAGTAGGGTTAAAATGCAACACACTTATGCATGCAATGCACTTATCTATGTGCCAACTTTCATGGTGTTCGGTCAAACTGTGTTCATTCACGGATTCACCCTAGACACATGATATGTATTAATTAAATAAATAGAAAATATTAACTCATCACTCTAAAGAAAGAAAGAATGACACTTAGCGCCATAAAGCGTCCTAAAGCAATTGTGACTGTCGAAAGTTGTTGTTCTTTCCCTCGGGAACAGTACTTTTTTTCTGAATGAAAGGTACCCTATGTCCCTTTCTGTACCCCTGGCTACATATATGCAATATTTCATGATGATCGTTTCAGAGGTTTAGCCGTGAAGTTAACAAACAAACCAATTAACTTTCTCATTTATAATATTATTGGAGACTCGTGCCAAGAGTCTCTCAAACTTTTACACGCGTCCTTTCTAGCTGACCAACGTGTCAGATTCACTCTCTTCAGGGTTTTGCCTTTCCCGATTTCACTCATAAATTTTTGCCAGCGTTGTGTCGAGCTTACAATAAAAACATAAATTTCCTGTAGCATCATGAAAAAACGACAAGCTACTGTACACGATTCAGCAGCTGCAGTTGCCACTAAATTTAAAGAATGGGCAGAATACATTAACTGGCGCCCATATCTGAGCGTGCAACTAACCCAGCCTGGGGTTTCATCTTAAATTTATTTCGTGTTTCAAGCCATCGATACTTGGTCACGCTCGGCCGACCTTCTCCGCCGTCGGTTTCGGGTTTGGCCATTGTTTTAATTTTTCTTATACAGACGTTAGAGTGTTCAGTACACTGTACAGTAATAAAATATTGAAGTTTTTGTTAAATTTTCGGAACTCGTTTTCTCTGTGCATATAATAAATGTTTACTTTAATTTTTGGAAATCAAAAAATATTACTGTTTCATTTCTAAGCTCCTACAAAAAATCACCCATCGTTCGTATGCCGTGTGCTACCGCTCTTATCCTGATATAGCCCCTTTGCTTTTTACAGAACCCACCAATATTCTTTACCCGAATCACATACAGTTTCAATTCATCCATATCGTCATTTTCTACTAATAGATATAGAGAATAGATCAGCGTGTATCAGCAAGGCCCTCATCATCATTTGGTACACATGCATCCCTCGTTCCAAGGGAATTCGTCATCGGCGCCGATGACGAATAACATTATGTAACAATTTATTGGAAGCACTTCAAAACCACACGACTTCTGTGCGTTATGCATGTCAATTATAGTTTTAATCATTCATCTTGATCATCGTTATATAAGGGAAGCTCTGCATGAACACCGATAGTTTTATTTTTTATTTTATTTCTTTATTTATTTTCCAACTTACTTCTATCATTACAGGCTAACCTAATGCGATAGTGTACTAATCTAAACTCTTATCCTAACTTATTATTATTCCATTTATTTATGTTCATACATATAAATAATTTTTTAAATATTTTTATAAAATACATTAAAAAAAAACATTAAAAAATATAAAAATAGTAGTCCGCCGGTATCGGGAGCAGGGTCCAAGCTACCAGTGGTTAGGACTCCAGAGACAGGAACCTCCTCACAATACGAGCCGTATCGAGGAGTACTGCCTTCTGAATCAGGCCCTTGATCCAACCGCCTAACGAGAGCTTCGAAAGATGTTGTTCGAAAGTTTCGGCCATCAGGCCATTGGCCGATATGACAATCGGCACAATGACAGCTGAACTTACATTCCACATGTCAATAACCTCGTGCGCTAAGTCGAAATATTTTATTTGTTTCTCTTTCTCAGCTTTCACGAGATTCTCGTCATGTGGAATGGTAACATCGATAGTCATTGTGCGGCGCGCTAATCGATCTATCACCACTATATCAGGCTTATTGGCGACAATAGTCCTGTCAGTAATGATAGACCGATCCCAGTACAACGTGACTTGGTCATTTTCGAGAACTGGGTCGGGCCGACGGGACGGTTGACGTTTGTCGGGCATGCCACCGTGGCATGCCCGACAAACGTCAACCGTCCCGTCTTTCATAATTATGTCTCCGGTAGTTCTTTGTCAAGATAACTTCGTCCATAATTACACAGACGAAACCTTCAGTTTCCCTGAATAGGTCACCAAAACGTAGCCAGAATACGGACGCTAAGAAGTCTACACCGGGCTGATAAAGAGCCCGGTAGAAGCGCCCGTGAATTATTATAATTAAATTTCGTAAAATAATACAAACAATGCATTCTTTGTGAACTCATGCGATGTGAATCCATGAGGTTGAGTCGAGTTGAATCAAGTCGTTATTTGCGACCGATTTTACATCGAATAAATTTCATTCATTGTAGTTGTTCAACATTCAATAATCATGAATATGAGAGTCAGTCACCGCACACAAGGGAAATCCAAAGTGACTGCATGTGAAAGCTGTCACTTTGTGTTTCTACTGCCCCACAGCTCGCCACATGCTGCCCTGCGGGTTTCTGTATCTCTCTTGGTCGGGCTCCTAACACTAGACTTGTTTCGGCAAAGTAAACTCTACCGGTACCGACCTAGAGTTCAGGAGCGCGCAAGCCCCACCACGACCCCAACGTAGAGATATGGCGGTGGGGTTATTATTATTATACCACGCCACAGCTGCTGGATAAATTGTTGGGTTCATCTTCAACCTAAAAAGAATAGTCAGCTGCACTGAAATGAGGGGAATATATGTCAGTCACGTAAAGTATAAAATTTTTAATACAGTTGCTCAATAAGTGGTGTATTGCAGGGACGTATAGCGTTCGGGATGTGGGCTATTACCATTGAGAATAAGTCAATGGCTATTATTGGCATATAGTGCTTTTTTTTACCTTTCCCGAACTCGTGCGTCCCTTTCCCAACTGTCAAAATAATGTCTATTAAAAATAAAAACCAACCATGAAGTTTTTACTAAAGAGTTTTTGTGATTCATACAAATACGTATATTTCTAAAAAGAAGCTACTAATTTATTTCAATATCAGATTTAATGATTTAATTGAATGAGTTAGGCTAGGTTTTATTTCATTTGAATGATGAACGAATGAAATGAAATTTCATCACAGTAGCAGTAAATTCAACTACCATTTTATAATTTTTTGGTTACTAAGTTATGATTAGGCAAACTCTTCCTAGCAGATCCGGCTCGAAGGACCAGCCAGAACGTAAATGCAATGTCGTCCCTAAATAAAAGTGACGGATCTCATATATGCTATACACAATAAGTACCTATTAAGTTATCAAAACATAAACGCAGTTGGATTGTACAACAGCATCCTAATTGCGTAACACACTATCAAATACAATCTGAATCATTTTGAAGGCTATTGCTAATCCGAAAACTTAGGTGAAGTGAGCTGTCATTTGACGGGATTGACTATTGATAGCTCACTTAACCTAAGTTTTCACGATGAGATTTATACAGAATATATAGATCGGCTGGTTTTAGCTTTCAATATTATCGCTTCGAACTGCATCGCGTCGCATTTTACACTCACCTAGGACAACGAGGACAACTTGTTTTTATTACGAAGTTGGCAACTAAAAAGCTTACTTACTTATTTTAGCTAGTTAAGTACTCATTATAATACCGGAAATATGTCACTAGTTTGTAAACTACTTCTTTAAACCGCCCGCGACTTCATTCGCGCAGAAGTCGTAAGACACACAAAAAATTATAATAGCCACATTTTATAAAACCGCCCCCCCCCCCCCCCCCACCGCGTCGCATCGCATCGCCCGCTCACGCTATTACTTCGTTTTCGCCTTACGTTTTACCTGATATTTTTTTATTTTTGCTTGGTTCCTAAGGGTCGTAGCATGGTGTTAAATAGCCTATAACCTTCCTCTAGCATTTGCACAAAATGCAAAAAAAAAGAATTCCGACGGTAGTTCACTAGTTCCAGAGATTCAAACAAACAAACAAACTCTTTAGCTTTATTATATTAGTATAACTAGATTAGTAGTAACACAGCCATTGTCAAGAGCGTGTTTTGAATGTCAATGTGTGACATGTTTTTTATTTTCTTAGAAAAACTTGAACATTTTTTACAATATCCATTTGGTAAAACAAAACTCGTATTTGAGAGCTTCGAAACTAACTACTAGATTTTTGGTCTTGCAGTATAATGAAGGTGGGCTCAGTGCTTTAAACCACTGAATGTAAAACAAAAAATTGTAGGTAGGTACTAGGTACCTAATACAATTACAATTTGTATTGTAAAAATAGTGTAGAAACTTATTATTATTTTTGTAGTAGGTAGGTACCTAGTACCTTACCTTGCTAGCATAAACAACACAATAATGCCTGCTTCTAGTGGTCGCAGATGTCTCAATAGCAGCACGGACTCTGTATCAGTGCCCAGTTGATGGGAATAGTCGCGCCCCCTGTCACACATAGCTGACGAAATGTTGGTGTACTATAGACACACATCTGCTTAACCTTTCGAGGATTAAAGTCGTGATATTATGTTATGTAATAAACGGCTGCGGAAAGCTTCAAGCGGCGTAAGTAAATAACCTTATCGGTAAACTCAAACTCAAAGCAATTTATTTCAAATAAACCTTTTCCCACTGTCAAGGGGTCTTAACCCATTGTCAAGGGGTCGGTCAGTCAGAAAGATGAAGCTAGTTGCCCATTCCAAAGCGTAGTAGGTACCTATGGAGAAGAACGGGCAAGAAACTCCATGGACACTCTTCTAAATCAAAATATTGTTACAAAAAAGTGGTTAACTCATTCATGTTGAAATTATACGTGTGAGAACGACGTAGAAAGACGTGCACATTGAAAGCGTCCGTAATAAAAATATAAAAACAATTATGCAATTAAAATAAGCCGTGGCAGCTAAGAAATGACCAGTGCCTACTGACGGCGCCCGTTCACGAACATGACGTATGGATCAGCACCATTCAGCTCAACCATTTTGAAGGGAACTCAATGATCCAATAGACACGCCACCACCAGCGACACATTTGAGTGAGCATAACATACTCTCAGCCGCCAGGGCACATTCAAGTCAATGAAAGACGAACCCAGTAAGCTTTATAGTGGGTACTGATAACACATGTGTTATGCAATTATACAATACTAAGAGATTGAATTCATACAATGCAACGATAGATTGTACAACCTTCATCAGCAGTAATTATATCATCGAGCCGTTTGGGGTTTGGGGCTGGGGTCTGAGTGCTCATGATAAATGATTTTATTTCTGTAGGTAAGTATGTTTGTACAAACACGTTTACACGTCAATCATATTTTGTAAACTAGATGAGGCCGGCGTTTCCTATCTGACAGAGAAGAAAGACCGAAACAAACTCAGAGTCACAGTGTTTTAAAGTCTAGACAAAATCTTGTTCAGATCATGTGAAGACTATGTATGAATTTTTCGACGCCGTATATTGGTTAAGTATTTTTTTATTAAGTATCAGTTAAGTTACGATATTTTTTTAGGAATGAACCAGACAGATTGAGTGGTCCTGTCCAGTCAGTGCACGCATTTGTCAGTAACCGGGCAGCTCACCATGGTCCGTTCAATTAAATCCCCAAACGGCTAGTTAACACTTCTTGTGACCCAAGGGCTAGTTGGTTAGGGTGTCAGTCTCTTGGGTACATGGTAATGTACCCAAGCGACTTTTCCTAATTAATTAATAAAAAAATATCGTAACTTAACTGATACTTAATAATAAAATACATTAAAAATGTTATTATAACAAATCAAACTACGGCGTCGAAAAATACCTCCGCATCGCTGTCGACTGGTAAGTATTTTAGTATTATAGTAGTCTTAAGTATCAGTTAAGTTACGATATTTTTTTATTAATTAATAAGGATAAGTTATTCGGCAAAGAACCGGAGTTACTGACATAGCTTGCAAAGAAAGCAAGCCGAAGTTGCAGTGGGCTGGCCATGTTTGTCGAAGAGCCGATGCAGCGATGGCTGGAGGAGCAGACGAGTCCTGGAGTGAAGACCGCGTATCTAAAGGACCGACGACCTTATAAAGGTGGCTGGGCAGACTGTATGCAGAAGGTGAAGGACAGGGTGTTGTGGCGCAGCCTGGGAGTGGGCTATGTCCAGCAGTGGACTGCGGTAGGCTGAGTTGATTGATTTTAATTGAATTAATTAGGTATACGAAATATATTGACGACACGTTTGGTGTAGTGGCTACAGTGGCTAAGTGTAGTCAGCGAAACCAAATGGTCCTGGGTTCGAATCCCGGTAGGGGCAAATGTTTGTATGATGAATATGGACATTTGTACCCGAGTCATGGATGTATATTTATAATATGTACTTATGTATTTACGAAAAAAAAAATGTATTTAAGTAGTGTATCAACCATCTGGTATCCATAACACAAGCCTTAATTAAGTGCTTAACTTGGAACTAGATGGTGCTGTGTGCAATGTCAGACGATATTTATTTATTTATTTATTTATTTATTTATTTATACGTTATTATTTAATAAAACTGATTTTAATATAGCTGAATAAACAGCACAATATGACTGGTTTATTTCAACCGGTTCTTCAACAGCAATACAAAAATATCCTCGTACGACAATGCCCTGCAGCTTCTCCTGCATATTTACAAGTAATTACTTAAGGTACCTATGTGTAACACGTGCGTCATCAATATTATAAGACATTTTAACTAAGGAAGCTTCATGTTAGTTATGCCATGCTAATGACGTCACGCAACTGCCCGCTCAGAAAAAAATACTATCTAACAGGAAATCTACATACATACATTACTTATATTATTAAACTCGTAGCGAACTCAAACCTGTACATTGAATATTTTTTTTAAATAAGGAAATTGCTACGAGGTTTAGAGCAGTGGTGGTGCAGTGGTAGATAATGGCCCCGATTTACGAGTTGTAGGTCATGGGTTCGAACCCAGGCAGGCACTTTACTTTGTGTAATTTATTTCATCACCACTGCTCTCAAAATGGTGAAGGAAAATATCGTGAGGAACCCGGCATGTCGTAGAACGGGTCCGGGTCCGTGCTTCACCTAGGATCTCCACCTGGGTGAAGCACGGGGACCTATAAGGTCCCGTGCTCCAACTGATGATCAGTACAGACAAGTAATTAAGAAAAATACCTAATTTAATATAATCAATAAGATTTATTTTAACGCATTTTTTCAAAAAATGGCCCAAAGAAATTTCATTATTAATTAGTTGCTTTTGCGAATCTAATAAAATGGTCTTTTTCCAGTGTTCTTTGCGGCGTTTAGTTAGTGGTAAGTCTAAAGCATCGGTATTTTGCGCTATCACTGTTAGAAATGTAATAATAATACATTTGTTTATTTATCCAAAATAAATACACACAGACACAGTTCAGAACAAATCAATACCTACAATAGAATAACCATAAAAACATAGCTTGTGAGCAGGAGATTTAGGTTTAAAAAAAAAAAAAGGTCTTACATAGAAGAAATAATGAACCCTGTCCTTAAACTAGGAAGAAACCTGTATCTTAAGAGACAGTGATCGGCCAAAATTTAAATCTAGTAAAACTAAAACTACAAGAGTGAAACTTACAAGAGTGAAAGTGTGTCGATTACCATTACTAATGCATATTAATATTAGTGTTAGTGTTATTCAAGTAGGTATGTGTGAGTGTTGAGGTGTATGTACATACACCTCAAGGGAGGAGAGTGAACCGATGTATGTGTGGGAGTGTGTATGTGTGTGAGTGTGTATGTGTGTGTGGGTGTATGTGTGTGTGAGTATGAGATCTGGTGGGTGTTTTTGAAGTGGTTAATTATGTCAAGCGATGTGTGATAGTAGTATAGACTCTGTTTTAATATAGTCCTGCTGTATGAGCCAGTCAGAAGTTTTTGATTTGACATTGAATTTATTTAGGTCTATTATGTCTAGTTCTTTCTGTATTCGTTTAAAAACATGATGACTTAGGACATAGTATTGACGTCTTGCAAAAGTGGTTTTGTACTGTACACCTGGGGGAACATATGTACGCTTACTTGGATCAGATGGGGGTAAGCTGGCATGTATCCTCAGGACAGATTGGAGAATGAAGAGCTGCCGAACCGTCAGCACTTTGCAATCAGCGTAAACTTGCGCTGTAGGGTATCTGTAGGGTTTTCTTAGCATAACTTTAAGTACAGCCCTTTGAGCCCTCTCTGCTCTTAGGAGATAAGTATTTGCTGCCCCACCCCATACAGTAACACAGTATCCAATAATCAATTGGCATAATGTGAAGCACACCATTTTTAGAGTGTCAAAACTGGCGGATTCTCGGAGAGATTTGAATATGTGAATAAGACGTAGTGTTCGAGAAGTTAGTGTATCGAGTTGTTTATCCCATTTTAGTCCATCGTCTATATGCACACCCAAATATTTGACACTTTCTGCTCTGGCAATGGAAGGGCATGAACACGATATTACCTGATTCAGGCATGAGTGAGCCGTTATCGTGAAACTACTTGTAGGTTTCGTGTTGGACCGGATCGCAAAGGGCAGGTAATACGTTTTCTTTAAATTTAATGTCAGCAAGTTTAGGTCAAGCCAGTTCATAATTGAAGACATTGCAAATTCCGCCTTTTGTTTAACATCTTCCCAGGAGGTCCCATCAACCAGAATCGCTGTGTCATCTGCATATGCATAGACCTTGCAAGCTGGTATTGACACTCTACAAAGGTTATCTATGTATATCTGAAAAAGGGTGGGGCCTAGAATGCTTCCCTGGGGAACACCGTACAGCACAACCTCTTCATCACTGTAGCTAGAGCCAATCTTTACCAGCTGGGTGCGATTCCTCAGGTAGTCTTTGAAAATTTCCAAAGCCATGCCACGTACACCCAAACGCTCTAGCTTGGAAATCAGTTTGGGGACAGAGACTGTGTCGAAAGCTTTTGACAAGTCCAAGAAAATACCAAGGTACTTTGTTCTATTGTCCAGAGTCTTAGAAATAGATTGCGTTAGATCCAAAACTGCGTCTTCAGTGGAGACTCCAGACCGGAAGCCGTACTGATTGTCCGCTATAATTTTGTATTTATCGAGAAAGCTTCTTAGATTTTGATTGAGGATCTTCTCGAGGATTTTAGAGAGCGACGACAGTACTGATATAGACCTATAATTATCGACACAGCCTCTGTTACCTTCCTTAAAAATTGGATGTACTATGGCTCTTTTCAGAGAATCTGGAAAAACTCCTGTCTCAATGCAGAGATTGCAGATATATGTTATAGGGGATACTAAAATATGACGACATGACTTTAGGAGCGAGGAAGATATCCCATCCGAGCCTACGGCACAGTCATGGCGCATCTGGAGTATAATAGTTTCTATGTCACATTCGTTAACTTTTTGGATAGCAAGTGAATTGACATGCGACTTCAGAGTCTTGTTATTACCACCTTGAATGATCCCGCGGTTTAAAGGCACTTTAGCTGGGTCATTAAAATTTATTTAGGGTAACATATGGTTTTTTGAACTCCTTATTGTGTTTGGAATTCCAACTCTCCGCTACGTTATTTGTATGCCTCTCGTTGAATACACACCATTCATCAACATTTTTACTAATATATTTTTTTCACAATATTGAATAAATCCTGGATCTTCGCATTTTGAAAACTTATACTCTCTGACAAATATATTGGCATCCTTCTGCAATACGATCATGAGACAATAGAGGCAGCATCTTATAAACCTTCTCAAGTCCCCTCCCCACTCCACTGACTTCTACTCCTACTCCTTCGCTGTGCACGCGGTGCGGTTGTGGTATTCACGTCCGCCGTATTTTAACAGTAGGGACTGCCAAACTGTTGCAGTTTTTAAAAGAAGAGTCATAGGACACTATTTTTCCACTTCGTCATAGTTGCGTATAATAATATTAATATTCTTGTGATATTTATAATTTATTCTTCCGGGGTTACCGGCTTGATGTAATAATGCGTTATGGATTTCGGTTCGAATCGACTACTCCAAAATGATTTGTATAGTAAGTAGTCGATTCACTTGCGTTTATTTCGAAGAATAATTATTTTTCTTAGCGTGTCAATGGCGATTTAAATAGAGCCAGCCCAGAATTTGGCTACGAGCTTGGCACCTTCACAAGCAACCATCAATTCCTGTAACGTGAGGCAACAATATAATTGAAACGAACATTAATATTTGCAGTTTCTTTATATATATTTTCTTCTTGAACATTATAAGTAAAACAACAACATTTGGATATCAGTATATCACAAAATAAATGTAGTTGGTTAAACTATGTATAATATGTATGAGGTTATCGTGTATATAATAATGTAATAAAATAGATTTGCTATGAAGATAACACACCACGTGATGCAGTTAAGTAAGGTGTATGTCATGTATGTACAGTGGGCCGCACGTCTGTGGTAACATTTTGACCTTGAGCTGGCCTAGTGTAGTACGGAGTTTCAATATAATAAAAGGCCAGCTAATACTGGTTTCGTTACCATTGATGAACAGCCTACCGTACCTACCAATATAACAAAAATAAAACTTTGTTTCTTTCACATTATTTAGGTAAGTATAATTACAGCCATTTTGTGTCTTATTACATAATACAACTTCTAAGACTTTTAAGGTACAAGCAAGTATATTTATGGCAACATTAAACTATCTAGTCCACAGTTTCGCACACTTTATACGACAAAATTAATTATGACCGTATTTTAAATGAATATGGATTCTTTGAATAGCTCTCACTGAACGAATACATTGTCTAAAATCAAACTAAGTAGATAAGTAGCAACGGCGATACTACACGGTTCAACCAAATTGATTCACACTGACAGATTGTTTAAGTCATAATGGGAACCATATAATATTGCCGTAAGGAAGCCAGCGTTCTACATTCCAAGAGACATCAAATCTTCGGTAGGTAATACTAAAGCGGGTTATAATAATATAATAAGAATAACACAACATCATCACCGGTGTAATAAAGCATCCTTGACACCATTGGAGATGAACCTCACAACCGCGGTGTCTTTATACGTCAGCCCCGTGGCACCGGCAGCGAAGGGCTCCTCGCCGAGTGTCTGGCAGTAGTACTCACCCCTGGTGTCGGCCGGAGTACCGTAGCCCATAACACTGAAAAATAATGTTTGTGGTGTTAAACGATACGCTTTAACTTTTGCTCAAAGAAATGCAACTTGTTGTAGCGGATGGGTAATCTGTGGAGTGCCTTCTGCATTCAAATTCAAATGTTTATTAGTATAACTCCTGAAGTCCTTGACATCTCACCTCGTATCATTGTAGTCACACATGCCATGTCTGAACTCGTAGTAGCTCTTGCACTTTACTGCTATGAACGCCTGAGGAGTCAGCACCGACTGTGCAAAGATCTCCCAAGCGCGGCTGTGGCTACAAGTCTGCAACAAGCACTGCGGCTGCTCCGCGCCACTGTTCGGCCAGAAATCTACGTGTCCTGTGAATGTGGATAATATTGTTATTAGGCTCTGATCGACGGCTCATCAGATATAAAATGGTTACTGTAAGAGTTGTACCATTCAATTTAATCATAGATGATAACATGATAAGCTGCAAAAATCATTCTTATGTTAACAGCTTTACGTATTCTTTAGAAGCTCTGCTACTTTTAAAGCGACTGTTATGTTCAACAATAGTGTTGTTCCCGCATGGTTGCCAGACACAACGAGAAAGACCACAGCGTCCACAGCTCAATATTGATACGGTTCCTATTTACCAACAAGCTTTTCTAAGATAACACCTTGCTTTGCTTGGGACTAATTGTTAACTGGGACTCAAGATAGGCCGCAGCATCACCTCGACAACTGATCACATAGCACAATATATTACGCGTTTGGTTCTAAACGAATATTTGTTTAGCTTACAGTTTTGGTTTTAAGTGTTAGTTTATCTGTAAAAGGTTTCCTAGTTCGGCAATAATTGCATCACAAAATAACGTACCAATTGGTTCGTTCAATCCATAGACACCTGCATCAGTATGTATGATATCAACGAAGTCAGCGTCCTCCTTGGACAGCTTCAGCGTGGGGTCGACGTTACCGAAGCACGGGCCAGCTGGATCCAGGCCAGAGATCCTGCCGACGCGGGATCCCGTCAGCGAGTAGAACATCTGGCCAGTGAACCCTGCGATGTGCCCGCCGAGACTGTGGCCAATCAGGTGGATGTTTTTGGGATCCAAACCAGCTGGAAGAGGAGGATAATGATCCCATTAATAATAATACGAAATAATCGTACAATTATTATTATTACAGGTACAGTTTGCGTACGCAAACTGTAGATAAATTAATATTCGCAGCCAAGTGAAGGAAGGATTGACATAAACATTCCAATGTGTGTCTCAAAAAGGTGTCCCGTCCGGCCATTCTCATTCTTCGTGTCCGTCCACTCTTTCATCCAGTGTCCTAATAGATAGCGATTACGCGGCCATGGATCCGCGTAAATGCCGCGCCGTTCGATCGCGGGACAGTACGAGCAACATTCGCACGAACTTGCGATGGTCGCGTAGTCGTTTTCTATTAGGAGAATGCCAAAGACATAATTGAAAAGTATTTTTTACGGCATAGTTTCACATACTTAAAGAAGTAGTACCTACATGTGTTTCCGTTGAATTTAAAGATGATGTTTATAGCGTGGAATCACAAGCATCTGAGACATTGTATACATTTCTGTGCTTAACACCATTATTAAAAGACAAAACATAACACACAATACCACGTTGCGTGAGAATTTTTTTTCGTTTTGTACAATGGTAGGTAAGTATTAAATAACCAACTGAAATACTTAGTTAGACAATGATGAGCATCAAGACTGTTAAACTCTTCTATGCGAAGGACATCGCGTCTTCTAGAGAAATGGAAAGTTTAGAGCTTACCGGGTAGCAAGGCGGCAAGGGTTTTTCCGAGTTTCTCGCCTATGAACTGCACCATGGTGGAGGCGCGGAGGTAGAAGAAAGCGATCAGCGAGCTCGCGTCCAGAGCCAGGATGTTCATCTGACCTGGCAACATAACACACTCATGTGACAACATTTGACAAGGTAGCAAGTAAAAAATGCACCTATTTGTTAGTTAGCAATAGCTGTCGGCCCAGACACACGGTAAAAAGATGTTACATTTAATGAAATACAACTACGATATTTTCCGGATTCTTCGAGGTTTTGTGGATACCTCAGAATCAAACACACACTTTTTTTTTTCATTTATCAACATTTAATTCGACAGTCTACACGAAATCGCTTCTGAATTTTGCTCGAGTGACGGTTTACCTTTGGATGGTTCTTGAGCAAAGAATGCACTGCTCATAGTCTGGAAGCTGTTCTTCGTGGGGTTATCGGTGAAACCGTGAAAGTAAATCCTGAGGGGAAGCTCCGGGTTGAACCACCTCTCCTTGGGAAATTCTTCAGGGGCCTCCGTCAAGTTGTAGATAACGGTTTTTGCACTGCAGAAAATTGAAGATTACCAATTAGGTAAACCGAGGGACGTACCTTCAGGGAGTGTAGTACTCATGGAAATGAATAACTTTTACTGCAAGAGCAACCATGAAATCATAGAAATATCAGCTGCACCATGCATACAGGGTTACTTGTAATTCGACGTATATCCGACAGGAGCTGATAGGGGTGCCAAAATGCAACAAATTGAACCCCATATTTATGGCCGAAATTCAATAGTTTTTGCGATATTTGAATTTTAAGGGTTTTTTGATATTTACCCAAAATTTTACATTTCATACCAAATATAAAAAATATAAAACTACATATTGAATGGGTAACATTAAAAATGATAATGTAGCCGGCACTTCAATCGTCAACAAAATATTTAAAATGATGAGGGACTTAAGAATAATATCTTACCAATCTTTTCATTTTACGCTTCAAAAAATGCTGTCTCGTAAAAAAAATACAATTTATTTATTTGGTTCACCAACAATTGCTTACACTAACATCTTGACAAAAAATAACATTATTTAAAAACATAGAACAGTGTAACAATTACTTACAGATAAACCACATGAACTAAATTAAATTATGATAATTTTAAGCCTATGTACAGTTTACAGCCAACTTAAAACAAAAGAAAAATATGTAGCCTATGTATAAAAAGAAACTCAGTTTTGTAATTAATATGATTGCTAAAATTAAGTACGAGCAAATGAATACTTTACAACACATCAGATAAACAACTCAAGATTTTAGATTTCAGCTTAGTCAGAGAATCAAAGTGGAAATCGATTAGATTGCTGCAATTATTCAAAACACTACAGAACGTAGCGCATGGAGAGTTAGATCCCAACACCGTTCTTCTCTGTGGAGGACGAAGTGGAGTTAAAGGTTTACGTGGAATTCTTGAAGGAGCACGAATGTTTATAAGTGCGAGCAGCGGCGGTGAGTCATTATTTCCTTTCCAGATTTTACAGACAAACATTGCGTCGTTTAAACGTCTACGCTCTTCTAAGGTGTGCATGTTGAAAATGTTTGATCTGTCTATGTAAGAAGACGTTTTTTGGCTTTACCGACAGAAAAAGCTAAATGTCAAGTAAAGCGTTTCTGGACGCGTTCTAGACGCAAACTGTGAGTAGCATAGTGCGGCCGCCACACCACACTACAGTACTCTAATATGCTACGCACCAAGCTATAGTAAAGTAAACATTTTGTTTTACGATGACATTAATCGTGTAAATACCTAAAACCACTTTTTTTTTCATCATTTGAATTATTTTGTTGAATTAAGTAGGTAATTGTACTTAATTCAATTAAATAATTCAAAACATTATAATATAAATTTCGTATTTATTGAATTACGTTCATAGCTTAATTGAAATGCCAGCTACTATATTATTTTTAATGATATCCATTCAATATGTAGTTTTTTTTTTAAAGGAATTACATGTGAAACTTTGGGTAAATATCGAAAAACCCTTACAATTCAAATATCTCGAAAACTATTGATATTCGGCCAGACATATTGGGGTTCAATTTCTTTAAATTTGACCTGATGGTTATACGTCGAATTACAAGTAACCCTGTATATGTTCAAATAACTCGAATCTAACGAAGTAATCGTTCGGACTGTCGCGTCGTTCTTAGGGTAAATCTATCTTGCAGTCGTAACACGGTCAATTGACGTAGTGTTTCCATCTCTGTGTCGGTACAATCCTCACCTGGTCTGGAAGACGAGTGTTAACTTGCTCATATCCGGTTCCTTGTCATAGCTGCTGTATGCTACTCCCGCTATCGGCTTCACGTGGTTACCTGCGAAACATTAAAGGGCAGTGCTCTCCGTTACAATGGCGCTAGGTGCGAGAGGTTCTCCGACAGATTTTTTTAAAGATATTAATTAGTATTCTCACGGTGACATCACAATCCGTCATCCAAATTATACACAATAAACCAATTGTTCTCCCTTTCACCGACTCCATAAGGTTCTCATCTCGATCTGAATATTATTTGCTCGCTGTGATTCACTCAAGACAATGTTTATGTTCTTTCTCCAGAATTAGCTTACCTACTGACAAGTTATATTCATAGAGTTCATATACATAATTGTTTATTTCATTTGACTGTAGAAGGACTGATTTTGCAATATTCAATCTGAAGAATGACAGTTTGCCATATTTACTATACAAAAGCTGTCAAACGGCAATATTTACTCTTCAGTTAAGAGATATCTGCCTATTGAAAAATTTCCCTTTATGAAGTTATTTTAATTTATTATTGACTTAGTCTACTCATCACAATGTTTTCTTTTAATACTAGTAAACAGCTGTACCGCTGGGGAGTTTGTTGCGCTACTTTTTATTCGCACATAGAAATTTTGCAGTTACCGCATTGCAAGAAGCTGCAGCGACACAATTCGCACGTAACCACTGCTTGTCCACATTTTGTCGCTGTGATGTAGTGTGGTTGTGGTACGTGTCATTCGGCCCTAAATCGATATTCGATCACGAAGAGTATTCGTGACCGAAGATCAAATAAAAGTATGTGATTTATGGTGCACGCGGGCCACTCCTCGCATAATGTCCGGACTCAGTACTTACATAGACTGCCTCCAATAAAAGCGAGGGTTTGCCCGACAGGGTTGAGTGCAGCCTGCACCTCACTGGTAACTTGATTATTGACGCCGGTCACGACCGAGCGGAACCCAGGATGCGCAGCCGCAGAGGACAGCCACAGGGCTGTGAAGAAGGAGGCTAGTCGGGACATGTTGTCGGGTACCTGAGAATGAAGGCGGCTGATTTATTTGTTTCGTGTCCTGTTTATGAATTCGGTCGGGTCAGCGTCAGGCCGATGACAATTTCAAATCAGCCTGTTAACTTTAACCTTTGAAGGCTAGACAAGATAATAAATACATGAATTATCTACAAGGACTGGTTTTCGACGAATTTGATGACTCTTGTTTTTTCCTGTATCTGTTACTTTTAACATAAAACTCACGGATTTAGCGATTTCTGCGAAAAAGTCATATTGTTCCGTTTTACCCGCCATCGCATTAAAAAAAATTCAAGTTCTTAAAAGAATAACAAGTAACAATACAGAAAACACACTGAGAAACGAATTAACAACATAAAACTCGATGTTATTATTTATAAACGATCAACAATTAAAAACGTATCGTAATGTTGTATTTGCGCTGTAAATATGCGTGCGAGTTACGTAAGTAAGGTAATTGACGTAGTTGACAAGCAATTAAAAGAACTTCTTATCAGATGTGAAATATGAACCAATCAACTTGATGTTATTCCAGCTGTAATCGTCCCAACTCAAAATAATGGAATAATACATCATTTAATTTGCACCAAACACTTAGAGTGGCGACCGCGCACCGGAGGACGTAGAGTTAGGCCTTATGTTCGTAGGTGATATTTATTTATGTATTTATTTAACACTTTAAGCACACAAATGTACAGAGGCGGACTTAATGCCATAGGCATTTTCTACCAGTCAACCTTTGGGTGATGCAGAAACAAACAGTGGTAGGTGCAATTTATAATGATAATTTAGGATTAAATAATTTTAAATATATAGACACGTATAAACTTGTTTAGTCTATAAATACATATAATATATATACCTAATTATATATAAATATAAGCACAAATAAATGTGATACGTAGTAGTAGGAAAATAATAAGTATACGTGATAGTAGTAGGAAACGCCCGTAACTTCGGCCGAAACTACGGATTTCGTGCTTTTGGAGTAAACCCCTTGCTTCGCACAGTTTGTACTACTTGACAAAACATCGGCGCTTCTTTATTTATCTAATACAAATGTTGTATACGTATAAACCTTCCGGCGGCATCCATTCTCTAAATTATGTTGAACGTCGCATCAAAATCTATTGTATCGTAGAAGAAATAAGTGGATACTTTTGGGTCTCCAGACTTCGAGAATTCCTTTCCCGTTTTTATTGAGGAAAAGATACAAAAACTTCAATGACGTTTCGGAAAGATTGTTCTAAATTAACAGGCATTCGGCGTTTACAAAAAAAAAATGTTCATCTTTTATTGCTGTTTCGGCTTTCCTTCGTGCTTCCCTTTTATGGAATCACACTCACCTTTTAGACAAAATGGACCAAATTATTCGACATACAATAACTTCTATTTTAAATGTGGTCATGGATATCCGAGCTTGGATACAAGCTACTCTTCCCGTTCGTATGGGAGGCCTCGGCGTCCGCAAAATTTCTAGTGTTAGTTTACCGGCTTTCATATGCTCGGTCTACAGCACTGAAAAATTAATCAGAAAAATTCTAGCCCCCACACTGATTAATTTTTATGTGCCGTGCTTCACGGAGCCACCTGGAGACTCGCTTGCCCGAATTCAGATCAACTCGATAATCCATCTTCCCAGAGACAGTGGTATAAGCCGCTTTGCAGAGTAGTACAGAACAATTTACTTAACACGTTTGCTACTAAGTGGGAGTCGGGTCTTTGGCTTCATGCACTACCGTCGTCGAACATAGGCACTTTGTTCGACGACACTACTTTCCACCTCGCTGGTTCCCTATGACTAGGAGCTCCTTGTTGTTCTCCTCATTGCTGTCCCTGTGGCGAAGTTGTCAACAGCCTCGGACACCATGGCCTGTCTTGCAGCCGAAGTGCGGGCTGTTCAGCTCGGCACGCGATCATAAATGACATCATCCGACGTACTTTTGTTACCGTCGCCGTTCCAGCTGTATTAGAACCTAGTGGCTTGGCACGCGACGATTGCAAGAGACCGGACGGCACGTCTTTATTTCCTTGGAAGGTGGGTAGGCCTTTAGTGTGGGACGCAACGTGTGTCGAAACTCTTGCGTTATCCCATCTTCGTGGCTCGGCGTGCTGTGCTGGCGCTGCTGCTGCGGCTGCGGAAAACCTTATGCGGCGAAAGTATAATAACCTTATCGGTAATTAAATTTTCGAGCTGTTTGGGGCTGAAACCCTCGGTCCGTGGGGTCCGAGTGCTCACGGTTTGTTTAACGTAATCTCCAAACGGCTTGTTGACACTTCCCGTGACCCAAGAGCTGGCCATTACCTTGGCTAGAGGCTTAGCATTGCCATACAACGTGGCAATGCCGCCAGTCTCTTGGGTACATTACCAGTCGACAGCGATGCGGAAGAATTTTTCGACGACATATTTTGATTTGTTAATAGTTTCAGTTAATTTAGGTGATTATATTTTAATTTTAATGGTATTAATAAAAGAAGTCTATGGATTTTGAAAATTATTGTGTAGTTAGCCAATTCAGCGGAAAACGTATGATACATATTAAATCGAAGAAATGAAAAGACATCACCGGACTGTATGTTGAACACACCATTGAATTACACACAGCAGCAGCCGTTTAGTATACTTTACCTAGTTATTTTTATAGTGTAATGTCCGTGGTAATGTCGTACGGTATTCTGTTGTGGGGAAATGCCGCCGATATTCAGACGATTTTTGTTTTACAAAAAAGGGCAATTCGTTCAATTTATTATAAATTAAGTCCCGGACACTCCCTCAGAGACAAATTTAAAGGGATTAATATAAAGACTGTGCCTTCTCAGTATATTTATGAAAATCTTTTGTATGCACATAAAAATAATAATCTGTTTAAAAAGTACAGTGATGTCCATAATTTAAATACTAGGAACAAACACAAATTTGTTGTTCCTACTAACAGCTAAAAGTGTGTGCTTTTGCACACACTTTTAAAAGACCTCACTTCTTTTTTTAGCTTTTTAGCTAAAGCTCTTTAAATTAGCAATAAAATAAAATCACCTGATGACAAAATAAAAACTACCTGCAAAATAATAAATAATTAAACAGGTAGGAAAAAACATCGTAATACGGAAATTAATTTAGAGACTGCTCAGCTCAGATGTGGAAATAGCTCAGGAATTTGAAACCTTTTTTGGTAATATTCCCCTCAAAACTACTTAAGCTTTAAATTCCTCGCCCGCGCTTTCTTCTGCCTTACTTAGAACGAATGTAAAGGCATGCCCTTTGGCGTTTAGGTTTCAGCATAGAAACCCCCAGGCTGATATAAAAGCCTTTAAAGATCTTAAAATTAAATCCACTGAAGATCTCTGGGGAATGTCTCTAAAAGTCTGTAGATCTATCATTGAAACCATTGCGCCCTTTTTAGCATTCATATTTAACACCAGTGTAGACCAATGAGTCTTTCCGGATCTCATGAAACATAGTAAAGTAGTTCCTTTGTTCAAATCCGGTGATAGTAAAGAACCCAACAATTATAGGCCTGTGTCAATTCTGCCAGTTCTCAGTAAGGTGTTTGAAAAGTTGATGCTCAATCAAATGTTACGTCACTTTAATAAAAATTCCATCTTTCATGAACAACAGTATGGTTTCACCAAAGGGCGTTGTACCACTGACGCTGGTGTCACCCTAATAAAGAACATTTTGAACGCCTGGGAAGAAGCACAAGATGCCATTGGAATCTTTTGCGACCTCTCTAAGGCGTTCGATTGCGTAAACCATCAGACACTTCTGCTGGAACTAGAGTACTATGGGATTAGAAATACAGCTCTTGATTTACTAAGATCCTACCTGAAAGATAGAAAGGTTACAGTTCAAGTAAACGGCTTAAACTCATTTGGGTCTGAAATGGCATTGGGCGTTCCTCAAGGTTCGATATTGGGTCCATTCCTCTTTTTACTTTATATTAATGATTTACCCCAATTACTTCAAAATCAACCGAAGATGGCGTTATTTGCAGATGACACATCATTAATATTTAAGATAGACCGACGGTCACAAAATCTTGACGACGTGAATAGCTCTATTCTTCAGGTCCATGATTGGTTTTCGGTAAATAATTTGGTACTAAATGCATTAAAAAAACCAAATGCATTAAATTTAAATTACCGAATGTGAGAAGTAGCGAATGTGACATTATATTGAATGGAGAAAAACTGGAATTTATTAATCACACGGTTTTCCTAGGAATCACGCTAGACCAGAAATTTCAATGGGAACTTCATATAACGTCTCTTGCGGGGCGCGGCTAAGCTCGGCCGCTTAATATGCTGTTAGAAAAATAAGACAGTTAACAGATGTAAAAAGCGCGCGTTAGGTGTAATTTAGGTACTTCCACAGCATTATGTCATATATGGCATTTTACTACAGCTTTGAATCCATTTTTAGTTTGCAAAAGAGAGCTGTCAGAACCATTTACAATCTACGTACGTGAATCTCTCAGCGAACTATTTAAAATTATTCATATTATGACGGTACCTTGCCAATTTATTTATGAAAAATTATGAATGTAAGAAAAATTCAACGTCTTTTTAATAAAATAACTGGTAGACATAATTCTAATACTAAAAGTAAATATAAAATAAATCAACCATTTTTCAGATTATCTAAAGTACTAACTTACCTCTTATAATGAGGTACTGTGTTAAATGTTACAACAAACTACTTTCTAACGAAATTTCCAAACTCATATTAAAAGTACAATCTATCGAGCATACTATACAAATTGGAGGATTATAATATCCTAGACTAGATAAGAATGCTTGGAAACATGCTGGTCTTGCTCCCTAGGACAATCAAGAGTCTAGACAAAATCAAACTGGTTGCTAATTTAATTGTTTAATTTATAATTTTTGAGACACTGATTTTACGTTCTGTAATTGCCTACTTTAACTCACACACTAAATTATTAGTTTTATTATTTTACAAAATCATCTACTTTTACAATATGTGTGATTAAGTGAGCACCATGTATCTATCACATAATTAATTTACCTGTCATTGCTTTATATTTCATAACTTTTACCTATTGTGCTGTAGTAATTTTATTCTAGGTGCATATTATGCTTCACATATAATTACATTTTCAGAAATCCTACATACTTGTATGCTTCTAGATCCAACGGTTTAGGTTGAATGTAGTCTGACAGTGAATTCATTTTATATTAGATTTTTACTAAGTAGATATTTAATCGTCTCCGACATTTTTCGTGACTGTTGGGTCTCGAAGCTTTGGAATGCGTACATGGGGCCGGAGTCAAATGGCCGGATGAAACGGATTTAAATGGAATGAGGTTCCGAACTTCCGACTGACTTTAATCCTGTATGCACTTTGCAAGTGCACCCAAAGACATCCCGCGGTTGGTGCAGAACTTTTGCAGGATATGGATGTTTGACGGCACGGTTGGCGCAGTGGTTAAGCGATTGACTGCTGCGTTACGTGTCGCGGGTTCGATTCCCGCACGGAATAAATATTTGTATGACCTGCAACTAGTTGTTCCTGGTCTGGCTGTTTGTGTATGTGAGTTTAAATGTTTGTAAACGCACACACGATACAGGAGAAATTCCTAGTGTGGGGCAACGTTTTTTAAAAAATAAAGAAAGATAAAGAATATTAAAGCACAGCTCACTTCAATCCCCTTTCATTTTGAAAATTCAACAACATTGTTAGCCTTAAAATGATGTCAATCAAATGAACTTATGAAGCATTGAATGATTGCATGGAGCAAGAAATTGAATTGTCAAAACGAAATGGATTGTGATTGTGAGAGAGTTACGTCAAGTTTTATTCGTGAGACATTCCTATTATTGAACTTTTTAAACGGAGTTAAAAAAATATCGTTCTAGCTATGCTCTAAGTTCTAGCTAGATACATAAACGTAAACAAACTACGTAAGTACTTGCATATTTAACATAAGGAGGTTTTATACATAACTATTAAAAAGGCTAACTAAGATTTTAAATTATATAATAGACAGAAAAACCTGTTTATTTTTTACACAAAAATACCGAAATAAACTACCGGTAAGTAAGTAAATATCGGTTTTTTATCCATCGCTACAACACACCTGTGTTGGTGTACATATTAAATATTTATTTAGATCGTGATGTGCAGGCACAACTCAGATCACCTCTTAGATTAGTGGTAGAGTGAACTATTTCTATGCGTGAGTTCCCGTGTTCATCTCAATGACGAGCTGCTAAGTTAGTTTCCCAAGCGTAGTTTTCAGAATCGTGGCAACACAATTAAAACAAAAAATAAATAAAAAAGAGGCATTGTTAGTATGTACCATGTTTTAATTCATAATTTCTAACGAAAATTGCAGTTAGATAAACATATTATATGTATAAGTACAAATAAATCTATCTATCTATATATTATATATATATATATATCTAAATAAATAAATCAAAATCTTTTGTTCCCCCTTATAATTCTTATTATTATCATTGATGTATCGTTCATGTATTTAATTAGGTTCACTGCGAACAAGGTGCGATGAAAAGAACTATTTGTGCACGAAGACGCTCATTCGCTCTCAGTTAGAATATGCGGTCCCTATTTGGAACCCCTTCTATCAAAAGTACGTAGTTGGTATAGAAAGGGTCCAACGCAAGTACCTCCGTACTATGTACTACAGATGTTATGGGACTAAGACTTATCTGTCATACTCCCAACTTCTTGATAAGTATAAGCTTATCAGTTTGGAGAACCGGCGTAAATACTTGGAGGCCAACGTGCTTCATGATATAGTTCACAATCACTTTGATGCCATTGATCTAACGAGTGCGCTGTGTTATTCTGTCCCCCGTACAGTTCATGTGCGTCAGGTTCGTGCACGTACTCTGTTCGCGCTAAATTCTTGTCGTACGAACTCTGGCTTGCGCTGCCCTATTCATAGAATGCTGGAATCCTATAATTCAAATTTAATTGATATTGATATATTTGCATGCTCGAAAAATAAATTTAAATCTAATATTATACATTTTTTATCTAAATTGTAATCTTATTATTATTATTTATTTATTGCATAATTTAATTAAATGAAATTGTTTGTGATCTGATTTGGTTTTCTAGCTATAGCTAGCTTTATAGTAACTTATTTATTTATTTCAAAATATTTGTTAATTTTGGTAATGCTCGTCTAGTGGCAACCACTGGTCTTTAAATGTTTTATCTGTGGATAATGCAGTTGACTGCAACATTACTATTTAAAGTTTTCATTAACCTGTTGTATTAAATATGTTGTAGTTGTTTTTTATCGCTTAATAAATAAAATAAAGTAACAGTAGAACACTGTCTCCTAAGGCACAGGTTTCCCCTAGTTTAGGAGGCAGGGTTTCCACCATTCCAGACACCTTTTTACAACCAATAATTGTTTTTGTAATCTACATTTACTACTTATTGTAATAAAGGTATTTAGTATCAATAAAGTAATTATTATTACTATTATATTTATGAACACTTTTCGTATTGTCTTTTTTTGAGTTGGCGGAGTATTGCTACTAATATTGGCAGAATTCGGCAAAGCTTGTGTGTTGAAGTAATGTGCATACCGTGCAACAGGTACCTCCAGATATTATACCAGCCTATTCCTGTCGCACTGCAGGGATAAAACCTCTCCTGATATAGAGAAGGCGTCACCACGCTTACTCAAGGCGAATGTTAGATTTCAGACTCATATTCATTATAATTCTTAGCTTTCTCACGACGTTTTTTTTTCACCGATGTCAGTGATGTATCTGTCGGATGATCCATAGTTTTTATTTATCTGGTAAACAGAGCCTGCCTAGAGCCTGTAAGATATGAGGCTCCAATGTACGTTTTCCGATGAAACATTACTATTTTTTTAAATGTAGCTTCGTTCCTTAACCACGTGCCTGGCCATTTGCCAAATAACTTGATAAATGCCAATAATTATGTCATCTTTACGATTATAATGCATTGCTCGTACGTATGTTAACAACACATGACTACTTATAGCAACGCAAGTAATTACGCATCATGTCTATTTTTCCACTTCGTCTCATTTCCTGAATAAGTCTTCTATTAATACTTCAATTTACTAAAAACCCTCATAAGACACCTCACCTGGGGATCGAACCTAAACCTCTCTTCCGGTGGCTGTGCAAGTCACTAACTAAACCCATGAAAGTTTAACTCATGGTAAAGGCGATCTTAACTCTAATATTAACTAATTAGGAAAGACTAAACATTTTACAAACACAGAGCTTCATAAAGCTCATTAAGCTACGTACTGGCCATTTAACGTCGAGTTTTAGTTAAGTACTTAATTGCTCAATCTAGGGTCTAGACCAAATTAAAACTTGTTGCTACTTTAATTGTATAGTTTATTATTTTTATGACATTGATTTACATTCTGTGACTACTATAACTCACACACTGACGTATTAATTGGTTACATAATTTGGGAAATCGTATACTTTTACAATGTTTGTAAATATGTGAACACCATGTATCTAACACTTAATTAACTCATTTATCGTTTATTAAATTCTTTTTACCTATTTTGGTAGGGTAATTTTTATTATAGGTGCATCATCTTCACATATACTTAATTATATAATTAATGTATACAAAGTATTGTAACACATTTTAAAAGACTAACGATGGAGTTTCTTGCCCATTCTTCTCCATACGAAACTACCTTTTGGAAGGGGCGACTAGAATCAATTCTATTTAAATGTAAATGTTGACGTTCAAAAGTGCCTTTTATGTGCCTATTTGAAATAAATGCTTTGACTTTGACTCAAAATAGTGAAGGAAAACATGGAGAGGAAACCGGCATGTCCTAGAACCAAACATTCTTAGACATGTGACATCTACCAACCAGCACTGGGCCCGCGTGGAGGTTTATAGCCCACTCCCTCGCACAGATAGCAGGCCTGTGTCCCAGCAGTCTTATAGATCGTATACGAAGATAAAGAAGCAGTCAACAACAAAAAGAAATGCTAGTGTTCGGTTCAAGTGTTAGATAAAGACGCTACTTAAATATTTAGCAACACAAAAAGTAATATAATCAAAATTGATAATGATACAGAAGTAAGTACAGGAAGTGGAGTAGAAGTATTACACGTGTAATCTAATTTCGCACTCTCGATATCACCAACAAGAAGGCGCTGAGTACCTAATGAGTCTGAAAACTTTTAATTAAAGTTTTGAGTAGAAAAGCTTACCAGAAGGCCATATCTAAAAACTTTTAAAATCTGGTCGCAGTCATATTAAATCAGCGGCAATAAATGTCAAAAACTAGTCAAAAATGTAGGTAAGCCAGAGGTGGTTTTGACAGGTTGAGACTAAGACCGTTCTTAAAAATACGGGAATTGCCCCTCTGTCCTTTCTCCATGACACAGAAACCCTATAAAATTTTAAAACTGTGTTAAAAAGCCTCTTTTACTTACGACTTCAGTCTTCAGATTTAGATTTCAGTAGGTATATGGTCACTTTGAGAGCACTGCTATCCTCTCTGATAGCGCGGGTCGTACTGGCCAGAAGATACCCGTCAACGTATTAATACCTTGAACTTGAATGAGGGCTAACGATATAGATAATGTAGATCAACCGTGAAGTGTAACGTATTGCTAATTTTTTCATTATAATTGTGTTAACCAGCGGTGGCGCGCGGCTCTGCTTTCGGATAACTGGTGAACTGTCGTGGTAGCTGAAGATCTACAGAAGAAATGTACGAAGTGTGTCTGTGCAAACACAAAGGCAGTTTTCAATTTTATAGTGAAGGAAATTAAAAAGGAGTCTGTATGGGCCAATTTATAAACTCTATCTCATTTTAGCGTATCAGTATTATGAATCTTGTATACCAGTGACTTATTTGATTTTTTCTATGGAATTTTCTTACGCACTGGAATCGCGAACATGCAGTGAAAACTTGCCCCCTTTGCAACTACCCTTGATCTTCGAAAATTGGAGATGTGTGATTATTCGATATGTTAATTAATGTTAAATATAGATTTCTTATAGACTGAATACCATATCACAGATTGTATTTATACATAAAGATACTTACTCGTATTGTGATAGATTTAATGTATGTACGTTTGTACTTACGTTCAGCAGGTTCTGACTTTGCATATTTTCTAAAGTGTTTAGTAATTTTTATAAAATTTTCCACGGTAGTCATCTTCTAAATTCCGAATCATATTGTTTTAGTTATAGCTACCGACCTTTTGTTTGAATTGTAATAATAAAAAGTCCTTGAAGGTAATTGGCAAGTTTACTACGCATTGAAAACATCGCTTTGAAATTGGACTAGATACAAGAGTGTTCGTTTTTATAATTATAACCTAAGTATATTATTTTGGGGCTTGGGGAGTAATTAAATAGCCACGAGTAGTATTATACATTATTTCTTATAATAGTGCAGTCAACCTTGGCCTACGCAAATTCCAGTAATTTTCCACATTTTGCAAGTAAATACAGGGTGGAGATTTAGTCACGTGCATCCGTCAAGGTCCGATTTTACCCGTCATACTAATAAACTCATAAGTGACTCGGGAAAACCATAACAAATTCCTATACTTACAACGGTAGATTTTTTCGATGCATTGTATAACATTTATGAAATTCGGATCGGATATGAGTTTCATTGCGAAAGTTGTTCAGTATGACGATAACGGGTAGAATCACCCCCTTGACGGACGCAGGTGAATAAATCGCCACCCCGTATGCACAGGTAATGCCTGGCTTGCGTTGATATGCGTTAAATACTTTTTTCAAACCACCACCATTAGAAACAAAACAAAAGAAACAAATCAAAACAAAAAACAAAACAAAAGAAAGCTAGATTAACGAACAGCAATTGATTTTTATATAAAGGAAGAAGAAAAAGAAGATTTTTAATAAGTAAATAATTTAATTGAAATAAATGACCACTGTGTTTGTTCATTCGTCTAGAATTACATGATTTAAAATGTGCGTCTTTCTGGCGGGACCACCTTGTATATGGACCTAAAAAAAATATCAGGAAAAACTATGGAATTTCTGTTACCTAGCAGAGGATTTTATTTCTAGAAAGAACGTTACATCGTTGATGTCTTAAAAATAACTGAAAAAACTCAAAATTAAGCATAATAATAGGAAGATATTGCAGAGTTCGAACTATTTTTATAATCAACTGTATGATGACGCAGATAATCTTTATTATAGGACATGATGACGATGACCTCTTGAAGCCCTTGATCGTAGCATTTTAATTGTAGCATAGAATCGAACTAACATAGCATGATGACATTTTAAAATGTTTGTGGTCGGTGCGGGGTCGGTGCGGGGTCGGTGCGGGGTCGATGCCGGATTCCGGTTTAAGTGTCTTCTTAGACATTTGATATACAGGGTGGCAGGGACATGACGTACTGCTTTAAAAAAAATCTTTATTAGTTTATAGAGGGTTTAGATCAGTATGACCATATCACCGTTATACGGGCAATCTATATCTTCCTACGCTTAATACCTAGGTGTACAATTTTATATAATTTTTGGCTGTCCTGGACAGCCAAGATACTATTATACATGCCAACATTCATGAAATAGTTACTCCTGTGAACCTCGTTCCGGACACATTCCGCTAAAATATGAGTGGTATCCTCTACCTTATCACACTCAGAAAAATTTGGTGAATCACTCTTTCTCAGTAAAAAGGCGAGGCTGTTCAACGGAATATGTCCCGAACGTAGTCTGAAAGCAGTCACAATCTCATCTCGATGCATATCTGCACCCACAAACCAAGGAAGGCGGGAAAGGCTATGTTGAACGGTTCTGTACCAAATTCCCTTACTTAGTGACCTCTCATCAAAGTATTCTTTCCATAATTCTAAACACTGGTCGTGAACTCGATACAAGAGGTCACCAAATAAGGGTCAACATTTAACAGATATTCCGTCCGTGTTAGCCTTCTTTGCTAAACAATCTACTTCCTCATTTCCATACAAGCCAATATGATTTTACCAATAGAGTCTAAAATTGTGTAGGTTGTATCAATTCGAGGTGTATCGAGCCAGGTGTTGCAGAGCACTCCCAGAATCAGTCAGTATTAAATAATTACCTGATTCAAATGACTCAATGTATGAAATAGCTTCTGAGATCGTTAGTAGTTCAACGTACATAATAGAAATTTTAGCACATGATCTAAACTTTATAGATGACTGCGTTTGCGGATCAAAAACAGCCTATCCGGACTCGATACCTTCCTGTGACCCATCAGTATAGACTAAGTAAAAATATAAATAATTAGCATTTAGATATTGAACACAAATTTCATGTATGTTGCTACATCTATACTGATGTTTTGGTTTGTCTATGATATCAATACAAGGTTTTAATACATTGGATAGGTCCACACTGCTAACCCATGTGTTCAAAGAAAATCTTTCCAACTGCTGCGATGAAAGTTTAGGGTAGTCAATAAGAGACTCATGTACCGTCACTAATAGTGTTTTTTTTTACGCGTCCAATATAAACTCTGACAAGACTCGGCAAGATTGTTTATTAAGTGAAATATTTGACTGCCCCGGAACGAATTCACCTTCAACCAATATTTGCCGGCTAAGAAGTACTCTTACCATGGGTTCAGTACATGATTCTAAATCCCTGCGTTTAAAGTTTTTGTCGGTTGTTTAAAACAAATTGCTCTGCCATACATTTTGTCGGTTGTTTAAAACAAATTGCTCTGCCATACATTTTGACTGCGTAGGTATATTGTATTTTGATAGAATCATGTGCTGACTTCATGGTTTCAGTTTGCGCATCGATGTCCGTACCACCATGTATAAGTTATTGAGAGAATTTTTAAACGCAGCTACTTACAACAATAAATATCAAGCTCCTATGTAGGTGATGTCTTTATTAAAGATATTACAAAAGGACGACATTTTGTGACGTGATAACGTCTTATAAATCGATGAACACCGGCTGCATGCACGAAAAAGCGTAACGTTCCGTAACGTTATGAAACCATATGTGGGTGAGAAGCCACTGAACATTTTAAAGGTGTCATTGTGTGCTACTCGCTGGGTTTCTATCGAGCCAGCCGTTACTCGAATTCTTTCTCAATGGGATGAACTCGAACTTCATTTCCGAATGTCACAGGCGCCAGAAAATTGTTACAGAGCTACAATACTGCACTCGATGTTTCAAGATGAGAGGAATAAATTAAAAATAAAATAAATATATAAATATATTATTTAATATATAATATAATATATGAGACAACATCCACACAAGGTCTTCAGGTCCCGAACTAGGCAGAGCCTGTACTACGGTAACCTGATGACTGATGTACATACTTATATACATATACACACCCAGACACAGGTCAAACAGACATGTTCATGCACACAAACGTTTGACTTGTCCGGGGATCGAACCCGGGACCAGCGGCTCAGAAGGCAGGGTCGCTACCAACTGCGCCAACCGGTCAGTCAATTGTATATAATTTACAAAAAATCTGTGCTTAACGAAGTTCAGCAAACATTGAAAATATTTGAAGGCAAAGGTACAGATCCGGTACTACTCCTAGATACGCTGAAACGACTCATTGAAAGTTTATGCCATAAAAGTATCAACCCAAATTCCCGAATACATTATTTTGTTCAACGAGTCAACGATTACGTTGATCCGAACCCATACATGGGATACGTGTTTGAAGATTCTTTAAGTAAGTCGAGTCTAGAAGAACCTGAAAAGAAAGCACTCAAACCAAGATGCATTGATTTTTACTCTGAAATTAATAAGCGAATTACAGCAGCGCCTGCCAAATAACTTCAAAAACCTAGAAACCCTAACAATTCTTTCTGTTAAAGAAAAATACAAAAAAAAAAACAAACCTGTACTACCCATCGTTAAACTTGCTGAAGTGTTCGGTGCGCAGCCTGAAGAAATTGATAAAATGTTGACACAATATAGGCACATTGCTAACCAATACTGGGAGAATAAAGAAGACAGCATAAAATTTTGGTGTGAAGTGCTTGGTCATAAGGATGCCGCCGGAAACAAGCCAAATCAGGAGCTTGGCAATTTGGCAAACAATATTTTATCTTTGCCCCATTCTAACGCCGACGTAGAACGCATCTTCAGTTCAATGAACCAGATCAAAACCAAAATGAGAAACAGGATGGGGTTGAAAACAATGACTGCAATTTTAAATATACCTACGATGGGGATTGAAACGACTGAAACAGTCTTGCTTTTCTCACAAGGTTCCTAAGGACATAATTCAAACATGTCGGAGTAATTTGAAATACAATTTCAAATGATCAAAAAACACCATAGATTTAAATGAGCCATCTACTTCTTCCGCTCTGCCAAATGAGATCTTGGAGGATTCAGAATCACATGAAGGCTTAGGTTTTTTTTTTTGACAGGTCTCACCACAACTAAAGAATGTGAAATCAGTCCGCTTCCTGGTGTCCTTAATAATATAAAAATAATTGAAATCATTAGTAAAGGTGTTTTTTTGCCTTTTTATACAGCAAGTCTTTTCTTGGTAATTTGTGCTCCATCTAGCCCGATCTAGCCCTTTTTAGCTTCTTCAACTGCCCCCGTTACTAAAATTAAGGTGGCAATACTGCATTTAATTCTCTCAATTCACAAGTAAGATAACATGATCCAAATCAGTATCCTCTGCTCCACAATGTTGACATCGGCTTTTGTTAATTATGCGAATCCTATTCAGGTGAGCTGGTGTTAAGCAATGTCCCAATCTCATGCATGATACAATAGCTATAAATCAGTATCCTCTGCTCCACAATGTTGACATCGGCTTTTGTTAATTATGCGAATCCTATTCAGGTGAGCTGGTGTTAAGCAATGTCCCAATCTCATGCATGATACAATAGCTATAAATCTCCTTGTGATGTATTTGAAGTTATGATACCAAGGTTTAATCGGTAATTCATTTTGTATTCCAGCATACCATCTGCCTTTCGTTTCCAAGGTTATGTCCCAATACTGTTTCCATAACTGTCTATTAAGTTCTTTAAAAATACTGTAGTAATCAGTGAATGAAACCTTGAGCAGCTCGGATCGATCCTCGTCATGGTCTGAACGGGCCGGAGTATCAGCTACTTCATTTCCACGAATTCCACTGTGTGGTACCCAAACTAATTCTCTTTTAATAGACCTATCAAATAATTTTTGGATTTTATGTCTAATATTATAAATAATAGAATTTAACCTAAAAGAAATATTTACATTGTGTAGAGCAGACAAAATACTTCTGGAGTCTGTAACTATCAAAAAATTTTACATTATTTACAAGACTATTTACTTGCTGTAATGCACAATAAATTGCATAGCATTCTGCAGTGAACATGCTACACACCTTGTTTAATTTAATACATTTAGTGAAGTCTGACTGTAGATCATAGAAAGAAAGCTGCATTTACATTATGGTCTTTTTTAGACCCATCTGTGTTTAAAACATAATGAACGAATGAATAATAACGGAACGTCGCGTTATCACGTAAAACTATCGTCCGTAAAAAAATAATAAAAAAATACAGAAAAACCATTTTTTTTTTGGAAATTTTGTTTCGTTATTGCCAATTACCCCCAAGGCACTTAAATTATAATACCTACCTGTATTCAGGATCATTAAAACATGCATCTTCCTATATTTGGATATAGGTACTTACATCACAAAAAGGTCTACTTATAATAATACCTTTAATACATAATCAGCCTATAACGTTCCCACTGCCGGACACAGGGCCTTCTCTCTGTGGAGTGGGAGTGGGCCATAATCCACCACGCGGGCCCAGTACGGATTGGTAGATGTCACATGTGTTCAAATATTTGGTTACATGCCAGTTTCCTCACGATGTTTTCCTTCACCATTTTGAGAGCAGTTGTGATAAAATAATTTACACAAAGTAATGCGCCTGACTGGGTATACCTACCACCACCTACATTACCTACCATAAAGCCTACCAGGATTATAAAAAAAAATACTTAAGTGTAATCAAGAAAATAAATTGTTTATCAAATTCACAGACTACGTCAATTCGCCGTGTTATAGCCATTTCATGCAACTGTCGTTTCTGTCGTGTCGTGTCATTTCCCTGACTTTACCTGCATACTGCTTATAAATACATATATACCTAACAGTAATTTTTCGACAGAATTCATAATAGAACTTCGAACTAACACAATTAGATGACAATTAATACTAAGTACTCGTAGGTACAAATAAATTACATAAACGATGGCATTTTAAATGAATAAAGTGACATCATTAGTATCTGACTAGCTAAACTTGTGGCCTTTTTTTTTTTTTTTTTTAGGATGGGAAATAATCAAATGACCCCTCCCGCTCTGGGTGGAGCGGAAGGGAGTGTCAGACTCTTACTGACTAAAACCCACCCGTGTTCCTTCCTTGGCCCTTTATGTTCCGGGTCAGCGGTACCCCTTATGGATGATCCCGCTTTCCCGGCAGGCTTGGGCCCTAGTGGGCCCCCTCTTCGATGCTGACATCTCTTTGAGGCGCGCGTGGAACACGTACGCGCCGTGCGGCACGGGCCTGATCCTGATCGGACGGTGAGCTACCCAGTACTCACCGCCCGCAGGCCTGCGCCTACGGTGGCCGGGAGTCGTCACGCGGCTCCCGACGCCCGGAGCGTCCACCGCGGCGGCTTGGACGGGAGACTTTCTCCCTCTCCCGTCCCGCCACCTCCTTCGCTAGCATGACTGATTCGCAGAAGGAAGCGACTGCCTCCCACTCCCCCTCGCCCTGGACCATGGCATGGGCAAATTTTTCAATAGGCAGATATCTCATAACTGAAGAGTAAATACATATTGCCGTTTGACAGCTTTTGTATAGTAAATATGGCAAACTGTCATTCTTCAGATTGAATATTGAAAAATCAGTCCTTCTACAGTCAAATAAAATAAACAATTATGTATATGAACTCTATGAATATAACTTGTCAGTAGGTAAGCTAATTCTGGAGAAAGAACATAAACATTGTCTTGAGTGAATCACAGCGAGCAAATAATATTATCGAGTTATGAACCTTATGGAGTCGGTGAAAGGGAGAACAATAGGTTTATTGTGTATAATTTGGATGACGGATTGTGATGTCACCGTGAGAATACTAATTAATATCTTTAAAAAAATCTCTCCGAGAACCTCTCGCACCTAGCGCCATTGTAACGGAGAGCACTGCCCTTTAATGTTTCGCAGGTAACCACGTGAAGCCGATAGCGGGAGTAGCATACAGCAGCTATGACAAGGAACCGGATATGAGCAAGTTAACACTCGTCTTCCAGACCAGGTGAGGATTGTACCGACACAGAGATGGAAACACTACGTCAATTGACCGTGTTACGACTGCAAGATAGATTTACCCTAAGAACGACGCGACAGTCCGAACGATTACTTCGTTAGATTCGAGTTATTTGAACATATACAGGGTTACTTGTAATTCGACGTATAACCATCAGGTCAAATTTAAAGAAATTGAACCCCCATATGTCTGGCCGAATATCAATAGTTTTCGAGATATTTGAATTGTAGGGATTTTTCGATATTTACCCAACTTTTCACATGTAATTCCTTTAAAAAAAAAACTACATATTGAATGGATACCATTAAAAATAATATAGTTGCTGGCATTTCAATTAAGCTATGAACGTAATTCAATAATTACGAAATATATTATAATCTTTTGAATTATTTTGTTGAATTAAGTACAATTACTTAATTCAACAAAATAATTCAAATGATGAAAAAAAAAGTTGTTTTAGTTATTTACACGATTAATGTCATCGTAAAACAAAATGTTTACTTTACTATAGCTTGATGCGTAGCATATTAGAGTACTGTAGTGTGGTGTGGCGGCCGCACTATGCTACTCACAGTTTGCGTCTAGAACGCGTCCAGAAACGCTTTACTTGACATTTAGCTTTTTCTGTCGGTAAAGCCAAAAAAAACGTCTTCTTACATAGACAGATCAAATATTTTCAACATGCACACCTTAGAAGAGCGTAGACGTTTAAACGACGCAATGTTTGTCTGTAAAATCTGGAAAGGAAATAATGACTCACCACCGCTGCTCGCACTTATAAACTTTAGCGCTCCTTCAAGAATTCCACGTAAACCTATAACTCCACTTCGTCCTCCACAGAGAAGAACGGTGTTGGGATCTAACTCTCCATGCGCTAGTTTCTGTAGTGTTTTGAATAGTTCAATCAATCAATCAAATTTATTTTTTCTCACCACAATACATATAAGTACAAGTTGTTTTACATTGGTCAGATTCGACAATGATACATAGTTCAGGTAAGTATACATATTGTGGGAGACTGGTGCCTAAGCTAGGCTTGTGGCCTGTGTTGCAGGACACCAGGATCCCACCCCTTTACCTTTTCATTTTTATAACTTATGTACTAAGCGCGCTGACAGAATGTAATAAGGTACCTATTATACAACATTTGATAGTTTTATTTATTTCTACTAATATCTAGGTTAAGTATGCGAGACGAATGTTAGTAGATGTGTAGTGTGGGTGATTGTGTGGGTGTGTGAGTGTGTGGGTGTGTGAGAGTGTATGATTGTGCGTTTAGGACTTTATAAGGATGTTTTCAGTATCATTATAGTTTAATTTTAGTAGCCAGTCAGTTAGCCTCTTTTTGCATTTATTATTTGTGAGACTAAATATATGTAACACCTTATTATGAGTTTTATTGTATAAGTAGCCACCTAAATAGCAAAAGAAACGCCTTGCAAAAATAGTTTTATAACGTAGATGATGACGTTCCACTGGGTCATATCGTCTTTTACCAATGGACAGCGTTGGATTATAAACCAAGAGAGTATGCTGTTTCAACAGAATGTGCAATATAAATAGTTGACGCACTGTCAGAACTTTATTTTCTTTGTATAACTGTTCAGTGGGGTAACGATACGGTCGAAAAGACGACACTTTCAGTATAGCTCTTTGGGCTCTTTCAATTTCTATTAGGGTAGTTTTTGGAGCACCACCCCAAGAGGTGATGCAGTAGCATATTATAGATTGTGCAAGGGTATAGTACACTGTTTTCATAATATTTTTATCGACTACATGTCTCAGCGTTTTGAACACATATATTAGTTTCCGTAATCTGTTACTAAGGGTGGTTATATGGTCTTGAAATTTTAGGTTGTTGTCGATTGTTATTCCCAGGTATTTTACATTCACAGCCTTGGTGAGTGGTTCGCAGTTACAACTACGGTTGAGTGGGTTTGCGCAAGAATGAGCTACAATAGTATTAGGTAATGTTTGGGAGGATCCATTGTTTTTCATGGAGAAAGCTATGTAATTGGTTTTTGTTGTATTCAGGGTTAACAGATTGTCACGTAACCAGCTGGATACCGTATTAAAGCCCAATTGTGCACACTCAAAGACATCCTCCCACGAGCTCGCGCTGAACAAGAGGGCAGTGACATCAGCAAAGCTAATGATTTTGCCATTAGGAATAGTGAGCGTACCCAGGTCGTTGATATAAATGAGGAAAAGTGAAGGTCCGAGGACACTACCTTGGGGCGTGCCGTAGTTAATTATTTGTTCCTCACTGATGAATTCATCTATCTTTACTTTCTGGGTACGCTCACTCAGATAGTCTTTAAAGAGGTCCAGTGGAAGTCCTCTGATTCCCAAGCTTTCCATCTTACGTACAAGAATTGGGACAGAAACCGTGTCGAAAGCCTTAGCAAGATCTAGAAATATGGCCATAACCTTATCCCCACTATCCATGTTTGTGACCACATAGTCTGTTAACTCATGGACCGCGTCAGAGGTGGATTTGCCTGAGCGAAAACCAAATTGCGCTGGTGCGACAAGATTATTGCTTTCCAAGTAGTTCACAAGTCTGCTGTTCATTACTCGTTCCAATATTTTGGAAAAAGCAGTTAGCACAGATATAGGTCTGTAGTTATCAACACGGCTCCTGTCCCCACTCTTGTAGATCGGATGAATTATGGCTTTTTTGAACACGTTAGGAAATTTACCTGTGGAAAGAGCAAGGTTACAATATGTACGTTAAAGGATTCACAATTACCGCCGCATGCTTTTTCAGGAGGCCACCGGATATCCCATCCCATCCCGCGGCACTGTTATTGCGGAGCGACATTAATATTCCTGTTACCTCTTTCTCATCTGTTGGGAGCAATACCATGGATTGCGTTCTATTAGTTAAGTTTCCCTTTGTAGCGTTTGTTTGTGTACTCTTTATCTTTTTAGCTAGTTTTTCACCTATTTTGGCAAAAAAGTAATTGACATTATTTATAGAATTTTGTGGTGTACTTGATGAGGCTAATAATTGTGATGATGTGTTGGCTTTCCTTGTCGACCGGCTTGAGATATTATTTATAGCCGACCACAACTGTTTAGTATTTTTTCCAGCTTTTCTGATCTCATTTGTTTCAAATTCGGTTTTTAATTTCCTTAATAATTTATTACAATAATTTCTGTACCTAGTAAAAGTAATTTTTAAAATGTCATTATTAGGCGCCTGTTTAAATTTTCTATGCAATGTATCTCGATGTCGCATACAGCGAAGTAAACCAGGAGTAATCTACGGCTTTAATATTTGTTTACGGTTCGGAGTCTTACTAGTTCTGGAGTTTGAGTCTACCACGTGTTTTATTAATCTAGTTATTGTTTCCCCGGCCACATGAGGATCTTGGGTCTTGTAAATTTCACTGAAGTCTAGTTGTTTTAGGTCTGTATCTATCTTAGCATAATTAAAACGAATGCAATTTTTTGTAATTATTTTAGGCATCCGTTTTGACAAGAATAACATTACTGTTTCATGATCTGTTAAAGCAGAGTGTGCGACTGAAGTAGAAGCAGGTAGTCGAGTTTTCAGTATTACGTGGTCAAGACAAGCTTGTTGTCGCGTAGGTATTGTATGAGCAGGTAAACGGCCATGGGTAGCCAGTAAGTTTAGGTAGGAATGTTTAGCTGAATCCTTTGAGTGCTCATGTATATTTATATTTATGTCTCCCGTAATAATTATAGTATTGTATTTGGATAGCCTACTTAGGGTAATATTTAGGGAGTTTAGAAAATTATCTAAGTCTTTGTAACCTGGCGGGCGGTATATTGCTAAGAGAACAGTATTTCTATCGATTTTTACTTCGTGACAGTTAGCATCTAAGAATGTCGGCTCTTCTACAACTAGCTGCAGTTTTTTTATGGACATACAGGACTACACCTTCTTTTGTGTATGATTATTGTTGGTAAGGTAATAGTTATAGTTCGTCAACTCGGGAATATTGTGGGTATTAGGGAGCCAACACACAGTCAATGCGATTATGTCCCAGTCTAGTTTTGTCCGAGCAAGTGTAATCATAAAGCCTGTTATGTTTTTTTTAATACTTCTTACGTTGAGGTATCCAACACTATTTATCTTGGGTATGGTCGGATACGATGAACTGAGGGTGAGGAGGCAACTCGCACTAGTTACATATATCTTTAAGATAATTAGAGGGAAGATACACAATGCGGATATATTGCGAAGGGTGGAACTAGTCGTGCCAGACGGGTATGTGGGTCGTCGTCGTCGGCCGCGGTTGCTGGAGGTACCGCGCGCGCGAACTAACTTGCTGCGTGAGGCGCCGCTGACGAGCGCGCTCCGCACTCTCAACCTCATTGCTGATGACGTAAACATATTCTGTTGCGCTTTGGGTGAATTTGAAAGAATAGCTACCTATAGAATTTGTTATGGTACAAGCACTGGGACAATTTAATTTTTAAGTGTACTGCAATATCGCATTGGGTCTAGCCTGTAAGGATATTTGTATGTTTGGTGTGAATAAATAAATAAATAAAATAAATGTTCTGTGTAATGATTTTAAGTGTTTGGTTAGGTATAAAATTTGGTGGAGTACAGTTTTCCAGGTCACAAGTCGAAGCATCCGACACCGAGACAGCATCCAGGTTGTTTAGGTTGTTTTGTGTGTTATCGAATGTTAATATTAAAAAATTCCATTTTGACATTTATGTTTTGAGTGCTGCATAATAGCATAACAATAAAGTTTAGTATACTGGTACAGAGCAGGTACGATAGTACATATAGTTGCCTTTTCATTATAAAGTATGTCGGCCGGTTAGGTTTGTGTGCGTTTTAGATGTGGAGTACAAGTAACGTGATTGAGTATTTATTGTGTATATTGTATTGTGTATGTATAGTTAATGTTAGTAACAAGCTTATTCGTATTGAACAGTGTATGTACAATTGATTAATTTTAGTGTAAGTGTTAATTATTAATGGAATAGTATAAGTTTGAACTAGGGTTAACGAGACTGTGATTAAAAATATAGCATGTAGTGGTAGGTACAGTACTAGTCATTTTTTCTTACGGAGTTGCAGCGATCTAATCGATTTCTACTTTGATTATCTGACTAAGCTGAAATCTAAAATCTTGAGTTGTTTATCTGATGTGTTGTAAAGTATTCATTTGCTCGTACTTAATTTTAGCAATCATATTAATTACAAAACTGAGTTTCTTTTTATACATAGGCTACATATTTTTCTTTTGTTTTAAGTTGGCTGTAAACTGTACATAGGCTTACAATAAAATTATCATAATTTAATTTAGTTCATGTGGTGTTTTCTATAAGTAAATGTTACACTGTTCTAAGTTTTTAAATAATGTTATTTTTTGTCAAGATGTTAGTGTAAACAATTGTTGGTGAACCAAATAAATAAATTGTACGAGACAGTATTTTTTGAAGTGTAAAATGAAAATATTGGTAAGATATTATTCTTAAGTCGCTCATCATTTTAAATATTTTGTTGACGATCGAGCCGGCACCGGCTACATTATCATTTTTAATGTTACCCATTCAATATGTAGTTTTATTTTTTTATATTTGGTATAAAATGTAAAATTTTGGGTAAATATAAAAAAACCCTTAAAATTAAAATATCGCAAAAACTATTGAATTTCGGCCATAAATATGGGGTTCAATTTGTTGCATTTTGGCACCCCTATCAGCTCCTGTCGGATATACGTCGAATTACAAGTAACCCTGTATGCATGGTGCAGCTGATATTTCTATGATTTCATGGTTGCTCTTGCAGTAAAAGTTATTCATTTCCATGAGTACTACACTCCCTGAAGGTGCGTCCCTCGGTTTACCTAATTGGTAATCTTCAATTTTCTACAGCGCAAAAACCGTTATCTACAACTTGACGGAGGCCCCTGAAGAATTTCCCAAGGAGAGGTAGTTCAACCCAGAGCTTCCCCTCAGGATTTACTTTCACGGTTTCACCGATAACCCCACGAAGAACAGCTTCCAGACTATGAGCAGTGCATTCTTTGCTCAAGAACCATCCAAAGGTAAACCGTCACTCGAGCAAAATTCAGAAGCGATTTCGTGTAGACTGTCGAATTAAATGTTGATAAATGAAAAAAAAAAGTGTGTGTTTGATTCTGAGGTATCCACAAAACCTCGAAGAATCCGGAAAATATCGTAGTTGTATTTCATTAAATGTAACATCTTTTTACCGTGTGTCTGGGCCGACAGCTATTGCTAACTAACAAATAGGTGCATTTTTTACTTGCTACCTTGTCAAATGTTGTCACATGAGTGTGTTATGTCGCCAGGTCAGATGAACATCCTGGCTCTGGACGCGAGCTCGCTGATCGCTTTCTTCTACCTCCGCGCCTCCACCATGGTGCAGTTCATAGGCGAGAAACTCGGAAAAACCCTTGCCGCCTTGCTACCCGGTAAGCTCTAAACTTTCCATTTCTCTAGAAGACGCGATGTCATTCGCATAGAAGAGTTTAACAGTCTTGATGCTCATCATTGTCTATCTAAGTATTTCAGTTGGTTATTTTATATTTAATACTTACCTACCATTGTACAAAACATTGAAAAAAAATCTCACGCAACGTGGTATTGTGTGTTTTGTTTAGTCTTTTAATAATGGTGTTAAGCACAGAAATGTATACAATGTCTCAGATGCTTGTGATTCCACGCTATAAACATCATCTTTAAATTCAACGGAAACACGTGTAGGTATTACTTCTTTAAGTATGTGAAACTATGCCGTAAAAAATACTTTTCAATTATGTCTTTGGCATTCTCCTAATAGAAAACGACTACGCGACCATCGCAAGTTCGTGCGAATGTTGCTCGTACTGTCCCGCGATCGAACGGCGCGGCATTTACGCGGATCCATGGCCGCGCAATCGCTATCTATTAGGACACTGGATGAAAGAGTGGACGGACACGAAGAATGAGAATGGCCGGACGGGACACCTTTTTGAGACACACATTGGAATGTTTATGTCAATCCTTCCTTCACTTGGCTGTGAATATTAATTTATCTACAGTTTGCGTACGCAAACTGTACCTGTAATAATAATAATTGTACGATTATTTCGTATTATTATTAATGGGATCATTATCCTCCTCTTCCAGCTGGTTTGGATCCCAAAAACATCCACCTGATTGGCCACAGTCTCGGCGGCCACATCGCAGGGTTCACTGGCCAGATGTTCTACTCGCTGACGGGATCCCGCGTCGGCAGGATCTCTGGCCTGGATCCAGCTGGCCCGTGCTTCGGTAACGTCGACCCCACGCTGAAGCTGTCCAAGGAGGACGCTGACTTCGTTGATATCATACATACTGATGCAGGTGTCTATGGATTGAACGAACCAATTGGTACGTTATTTTGTGATGCAATTATTGCCGAACTAGGAAACCTTTTACAGATAAACTAACACTTAAAACCAAAACTGTAAGCTAAACAAATATTCGTTTAGAACCAAACGCGTAATATATTGTGCTATGCGATCAGTAGTCGAGGTGATGCTGCGGCCTATCTTGAGTCCCAGTTAACAATTAGTCCCAAGCAAAGCAAGGTGTTATCTTAGAAAAGCTTGTTGGTAAATAGGAACCGTATCAATATTGAGCTGTGGACGCTGTGGTCTTTCTCGTTGTGTGTGGCAACCATGCGGGAACAACACTATTGTTGAACATAACAGTCGCTTTAAAAGTAGCAGAGCTTCTAAAGAATACGTGGAGCTGTTAACATAAGAATGATTTTTGCAGCTTATCATGTTATCATCTATGATTAAATTGAATGGTACAACTCTTACAGTAACCATTTTATATCTGATGAGCCGTCGATCAGAGCCTAATAACAATATTATCCACATTCACAGGACACGTAGATTTCTGGCCGAACAGTGGCGCGGAGCAGCCGCAGTGCTTGTTGCAGACTTGTAGCCACAGCCGCGCTTGGGAGATCTTTGCACAGTCGGTGCTGACTCCTCAGGCGTTCATAGCAGTAAAGTGCAAGAGCTACTACGAGTTCAGACATGGCATGTGTGACTACAATGATACGAGGTGAGATGTCAAGGACTTCAGGAGTTATACTAATAAACATTTGAATTTGAATGCGGAAGGCACTCCACAGATTACCCATCCGCTACAACAAGTTGCATTTCTTTGAGCAAAAGTTAATAAAAGCGTATCGTTTAACACCACAAACATTATTTTTCAGTGTTATGGGCTACGGTACTCCCGCCGACACCAGGGGTGAGTACTACTGCCAGACACTCGGCGAGGAGCCCTTCGCTGCCGGTGCTACGGGGCTGACGTATAAAGACACCGCGGTTGTGAGGTTCAACTCCAGCTCCAATGGTGTCAAGGATGCTTAATTACACGGGTGATGATGTTGTGTTATTCTTATTACATTATTATAACCCGCTTTAGTATTACCTACCGAAGATTTGATGTCTCTTGGAATGTAGAACGCTGGCTTCCTTACGGCAATATTATATGGTTCACATTATGACTTAAACAATCTGTCAGTGTGAATCAATTTGGTTGAACCGTGTAGTATCGCCGTTGCTACTTATCTACTTAGTTTGATTTTAGACAATGTATTCGTTCAGTGGCCAGTGTGGATTCAAAGAATCAAATCAAATCAAATCAAATCAATCTTTATTGTGGATCATAGGTAGGTACATAATACAGGTGGCAGAAATATAATAAATTGTGAACAGCTATGTCCCGCCCGTAGGGCATACAATAGTAGGTAAGTAAATACATAATAATGTTACATACACAATACAATTGGAATTATACAATAGTCAATTTATTAATAGAACAATGTCAATAGGTCACTGAACGCATCACGACTGAGTGGGATTGCTCGTATATTGGTGCAGAGATTTGTCTGATAAGAAGTCTTTTATAGAATAATAGCACTTCCAATCCATATTCATTTAAAATACGGTCATAATTAATTTTGTCGTATAAAGTGTGCGAACCTAGTCCACACTAGATAGTTTAATGTTGCCATAAATATACTTGTACCTTAAAAGTCTTCGAAGTTGTATTATGTAATAAGAAACAAAATGGCTGTAATTATACTTACCTAAATAATGTGAAAGAAACAAAGTTTTATTTTTGTTAAATTGGTAGGTACGGTAGGCTGTTCGTCAATGGTAACGAAACCAGTATTAGCTGGCCTTTTATTATATTGAAACTCCGTACTACACTAAGCCAGCTCAAGGTCAAAATGTTACCACAGACGTGCGGCCTACTGTACATACATACACCTTACTTAACTGCATCACGTGGTGTGCTATCTTCATAGCAAATCTATTTTATTACATTATTATATACACGATAACCTCATACATATTATACATAGTTTAACCAACTACATATTTTGTGATATACTGATATCCAAATGTTGTTGTTTTACTTATAATGTTCAAGAAGAAAATATATATAGAGAAACTGCAAATATTAATGTTCGTTTCAATTATCCTGTTGCCTCACGTTACAGGAATTGATGGTTGCTTCTGAAGGTGCCAAGCTCGTAGCCAAATTCTGGGCTGGCTCTATTTAAATCGCCATTGACACTCTAAGAAAAAGAATTATCCTTCGAAATAAACGCAAGTGAATCAACCACTTTCTATACAAATCATTTTGGAGTAATCGATTCGAACCGAAATCCATAACGCATTATTACATCAAGCCGGTAACCCCGGAAGAATAAATTATAAATATCACAAGAATATTAATATTATTATACGCAACTATGACGAAGTGGAAAGATAGTGTTCTATGACTCTTCTTTTAAAAACTGCAACAGTTTGGCAGTCCCTACTGTTAAAATACGGCGGACGTGAATACCACAACCGCACCGCGTGCACAGCGAAGGAGTAGGAGTAGAAGTCAGTGGAGTGGGGAGGGGACTTGAGAAGGTTTATAAGATGCTGCCTCTATTGTCTCATGATCGTATTGCAGAAGGATGCCAATATATTTGTCAGAGAGTATAAGTTTTCAAAATGCGAAGATCCGGGATTTATTCAATATTTTGAAAAAATTATATTAGTAAAAATGTTGATGAATGGTGTGTATTCAACGAGAGGCATACGTAGCGGAGAGTTGGAATTCCAAACAAAATAAGGAGTTCAAAAAACATAATAACCCTAAATAAATATCTAACAGTCATATCCAATATCGTTGGATGTGTATACTTTTCTTTTTTTTATTATTTTTTTTATTTGTAATTTACGTTTTGTTTGTGCAGAATAAACATTTTTTCTTTTTTTATATCGCAAAATACCGATGCTTTAGACTTACCACTAACTAAACGCCGCAAAGAACACTGGAAAAATACCATTTTATTTTAGATTCGCAAAAGCAACTAATTAATAATGAAATTTCTTTGGGTCATTTTTTGGAAAAATGCGTTAATATAAATCTTATTGATTATATTAAATTAGGTATTTTTCTTAATTACTTGACTGTACTGATCATCAGTTGGAGCACGGGACCTTATAGGTCCCCGTGCTTCACCCAGATGGAGATCCTAGGTGAAGCACGGACCCGGACCCGTTCTACGACATGCCGGATTCCTCACGATATTTTCCTTCACCATTTTGAGAGCAGTGGTGATGAAATAAATTACACAAATTAAAGTGCCTGCCTGGGTTCGAACCCACGACCTACAGCTCGTAAATCGGGGCCATTACCACTGCACCACCACTGCTATAAACATCGTAGCAATTTCCTTATTTAAAAAAAATATTCAATGTACAGGTTTGAGCTCGCTACGAGTTTAATAATATAAGTAATGTATGTATGCAGATTTCCTGTTAGATAGTATTTTTTTCTGAGCGGGCAGTTGCGTGACGTCATTAGCATGGCATAACTAACATGAAGCTTCCTTAATAAATTTTTTTTTAATTTTTTTTTTAATTTAATTTAATTAAAATGTCTTATAATATGGATGACGCATGTGTCACATATAGGTACCTGAAGTAATTACTTGTAAATATGCAGGAGAAGCCGCAGGGCATTGTCGTACGAGGTCATTTTTGTATTACTGTTGAAGAACCGGTTGAAATAAACCAGTCATATTGTGCTGTTTATTCAGCTATATTAAAATCAGTTTTATTAAATAATAACGTATACCTAATTAATTCAATCAAAATCAATCAACTCAGCCTACCGCAGTCCACTGCTGGACATAGGCCTCTCCCAGGCTGCGCCACAACACCCTATCCTTCACCTTCTGCATACAGTCTGCCCAGCAACCTTTATAAGGTCGTCGGTCCTTTAGATACGCGGTCTTCACTCCAGGACTCGTCTGCTTCTCCAGCCATCGCGGCATCGGCTCTTCGACAAACATGGCCAGCCCACTGCAACTTCGGCTTGCTTTCTTTGCAAGCTATGTCAGTAACTCCGGTTCTTTGCCGAATAACTTTTCCTAATTAATAAATTAAAAAATATCGTAACTTATGTGATACTTAATAAAAAAATACATTAAAAATGTTAATAACAAACCAAACTACGGCGTCGAAAAATTCCTCCGCATCGCTGTCGACTGGTAATTTACCCAAGTGACTGACACCCTAACCAACTAGCCCTTGGGTCACAAGAAGTGTCAACTAGCCGTTTGGAGATTTAATTGAACGGACCATGGTGAGCTGCCCGGTTACTGACAAATGCGTGCACTGACTGGACAGGACCACTTAATCTGTGTGGTTATTTCCTCAAAAGATAATTTCAGACACCGATCTAAAAATATATCGTAAATTAACTGATACTTAATAAAAAAATACTTAACCAATATACGGCGTCGAATAATTCATACATAGTCTTCACATGATCTGAACAAGATTTTGTCTAGACTTTGTGAGTTTGTTTCGGTCTTTCTTCTCTGTCAGATAGGGAACGCCGGCCTCATCTAGTTTACAAAATTGATCGCAGAAAGCGATGAGGCCGCCCATTGTATATTAAGTAGTGTTCAATTTAATTTTTGTTGTTATGTTTTTTGTGGTGTACAATAAAGAATATTATATATATATATGTATATGATTGACGTGTAAAAGTGTTTGTACAAACCTACTTACAGATAAAAAATCATTTATCATGAGCACTCAGACGTGGTGGCGTGTGTATTGGATCATTGAGTTCCCTTTTCAAAATGGTTGAACTGAATGGTGCTGATCCATACGTCATGTTCGTGAACGGGCGCCGTCAGTAGGCACTGGTCATTTCTTAGCTGCCACGGCTTATTTTAATTCCATAATTGTTTTTATCTTTTTATTGCGGACGCTTTTAACGTGCACGTCTTTCTACATCGTTCTCACATGTACCTATAATTTCAACATGAATGATGTAACCACTTTTTTGTAACAATATTTTGATTTAAAAGAGTATCCATGGAGTTTCTTGCCCGTTCTTCTCCTTAAGTGCCTACTACGCTTTGGAATGGGCAGCTATCTTCATCTTTCTGACTGACCGACCCCTTGACAATTCAAAAGTGCCTGTAATTGGTTTAATTGAAATAAATTGCTTTGAGTTTGAGTTTACCGATAAGGTTATTTACTTACGCCGCTTGAAGCTTTCCGCAGCTATTTATTACATAACATAATATCACGACTTTAATCCTCGAAAGGTTAAGCAGATGTGTGTCTATAGTACACCAACATTTCGTCAGCTATGTGTGACAGGGGGCGCGACTATTCCCATCAACTGAGCACTGATACAGTCTCCGTGCTGCTACTGAGACATCTGCGACCACTACAAGCAGGCATTATTGTGTTGTTTATGCTAGCAAGGTAAGGTAAGGTACTAGGTACCTACCTACTACAAAAATAATAATAAGTTTCTACACTATTTTTACAATACGAATTGTAATTGTATTAGGTACCTAGTACCTACCTACAATTTTTTGTTTTACATTCAGTGGTTTAAAGCACTGAGCCACCTTCATTATACTGCAAGACCAAAAATCTAGTAGTTAGTTTCGAAGCTCTCAAATACGAGTTTTGTTTTACCAAATGGATATTGTAAAAAACGTTCAAGTTTTTCTAAGAAAATAAATAACATGTTCACACATTGACATTCAAAACACGCTCTTGACAATGGCTGTGTTACTACTAATCTAGTTATACTAATATAATAAAGCTATATTACAAAACAAGGTTTTTCATTAGACATGGTTTAAATCATCGAGCCTGTTTTTGAAATAAGAACCCAACAGAAATCGAAATACGGTTCCTTTAACAAAACTGACAACTTAGTCCGGTCTTAAGTTGCCAATTTTGTGTTAAGAACTTAACTGAAGTCGGCATAAAGTTCGAAATACAAAAACTGGAACGAACGTTTAGGCTCGGGCTAAAGTTAGATCGTGTTTTGTAATAAGACGCAAAGAGTTTGTTTGTTTGTTTCTTTGTTTGAATCTCTGGAACTAGTGAACTACCAGTCGGAATTCTTTTTTTTTTTGCATTTTGTGCAAATGCTAGAGGAAGGTTATAGGCTATTTAACACCATGCTACGACCCTTAGGAACCAAGCAAAAATAAAAAAATATCAGGTAAAACGTAAGGCGAAAACGAAGTAATAGCGTGGGCGGGCGATGCGATGCGACGCGGTGGGGGGGGGGGGGGGTTTTATAAAAATGTGGCTATTATAATTTTTTGTGTGTCTTACGACTTCTGCGCGAATGAAGTCGCGGGCGGTTTAAAGAACTTGTTTACAAACTAGTGACATATTTCCGGTATTATAATGAGTACTTAACTAGCTTAAATAAGTAAGTAAGCTTTTAAGAATTTACTGCTACTGTGAAGAAAGTTTTATACTTTACGTGACTGACATAATTATATTCCCCTCATTTCAGTGCAGCTGACTATTCTTTTTAGGTTGAACATGAACCCAACAATTTTTCCAACAGCTGTGGTGCGGTATAATAATAATAACCCCACCGCCATATCTCTACGTTGAGGTCGTGGTAGGACTTGCGCGCTCCTGAACTCTAGGTCGGTACCGGTAGAGTTTACTTTGCCGAAACAAGTCTAGTGTTAGGAGCCAGACCAAGAGAGATACAGAAACCCGCAGGGCAGCATGTGGCGAGCTGTCGGGCAGTAGCGACCCCAGGGACCCTATCTGCTGGGGTGCATGTTGAAGAGCCTCCTCGTGGCGCACCCTGGGCAACGTCAGCTCCCATTGCCCACCAGGTTTTGGTGGGCCATGGGGGCTGGCGGCTAATCTTCAACCAACGAGGAAAGGTCATGGTTCCAATCACAGATCATGCTTGATGGTCGGTGAAGGGAACCGGGCTACAGAGGGTCAATACGTCCACTCCTCCTCTGCTTTCAGAGGAAGTTGAGTGGGCGTAGACGGAGAAGGGCCGCCGCTGCGGTGCAGGCGCACCAAAGCGGCGAGTGTTTCTCTCCTTGAGGAGTAGTCCTCGAGGAGTGAACTTTCGGCGGGTTCGCTGAGTCGGGTTGGCCGGACAGCGAACGGAGGCATGTCTAATGCCGCCGCCGTGGGCTTGGCTTAATTGCCTGGCCCAGAGGAAGGCTACCTCTAAGATAAAAAACCACCCAATCCTAAGCTTCGAAGCGCGTGAGAGGATGAATGGCTGGAGGGAGTCCAGTCGTTAGCGCTTCCCCTGCAGAGCACCTGCCGCACTCTGCAGTATGTAGGCTTACCGGGCATCTAGGCTCTGCCCGGTGGACATTTGTGACCTATATCAACTCGTGGGATTAAGTATGGAAAATAAACCCAAAAAAAAAAAAAAAAGACGAAGAGAGGAGTGATGCGGGGTCGGAGTCCGACGCCGCATCTGGCGCAAAGGGCTCAAGCCAGAGATCGGAGCGCGAATAGGAGGGGGCTGCTGGGAGGAACCGAAGGTTCTTCCTGAAGCGCCCCAAATCGGGGGAGGGCCAGGGGTCGTCCTCCGAAGAGTGGACCTCGGGCCCCAAAAAAATCCACTCCAGCCGGCGGGGTGGGGCCCGGGAAAAAGGTTTGGGCAGAGGGCTCGCCACCCAGGAGGAGGCCAAGGAGTTAAGCCGAGCCAGCCCTGCCGAGCCGGCCCAGCGAGCCGCCATGGAGGAGAACCACCCAGGAGTGACCGGCCGCAGGGCGGCCATGTCAGAGTCCTCAGGTGGTGAGCCGGTCGCCACTGGTGGCTCCAACTCGGAGCGAGCGGCCAGGTTTGCGGAGGTCGTGGCAGCCGCGATAAAGGATGTGGCCGTGAAGAGGATTAAGTCCTCTAAAGACAAGGCCATATCCGCGGCCACGGCCTCCATTATAGCGGCAGCGGAGGCCATTCAACCTGGGCCTCCGTCGGACGTAATGTCCGAAATGCGGGCAGAGGTCGCCCGCTTGACAGCCGCCTTGGAGCTTCTCCGGAAGGAGAATGAGGAGCTCCGAGCAGACCTGGCCGGGCTGCGAGCAGCCGGCCCCAGGGAGGAGCCGCAGGAGGGGGCGCAGCAGCATGGGCAGGGATGGCCCGTGCCTACGGAAGACCGGGTTCTGACCCTGGTGCGGCAGGAACCGGCTGCCTTCCAGAGTCGGTTTTCCGCCCTGGAGGCCATTGTCTTGCGCCCCCCACTAGCGGCGAGCCAGCCGGCCGCGGGACGGCAGAAGGCGGTCTCTTTTGCCGCCGTCGCAGCTGGCGCGGCCAAACCTGGCTCATCGGGGCAGAGGAAGGCCCTCTCCGTGCCGAAACATTACGTACGTACTTTCAATGCCACCTTTCTTCTGAGAAAATTTTGATAAAACCAGATTCTGGATCATTAAAACATCTATTTTCTTTCCTGCGAAAACAGGATTTGGAGAACATTTATCCAAACTTGGAAATAGCACTTCGCATGGCTCTATGTACACCAGCGACAAATTGTTCGGATGAGTGAAGCTTTTCTTGCTTAAAGCGAGTGAAAAGCCATCTACGATCTACTTTAAGTCAAGAAAAAAAACCTAAACCTATTCAAAAACCAACCACAAATGGTGTTATTGCTGACGATACTTCTTTAATCTGTAAGATAAATAGATGTGCATCAAATCTTGACAACGTAAATAATGCCCTATTGCAGGTACATAATTGGTTCACTGCTAATAATTTAGTATTAAATGGGAAATAAACAAAATGCATAAGATTTGCTTTACCGAATGTTAAAAGTAGTGAGTGTGACATAGTATTGAATAACGAGAAACTAGAATTGGTCGATGAAACTGTTTTCCTGGGGATAACGCTCGACTCAAGGCTGCAATGGGGTCCTCGTTTAACATCTCTTGCAGGATGGCTAAGTTCAGCAGCATATGCTGTAAGGAAAATCCGTCAATTTACTAATGTAGATACCGCGAGGCTAGTCTATTTCAGTTATTTTCATTCGTGTCTTACGGTATTTTATTATGGGGATGGGCTGCCGATATTGAGTCTATTTTATTCTGCAGAAAAGAGCTATCAGAGCAATATACAGCCTCCGCAGGCGCGATTCTCTAAGGGAACTGTTTAAAGACATTAACATCATGACGGTACCTTGTCAATATATTTATGAAAACATCATGTACGTAAGGAAAAAAATTAATCTTTTCAGTAAAAGAGGTGAAAAACACAACTATAGGACTAGAAATAGGGACCAATTAGTTCAACCAGGTTTCAGACTGGCTAAAGTAGACTCATCCTTCGTGGGGTACTGTTTAAAATGTTACAATAAAATACCTCCCCACTTAATCCAACTGAATGAAACGAAATTTAAATCTTGTTTATAACGCACACTATACAGCCAAACATATTATAAGTTGGGGGATTATATCACTGACAAAAATGCTTGGCTCAGGGCTGCTCCTGCTCCACAAGGGCGCGTAAACTAATTAATTAGCATTCGAAAATAATGTTGGAGCTGATGAGGATTGTACAATCTATATTTGCTTTGTATAAATTCAATCTCTTAGTATTGTATAATTGCATAGCACATGTGTGAGCACTGTGTACCTACTATAAAGCTTACTGGGTTCGTCTTTCATTGACTTGAATGTGCCCTGGCGGCTGAGAGTATGTCATGCTCACTCAATTGTGTCGCTGGTGGTGGCGTGTGTATTGGATCATTGAGTTCCCTTCAAAATGGTTCAGCTGAATGGTGCTGATCCATACGTCATGTTCGTGAACGGACGCCGTCAGTAGGCACTGGTGATTTCCTAGCTGCCACGTCTTATTTTAATTTCATAATTGTTTTTATCTTTTTATTACGGACGCTTTTAACGTGCACGTCTTTCTACATCGTTCTCACATGTACCTATAATTTCAACATGAATGTAACACTTGTACTTTATTGTAACAATATTTTGATTTAAAAGAGTGTCCATGGAGTTTCTTGCCCGTTCTTCTCCATAGGTACCTACTACGCTTTGGAATGGGCAACTAGCTTCATCTTTCTGACTGACCGACCCCTTGACAATTCAAAAGTGCCTGTAATTGGTTTATTTGAAATACTCGTAAATGCTTTGAGTTTGAGTTTGAAAAGCTAAACGCTTTAACTCTTTTGTGCATAGAGTCAGAGCTGATGAACAAGATTTCGTTCGACGATTTATTTGATGATTTTGCGATTTAAAACCTCGCAGAAAGGTAATGTAAAACTTTAATAAATTAATGGATTTCATTGTCATCATTAACCGGATTTTTAACAAATAATTTAATACAGATATTGTTCGAAATCTTTTTAAACTGTAAGTGCAATTAAAAAATAATTATAACGTTTACGAAATGTTCATATTGTGTAAGTATATTGAAAGCATACCTTATCCTGCTTTACAATTAGTACGTGATTGAGCTTTTTTTAGCTCAGAAGTATACCCAAAAACTATTTCTCGTGTAATTGGCAGCACGGTTGGCGCAGAGGTTAAGCGATTGACTGCTGCGCTGCGTGTCGCGGGTTCGATTCCCGCACGGAATAAATATTTGTATGACCTGCAACTAGTTGTTCCTGGTCTGGCTGTTTGTGTATGTGAGTTTAAATGTTTGTAAACGCACCCACGATATCGATACAGGAAAAATTCCTAGTGTGGGGCAACGTTAAAAAAAAAAAAACACTAAATGGTGGGTTGTAAAAATAATCTAGAAATTGACACAACTATCCCCTAGTTCACAATCATACTAATAAAGGGAAAAAGCTGATGTAATGAGAACGATTATAGAGCACAAATCTTAAAGTTGCAATTTCATTAAAATAATAAAATGTAATTTATATGATTCTCAAATAAGGTATCGAATTTCAGAGGTCTATAGGGGCGGCAAAAATTTAATAGCCTACTGGCGGCAAAATTGTAAATTCGCCACTGACCAGTAGTCAGCGCCGGTCCCGGGGCAGAGCGAGAGGAGCGTTCGCTCTAAGCACCAGATGGCAAGACGCGCCAAAAAGCCAAATGCGAAAAACAATTAACACCAAATACTATATTTTATTATAAGCAGTAAAAGCTTTCTTAATGTTAAAGAAGCAGGAGTATACTAATTAGACCTACTTCATTTAATTTAAATTAATTAAGTGTTGATATTTTCAATAAAAGTAGATTTTTGAAAATTTGGGAATTATTATATATTTAACATAAAACCGAAGTAGAATTTACGTAAAGTGAAAGCATCAACCAAAGGGCGCTGAAAGACAATCTCGCTCTACCCTGGCTACCGGCCAGCCTACCTGGCCTACCTGGCTCCTGGCTGGCTAGGGCCGGCGCTGTCGGTAGTAGTTGAGATGATGTTGCGGCATATCCTGAGTCCTACTTATCAACCAGTCCCAGGCAAAGCCAAGCGTCTATCATCTTAGAGCAGCTTGTGGGTAAATAAGAACCGTATATATTTGAGCTGTGGTCTTCCTCGTTGTGCCCGGCAATCACTCGGGAACGACACTATTGTTGAATTTTACAGTCGTTTCAAAGCTACATACTAACATCAAAATGTCTTTACAGCTTATCATCTTTGATTAAATAGATTGGTCCCAGTCTTTCAGTATCTATTTTCTATCTGTTAAGCCGGTGATCCGTCTTCGAGCGTAATAAAAACCTTGTCCAAATTCGCAGGACACGCAGATTTCTGGCCGATGGGGGCGCGGAGCAGCCGAACTGCTTGTTGCAGGGGTCTACTCTGTAAGTCCGTCAACAAACATACGGGCTCGTCCGAAAGTAGTTCGATACTTCGGAATGAACCTTACCCTCCGATTAATGAATCTTTTTGGACGGGCAGAAAAACATCCGGGAGTAAGGCCTACTGTCCAATGATCTTGTCATTCATTTTTAGTTCGGACCTCGAAGTAATCCAATGTCTGTAGGTGATATGGAGTAGCAAACGCCCGTAACTTCGGCCGAAGCTACGGATTTCGTGCTCAGAGAGTACACCCCCAGATTTGTAGCCACCGCCGCGCTTGGGGGTACTGTGCTCAGTCGGTGATGACCCCTCAGGTGTTCACAGTAGTCAAATGTAACAGTTACTGCGAGTTCAGGCATGGACTGTGTGACAACCAATAATACGAGGAGAGATGTCGAGGACTTCAGGAGTTATATCGATAAACATTTGAACTTGAACGCGGAAGGCACTAAGGCGCCGCTCTAACGGTTGCCTATTCACTAACACAAGTTTATTGAATTATTTTATTTATTTATTAGGCCCTTCGAAAATGAGTATATTATTAGTTAACAATTTGTATATTGCAAACTTAAGTTCAAGGGCTCCATTACATAAAGAAAAACACAGAACGGACTAAATTATGCGCAGATAATATCACAATACATACTCCGAAATATGTACTTGCATTACTTTGAGCAAGAACGCTTGTTGTAACACCACAAACATTATTTTTCAGTGTTATGGGCTACGGTACTCCCGCCGACACCAGGGGTGAGTACTACTGCCAGACACTCGGCGAGGAGCCCTTCGCTGCCGGTGCCACGGGGCTTTTTTTTTTTTTTTTTGTGGGTGGGTAATCATCAAATAACTTCTCCCGCTCTGGGCAGAGCAGGAGGGCGTGTCAGACTCTTACTGACTAAAACCCACCCGTGTTCCTTCAGTTACCTGTGCCAGGGGCCACGGTATCCCTCTCGGACTTTTCCGCAACCCTAGCAGACATCGGTCCTAGCAAACCCCGTCATTGGTGCTGACATCTCTTTGAGGCGCGCGTGGAGCACACCTGGCGCCGTCGACCCGGGCCTGGTCCTTATCGAACGGCGAGCTGCCCGTTGCTCGCCGTTTACAAGCCCACGCCTACGGTGGCCGGGAATCGGCCCGCGATTCCCGACGACCAGCGTCTCCTGCGGCGGCTAGGGCGTGAGGGCGCAATTTTTTCCTCTCCCTCACGCGTTCCGCCTCCTCCTTTGCGAACGTTACTGCTTCGCAGAAGGAGGTGACGGCTTCCCAAGCCCTCTCGCTCCGTACCATGGCCTGGACCAAGGCCGGACGCGAGAGATCGCCACCGCCAATCGCTTCCACGAGGACACGGCGGTGCTCCGCCCAAGCCGGGCAGACCTCCACCGTATGCTCCACCGTGTCCTCTGGGCGATCCAAACAATGGTGACACCCGGGCGTTTCCTCCCGCCTTATCCGGAACAGGAACCTCCCGAAACAGCCGGTGCCACGGGGCTGACGTATAAAGACACCGCGTTTGTAAGGTTCGTGTCCAATGCTGTCAAGGACACTTTATTTTCCGGGTAATGACACTGTGTAATTCTTAATACGCTATTTAGTATTACCTATTGATGATGTGATGTCTATTGATATTGGTGTTTCGTTACGGCAATATTATATGGTTCACATTATGACTTAAACAATCTGTCAGTGTGAATCAATTTCGTTGAACCGTGTAGTATCGCCGTGGCTACTTAAGTACTTATTTTTGTTCTACACTCAATGGATTCGTTCGGTGTGAGCTATTCAAAGATTCCATATTCTTTTAAAATACGGTAGTAATTAATTTTGACGAGTAAAGTGTGCGAAACTGTAGACGAGATAGTTTAATGTTGCCATAAATATACTTGTACTAAGTCTTAGAAGTTGTATTAAGTAATAAGACAAAAATGGCTGTAATTATACTTGCCTAAATAATGTGTAAGACACAACTTTTTATTTTTGTTAAATTGGTGGTAGGCCACTTCAAGGTCAAAGTGTTACTACAGACGTGCGGCCCATTGTACATAGGTACATACACCTTACTTAACTGCATCACGTGGTGTGCTATCTTCTTAGAATCAATTTTATTTGCAAAACACTGTGTCAAATACACGATAAACTAATATACTTAATACATACCTACTTAAGTAACTACATATTTTAATAATAAATAATAAATCGTTTATTAACCAAATAGTTATCTTACTTCTTATTCTTTCTTCTTACCTTATAATTAAAGTTGTACAAATAAACTACTCTTAAAATTATTGTTTTATGGGAAACATAATTTTAATATTTTAACTTGTGGATTCCACGCTAGGTCGAGCCTATCTCGTGGAGTCCTTGAGAGTTTTAAACCATTTGAATTTTCAGGGTCGACCTTGTATTGTCAATGTATTTGTTACATATTGTTTTGAAAATTTTACGTAAAACAAAATCGAACATAGAGACTTGAAAAATAAAATATAATCGTAAAATCGATTGTTTGTAATAGAGTATGCGTTAATGTAGGTATTCATTCAATTGAAAACAAGGATGCGTCCAAGAGAATGATAAAGTAAGAATCAAAGAATGTACAAGTATGTAAGTAAGGGTTTTTTTTTTTTTAATCTTTATTTTTTTTTAATTAAGGGGCTTTTGTCCAATAAGGATATGTCAACCCCATCATACCTTATAACAAAGTAAATTCACTTAGAAATATGAAATATAACACAAAGAAAAAAAAATATTATAGTATCTAATACTAAAAAGCTACCGCTCACTGCTGAACGACTAATACTAAACTACATAACTTTTTGGCTGCCTCCGATTTAGGGTTTGCCAAAATGCTTTGAATCAGACCCACATCCAGCCTATTTAATTTTAATTCGTTCAGCAGCAAGTTGCGTTCATCTTTAAGTAAGGGTTTGGGAGGTAGTGCGAGAGTGATATGAGTGACAGAAAGGGTTTGTTATAAATATGTTATGACATTACTCTAACGATGGCTTCGGTTTCTGAGTAGGATCGAACTAACAGCCATTGTTAAATATATTGTTTTACTTGGTTGGTCCTAAAATTTTGTGCAAAAGCGTTGCTTACTACAGTAAGTGGACATTTCTAGATTAGTTGTTTAAGTAGTTCTTGATATTATGTGGATTGGATTGTTATTTTGTGTTGTTTCAGTAATCGTCGGACATTAAGGGCTGATGCTTCTTTATACAGGTGATCTGTGGGATAACGAAAGTACTTTCTAAGCATAACCTTTAGCACTGATCTTTGGGCTCTTTCCAATTATATCATTGAGGTTATGCTGACTCCGCCCCATACTGGTAAGCAGTAGCAGAGAACTGACTCACATAATTCCACATCACCAGGTGTAAGATCTTTTTGGTGGCCGAGTTACGTAACAGTTTCTTTACGTGAATCAGCTTTCTGATTCGCTTAGCTACTAAGTCGATATGGGGTCTGGATGAAAGACTCTGATCTAACAGAACCACCAAAGTATTTTAGAGATTCGACCTTTTTAATTTTCTCACAGGTGCAGCGGGCAATGCTGCAAGTTGAAGGGTGGATTTGAAGCTGTAAAGGAAGCCTTGGTGCTGATAAGAGAGTTTTATGGAAACAGATGTACTTAGTTAGTTTTTTTTTAATATTCAGTGACAGAAGGTTAAGTATCATATTTGTGAAGAAGTTCCTGTAACGATTGTAAATTAGTTTTTTTTGTTTGATCTTTCACAAACTTCATCGTGATTCAAATAAACACCCAGTTAATTTTAATCACGATGAAGTCTCTGTGGTTCATACACCTGATAAGTCCGGGTGTAATGCAGAGTTTTCTGATGTATTTAGAGCGGCTAATTGTCTTTTTTACCGTGTGTTTTTGTATTACACTTGTTAGAAAGCTGTGGAATTTAATGGTTGCATTGTTTACGTCTAGTTCGGACACCACTCCAGACCAGTCCACATGTAGGGAAACTGATTTTATTTATTTTGCGATGTCGATATTATTTTGAACAGTCTGATTATAACAGTCTGATATCTTGATTTAAGAAATATGTCATCTAAGCATGACTTTTGACGACTGGTTTCGAAATTACCTGTTTCAGTCCGTGTTCGGACACTAAACATAAATAATCCGACTTCGAAACGTCTGTCGACGATAAAATATTTATATTAATATCTCCGGTCACAATAATTGTTTGATATTTGCTTATTTAGGAAAGTACTTGATCTAGAGAGGAAGTAAACCAATCCGGTTTGCGTGATGGGGATCAGTAGATGGCAACTAGAGAAATGTTATTAGAGAGTTCTACTAAAAGAAATTCAGCGTCTTGAAACGGGGGCTCGGAAGCTGTCGCGTTCCAGCCGTCCTTAACATTACGTTACAACACTTACCTATGATGATGATGATGATGATGGGGACTCCCTTTTCCGCACTTAGACTCTCATTTGGTCCGTTGTGCGTGGGGATACTGGCTAACACAGCCAGCCTAGCTCCGCCCAAAAGCACAGAAGCCTCCTGGGGGCTTCACAGGCTTCGCGGAGCGACCTCACTGTTCCGAGGATTTCTTCCCGTTGAGAAGCCACAGCCTCGCACTCCAGGATAACGTGGGCGGCTGATTCCTCGGCGTCAAGGCAGCCCCTGCAAAGGGGGCTATCTGTGGCGCCTATGTTAAAAAGATGTTTGTTATGGCCCGTAATTGTTCCTATAATTATTCTGAGGTTATTTCTACTCAGGTTGAGAAGTTTTTTGGTTAACCGCAGGTCTACAATTGGTAAAGCCAATTTGGACTGTCTACAGTCTGTTGCCCGTGACCATCTGTTGTTATGGAGTTCGGTCGATCTTTGGCGAATCCACGCACGAAATTGTGAGAAAGGCAGAGGGAGAAGTGGGTACGGGCCTAGCACTTCCATATCAGAGCCTCTCTTCGCAAGTTCATCAGCGGCATCATTGCCTAAGGATCCACTATGCCCTTTGATCCACTGGAGGGTAATGCGATTAAACGTCGATAATCTCTCCAGAGCTAAATGGCACTCAAAAATTAGTTTATTGTTAGTTTGTTTGTTTTCTAAAGCTTTGAGCACAGATAGGCTGTCGGATAGGAATTTAATGCCATAGTTCCGGATGCCTAAGCGCTTTACTGCTGTTGCGGCTAGTGTTAAGGCAACACATTCACATTGAAATATCGAACTGTGTGTGCCTAGTGGTATGTGAAGATTAATGTTGAGGTCAAGGGAGTGTACGCCGGCACCTGAACCGTTTTGTGTTTTTGAGTCGTCTGTGTAGATGCGCACTTCATGGGCTCCTGACTGATCCCTTTCCTCCTGAACTGTATGTATAATATAGTTTTTGTTGAGCATGGGTTGGTTTGGCAACACTTACCTACAACTCCTCCGCTCTGGTTCATTCACTCTCACACCTATTAATTTTTAGTGCATTCCGTATTGTAAAAAAAGATATAGTAAAAGGCTTAAAGCTAGCAGTAAGTACAAAAATATGGACCCTGTAAGGGCACAGCAAAAGGATTAAATTAAAATTACAGAAACAAAATTAAAACTACCTACTACTACTATACTAATATAAAAATGTAAAATAATAATAACCCCACCGCCGTATCTCTAAGTTGACGTCGTGGGAGAAGTAATTCCTATGATTTTTAGCTTTTCCAGAAGGATAAAATTGCTAACAGTATCAAATGCTTTTTTTAGGTCAATATAAACACCTAGAACTAATTGTTTTTCGTCTCTATTATCTTTTATTTTAGTAATTAAATCAACAGTAGCTGAAAGTGTATTCGAGTGTGGACGAAAACCATATTGCTGCGAGTAAAGAAAGTTGCTATTGATTAAATGTTTAGTTAAGCGCGTGTACAAAACTTTTTCAAATATTTTGGAAATAAAAGGTAACACTGAAATTGGTCGGTAGTTTTCGGGGTCAGTCCTAGTTCCAGACTTGTATACATGGGGCACACTAAAAGTTTTGCACTTCTAGCTAATCAAAACTATTTGTATTTCGAATGTTATATTTTTTAAACGTTGCAACCTAGTCAAGTTTTTGGGAGCGATGAAAATAAAAGAGTTTGAATACGTTTGAACAGAAGCGGATGCTCTCGTGTAATGATCTCAAAAAACTTATCCTAACGGTTACACGCACACATGGCTGGACTTACTCCTACTTAAAGTGCTAACATGACAAAATGCATAGAACCGTCTGGAAGGGCCCACCCTGAACAGCAATCGTGCAGTTTATGCTCTCACGGTGATCACTCGTTGCGGTTCAGGTTGCATAACTCCTCCCTCCTCAAGAACGAAATTATCAGAATTGTTAAGATTCTGATCATTTCGCCGACAGTTTAACAATTTGATTTTATATCTAAAAACAAGAAAGCTTATGAATCCTAAAGGTAAAATTACATATAGAATTACCGTACCTAAACTAATGTTTTTTATGTTAACCGCACTATCATTTTCACCGTATTTCACTTTGCTCATTTTCACCACTTGAGCCATTTCTTTTAGCTCATCTAAATTTATAGCTTTCATATTCACTGCACTGACACTGTTAGTACGTTTTTCAGGCTTCAACTCTGGTAGGGTAATGATTGGAGTTATTGGATAATTCAGATGTGTAAGAGAAAATTGATAAGTTTGTAGATGTATCTGCCCGATGTTAACCTTACAAGCATCGTCCAGGGTAACTATGTATGTTCCATGTAGAGACTCGTGGCTCGTGACATCATCATAGCATTTTTTACTTGCTATAATGTTATTCTTTGTATATAAAATCCAACTTCTACGGCCAATTCGTTGAACTTTCAAATCTTCAATGTCAACTGTATACTGCTCGCATGCACTAGCATTAGAATGGAACTTCATCAACTGTTCCTCACATAATGGCTCTAGATTGGTCAACACATCATCATCGGTACATAAGAATTTGTCATCTATTGCAATCTGTGCACAGGCTCTCACAACTGGTAAGTAATCTGAGTCTTTCACCAAAAGGTAGGGATATTTAGGGACTACTATTACAGTTTCGTTTAAATCTGTGTTAAAAACAGGTAAAGAGTAAAGTTTAAAATAACTATAAGTACTGTTTTCAATTAATGGAATCTCTAATATGAACGTAATCTGGTTTTGTTTAATAAAAGCTTTAACAGTAATACAATCTTCAAACTTAACTAAATTATTTTCATTTACAGCATATAACAGATTTTCTGTCTTGGCTATAGATTGTAACATGTGCAATAATTCAGTAGAATTAACAATCGCTCGATGCAGTACAGACACCTTACTAAAGGCTAAGGCCGTTTCAATCTCACTTAAAATTATATCAATTGTTCTGAAATTTGCTAAAAACATATTAAACATTCCTAAGATGTAAGTAGAGTAAATGGAATTTTCTTCTTTGGTAATTATATTTTTAACTAATCTCTCAATCCTTTTTAAACGTTCATCTAAAATTAATGTATTATTATGTAAGATTTCTGTACTGTTAACAAAACCATTTAACATTTTGGAGACCAAAGTTATTTTTCTATCCATTATTAATTGATTGCTTTTTAACTGAGAAATAAGGGAATCATATCGGATTGCATCACTATGATCTAAATTACCTGTAACAACTTTAATCATAGAGCCCAGTGGATCAATCAGTCCTCGCTTAAATCTTTTGGCTGGTACAAGTTGCTGAAATTTCTCGATAGTTCTGTCCTTTAGATAATCCGTTTGAGTACGAATCCCTAGAAACTCATGGATGTAAGGTTTGTTAACATCTACTAATTTACTGAATTCATTATATTTAATTAAACTTAATTCTAGATCATTACCTAAACTATCTAAATTTAAAAGTTTTATAATTAACCACTTATCTACTTGTTTAAACGCTTGTCCTTGTTTCACAGGAAGGATACCAGGGTTTTTTTCAACCTTTTGAAGTTGAAGGGCCCGTGTTATTTGCGCTACTGCCAATAGCGAGAGGCACCACCTGCGGAGGACGTTTAATATTTTTAATTGGGACTTTTGTGTTTCTAGTTCCAATTTTTATAGGGATTACATTATGTTCTACATCACCGCTAACGGTTGCCTTCCTATAACGTGGTTTGTCTTTACTTAATCTGGTGTTAACCTCTTTTGCATAAATTACGTCGCCTATTTCAAACTTTTGACTTATCTCACCACCCTTGCTATTTCTAATATTTTCCTTTCTTTCTATCATCTGATCTGATATGTAACTATAGAGACGTTTAGTACGCTTCGCATGATCTTTCAATAATTGTTGTGTAAAGTTTTTCTCTAAATTTGCACTTAATATAGAATTTGAATCAGTATGACCGAAAACAACTTCAAATGGTGTCAAACCTGTCGTTGTATGTATGGTATGATTATAAGCCATTATTGAGTAGGTCATAACGGAGGCTGCATCGGTGCATCTTCGATCGTATTTAGCAAGTCGGTATATTTCTATGATTGTCGAATGGAAACGCTCTACTATGCCTGTTGAATTAGGATTGTTAGGCGTACCGATATGTAATTGTATGTTGTACATTATCATTAATTCCTTCAGTAATTCGTTATTAAATTCACTGCCCGGGTCGCAACTAATTTTTTGGGGGGTACCGTAAATGGAAAAATATTTAATAAGCGCACGTATTACTTCGGGTGTAGATCTATTTAATATTTCTATTGCTTGTCCTAATTTACTGAACGCGTCGACTAATGTAAGATAGTATGCAGATTCTATAGCAAAAATGTCTATGAAAATTTCCTGAAATGGTGCATTTTGTGTTTGAGTTAGCTGTAGAAAAGGCTTTATGGGTTTTCTGTCATACTTAGTTTTACGGCATGCTTCACAGTTATTTATAACGGCTGAAATCGTCTCTTGCATGTTATTCCAAAAATAATTTCTTCTTATCCTAGACATAGTCTCTTTTATACCTCTATGGCACGTTTTTCCTTCATGATGTTGTAAGATGATTTCTTTTTGTTCGTTTTCATCTTCAACAAAAACTACACGCTCTGTACATTCCACGAATTCTACCATTCCCTTTTTAAATAACTGTATAATAACTTTGCTAAATTGTTTCCTATGCTCTTTGCTTTCAAAATATATAAAGTATTTAATTTTATATTTAATATAGTCTTTTAAAAACTGTTTAATTAATTCATCATTATTTATTGGTAGAAATACTTCAAGAATTTTTTGTTTTTCATGGGAAAGATCTCTAACTTGAACATCATTTTTATGCCATGTAAAGACTAATATCTGATTGGGTTTAGTGTCTATTGCTTCTTGTAATATTGGAATACCAATTGATTCCATATCTTCAGCTGAATGTACTGTGAATGTTTCATCTTTTGCCGGAATAAGTGGGATGGGTTCATTTGTATCATATTCAGAACTGGCTGTTACAGTAGCAGACAAATCCGAGATAGAAATTGTTCTAGAGTCGTCACTATTGTTTTCAGTAAAATTTTCTATTTTGTGAGTAGTTTGGAATTTTTTTGGTCTTTGTTTTTTCTCACCTACATTAACTTCCATAGATAATCCATCCTCATCTGTACCTAAAGCATATAATTTCATACGAGATAGGGCATCAGCGTTTGTATTCTGCTTGCCATTTTTATATTTAATTTCAAAATCATATTCTTGAAGACGAAGTCGCCAACGGGTAAGCTTACTATTCGGCTCTTTAAGGGAGTAGAGCCAGGCTAAGGGTCTATGGTCGGTATAAATAATGAATTTATTACCATAAAGGTACGGCCGAAAATGTTTTACCGCCCAAATGATCGCTAAAAGTTCACGTTCTATAGTACTGTATCTGGTCTCTGTATCACTTAAGGTTCTACTGGCGTAAGCTACTGGTTTATCAGAGCCTACGGCACCTTGCGAAAGTACTGCGCCTAAGGCGTTTGACGAAGCGTCTGTCGTTAAGATGTAAGGCTTATCTGGATCGGGATATTGGAGTAAAGGAGCATTTGTAAGAAGCTCTTTACATTTTTGGAAAGCATCTATGTATGTTTGATTTATAATAATCTTATTTCTTTTTTTTAAGCAATTAGTTAGTGGTTGTGTTATCTTGGCAAAATCTCTAATAAATCGCCTGTAATAACCTATCAAGCCCAAAAAACTTTTTATTTCTGTGACAGTTTTTGGCAATGGGTAGTTTAGAACTGCTTTAATTTTATCGTCATTAGGTTTAAGGCCATCCTTTGTTATAACATGACCTAAGTATAGGACTTCTTTTCGAAGGAATTCGGATTTATCAAGTTGAATTTTAAGATTATTTGACTTCAAACGATCAAAAACTGCTCTTAACTTCTGGATATGTTCTGCAAGCGAGTTTGAGAAGATTATAATGTCATCCAAATAGACCAGGCAATGGATTCCATGTAACCCTCTTAGAACATTGTCCATCGCTCGCTGGAAAGTCGCTGGAGCGGTTTTAAGACCAAACGGCATTCTTAAAAATTGAAAGTGTCCGTTTTCAGTGCTGAATCCTGTTTTCTCTCTGTCTTTTTCATTAATCTCAATCTGATGGTAGCCGCTTGCCAAATCTAATGTCGTAAAGTATGTACTTTTACCTAATTTATCGAACAGATCAGTGATATTGGGAAGTGGGTATCTATCGTCAACTGTTATTTCGTTTAGCCGTCTGTAGTCAATTACCATTCTATATTTCATTTCTCCCGATGAATCTTTCTTCTTTGGAACTAAATGAACTGGGGCTGACCAAGGTGAATGAGATTCCTGAATTACATTTTCTTTAAGTAACTTCTCGATTTGATTTTTTATTTCTTGAGACTGACTAGGGGGTTGTCTGTATGGTTTGACGTAAATAGGATCTTCGTTTTTCGTCCTAATACAATGTTTGACTTGGTTCGTGAAACTTAATGGAATGCCATCGCAATAGAATATATCTTTATATTCTAAACATAATGTACTAATGGCTTTACTTTCTTCATCTGACATGTGATTTAGACGAAGCTTTTGTAAGTTATCTGTTAATAATTTTTCTATTTCAATATTTTCAATTTCTTTTAGATTATTAACATCACAATCATTTATGTGACTTTCATACGGTTCTACTTCAAATGGTTTAATAATTGCTAATTTAATTGGTTTGTCAAGGGTATTTTGAATGATGGTAGTAAAGTAACCGTCTTTACATTTAACTAAAGCACTGGGCATACGCACGCCTTCTGTGAATTCTCTAAAATCCACTAAACCATTACCAGAATGATAATTTGCAGGAATTCTAACTCTTTGTTCTGATCGAGGTGCTAACTCTAAAATATGTTTATTCTTATCGCGCATAATCGGTATCACCGTAGTTTTAGTATTCAGGACCTCATTTTTAAGATCTATTATTGCCCCTACGCTATGTAAAATATCATTACCTAGTAAACCATCGAAGCTAGGGTCGACTTCGTAGATATGAAACTTGTGAGTCTCTTTAACATTAAAAATCGGAAATGCTGGAATCGAAACAACTCGTTCATGTTGGCTTGTACCGTGAGTACTTCTAACCTCAAATGGGTCGTAATAAATATAATCGTAAAAGTAGTAATAGGCCTTTTCCGGGTTTATAAATGATTTTGTACTTCCCGTATCTATCATAAATTTGGCATCTATTTCTGGTATATATATGTATGGCAATTTAAGACATGTATCGCAATTTAAATTTATTATTTCGCTATGTTTTCCGAGACCAATAATTGAAAATCCTCATTATTTTCCGATGAAACTTCTTTGTTCATTTCTTCCGAATAATTCCCGTTCTGATTTTCCGTAAGAGGACAATAATCGTGATAATATTCATCGTTACATTGGTAGTCGCTGGAAAACTGACTATCATCGTTATGGTCAAGGTCAAGCTCATTTAATTTAAATCCTTTTATATGGACCTTGGCCGGAGGTGCCGTACGCATTGTGACGTCACTGGATTGAAATTTTGGTTGCTGAATACCGTACGGCTGTAAAGGTCTATTAAGCGATTGGTTCTGGTTGCCAAATGGCTGTAAAGGTCTATTGGATAATTGTTGTTGATTTCCAAATTGTTGAGGGCGCATCCCAAATTGTTGCGGGCGATAACCAGATGGTTGGCCTTGAAATCCAAATTGTGAAGGACGCATCCCAAATGGTTGCGGGCGATAACCAAATGGTTGGCCTTGAAATCCAAATTGTGAAGGACGCTGCCCAAATTGTTGACCTTGGGAGTTACCAAAATAAAATTTGGGTTGTGTATTTGGTTGCGTAAAAATAGGTTTATTACTATTAATAGGCGTATTTAAATTATTTGTGCCGAATTTAAACGTTTGAGTATTATTTGGTATAGCATGTTTACTGGAGGACGTCAGCATTATTTTATTTCGGGCATTATATTGGTCATGGAAATTGACCTCTTCTAATACGAAAGATAGAGCCTGTTCCAAAGTAGACGGCGCTTTTAATCTCACAATACGCACCATATTTTCCGGTAGATTATAAAGGAACACGTTTAATGACGTATTATTATAAATAGTTATTTTACTTTCGCGCATACTACTCGATAATCTATTAACTTTTGACATTAACATACTACGCACTGATTGAATACGATTGCAAAAATCCAAAAATGATTCCCCATTTCTTATACGCAAAGTTTCCAATTCAATTGCTAAACATTCTTCACTTCTGGGGTCTCCGAAATGTTGTATTAATAACTCCTTGTACTCTTCCCATGTAACAATATCCTCGCGCTCACTGATAAGCGCGGCTGCATTCCCCGCTAATCTACTCGTTATAGCATGCATTACATACAAGTTTTGCTCGTCGCTTCCCCTGTATTTATTTATAATATATTCACTCTTACGTATAAAAAGATTTAAATGGCGCTTATCGCCGTCAAAAAGCGGAATAATTTTAATCATTTCATTTGGAATCATGACAATTTTTACGTGATCTTCCATTTTTAACACTATCAATTAGTTTAAAACACACAATAATAATATAAAATACAAAATCAAAAAGTATAGTTCCTTTAAACCATTTTTAACATAAAATAATGTATACGAATTTAATAGTAATCATTAATCAAATAAAACTTTAAACAATTTACCTGAATTAAATATTTTTGTAAATCTTTAACACTATTCAAATTAATATATTGTTATAATACTTTCATTAACTTTTTCTATTACTAAACTAGCCTTACAGATTGTATGCAAAACCAGATAACGTTATAACGCGAGACTTCTAATCGCAAAATAACTAAAAAGGGAAATTGGAAAGGAAGGTGAAAATTTGGACTCACCAGCTCGCCTTTCTCATTTTCAGCTCCACCATGACAATTTGTTTGGTTCGTAGAATCACCACAGCTGCCTTCAGGGCCACCCGAACGCGTAACACGAAAAAGTTTTATTCCGGTAAAACGCGAAGGACAGCGCAGCTCTATGCGGCGATCCTACCGGCTGCGCCAGTCAAGTTTTTGGGAGCGATGAAAATAAAAGAGTTTGAATACGTTTGAACAGAAGCGGATGCTCTCGTGTAATGATCTCAAAAAACTTATCCTAACGGTTACACGCACACATGGCTGGACTTACTCCTACTTAAAGTGCTAACATGACAAAATGCATAGAACCGTCTGGAAGGGCCCACCCTGAACAGCAATCGTGCAGTTTATGCTCTCACGGTGATCACTCGTTGCGGTTCAGGTTGCATAACTACCTTCTTAGCAATAAAAAAAAACAATTGGCGGGAAATCATTTGTCAATTGTTTTTTATCACACATCAAAGTTCTACGTACGCAACGAAAATGGAATTAAGTCGAAAAAATTTTAGAGCGATGATTTTTTATGGTTTTAAAAGTTCTCTCTCTCCGCAAGACTGTGCCGCTCGTCTTCAAAATGCTTTTGGGAGAGAAGCACCTTGTTTGAGCACCGTGAGGCGATGGTTTGCTGAATTTGAGAGAGGTCGAGTTTCTTTACATGACGAATTTCGTGAAGGGCGGCCTTCAACTGCCGTCAACGAAAATAATGTGGCTACTGTTAAGCGGCTAATTGAAGAAAACCCGCGGATTACCTATGAGACAATTCGAGGACTATTGAAAGAAAGAAAGAAAAATTGTTTATTCTGCACAAACAAAACGCACATTACAGAGACATTTATACACATCCAACGTTATCAAAAGCCTCATATTGAAGCATACATATTGCCGACAATTTTGTCCATTGCTTGATGTGTCAGTGCCAGAGTATTGGGGATTGGTATGAGCCAAATTCAGAAAATTTTACACGATGAATTGAAAGTTCGGAAACTTTGTTGTCGTTGGATCCCTCATGAACTGACAGCGCAGTAGAAGCGGGCTTGCGTGGAATTGTGCTCACAGATGCTACTGAAGTACGACCATGGACATTCTAATGCTGTTTATGACATTGTCACAGGAGACGAAACGTGGATTTATTGTTTTGAACCCGAAAAAAAACAGAAATCTTGTGAATTGATGTTTGAAAATGAGAACAGGCCAACAAAAGTAAGGCAGGCGAGAAACGTTGGTAAAAAAATTATCGCGTTTATTTTCTCAGCTACGGGTCCCATCTGTAAAATTCTACTTGAAGATCAAAAGAGTGTTAATGCCGAGTGGTATTCTACCATTTGTTTACCCAGGGTGTTAGAAAAAGTTCGCGAAAGACGAACCAAATGCCGCGTTCTCCTACATCATGACAACACTTCTTCACATACGGCCAACAAAACAAAGTCATTTTTAGCTTCCGAAAAAGTACAACTCGTCACCCATCCTGCGCATAGCCCCGACCTAGCACCCTGTGATTTCTGTATTTTCCCCAAAATCAAAGATTTGATGAGAGGTTTCACTTTTACCAACTCCGAAGAGGCAGTGATAGCGTTCAATCAACACGTAGAAAACATGCCTTCAGATCTGTGGCCCTCCTGTTTTAAAAAATGGTTCGATCGCATGAAAAAATGTCTAAAATATAAAGGAGAGTATTTTGAAAAGCAATAAACATAAAATTTTGGTTTTTTTAAGTTACGCAAAACTAATAGTGTGACCTACGTATAGGGGTTACTTTAGCTATTTTAAGACTGTCCGGAAACACGCCACTGTCAAAGCAACTGTTTATGCAATTAGTTAGGTTAGTTAAAATTAGATTCATAATACATTTTATAGAGATATTATTAACTAAAGCATGAAATTATGACATCTACTTACCTATTGAATCTATTTTTATTTTGTTGATGACATAAGTTTACCTCAGATATTTTGTATGCCTTTTGGCGGGACATAACATGGACAAATATTTATTTATTTATTTAACTCTTTAAGCACACAAATGTACAGAGGCGGACTTAATGCCATAGGCCAGTGTTGTCAGTGTTGTCTAGTGTTGCCAGTATTCAGCAAGGTGTTCGAAAAGCTTAATCAAATGCTTAATCATTTTAACACCAACAAAATCTAACACGATCAGCAATATGGTTTCACCAAAGGACGTTGTACGACTGACGCCGGTGTCACTTTATTAAAATACATATTTACAGCATGGGAGGAGGCCCAAGATGCCATAGGGATCTTTTGTGACCTCTCCAAGGCATTTGACTGCGTTGATCACGAAACCTTGCTCCTAAAACTTGAGCATTACGGACTAGGTAAACTCGCGCTTAGTTTAGTACATTCTTATTTAAATAATAGACAACAAAAAGTGCAAATAAATGGTATCAATTCACTTCATTTAAAAGTACAAATGGGTGTTCCACAAGGATCGATATTAGGTCCCTTCCTCTTTTTAGTATATATTAATGATCTACCCCATTTATTTAAAAACCAACCACAAATAGTATTATTTGCTGACGATACTTCTTTAATCTTTAAGATAAATAGACGTGCATCAAATCTTGACGACGTAAATAATGCCCTACTGCAGGTACATAATTGGTTCACTGCTAATAATTTAGTATTAAATGGGAAAAAAACGAAATGCATAAGATTTGCTTTACCGAATGTTAAAAGTAGTGATTGCGACATAGTATTGAATAACGAGAAACTAGAATTTGTCGATGAAACTGTTTTCCTGGGAATAACGACTCAACCCTGCAATGGGGTCCTCATTTAACATCTCTTGCAGGACGGCTAAGTTCAGCAGCATATGCTGTAAGAAAAATCCGTCAATTTACTAATGTAGATACCGCAAGGCTAGTCTATTTCAGCTGTTTTCATAGTATCATGTCTTACGGTATTTTATTATGGGGACGGACTGCCGATATTGAGTCTATTTTTATTCTGCAGAAAAGAGCTATCAGAGCAATATACAGCCTCCGCAGGCGCGATTCTCTAAGGGAACTGTTTAAAGACATTAACATCATGACGGTACCTTGTCAATATATTTATGAAAACATCATGTACGTAAGGAAAAAATTAAATCTTTTCAGTAAAAGAGGTGAAAGACACAATTATAGGACTAGAAATAGGGACCAATTAGTTCAACCAGGTTTCAGACTGGCTAAAGTAGACTCATCCTTCATGGGGTACTGTTTAAAATGTTACAATAAAATACCTCCCCACATACTCCAACTGAATGAAACGAAATTTAAATCTTGTATAAAACGCACACTATACAGCCAAGCATATTATTAGTTGGGGGATTATATCGCTGACAAAAATGCTTGGCTCAGGGCTGGTCCTGCTCCACAAGGGCGCGTAAAATAATTAATTAGCATTCGAAAATAGTGTTGGAGCTGATGAAGATTGTACAACCTATCTTTGCATTGTATAAATTCAATCTCTTAGTATTGTATAATTGCATAGCACATGTTTGAGCACTATGTACCCACTATAAAGCTTACTGGGTTCGTCTTTCATTGACTTGAATGTGCCCTGGCGGCTGAGAGTATGTCATGCTCACTCAAATATGTCGCTGGGGGTGGCGTGTGTATTGGATCATTGAGTTCCCTTCAAAATGGTTGAGCTAAATGGTGCTGATCCATACGTCATGTTCGTGAACGGGCGCCGTCAGTAGGCACTGGTCATTTTTTAGCTGCCACGGCTTATTTTAATTCCATAATTGTTTTTATCTTTTTATTACGGACGCTTTTAACGTGCACGTCTTTCTACATCGTTCTCACATGTATAATTACAACATGAATGATGTAACCACTCTATTGTAACAATATTTTGATTTAAAAGAGTGTCCATGGAGTTTCTTGCCCGTTCTTCTCCATAGGTACCTACTACGCTTTGGAATGGGCAACTAGCTTCATCTTTCTGACTGACCGACCCCTTGACAATTCAAAAGTGCTTTGAGTTTGAGTTTGAGGCATTTTCTACCAGTCAACCTTTGGGTGATGCAGAGACAAACAGTGGTAGGTGCAATTTATAATGATAATTTAGGATTAAATAATTTTAAATATATAGACACGTATAAACTTATTTAGTCTATAAATACATATAATATATATACCTAATTATATATAAATATAAGCACAAATAAATGTACATAAATACACGAGTATGTTAAAAACAAATAGGACACACAATGAGAAAACATTACCGCTGTGATGATACTGCCAGCTTCTTACGAATGTGCTCGCGAACTTTAGTTTTAAAGGATAATCGGTTGGTTGCCATCCTGATTTCCTGGGGGAGTGCATTCCACAGAGAGATAGATTGAACAAAGAAGGAAGAGTGAATGAAGTCTGTGCGGTGAGTGGGACATTGAAGAAGACGATTGTGTGAAGAACGTAGATTTCTATTGTGGTTGGCGCAAATGTACTGAAAGTGGGGGGCTAGATAACCAGGGCAAGAGGGAGAATCAGGAAATGAAAACAAGGTAGTCAGCGCCCTTTGCTCTCTGCGCTGGCGTATGGGTAACCACTTTAGAAGCGACCGATGCGCAGAGACGTGATCATATTTACGCAGATTGAAAACGAATCAAATGCAGTTATTCAGAAGATGGTCAAGTTTGTCGAGGAGATCTGCATTCAGGTCATAGTAGCACACATCACCATAATCGATGATAGGGAAGATTAAGGATTGCACAAGCATTGTCTTCGTACTTGATGGTAATAAATTTTTCAGTCTGTACAGAGCCCGCAGCGTGCCGGTAACCTTCTGGCTTACCCTAGCGACTTGAGTACGCCAGTTCAGGGTACTATCAATGTGCAAGCCTAGGTTCTTTACGTCAGTGCCTCAGTGCTAAAAGGAACGATCGTACCATTGAAGAGGACCGGTGGCATGGTTGTACCATCCACCTTGCTAATACTACGAGAACTACCAATGATGATCGCCTGACAATTCGTAGGATTTACAGCTACACCAAATCTGTCAGCCCAGGTTTTTATGGCTATCAAGTTCCTATTTAATCTATATCGTTAGGTAATTCATCAACCCTCCCTTGACAGTACAACTGCAAGTCATCTGCATACAGATGATACGCACACTGAAGTTCGGAAGTTATAAGATTAATAAAAATAGAAAATAGAAGAGGAGAAAGTATACCGCCTTGAGGAACGCCAGCTTCCAAGTCACACCAGCAAGAAGAAGAATCCCCAACATGAACGGACTGCTGACGTCCCTGAAGGTAAGAGGAGAACCATTGCAGTGCTTCGGGAGAGACCATAACATATGACAGAATGGCTAACAGGATGTCGTGACTGACGGTATTAAAGGCATTCGAGAAATCAACCAACACTACAGTAGTAACTTTGGTGTCTTCCAGTGCTGCCCTCATATCGCCAGTCACTTTAAGGAGCGCGGAGACAGTGCTGTGCCCAGGCCTAAACCCAGATTGAAGAGGACTAATGATTGAGTTACGTTTAGTTGAGTTATATTGTAGCCTATATTCACAAAATGAATAAATGAATTTGAATTTAGCCTTGCCGCTGAGCTTGCTACGCTTGCCGACGTCAGTCCCTGGATGGATCAATCCACTAAATACCGAGGCTCCTCCATGCCTCGGAAAGCACGTTAAGGTGCTGGTCCCGGCTGTCATTCATAGATCTTTGACAGTCGTTACGGGTAGTCAGAAGCCCGAAACTCCAACTAGGTCTTACCAATGGGTATCGTGTTACCCAGTAGCATCGTGTAAAGTTCTGGTATTCAGAGCCTGCATCTGGTTAGACTGGAAGCCGACCCCAACATAGTCGGGGAAGGGCTAAGACAGATGATGACTCATGCAGAGCTTCAGTAAGAGTCCTATATGACACACTAGTAAGGAGTCATTTAGAACATACTGCTGATATATGGGCTCCACATGAGGCCAAGCACGTGGTAATGCTGGAACGCGTACAGAACAAATTCACACGCCACTTGTACAGGAAGCTTTATGGGGTATATCCGCTTTAGCCGTTGATGTACCCCACTCTGTTTGTGCTCGGTATGGTCGTGTACAACCAACTGAGAATGTGACGGGAATTCACGATTGTTTCGTATTTAGTTAGGTTACTTCGTGGCATTGAGCATAACCCAGGAGTGCTGCAGCGCCTGAGTTTATGTGTACCGGACCGCTATGTGTGGAGGCGGCGTCGCCCGCCGCTGCTGGCCGTGCCGGTTGCCAGGACTAGCCTCCTCGCTAAAACACCATTGACCCGCGCAATTCGGGTTATTAACGATCTTCACGTCAAGATCGATGTATTTTCATGCTATATGAGTGAATTCGCAAAAATACTGTTGTTTATTTTATGTTATAGTGTAGGTAGATTACAGTAGGCTAAACGTTGTTGTTTTTGACGTGACAACGTCTTATAATTCGATGGAGCCGGCTGTACGCACGAAAAAACATGACTCATGCGGCGTTACCTTGCTCTCAGGCGTTCCATTTAAGGCTTGAAGTGCAAGCGAGAGCGCGGAACGAGCGACAAAGAGGCACAATCGGCCTCCGCGTTCGGCAGCGTTCGACATCTGTCTCTCTCCTGCTTGAGTGAGCGATGCGTCCGCGTGGACAGTTGCTATACAATAATACATTTTACATGTTTTCGTCAAGTATGAAGTGCAGTGAAAAGTGAATGTGGTGTCAATTGTTTATAGCAACGATAATTGCGGTGATAAAGGTAAAAATTGACATAATTGTATTTATGCGTACAAATAAATGTAACTTGATCAATTCAATTGTGATTTCCATTTACCTCCTTCTCTATATCCACACAAAATATCAATCAAACAAATAAAATTTAAATTTTCTTTTGAAAAATGCAACCATTCGATCAGTATTTTCTTATGACGTTGTCACGTTCAACTATCGACAGTAAACTTACAGAAAGAATTTACAGACAACCGATTTTTTTAAAGATAACGATAATTTTATTTTGCAAATATGGGTAACATAAGGATGACAGAAAAAAAATATTTATTAGTACAGCCATATTTTACCACTTAGGCATGCAAAAGATTTAACATCAACTTATTACTAAATACAATTTTAAAATATTACACACAAAATACAATTTTAAAATATTAATTAATTATACATAACTAGCTAAAAACTCTTTCTCAATTAAAGTGAAGTAAGTGTGTAAGTTATTAGTGGCGAAAGCGTATTATACTATTAAGGGGAACTCCTTAATAGTATAATACGCTTTCGCCACTAAAAAGCTTCGGAGTTTCTTTTTAAATAATGATAGCGGAAGCTATGCGTGCTACGACGCGGCATCGTTTCACGATGCGACGTCGTATCATCAATGTCATATCGTAAATGTCAAACCAGCGGGGCGAGCACGGCCTCTGCGATAGGTTTGAGTCACGCATTTTATCACGGTTTTTGCTCCCAAACTGTGATAAAAATGTGTGACTCGAGCCTATCACAGTAGGCCGTGCTCGCCCCACAGGGGGTATAGAATCATGTACCTACTGAATCCATGGGTGCGTGTCGATGTCCCTGCCACCCTGTATTTCACAATATTTTTTTAGTTGGACTTTCGATCAACAATAGTAGTTACTAGATTTCTGAAGAGCCCTCAAAAACGGTCAGAAAAATAACACCACAAAAAATGTTGTGGTCTTATTTTGCAACATACTTTTTTCAACCTTATTGCTTAAAAATTATGTTTTAGTTTTCCATAAATATGTGTGTTCTTATTTTAAAAATACGTTTACTTTTCAATCAAAGTAGTAAATATAATATATGTACTTACCTATTGAAAACGATAGTAAACTTTATGTTTGAGTGTTAAGGTTTTTAATCAAGTTATATGCAATCGCGTCCATTTGAGCGATCTGTTTTTGTTCCTAGTCCTTAATCTAGTGCCTTTGTTGATCGAAGAGTTGGACAGTCGAAACGAAATAACCTTTTTATTTATTTTAAATAAAAATACTTTATTAAAAATATATTTAATTTTGCCACAAGCTATACAGTAGGTACTAAAATACATTATTTTACTTTTAACTATAGTAGATATAGGTTTTTTAAACAGTCCTTCGATTTTCAGATCAATCAATTCTAAATTTATTTATACAACGTGGAGACGACAATACGACTATAAATGAAAATACTGGCAATACGAATGCTTAAGAGTATTTTGAAACTATCAAATAAATCCTAACATCGGAATTAGGGAAGTGATTTTTTCAAACAAATTAAATAGTAGTGACGGGCCGACTATGGGTTTTGTCAATCTTTGACTAGCTATAGTGACTAAATTATTGGATACAATTGGTTGAATTTTCGTTTGCAGACTGGGAACGTCATTAGTTATTCGAAGGTTAAATTTATTATAGTACTGTCTCCACCTTGTATATTTTTTTTTAACTATATTTTTTTGTTTAGTACTAAAAAAGTAGAACAACATGGTTGTGCAATAATTTTCTGAAATCATCATCCATTTTCTTGGCGCATGTGGCGTTGAGGAAGAAGGACAGACAACAAAAGAGATGACAATGGAGACAGGTTATGTTTATTTTTGAGGAAAACAATATACAGCGAGTATCAGAAAGGTGTTGTTATATTTAAGGGTCAATCTATCAATTAACTCAGCCTATGACAGTCCACTGCTGGATATAGCTGCAGCTAGATGGACCGACGACCTCAAGAAAGTTGCTGGGACAGACTGGATGCGGAAGGCGGACGACAGAGTGTTGTGGCGCAGCCTGGGAGAGGCCTAATTAAGGGTACAGACCATCAAACTATACAACTTTCCCAATGGGACCTACATCGTAATCGCGAAAAAAAATCAACTGTCCCATACAAAACTTCAATATAAGTACTCGATCCAAATGTATGGGATGGCTGATAATTTTTTCGCGATTACGATATTTTTTTATTTTTTTAATATTCGTCCCATTAAAAAAGTTGTTCAGTTTGATGGTCTGTACCACACCCAGAAATCTGACCACACCGTTCTGAGGGGCAATTCCCGTATTTTTAAGACCGTTTGCATTCTAATCTCAGTCTCAATCTGTCAAAATTACTATCAATTTACATACATTTTTGACAGGTTTTTGACATTGATTGTCGCTGAGATGAGATTGCGACTTGAATTTGAACGTTTTTTAAGTACGAGAATTGGCCTACTGAAACATGCTGTATAGAATCCTAACTACCTAACCTAGTAAATAATGACTATGTCATATTCTCGACTTCAGTCATTACATATAGGTAATGAATAACAATTATTTACAGTTGATGGTAATTGTATTGTAATAGTTATAATGGCACTTATTAACAAGTCATTTATTGAGTAAGAATTGCATTTTTTAGTTGTTTTCTGTAATTGAAATAATAATATGATATTCATGTGCATAAACGTCCAACACACGAACAAAATGTGTGGGATTTAACCTGCGACCCATAACGCTGATGCCATCCTTGCTGCTACTGATCCAATCAATGTCAAAAGTAAAATACACTACACATAAGTACGTTATGGTATTTTCGAAAGATACCTATACAAATAGTTTTACCTACATTTTTTTTTACACTAGCATTTTTTTTTTGAGCGTGTAGCTCGTGGCCTACGGGTTATGCAGACTTTTTTCCTCTGCTTGCGTGATTTAGGATTCAGGGACGTCAGAGCTACGGTGGCGCCAATAGTTGGTTGACTGTTGGTCTATGTCGTTCTTAACTGTCCCCATAGTGTCACTACGAGACGAAGCCCACGTAGTTGTCACGTGAATTCACAGATGGCGCTACAAGCCCGTGGCAGGTGGCACGCTGGTGGGCTGGCGGCTGAAGCGTCAGGCGGCCGTGGGGGGGCGCTCCCCGTCGGCTCGCATCTGTCGCAGCGTGCGGCGACACGACAGGCGCCGCGAGCCCAGGCGGGCGAAGCCCGGGATACGCTCTACTGGCACTGGGGATTCTCGTCTGAAAATAACCATAAAAATATTATACTGTATGGATACCACCTATATGCGATACATGAAACCACAAACTTATTATCGCCTTTGCTGACAATGTACAAAAAATGGACAAAATCGGTCCAATAATAATTAGTTCAAAAAGTAGAGAATTGGATTAGATTGGTCAATGATTCAATGAACTTGAATCCTTGAATATTGAAACGCGACGTTGCCCGATTACCGGAGTGCAAATTATCACGACGCTGTGATGTATTCTACTTATCTGCCTAAAATGTAAAATCGGTACACCTCAACGACAGGCTGGAATTTATAATAATACATTTTAAATAAGGGGGCTCGTGGCTCAGCAATAACAGCCACACGGGTCGATCGATCAGATTAAACTATGCTTGTCGTGGTTGAACCGTGGATGGGTGACCATCTTTACATACAAAGACCTCCGTGCCACGGAAAGCACGTTAAGCCGTTGGTCCCGGCTGTTAATGAGTTTTTTGCCAACATACCTATAACTACGACTCGCTCCTTAAATTCGTCCCCATCTGAAGCTGAAAACCTTTTGCATAATAGTGTACCTAAATGTAGTCGCTTATTTAGCTTCGAACATGTAACACCTCGTGATGTAATTAGTGTTTTTAACACACTCAAGTCAAAAACACTGGTGATTACTGGGGCATCTCAATTAAACTTGTAAGTAATATAATCGACATCGTAGCCCCCTTTCTAGCTGTTACTTTTAATAAATGTGTTGATTTAGGAACTTTTCCTGACCTCATGAAGAGTAGTAAAGTCATACCATTATTTAAATCGGGTAATAAAAATAATGTTGGCAGTTATAGGCCTATTTCTATCTTACCTGCATTTAGTAAAATATTTGAAAAATGAATACTCAGGCAGTTGCTAAGACATTTTAATTTAAATAGCCTCCTTCATGATGAACAATATGGCTTTACAAAAGGTCGTTCGACTACAGATGCGGGTGTTGCTCTGCTGAAACACATATTTAGCGCATGGGAGAGCTCGCAAAATGCTATTGGAGTTTTCTGTGATCTCTCCAAAGCCTTTGATTGCGTGCACCATGACACGCTTTTGCGTAAACTAATTCATTACGGTATTCAAAACGAAGCTCTTAACGTATTAAATTCATATTTACATAACAGGCACCAATGTGTAGATGTTAATGGTGTGAAATCTCCCGGGCTACCAGTTCAGTTAGGTGTACCTCAAGGCTCTATACTGGGCCCATTTTTATTCTTGGTGTATATAAATGACTTACCATTCTATTTAAAGGGCATCTGTGACGTTGTACTATTTGCTGATGATACCTCTCTTATCTTTAAAGTAGACAGGAATAGACAAAATTTTGACGACGTAAACAGTGCACTATCAATGGTTACAGATTGGTTTACCACAAATAACCTAGTTCTCAATGCCAAGAAAACGAAATGTGTAAAGTTCGCCTTACCGAATGTTAGAAATCTAGGACCCAACATCGTCTTAGATAAAGAGGTACTTGAAACTGTAGACTCGGCAGTATTTCTGGGCATAACAGTTGATGCCAAGCTTCAGTGGGGATCACATATATCATGCCTAGCGGGAAGGCTCAGTTCGGCCGCCTATGCCGTCAGGAAAGTAAGACAATACACTGACGTTGATACAGCTCGGCTAGTCTATTTCAGTTATTTTCATAGCGTCGTGTCCTACGGCATTCTGCTGTGGGGCAAAGCCGCTGATATTCAAAATATATTTGTTCTTCAAAAACGAGCTGTACGAGCAATTTACCAGCTAGGTGCTAGAGTTACTCTGAGAGATTTTTTTAAAGAGATTGGTATTCTCACGGTGGCCTCACAATTCATCTTCGCCAACATCTTATATATTAGGCAAAATATACACTTATACACAAAAAACAGTGATATTCATAATATTAACACTAGAAACAAGGAGAAACTACGTGCTCCCTTTCACCGGCTTCATAAGGTCCATAACTCATTTGTTGGGCTTGGTATAAACTTTTATAACAAGCTTCCCTCTTTTTTGTTAGAATTGCCTTTTAATGCGTTTAAAGCTAAAGTAAAATCCAACCTTTCTTCAAAGGCATACTATTCAATCAACGATTACTTAAACGATAAAAATAGCTGGTCGCTGTGATTAACTCAAGACAATGTTTATGTTCTTTCTCCAAAATTGGCTTACCTACTGACAAGTTATACGAGTTCATATAATTGTTTATTTTATTTGACTATATTAGTCATTTTAGTTTAATTTAATTTTTATTTAATATTGACATAATCTACTCATTTCAATGTTTTTTAGTGAGTTGTATTGCAATATATGGTTAGCTAGCGACCTCGACAGTTCATCATATTATTCTTTGAGCAACCGGCAGCAAGGTCGTCATGCTCCCTTAGATGTCAATGCTTGCGGTAGCGTCGGGGGTCGGGTTGCGTCCTTCCCTCAAATATGGCGAGGGGGGTAATGGCTGATCTTTGCGTTATGCTCGTGAACGGGTGCTGCTTGTGGTGACAGGTCAGCTTGCTGACTATGGTTTTGTTATTGTTATTAGAAATTAATGTTTCTTTATTTTACTTCGAAGGTCCTAGTTTATCATTTGTGGCTACAAGTTACAGCTACAACATAATGCATATGTAAGCGGGCACGCCCTTTATGCCAAGAGGCTTTTTATTATGTATTAAGTTCTGTTTGCGTTTTTGTTTTTATTATTTATTTCTGCTTGAGTATAGTTTTAAATATTGGCGTGTGCTAGCTGACATATGGCAAATAATTTTAATATTTTTGTGTTTCGTAATGTTAATTACTTATTACTATATGTATAGAATCCAGTTCTTCTAACTGAACAGACAGCAGTGCTGCTGGGGAGTTTGTTCCGCCACTTCTTCTTCCCAGCTAAAGCACTAGGAAGTGGTGAAGGGTGGGCGTTTTGGGGGGACTGTCTTATGTGATTTTGACGTTCAAAAAGTGCTGATTCTCAGCCTAATTTGAATAAATTACTTTTGATTTTGTCGTTCGTGGATCTTTGACAGTCATTAGGGGTCATCAGAAGCCCGAATGTCTGACAACCAGTCTTACCAAAGGGTATCGTATTACCCAGGAACTGGGTTGTGGAGTCAGATTAGAATCATTGTAGGCTGGATATTAAATTTAATGTAAATGTTGTTTTTTTTGGTACATTAGTAATTAGAATTTCGTTTGGACTTAAGTTTGGAGTAAGTTTGCAATGTACAAAATTTAAAGTAACAGTGTACTCATTGTTGAAAAGCTTAGTAATAAATAAATAAAACCTATCACTGGGACGCGGCTATATTTCCTGCGAGTGTACGTCGCTAGCGGCGTCTTTAGGCGGCTACTTTTAACAGGCGGCAAAGGCACGCGGCGTTTTTCAAAGGTACGTGCACGCGTGACTTCCCCGTATGGTAGGACACCTGATGTCGACAATTTTTTTTTTTTTGTGGATGGGAAATCATCAAATGACTCCTCCCGCTCTGGGTGGAGCGGAAGGGAGTCTCAGACTCTTACTGACTAAAACCTACCCGTGTTCCTTCCTTGGCCCTTTATGTTCCGGGTCAGCGGTACCCCTTTCGGATGATCCCGCTTTCCCGGCAGGCTTGGGCCCTAGTGGGCCCCCTCTTCGATGCTGACATCTCTTTGAGGCGCGCATGGAACACGTACGCGCCGTCCAGCACGGGCCTGGTCCTGATCGGACGGTGAGCTACCCATTACTCACCGCCCGCAGGCCCGCGCCTACGGTGGCCGGGAATCATCACGCGGCTCCCGACGCCCGGAGCGTCCACCGCGGTGGCTTGGACGGGAGACTCTCGCCCTCTCCCGTCCCGCCACCTCCTTCGCTAGCATGACTGCTTCGCAGAAGGAGGTGACTGCCTCCCACTCCCCCTCGCCCCGGACCATGGCTTGAACCAGGGCCGGGCGTGAGAGGTCGCCGCCGCTGCCGATCGCCTCTACTAGGACACGGCGGTGCTCCGCCCATGCAGGGCAGGCCCTGATGTCGACAATTAGCTTCTTTTAAAGGAAGTTCATCGAATTAACAAAAAAAAACTGTTTAGCTTTATATGTGTAGGGAATGGTGTTTTTAGAATTATCGTGCTGATAAGATAATTCTAAAAACACTACGCCCTAAGTATTTAAAGCTTAACAGTTTTTTTGTTTGGGTGTGTTCTTATTAGTGTGTGACCGCGACTTCGTTCGCGTGGATGTTGGAAAACAGTAATGTGTCGCTTAAGAAAGTGTAGGTACCACTCCTCCATTGAAAAGGAGAATCATCCGACCTTGCCTGGTGGATGGAAAACGCTACCTGGGTTTCTCTATCACAGCTCTTTCGAATGTAGACTGCGTCTTCAGGGTTCATAATGTCAACACAAATACTTTTCCAAAAATATTCCACTGAGAAAAGAACGTGTTGAGCTAATCAATAAATTGAACAAATATCAAATCAAATTAGAGGACAGCAAAAAAATCTATGAAATTGATACACAGCGCTTACAGTCTGACATACAGGTACTTGAAGGTAGACTCAGTTCCCTTTACATTAAATATGTGGGTTCTCAGAACCAAATTAAAGAACATATTCTTGCTGCTAATGAGTTGGTTATGTGTCAGTGCACTTGTCAGAAGGTTTCAAAACCTGATGCTGTCCAGCCTGAGGTAACGGAGGACCCGTCCCAGACTGAGAGTTTGTCTCAAGACTGTACTCTCAACCAAGATATACCAGATATAGTACAACATCTATCCCAAGTGCCTGAGATTGGTACCTGTCCAACTTTCAGTAGTCATGATTATTACAATTCAGTTATGTTCTAAGATAGTATAGGAAGAGGTTTAGGTAAATTAATTAGTAACAAGCAGAGTTATTCTACCCACAATTATTGTATGCCAGGGTCAACCTACAAACGAATAATGGCATCAGTAACAGGAGAGGTATTTAATCCTAAAACCACTATTACTGTATTTGTTGGTAATAGTGCTAAGGTCAAAAAGGAAGAAATCACTGAATGTAAAACTGAGTTGTTAAAGTTAAATTGTAGTAAAATAATATTGTGTGCTTTCCCATATTTTGAAACTTTGACGAAAAGACAAAACAATTATATTCATATGCTTAATAACCATATGCATTTCTTAGTTACTCATTACAGTGACAAGCTTGTGTATTTTGACACCAATAGTTTTGTGGAAACTTTTAAATCGACTAGAGATACTGTGTATCTGCCTGTTAGTTTTAGATACATAATAGCAAGGCTATTAGCTTTTTATATAAACTCAGACATAAATAGTATGTCGAAGTCTTGTGTTATTATGTTTACAATGGTTAGTAATAGTACTAATAATAAGGTGGTGAGCTTGAATAAATATAGCTCAAATGCTATAAGTACTTTTACAAATTGTACGAAGGAGGTTCCATGCTCCTCACTCACTAGTGAGTGAGGAGCATGGAACCTCCTTCGTAATCATCATTCGATTTGGAGCTCATTGCCTGGTAATGACATTGAAGTATTGGGGATAACTCCGGATAATCATTTAAACTAGTTTGTAAGACAACAGAAGATACCAGTAAGAATATTCCTATAAGTAACAACTACAAGGTATCTTCTTGCTTTAAATTAATTAATTATCAAAAACATCAGCAAAATGCCTTGAAATTATTTCATCAAAATATTCAAGGTATTTCTTCCAAATTATTAGAAATTGAAATGTTTTAGGAAAAAACGAAGTTTGACATTGTTTGTTTTACTGAACATTGGTTAAAGGATTACCAAATGCTAATTAATTATGAGAACTACAGTGTAGGCAGTTGTTTTAACCGTAAATCTATGCTGCGTGGAGGTTCTCTAATCTTAATTAAAAATTGTTTAAAATCTAAGCAACGGAATGACATAGTTGGTTTATCAGTTGAAAATTGCATCTAACTGTCCTGTGTTGAGCTAGATAAGCATGTTGTAGTGTGCGTTTACAGAACCCCTAATTATCAGAACTTTTCTTTATTTGAGTCAATAATGGAAGATGTCCTAGCGAAACTTGCATCCAGTAATAAAGCTGCAATTATTTGTGGTGATTTTAATATTAACATTTTGGAAATTAATTCGAATAGCAGTAGATTATTAAGCCTTTTTAAATCGTTCAATTTATCGAATGTTTTTACTGAACCAACTAGAGTAACTCCAAGATCTGCTACTTGTATTGATAATGTCTTCGGCGATTGTGATTATTTAGTGAAAGCCATCGTAAATTATTTGCCATCTGATCATAGTGGACAAACGGTAACTTTTAAGTTTAAAACACCTTTGCAAAAAGTGAAAATACAATTTAGACCAATAACGACAGGCAAATTAAGTAGATTTAATAGTACCCTAAACAATAAGTTAAATGTTCTGAGTCATAATATGGACGATGCAAATATATTGTATGAGAATTTCTTTTCAGTAGTGCAAAATGAATTCAATAAAACTTTTGAAAAGAAAACAAAAAATATTTGTCCTAATTTTATTTTTAGTGACTGGGCAACTAGAGGTATTAGGATTAGTAGGGAAAGACTGTTCGATCTGTACGGCCTTAAGCCTTACATTAACACTGAAACTTTCAACAAGTGTTGCTACGTATTCAAAAATGTTTTAGGAATACCTGCAAGATAGTTAAAGGCCAGTACATTAGCAACAAGATTAAATCAGCAGAAAATAAAATAAAAACAGTTTGCAAAGTTATAAATAACGAAATTAGTAGGAAAAAAATACGAAGCACAGATTATACATTGGAGACTTCACGTGGTGCCATATGCTCTAACTTAGAAGTCGCTCAAGAATTTGTAAATTTCTTTACTAATATACCAGCTAAAACGACGGAAGCTTTAAATTCCTCACCTGATGTCTCCATTGATTTATTAAGAGCGAACGTTTTAGGCTGCCAGGTTGAATTTCAATTTAAACATATAAACCCTATGATAGTTATAAAAGCCTTTCGGCAAATAAAAATCAAATTGACCGAAGATCTATGGGGAATGTCTATCAAAGTTTGTACATCAATAATCGAGACTATAGCACCATACTTAGCTTTAATATTTAATTTGTGTGTAGATCAAGGAGTCTTCCCGGATTTAATGAATTACAGTAAGGTTATACCACTTTTTAAATCTGGGGACAGCAAAGACTCCAACAATTATAGACCAGTATCTCTGTTGCCAGTATTCAGCAAGGTGTTCGAAAAGGTAATGCTCAATCAAATGCTTAATCATTTTAACACCAACAAAATCTTACACGGTCAGCAATATGGTTTCACCAAAGGACATTGTACGACTGACGCCGGTGTCACTTTATTAAAACACATATTTACAGCGTGGGAGGAGGCCCAAGATGCCATAGGGATCTTTTGTGACCTCTCCAAGGCATTTGACTGCGTTAATCGCGAAACCTTGCTCTTAAAACTGGAGCATTACGGACTAGGTAAACTCGCGCTTAGTTTAGTACAATCTTATTTAAATGATAGACAACAAAAAGTGCAAATAAGTGGTGTAAATTCACCTCATTTAATAGTACAATTGGGTGTTCCACAAAGATCGATATTAGGTCCCTTCCTCTTTTTAGTATATATTAATGATCTACCCCATTTATTTAAAAACCAACCACAGATGGTGTTATTTGCTGACGATACTTCTTTAATCTTTAAGATAAATAGACGTCCATCAAATCTTGACGACGTACATAATGCCCTACTGCAGGTACATAATTGGTTCACTGCTAATAATTTAGTATTAAATGGGAAAAAAACGAAATGCATAAGATTTGCTTTACCGAATGTTAAAAGTAGTGATTGTGACCTAGTATTGAATAACGAGAAACTAGAATTTGTCGATGAAACTGTTTTCCTGGGGATAACGCTCGACTCAAGGCTGCAATGGGGTCATCATTTGACATCTCTTGCAGGACGGCTAAGTTCAGCAGCTTATGCTGTAAGGAAATTCCGTCAATTTACTAATGTAGATACCGCGAGGCTAGTCTATTTCAGCTATTTTCATAGTATCATGTCTTACGGTATTTTATTATGGGGACGGGCTGCCAATATTGAGTCTATTTTTATTCTGCAAAAAAGAGCTATCAGAGCCTCCGCACAGACGCCTCCGCTCCGTACAGCCTCCGCAGGCGCGATTCTCTAAGGGAACCGTTTAAAGACATTAACATCATGACGGTACCTTGTCAATATATTTATGAAAACATCATGTACGTAAGGAAAAATTTAAATATTTTCAGTAAAAGAGGTGAAAGACACAACTATAGGACTAGAAATGGGGACCAATTAGTTCAACCAGGTTTCAGACTGGCTAAAGTAGACTCATCCTTCATGGGGTACTGTTTAAAATGTTACAATAAAATACCTCCCCACATACTCTAACTGAATGAAACGAAATTTAAATCTTGTATAAAACGCACACTATACAGCCAAGCATATTATAAGTTGGGGGATTATATCGCTGACAAAAATGCTTCCGACCTTATAGTAAAGCAATAAAGGTTGAAATAAAATAAAATTTAACGGAACATCGCGGTCCCTCTTTCGTTGTACTGAATAGTTGAAGCGGGGCCGATCCGGAACGTTTGCAAACAAGCGGATAAATTCAATCTCTTAGTATTGTATAATTGCATAGCACATGTGTGAGCACTATGTACCCACTATAAAGCTTACTGGGTTCGTCTTTCATTGACTTGAATGTGCCCTGGCGGCTGAGAGTATGTCATGCTCACTCAAATGTGTCGCTGGTGGTGGCGTGTGTATTGGATCATTGAGTTCCCTTCAAAATGGTTGAGCTGAATGGTGCTGATCCATACGTCATGTTCGTGAACGGGCGCCGTCAGTAGGCACTGGTCATTTCTTAGCTGCCACGGCTTATTTTAATTCCATATTTTTTTTTATCTTGTTATTACGTACGCTTTTAACGTGCACGTGTTTCTACATCGTCCTCACGTGTATAATTACAACATGAATGATGTAACCACTTTTTTGTAACAATATTTTGATTTAAAAGAGTGTCCATGGAGTTTCTTGCCCGTTCTTCTCCATAGGTACCTACTGCGCTTTGGAATGGGCAACTAGCTTCATCTTTCTGACTGACCGACCCCTTGACAATACAAAAGTGCCTGTAATTGGTTTATTTTAAATAAATGCTTTGAGTTTGAGTTGAGTTTGAATGCGACAAAATGTCACTTTGACTTTTTAGAATAAATAAAATTCAAGGTACCTGAGGGGCAATTCTCGTATTTTTAAGAACGTTCGCATTCTAATCTCAGTCTCAATCTGTCAAAAATTGTATAGCGTTTACCTACATTTTTGACATTTGATTGTCGCTGAGATGAGATTGTGACTTGAATTTGAACGTTTTTAATTACGGGAATTGGTCTTCTGGTTTAGGTTCATCTGTGCATCTGCCGTATTCAATAAGTCGATGGCCCGTGTGGCGGAGAGCGCTGAAGCGTTATCATGATGAAGATGGTTTACGCTTTAAGAGCACTGTTGAAAATGTTCCGAGTAAACTGGCAAAAAAACTATGAAATTATCATGATCTTAAAAACTTGTGTAATTAAGTAAATTATTACTTGTAAACGATGTTGGAGAGGTTGCTTGCCCCTCGAAAGAGCTCCTACATAAAGTAAGCAACCCATTTACTCTGGTTCTGGCCGCCATTTTGGATTTTGATTTCCTGATTTTCGGCACCAGCCGCCCTCGTAAACCACGAAGATGGCTCCCATGACAAAAACTTTGGACATCATTTTGATTAAGACCACTTTTTACTGCCAAAAACGATATTAATTACCTATAAGCTATACCCCAGCTTTAGAATGAATACCGTATTTATGGGTCCATCACTAAAAAAAACTGACTACAAAAAAAAATCTAACCGACTTGCATAGACACAATTAAATATAATTGACTTGGTGTGGGAAGTCACAAATTAAGAACCAAGCAACCGAGCTGTCAAAGAATGTATCCATGTGAGTGCCTTTCCCATCCAGTAACTTTAAGCAAGTGAGGTAATCACTGCACGTTCATTCTAACTAATAAACGGGACTTTACCATGCTGTACTACAGTTAATAAGTGATAGTCCTACACTTGAATTACCTGAAGAACATGTGATGCTCGACACTGCAGCGCCACAGCTTTTTGCAGGCGCTGGTGGCTGACAGCTTAAAACTCAGAATCGTCTCGTACTCATCAAACTCTCCGGCCCTCAGTCTCAACGTGAACAGCCTCTTATTATAGCAGATCTTCGTGATCTTCGCCCAGGGGAAGCGGTTCATCAGAAGCCTGGAATTGATAGATCAGAGTTGTAAAGAAAAATACTTAAAATTAACAGTACCTACATCAGGTTTTAGGTACTATAATGGACTAAAGAAAGAAGATGGGAGGGCAAGCATATCTGGGCACCGTTAATTAAACAGTAAACTTCGTTAATTAATCGCTAAAGCGTTACATTTCGGAAGATTTAACAGAAGTTAACGTTAATCGTTAACTCGTGATAGAAATTGCATTCTAAATAAGTCGTTGCGTTCGTGATGTATTTATAAAAAAAAATTGATATGGGGTTATGGAAAGTTAGGCAGAACACGAAATATTTATAAAAGAAGGATGTATCAATAGACTTTGTAATAATAATTATTTACAGATCAAATTCAAATCAAAATAGAGTTCAGAACGTGTTTCTCGCGGCACGACGCAGGGCTTGCGGTGTCTTTTCGGCAAATAGTAGGTACTTAATTAACGATTAACGGACTTACGGACAGCTAACGAAAGTAAATGAGTCTGTTAATTTTTTTTTTTTCATTTTTTTTTTTTTTTTTTTTTTTTTTATGGGACAACATCCACACAAGGTCTTCAGGTCCCGAACTAGGCAGAGCCTGTACTACGGTAACCTGATGACTGATATACATACTTATATACCTATACACACCCAGACACAGGTCAAACAGACATGTTCATGCACACAAATGTTTGACTTGTCCGGGGATCGAACCCGGAACCAGCGGCTCAGAAGGTAGGGTCGCTACCAACTGCGCCAACCGGTCAGTCAAATTAAAACTAAATTAATTAATTAATTTTAAAGTTAACTTAAAAGTTAATCCGATACTCAAAATTAAAACTTCGTTAATTAACGATTAACAGATTAACAATCTTGTGCCCAGCTTTGGGGGCAGGAGCAAGCAAAACAGAGAGTATTGCACCTCGAGTTCTCGATACGCCTGGGTGAGCTCCAAATGATTGGTAAGGGAATCACGTAGACAAGTGAGCTAGCGAAGGGAGGAATTAAAACCCCTATCCCCATTTTTGAGTATGTTTTCTTGTAACGCTACAAAAAAATATGCGAGGTCCGTAGAGTGCGGTTCCAATGACTCAAAATTGAACAGAATGTCAGCATCTTATTTTGTTATTTTGGTATCAATTAGTGTATTTGTAAAACGTTTGGCAATAGTGGTTCAGCTTAACCTTTGCTGGATTTCGTCCTCGGTTTTTTGGTAAGATATAATAGGTATGTATCTCACCCGTCCCTGTACACAGCGACCCCGTTGTGGCAGATGCCCAGCGCAATGGGAACCTCCTGGCTGTCGGTGGCAGCGTGTAGCTCTGCTCCATACAGAGGCAAACGCTTTGCAGTCTCTAGGTAGTTCAGCTCCGCCTCTGCTGGGGTCTGGCCTCTGAAAAGATAACACAGACAGATTAGGCTACAAAAGAGGAAAATCGGGTTAATTTCTGTACGGGATTCAGATTTACCAATGCCAAATGCCAATGAAGTAGTTGCCTCTCTCTCACTTTCCTCCGCCTCTTTGGCATCCATCTTGCTGCGAATATAAATTTAACTCCTCTACCCCTGATCCTACCGCTTCTATTACACCGTATCCTTTCTTTGTCTACTTTGTAGCAATATGTATGATGCCTTAGGCGTTAGGCGTGTTATGCGTAAGTGTTATTGGATTTTTCAGTCAAGAATATCTCAGCAGCAAACCGAAGAGTCTGGATTTGTGCCCGGTTGAAGGCAATAGACTCGCCCCCTATTACATCGTACTTAAAAATAACTGGTGAAATGGGGGTGTACTACCGACTACAGGTATACTTCTGCCTTATCCTTCGGGGCATACAAGCGATATATAATGTTCTGTTATGTGATGTAGACTCACTTGTGTTTCCGGTACAGCTCGTCAATGTTCGCCTCTAATTCTGCTGTGATGACGCTGACAGGGACTGCACTGTGCTGATGCAGGGCTGTGTTGATGTCGTGGGCCTCCTCGAAGTCTCCTAGTTCAGCCTGGAGTACGTATGAGGAGAGGAGGGCGTAGGTTATCTGAGAGCAGGTGAGGCGACCTGGAAAATAATGACAGATGATAACGTGATAATATAACGTTGGAGAACTTTGGTTTTCATGAACAATATTTCTTAATATTTTCGTCCTTGTCAAACTTATTGTACACCTAGATTATAAGTGAACGATGTGGTCTTCTATAACTGGAAGTGCACACTAGTATTTGTTCCGATTCTTGTATAATTGCATGTAATAATGGAGCCTCTGTTGGAGATCCAATCAATAAATAAATATATTACAATTGTATTGCATTTTAGAATTAATTATTAATCTTTTAGCGTTTCTTTCTTGTGAGAACCTATTGAAAATCTTTTGAAGGGTTTCCTTAAAGAGAAAGAAGCCCTTCAACAGACTTTTGTTTGCCATCAACATCTTTCTAATAGAAAGTTACTATTTGCCTTCCGGCCCATATCCCCATGTTTTAATTAAAAATACTCGACTAAAATCAATTTGCCAAGCCTTTTCCCAGCTTTAGTGGGGTCGGCTTCCAGTCAAACCGGATGCATCTCAATACCAGTATTTTACATGGAGCGACTGCCTATCTGACCTCCGCAACCTAGTTACTGGGTAACACGATACCCCTTGGTAAGACTAGTTGTCAGACTGTCAAAGGTCTTCGAATGACAGCCGGGACAAACGGCCCGAGGCACGGAGGTGTCTCGATATGTAATGGATGGTCACCCATCCACAAATCGACCGCGGCAAGCTTAGCTTAACCTTCAAAGGACCCGTGTGGCGGTTATCATTTAGCCACGAGCCCACGAGCGAGTAAATAATAATCGTACTTATTGTATTTTAGAAATAATTATTAAACTAGTGTTGAAAATCTGTTGAAGAGCATGTCACTAGGTACTGTATACTTTTGTTTGCTTTCAACATATTTCTAATTGAAAGTTACTATTTCCCTGTTAGCCCTTTTCTCCTTATTTTAATTTAATAACATTTTGGAATAATACGCACTAATATTTTTTACATGTACTTAGAAACAATAGCTATTATTACTTATAAATATTCAACAAGCGTCTGTATTTTATTAACACGTTTAGTACCTAGAATCTTTAAATTCAGTTTTATAAAAAAATCAAGTCATGTCTTACCTTCCATGAGGTCTCTCCTAACGGCGAGTGCTATTTGGTACCGTGTCGCGTCATCGTTCAGTTCACTCGGCTCCGGAGGGTAGAACTTCACCGCCAAACGTACGTCCCAAGGCTCGTCTGGAAGATATTATGTATGTTTCTGTGTTATAGAGGCTAAACGTGATTTCACCTGTAATCTCTAAAGGAAACCTACCCTTTAGAGATTACAGGCGAAATCACGTACGATAGACGTACGTTCTGTGGTTCTGCTAGATGTTATAAGCAGTCATCAGAATAGGTAGAGTTATGTATTATGTTAATATGGACATGCCTCCGGGGATTTTAAATTTATCGGGAACTATAATAAAGAAAATCGGATTAGTTACAAGCTTGATAAATACCTATTCACACAAAATTATTCCCCATCTTTACCCCATCGACGCCTGCAACCTTTGTGTTCGTATCACACACGTCATGTAATAGATTGCCTAGCGTATTTGTCAGGCGCTTTATAATAATAGCAGTAGGTAGGTATTTATTCAGGAAACAATGAATAACGTCAGTATGTGACGAACTCACAAATAGACCTTAAATTTAATTGAATTGAATAGAAGGTATACAGACAATCACCACATACCACTCACACACACCCAATCCCAACTTCTCATGCACACTCCTACACACTCACCCACATTGTACACTTAGCAATGCTTAGATAGTGCTAGCAGTTTGCTTTATTCTGTATGTTTGTTTCTGCTGCATGTATTGTATAGCTATTAAATTGTAAATGCATAATTGGCTGTAAGACTAGTTAATATACATATTTTAAGGTAAAATTTCAAAGAGCTGTGGATTTTGTGTAGGTATAATAAATCAATAAATAACTGTCGGTGTTTCAGACCACAAAATTCCTCACTTTTTTGATATTGTCATACATATTTTCCTAACAGGACGAGCATCGGTTCGCGTATATTTCTGTCCTAAAATTCATATCATAATTAAAATAGAACGAAGGCTGCTACTCAGAATTTCCTAATTGGAACCTAGAAGACCTATATCTACTCAGCAGTCGACATTGCCTCCACTAGACGGATGACGCAGTTCTTCCATAGAGTAGCGTAAAAACCAGCAAACTTACTTCTAAAAGTCTTCGACAGTCTCCGGTTGAGGTCGACCCAGACCCTGGGGTCTCCTCGCTGCGTGTACAGCAGACCAAAGTAGTCCTTCTCCAGCAGGTCAAAGGACTCGCAAATCTGGTCCAGGAGGTCAGCTCCACGGGCTTTGCGCTGGAAGGAGAATATGGTTTTAAGGAGTTTGGCTCAAATTCAGATACCTGACATAATATTAAAGATTTTATATAATATAAATTAGTACAGTCAGGGAAATTAATTGTCAACTATATAATATCAACTATATAATTGGAACATCACCATTACTAATACGAAGCCATTTCATACAACTGCTGAAGAATGACAGAACAGTTGTGATTTATAAACAGACAAGTTAAGTTGGTAGTCATGTTGATAAACAATTATCAATTGATTTTATTGAGTAAGTTTGTATTAAATTAGTAATAGAGGTAGTGGAAGAACTTGTGGCAATTCAGACGATATTCTGTATTTGAGTTGAAGTGGATAGAATGTCATTTAGGAACTGTATCAGATAGATTTGAGATAAAATTTAAATCTTTAATTTCACGGTGTACGTTACTCCAGCAGGAAAGTGGCTTCTAGATTGATATGAGTGGAACGTATAATTAGTGCGTAATCTGCTGTGAATGTGCGTATATAAAAATGTGTGCGCTCTGTTGTTTTGAAAAAACAAAATCCTTTTTATCGTAATTATAAGCGTCAAGAAGGACCGAATACAGTTTTCAGCGAGCTTATACGTTTTCTCATTTAGGCGCTGCGATACTTTTCAGGTTTTCAAAAAAGCGCGATTACTTGAAAATGTTAAATTATTCTGTCACAAATACGCACAAATAAAAAGCTACTCGTGTATGTTTATTCTACAGGCGCACATACAATGGTTTTAGAGATACACGATTCTGCAAAATGTTACTCCAGCAGGAAATGCAATATCTCGAAAACCTGAAGGCGCACAAATTATATTTTCGGCGCACATTTTTGCACAATTATAAGCTCTCTGCCCATGCAAAATATTTCTCTCTCCGATCATTCGTTTAGAATTTTACCGCTGGAACAACGTTACTCCAGCAGGAATCGTCTTTTGCGTTTTTTTCCAAAACGACAAAGCTTCCATTTTTTTATATGGCGCACATTCACATCAGATTACCTACGTACTAAATACGTTCCACTCATATCACTCTAGGAGCCACTTTCCTGCTGGAGTAACGTATCTACACAATTTCACGTCGTTGTGGTATCTCTGGAGGTTGCTAAGTTTACAAGTAGCATGTTATTCGGTTTCAAAACCGAAATTGATGTGCAAATGAAAACTTAGTATGTAGGTAGTAGGTACCTAGGTATCACCGCAATATTCGGATATGATAATGCCGCTGGCAAATTATCCCGGAACTGCTTAACCATGTACCTAAAGTATAAAAATAAATAAATAAACTATCTGATAAATACAACTTTCATTCAACGCACGTCCTTCATACATTCCTAAAGGAACAAGTAACTGTAGTTAACGCATGTCGGTAACCTGCTCAGCGGCATTATTTATTAACCTCTCTTTAGCTTTAACACGTTTTTAGATATCATTGTTATATCATGTAGGACTGTTTCTCTTACCACGTATGTTGTTAACTAAAGGGACAACAGCACCTGAATACCATAGGAATTCAAGTGAATCAGTATATTTATTTGTAAAACATAGGTATTTATATAAAGGTGTTAGGATAACATAATAAGTAATAAGTTTATTTATTTCAAAATCAACAGGTTTTAACAAATCCATTTTAGAGGTCTTCTTTTAAGTATAGAGTTATCTGTAACAGAAGACCTCAAAATGAAATATCCCACGGGATCGTACTCAGGTCTAGCGGGATTTATATCAAGGTTACGCGGCGCTCGCCAGTTAAGGCTCCCCCTCGACATGATTTTTACCGACATCTCAAACAGCCAATTCACACTTTTTTTTTTTGTTAAAGCCCTAGTGGGATTTATAGATTTCAGTAGGTGTGTCCGTGGCATCACAGCAGGCCGTATTAGGGGATCTACTCTTTTAACACGAAATCCATTGTTTCGGCCGAAGTTACGGGCGATTTGCTTATCCGTATCAACTACGGACACAAGATTACTTCGAGACCCGAACTAAAAATAAATGACAACACCATCTTGAGAAGTTGTCCTTACACCCGATGTGTTATTACCCGTCCGAAAAAGTTAATTAATCGGGTGTAGGTCTAATTCCGAAGTATTGAACTACTTTCGGACGGGCCCGTTTCTGCGGTGACGGACTTAGAGAGTAGGCCCCCAGTTTTTTTTTTTTTATATTGCAGTATTATGCTGAGATAGGAGCCTTTTTGGGCTCGCACAGGTCTTTTTATTTGTTTATTTTTGATTTAAATGTTTATTTTGTTACTTTTAAACGCTCCTTATTTTTTTTTACTGTTTGTATTGCTTGTCCCAAATAAAATATTTTTCTTTCTTTCTTTATATACACAAAACTTTAATGAATTACACACTTATACTTCCCTCATGAATAAATGGGGGCTTTGTTTTATTATATGTTTATGTAGTGATGATTATTCTATTACTGTCGCCATAAAGCTCTAGCAGTAAATTGAAGTAGTTTATATTATTTTTCATTACTCATACTCGGAAAGTAGGTCTGAAGTTGCCTGAGGAGCGGGTTGAAAGTAATACTTTTCAGCCCTAGGGAGAATCGTTTTCAACTGACACCTGTCAAATGATTAAAAAAAAACTAGTTCTATTTTCACATTTCTATTGAACCATGTTCCAACTTCCTATACTGCCACTTAATTACAGCGCGATGTAAAATGGAAATCACATAAAGTTAAGTATTAATTAAAGAATATATTTCTAAATTACTTTATTATAATTTACTTTCAACTATTTCTTTAAAATAACATAGATTTGGGCAAAAATATACCATTTTTTCAATGACGGAAATGAAAAATAATGGCTGAATAGCTAGTAGCCGACCACAGAAAAAAAAATAAGCGGGAAAGCGGCAATCCGATCTTCATTTGTTTTTTTGAGTTGTAGAGTTTTGTTTATACTTCCCTATAGCAGAAAATATGTGTATTAACACAATGAGTTCATCTGATCCAGTTTTGGATTTAACGCCTGATTTCATAAGAGAAGAGGCTCATTTTTCTTTAGCTAATTCATATTTTTGTTTTTACTTTCCTTGTATTCGTAATGAAAAGCACAGTGTTTACCTTGGGTTAAAGACTCATTTAGTCCCTCGAACTATTAGCGCCTTCCCTACGCTCGGGCGCCAAACTCCGTCTCGGAACTAAATGAGTTACTTTCACCCTTGGAGTAACAATGTACTAAATTAAGTTAACCCTATCACTCTGTCTTGTTCTGTTTTGTATGACTGCAGTCTGAACTTAGAGCAGAAGAGCTTGAGAATCTTTTCCGGGGAAGTAGGTATTACCACTGTTACGGCCCCGCCGCGCGCCGCGCGCCGCCGCCAGATGGCACACGGCAGTACATGCTAATGCCATGCCTGCGGAGCCATACCGCGCCCGCGCCTCCACTTCGCGCCGCCAGGGGGCGACTGGTCGTCCCGTTTCCGCCCTCGGCCATCACATCTTAACATCGCGGACGACAATCACTCTTCATTTTAATCTTGTAAAATCAGCATCAGCCTTTCAATAGTTTCAATTCAATGTTCAAACTTGTGTAATAATTAGCAGAAAATACAGATTTTTACCAGTACCTATGGTCCATCATTTATCGAAGCCTAACACAGCGGCAGCAGCCGGAACAACCACTATACCTGCCGCCGACGGTTGCAGTATTCTGGTTTGAAGGGTAGGGTGGGTGTAGTAGTAGGCACTCAGGTATCATCATTTTAAGTTTTGACTTAACTCTGGGATTGAGTAACAGGGCCAAAAATTATCCTACTGCCAATAAATCAGGCGTGATTTCGATTAATTTCGGATATCTTTTAAAACCACAATATACGAGCTATTCTTCTGACCAACAACGAAAGAAAAGAATACGAAAACTACACAGGTGTAGGTACACACTGTTCATCAAATACTATAGGTAGAACACAAACAAAGTTGTCGGTATGTTAACCACTCATCCACCCACACTTTCACAAACAAGTGTTTGAAACTAAACAATCCACCGGCTGTTGTGTCATTGTATTTACATTTAAATAGAGTATCAACACTGGACTATTTTATTCAGTTTCGTGTGAAATTGAATGTACTAAAAGTAAATTAAATAGGTTTTATGTAAGGTCAGGTGTTAGTTAGTGGTTGAGAAGGATGTCGGCCTTAATTGAATGATGGAGATTGGAGACATCTTAGGGTGGAGTGAGATAAAGTGTTTATTGTGGTCAGTTTTTGTCTATCTTTAGGTTTATCTACTAATAATATGTACTTTGCTGTAGATTACCTTAAACTCAGCGGCACGGAATCTTCTTATCTCGCGATAGCAAAAGCTTTAAGTGTTTCTAATGAGTGTTTCTTAATCAGGTATGTCAAAAACAGCTGTTAACCCTTACTTCAAGAGGGTCATTCATAATATTTGAGTGCACCGTGATGTTATTTTTATGTTTTAGTTTAATCGGGTCATTTGATCGATGAAGTTGCAGTTTTAAATTTGTGTGTTGTGAAAAGTTTACTGTTAAGATCACAGAACAGATCTGTTCTGTGGTTAAGATATTCAATTATTGTGATTTAAGGACTGACACAGCGTGAAATTGCTGTCGTGCTTAACGTACCACGTTCATCAATGCAGAATGCACTGAGACGGCATCAGGAGACAGGCCACTACATCCGCAGACCAGGCAGAGGAGGCGTTAGATGCACATCAGCCCGAGACGACTGATTTATTATCCTGGAAATTAGTGATTGAGATACGCCAGCGTCTCCAAATCGCGAGAGGCGTAAATTTTAATGAGCGTGCGGTGAGAAGACGAATGGAGGAAGTTAATTTAAAAGCTTGTAGACCAGCACGAGGTCTAGAACTAGTAGTAGTCAAGAACAGAGTAGCTCGACTTCAGTTTGCACCCACGAGCAATGACCTAGAGTGCTGTTCACAGTTCAGTGTCGAACAGCATTACGTGCTCCACACGGTCGAGAGCGAGTGTGGAGAAGAAGAGGAGAGAATTTTACCCATAACCACCATACAAGCTTTCTTGGGGGCTCCATAATGGAATGGGGAGGCATAAGTTCCGACGCACGTACGGAGTTGGTTGTCGTCGAAAACCGGTTAATTGCAATTCGATAGGTCGAGCAGGTCCTTCAGGAACATGTAGTGACTTATTCGGGGTTCATTGGACTTGAATAATTCCTCCTAATACATGATAATTAGTGATCGGAATAGGTAAAGCTAATATACCTAAAGTTCAAAGAACAGAGACAAAAAAGTGGAGACTTCCTTACGAGTACAATTTTTTTTCGGAATATTTTTTCCGAGCTTAAGTAAGTACATTAAATATTAATGTTATTAATACGGTAAACTATTTGAATTCATTTTCAAAAACAAGGAGAACGTTCTCAAAAAACCAGTAGTTACGTTTCATGTTTTCGTTTCCCAGAATAGCCAACACTTGCTCTCTCTTTCTATTTTTATTAATTTTAGTTGTACTTAAGTAATGTTCCGAAACCCGTGACATTAGTCCCGAAAAAATATTTTTTTTCATAAGGCGTCTCCACTTTGTCTCTGTTCTTTTTCGAACTTTAGGTATTTTAGCTCTACCTATTCCGATCACTGATGATAATGCACGCTGACACGTCGCCAATAGCGTAGAAGAATACCTTCAAGAGGTTGGTATCCAAAAACTGCAGTGGCCAGTCCGTAGCCTGGACTAAATCCAATAGTGTGTCTGGGACATGCTCAAAAGAAAAATATTGTCGACATCAAACTCGCCTCAAACTCTTGACCAGCTCCGAAATGCAGCACTAGCCGCTTGGGACCGCATGCATACCGCAAGTTGACGTCAGAAACGTCATCCAAAGCATTCCAGATCGAATGCTGGTATCAGGTCAGCGGTTATCAAAGCTAGAGGAGGAAACAACCGATACTTAAAAGTTTAAGAAAGTTACCTTATTTTTCAATTTGTAGTAAGTATTTTTAAATTGACAGGGTCAACGTTTTCTTTTGTGTGAAAGTGCGTTATTTTAAAAACTTATCTGGTGGTGTTGTCGTCTTTTTATTTCTAAGTTCTAAAAGCATATGAGACGCTTATTGAATGCATCCACACTTCATTTATTGTCAAAAATATATTAAAATGCAAATAATTGGCAAACTCACAAGTGGCCAAGTTTCCGTACCGGTGAGCATTTAAAAAAAGAATTAAATATAATAATTCTGCTTACCATAGAAGGAAACTCGGAAACCTGTTTTTAAAATCAAAATCAAAAGTCATTTATTCAAATTAGGCTGAGAATCAGCACTTTCTGAACGTCAAAATCACATAAGACAGTCCCCCCAAAACACCCACCCTTCACCAACTAGCCTTTAGCAACACAACCTTTAGCAACTAAGTAGGACTTCGGGGATACTACCACGTATAGTTGGCTGTCTTCTTCTATGCGATTGTTTGGACCTACTTAGCCCCTCGCCATCTTAGATGCTATTTATAACATCCAAAGGAGGTAACTTACTTACCATCTCATCCCGTAGTCACATGGAACGAATACATAAATAAATAATATATATGTTATGACAGTAGCGGAACAGTTTTCTAAGCATGTGAACAATGCACTGACAAGTATCTTATGAACTTGAAGTGAGAACTGTCACGGGAACATATTATATATATAAATATATATGGTATATTTGAAGTGAAATAAATAAATAATAAATACGTCTCCGAAATTACAAAGAGATCAACAACAACTTTTCGACCACCACAGTCAAAGTTGGGCTTAAAATTGAACCCAGAAAGACCAATGTCGACATGAACACTCCTACGCACACCGTTTGGGATCATCATTCAATTTAAACCAATTTGCTGCTACACTACGCACAGTAAATAAACGTTAAATTGTATGAAACACATAAACTCCATCTGCGTTTTACGAGTTGTAGTAAAATATCCGTCAGACTCGCGCTTCGTAAAACAACACTTCAAAGAATCAAGCCTTGGGTTAATTTTGACGGATTTTACACATTGTATCACAATCTGCTCAGACGCAGCTGAGGATCATACAATACACATTAAAACATAAGTTTGAAACATGCAACATCTTATATGCCATAAAAATGCACATCTTTATTTTACACTTGCAGTCTTTGGACCGGTTTTACGCAAAAGACATACCTACAGCGATCTGCGTGTCCAATACAATAACGCGTTCAGGATACTGTTGGGGCTGTCGTGGCGTTGTAGTGCGTCCGGTATGTTTGCGGAAGCGCGTACAGATGATTTTTACGCCATTAGAAGAAAAAGGATCGTATCCATGGCCGGCCGGCTGCTCACCGCCACTAATAGTCTCCTGAGCGTGTTCCGACACCGGTGGGACTCCCCTCTGCTGCGCCACAGGATAAAGATCCACACCAGTTGAGGTCCCTTATTTGAATGACTAACACTAGTCTTTAAGTAATTTTGTAATAGTAACTCTATGGACTCACGTCTGAATTAAAGGTTTTGAATTTGAATTTATTTCGTAGTCAACTTGTTAAGATTGATAGGAACGGTAAGAACTTGAAGGTAATCCACGCTGAACATAGGTGGCTCAAATGACGCCACAACATCCGATTTTCCACCTTCATCTTTCCACTGTCTTCTTCAGGTAGTCATGATGGACCGGCGATGTTCAACCGGTGGCTGAGAAGGGACGTCTCCCTGATCTTTAAGACATTGTTTTACTTACATCTACGTCCACAGTAACGTGTTCACCCAGCATCAGCTCCACCCGCACTCGGCGGCTCCCCGCACTGCGCCCGCGCCGCTCCATACCGTCGCCGTCGTCTGACGCAAGTCGACGGAGACTCTCGCGCATCGTGCAGCACTGGAATTTAAAAACAGAGATAGTGAGCACGTGACGTCTGCTCGGATAGCCTAAAGACTTGAACTTTGATAAGAATATTTTAAAAACATTTGTAAGGCGCTGAGCGCCTGTCTGCTCAGCGCCTTACAGATAAAGAATATTTGTCAAAAAAAATACAAAAATAAAAAAAGTCATATAATCAAACTAGGCTGAGAATCAGCACTTTGGAACATCAAATTTACATAATAAAGTTCCCCAGCACGCCTACCCTTCACCACTTCCTAGTGCTTTAGATGGAAAGAACAAGTGGCGTAAAAAACTGTACAGTAACACGGCAAGGCATGAAATACCGGTATTTTTGGGAACCGGTACCATTGGCCTTGGTGTGATACTGGTACCAGAGTAGTACCTGTACTATTGGTATTTCTAATCAGTATCGGTACTATTTATTTATTTATTTACCATCTAGGTACACACATATAAATAAAAAGACAAGAAGAAAAATAGGTACAAAGGTGATGCTTATTTCCAATGAAATCTCTTACCTATACCTATACCTGCGATAGGATAGCAGATTTAGGGCTGATTTTTCAATAGTCAGATGACTTTTATCTGTGGAATAAATCTGACAGTTTGACATAAATGTTCTATACAAAAGCTGTCAAACCGTAATATTTATTCCTCAGATAAAAGTTATCTGACTATTGAAAAATCAGCCCTTAGAGATGTAGACAGCGTGTGTAAGAGTAAAAGAAGGAATATAAGACATAAAATCAAAACAATACACTTAATAAAATAAAACAAACAATATGAGAATATACATACATACATATAAACATACATACATACTTCTAAAATACATAACACTAGAATATAAATATATACGCAACTATGACGAAGTGGAAAGATAGTGTTCTTTCACTCTTATTTTAAAAACTGCAACAGTTTGGCAGTCGCTAATGTCAGGCGGAAATGAATTCCACAACCGCACCGCGTGCACAGTGAAGGAGTAGGAGTAAAAGTCGGCGGAGTGGGGAGATGCGACCTGCACGGCGCATCTGAAGGTCGGGCGTAGGAAAAACGCTCCCGCAGATAGGATGGCGTTTTAGGATTGTGAAGGAGGTTGAAAAGCAGACACAATATCCGAGAGTTCCTGCGAAGTCGAATGGGGAGCCACTTGAGTATCTTGCGAAAGTTGGAAACGTGATCATACTTTTTAAGGTTAAAAACAAAACGAATACATATTAATATTCTGCAAACGCTCAAGTTTATTTAAAAGTTCCTCGGTGGCATCCAAATAACAGGCATCGGCGTAATCTATAATGGGCTGAATGACAGTTTGAGCAAGAGAGATGTTGGTGTCCATGGGCAAGAAGCTCTGGAGACATTTCAACGAATGGAATGTGTAGTGCACTTTGCGACTGACTTGAACAACATGGGCAGTCCACGATAAATAGGAGTCTATACCGATACCAATTAAATTATTCCGTAAGTTACAGTGAGAAAACAGATATAGTAAGTATAAATGATAGTCAATGGGCATTACAATTGTTACTTCAAGGTTGCCAACCGTACGAGGTTCCTCGTACAAATATAAGATTTGTGATACGCGCCGGGACTTGGTACCGGTAATTGTTAGGTGGAGTACCGGTACCCGTCTGGAACCGGTACACAGGTTCCGAAGTAACAAGAATCGGTAAATACCGGTACAGAAATTGTACTTTTGGTACCGGTTCCAAGCTCTGGTCACAGTGAAGAACGTCGCCGATGGTAAGGAATCCCGGCAGACTATTCGTCCTACGTGTACGTTATTGCATAGATTTCCTCCATACGTTCTATCGTTGCGGACGGGATGTCCATCGTCTGCTCAGCACCTAAATGACATGTACAGGTCACAATACATTGTGATAAGTAAAAGTTTATTGAGCTCCATATGTTCTGAATTGAGCTATACGATTACTGACACATGCTTGTACTGACTGGACTTGTGACTGACTGACCGACCACTTGACAATTCAAAAGTGCCATGCTTTGAGTTTGAGTTTTACCGCCTTGAAGAGCGCCAGTTTACAAGTCACACCTATTAGAAGAAGATTCCCCAACACTAACGGACTGCTGAAGTCCGTCTGTGTGGCTCTTTCCTCAAAAGATCATCTCGGACACTAATCTGCACGGTCCTCACGTGATCACTACGATAGGTAACGTCTGACCTTTACAAGAGACCGTGAATCTGAAAGTCGTATAGGAAGCACAGACCTCATTTAGTTTTAGGTTTCCGTACCCAAAAGGGTGCCAACGGGACCCTATTACTAAGCCTCCGCTGACCGTCCGTCCGTCTGTCTGTCAGCGGGCTGTATCTCATTAACCGTAATAGGTAGACAGTTGGAATTGCACAGAGTCTGTATTTCTATTGCCGCTATAACTAAAAATAATAAAAGTAAACAATTAAAGGGGGTCAACATACAAGAAACGTGTTTTTTTCGGCGTTTTTTGCCTTCTGGCGTACCACAACGCAGATAACGCCGTAATATTATTAATAATAATATTGTTTTTAATCATATTTTGTTGATGTGTAAAGTGTTTGTTAAAACCAATTTACTGAACAAACATCATTTATAATTTAAAGTGTAGAGAGGTAGCAGATAGGTGATTAGCCACATCCTATTCTATAGAATATTTAGGTAGCGAAGGTTAAGCTACGCTTGTCGCGGTCGGTTCGTGGATGGGTGACCATCCATTACATATCGAGTCTCCTCCGTGCCTCGGAAAGTACGTTAAGCCGTTAGTCCCGGCTTTAATCCGTAGATCTTTGACAGTCGTTAGACGGATACTTACGGGTAGTCAGAGGCCCAAAATGGGTTACCAAGGGGGGGATACCAAGGTCAGATAGGCAGTAGCTCCATGTAAAATACTGGTACTGTGCTGCATTCGGTAAGACTAGGGTTCAGCACGCCAACAAAGTTGGATAAAGATTAGGCAGATTGCCTTAGGTACATTTCTTAGAACTTCAGTAACAGGTGTTACTGATTACACAGACGATGAGGGCGACGTACACAATACCATGAACTCTACAGTCACACGCTAAGAAAGTTCCAAGAAACTTATATGATACCCACGTCGTGTGATACCCAGGCAAAGTGAATCTAGATGGCTTTGTAAGATCTGTGGGAACTGCTTGTGCAAATGATTTGATGAAACGATAAGCAAGATCTTTTTAAAATTTGGTTGGTCTCTGTTTATCTGTAAATCCATACATCCACTTAATTAATTAATTTATTTGTATAGTTAATTAACACGGTACAATACCAATTACATTAACTAACATAGAAAGAAAACAAAACTATACAATGCGTACAATTGTGTCATAAACAATTATTCGCTACTCACTAACATGGAACAGTGGACACCCTCGCGTACTGTTTCACACAAAACATCAGACATACACGCTTAATTTTACTCCATTCCTCCTCAATCACATCACATCCAGGGTTGGCCATCAGGAGGCCATTGAACATTTTTAGAGTTCGACACACAGTCGATTCAGCTCTGGCGACAGTGGACCTGGAAGGCAGTTGCGCGAACAGATTGTGTCGGCGGCTTTGGCGATGACCGACGTATTTGTCGGACACCAATTTTTAATCAAATTCTTAAAATCACAGAAAACCTGCGCATTGCCTAATCCGCTGGGTCTATATAGTTCCTCATAACGAAAGCGAGTACTACGGATGGATTTTGGAAAACACATTTTAAAAGTTTGAATGAAAGTTAGTCATTTTTGAAGTTAGAAACGTTTTCTGTTTAAAAGAAAAAGTTAGGAGTAAGTATCATCGTTTTCTGGAAATTCATTTCTTAAAAATAGAACATGAATGTTTGTAAAATATCCGTAATTCATTAAAGTAGAAAACGTGGCAATGGTTACGAAGTAACTATTTAGTAATCTGTGGTAATGGGCCTCTACGCTTAGTTAAAAACATTTATGATAACTAAGTTTTATAGATAATGACGTGTTGAAAACAAATTCAAAAATTCAAATTTATTTATTTGTACACATAGGTATAATGTAGTGGTACACGATGTTATAAAAATAGAAAAATACTTATTGAGTCACTATGTGCTGCCTTGCAAGTCGTACAAATATTACTACACAGTTGGTAATAGGTATACAGGTAATAATAGCCTATAACATTTTATATAATGCTAAGTAACCGACTTAAATCTTTAGTAATAAAATAAACATAAACAAAATAGTAACAAACAAATTAAGGTAACAAAAATTATTAATTAAACTTAATAACTAAAGAGACAAGAGAAGGTTTTTTATCTACCAAAGATTTGAAGCATCAAACCTTTTCTACAACATCTCTGTAATAATATTGTCACGACGATCGATCAAAAAACCTTTCTTCTCGTCCCAGCGGCTCACGATTCCCTATTAAATCTCTTGCCTATTACAGTTCCGTCATGATCCACTGGTCGCCAGCTCGGTGAAAGCTCATCTGGTGCCCAGTCAAGCATAGCGGCCCCTTGCTCTGATGAGGCGGAACTGAAGGTAAACGGACCTAGATGGAACTGTTTACTTATTCTTGGAGAAGGTTTAAGAAGGTGTCAGAACTTCTTATTTTCATCGTTGGTATTATAGTTAAAACTTATATCGTTGCACAATATCTTGATCGCCCAATTGTGGGTTCAACTCGCGGCAAGTATCAATGTAAAATATCCGAGACATGCTATGTACTTTCTTTCTAAGTTTATCTTTCACATCATTGACATCAGTGAAGGAGAACTTCGTGAGGAAACCTGGATGTTTAAATAATATAAGTCTAAAATCGCCAACATCTTGAGCGCGCGTGGTGATCGATGCTCGTGCCTTCTCTGTATGAGAATAGGCATTTGCTCTGTAGTGGGACAATAAGCCGGTATTAATATAACTTCTTACTGGTTTAAATACTTTTAAGCTTACGCGCATTCGTCTATAGATATATCTTCTTTGTGTGATTCCTACCTAAGTTTATAGAGGTATGATGAACAGAGTGTAAATTTCACTCATACCTCCATAGAAAAGGGAGGATCTTCCGACCAGACAGGTATTGAGTCTGGTGGGCAACTGCCCGACGATTGATGTCGGGGCGTTGTATATGTATATGCTTGTTGCGCGGTAAACTCTGCTTGCGCGATGCAGGATTTTGCGTGACGTCATGTGATGCGTAGTTTGCATGTGGTGATGTAGATACCGCTTACAAGTTTAAACAAACTTCTCGCTATCCCGTATCTTTGAAGAGTTATATTTTTACTTCACTGAGGTGAATGCAACGATTGCTCTGCAGATAAAAATATTTTCAACGAATAAATGCTTTGATTATAAGCCTGAGAGGCTGAAAACGGCTGAAAGCAAAGGTCATCATGATTTTTTTCGAGGGAATGCTAAATAGAACCAATACCTAATAAAGAGTTCCTTCGTCTTCTTCATTCTGTAGAAACTCTAAAACAGTAATTAACCATCATAACGTAACCTCACTCCAGTAATCCTCGAAGATGGAGCGCACAATAAGCTCCAGCTAAGTATAACTAAGTGTTGCTGTATAAGTTTTACCAAAAACAAAAATGTTCTGACCCATTCTTACATCTTAAATAATGTGAACCTAACAAGAGTGACATTAGTCCGGGATCTTGGAGTCTTGCTAGATGATAAACTGCAACTTGACGCTCATATTAGTAAAATAGTGAACAATGCATTTAGGATGTATGGTTTTGTGATGAGGTCATCCACTGAATTTAAACGCCCATATACATATTTGTACCTTTATAAATCATTGATCAGGTCTCAGTTGGAGTACGCTGTTGCGGTGTGGAATCCCTTCTATACTAAGTATTCAGATGCGATTGAAAAGGTACAGCGTAAATTTTTGAAAGCCTCGTTTTTCCGTTGTTTTCGTACCCAAGCATCTTACAGTGACCTTCTGGATAGGTATAAGCTACTAAACTTAAAGGCCAGACGAACTTTTTTAGAGACAATGTTTTTATTTGACCTATGCAACCATTCATATGACTGTATTGATATTAGTAATAAGATTTGTTATGTAGTACCTAGAACTACCATGAGCCGTGGAGTGCGTGCGAGACCACTTTTTGCTATAACATCAACTCGTACGAATGCTGGCTTGCGCGCACCCATATGTCGCATTACTACTCAATTTAATAAAATTTTCAACGATTTTGATATCTTCGCTTTACATGCTAATAAATTCCGAAGCCTTAATCCGCCAAAAAATTTCAGAAATGTAAACCCAGTTATGTGTTTTTATCAACATAATGATGTTTCTTCGTTGTATTTGCATGCCTATTTAGCTTTAGTCATATATTTAAGCACATTATTTACAATAATATTATATAATTATTAATTGCAATCGCACTACGTAAGTGCATTAAAAATTTTCCCTTTTTATAATCTGTGGAAAATGTCGTGGGTTATACACTTGCTCACTTTGTATGAATTGTTTGCATATTATTGTAGTGTGTAACTGTTTATTTTCTTAAATAAATAAAATAAAATAAAATGGAGGCTCAGAGGTGTACCTATAGTAGGTACACACACATATCGCTATGTATGTTTAGGTCCCATGTAAAAGGGGCCGAGCATATTGCCATAAACCGGGCACAAATCCAGACTCCGGGCGGCTATTTGAAATACCTGATGGTAAAACCCAATAACACTTTGCCTGACCTGAGAACCGAACCCAGGAGCTCATGCTCAGTAGTAGAGCTTGCGTCGACTAGACCAACGAGGCAGTCTCAGGAAACACCAGAAACATGACTGGATCCTAAATACGTTGTCCTTGCTTACAACATTGATGTTATTATTAACGACAGAACGTATGCTGGGACAAACTAAACTATCCATATCGCGTCGTCGTGGCTATATTGAATTGCTTGAATGGCTGGCTTAACCCTCTTCCTCTCTCCTAATTTAGCAGTGCCTGACAGGGTCCATATTGATCTTTAACTGTGTTATACCATCTATGTAATACATATGGAATGCAATAAAGATTTGAGTATTGAGTATTCTAGTTTATTTTCATACACACATGCATTTACATAACAATATTTATTTAACACAATTGTGTTGTTGACGGGCCGTCTTTTCCATTGGCCACTCTGGGCGCAGGGCCCCGCGATTCATGGGGACCCCTATATCCTGCCAGCGTCATAGCTAGTGGCTATCAGAGGCAGGGTGCTAAAAATTTAGGGCTCACTTCGCTCGCTCTTGCATTCTAGATTCTGCAGGGGCCCCCGTATCCTAGAGTGCCCAGGGCCTCCAATAGGTTTAAAACGGCCCTAATTGTTGATGAAACATCGGAATAAGATGTATAGTTTACGTGTTTCCAACGATTTGGCGTAAACTTGGCAGTGAGCCGAAATGAAGAGATTGTTGCAACCAATATATTATAACCTCAAACGGCGAAAATATTTCAATCTTATTGGGAGTTATAAATGTTCGAGTCGTTTGGGGTAGAAACACTAGGGCCATGGGGTCCGAGTGCCCACTTGGTTTTTCGAGACCTCGCCAAGCGGTTGGTTGACTCTTCACGTGACGACTTCACTTGGCCAAAGAATCAGCATTGCCATACAACGTGGCAATGCTGCCAGCCTTTTGGGTACTTTTCCTGTTGACAGCGATGCGGACGAATTTTTCGATGCCCTATGATTATTTTCCTTCTTTTTTTAATATACGTCATGTACATATTACTAATATTATTTTAAAGGTGTCAGTTTCTATAGTAAAACGATTGTTACAGGCAATTAAAATAAAAAGTAATGTTAATATTTAAATAAAAATGGACTAACTAATAAAAAAAAATCTGTATAATAAACTAGAGCATGGTTTACAGAATGAAGTAAGGATATATTACTACATATATGTAGGTACATACGTTACCTCAGAAGTATTGATGTTGGGTAAGCAGTGGCGATACAATATCGCCTGTAGTTCAAGTAGTGCCTGTCGTAAGGAGTTACAAGATATAGGTACTCCTAAGAAAAGTATGTCAATAGAAGAAATCGCTTATTTCAACCTTCGTCATTAAAAATTGAGCAGAGAAAAATGACCAGTGGTGGGTCGAAGACAGGCGCTTTACTATGTGTAAATTATTACATCACTACAGTAGGCCAGTTCTCGTACTTAAAAAACGTTCAAATTCAAGTCGCAATCTCATCTCAGCGTCAATCAATGTCAAAAACCTGTCAAAAATGTATGTAAATTGATTGTAATTTTGACAGATTGAGACTGAGATTAGAATGCGAACGGTCTTAAAAATACGGGAATTGCCCCTCTGATCTCAAAACGGTGAAGGAACACATCGTGAGGAAACTGGCATGTCCTAGAAACTAAAACTTGAAGACTTGTGACATCTACGAACCCGCACTGGGCCCGCGTGTGGATTACGGCCCACTCCCTCTCACAAAGAGGAGGCCTGTGTCTCAGCAGTGGGAAAAGTATAGGCTAATTATGCATGAAATTCAAACTAAGGTCTGAGTGAGTAATACCAACGTGTATGAACAATTGAAAATAAAAATTCTCTGATATATTAAAAAAATATACATCAATTAATATTAGGTAGGCACATGAATAATCATAAAAAACCAACAAACCAACCAGCAATTAGTGCTGAAGTTTAGCAAATAAATTGCTGAAACTCGCACAGGATATGTGTGTTGTTGAAAAGAAAAAAATTAGGACACGCACTGGCAATACAAACAGTAAAAAAATAAAGGAGCATTTAAAACTAAGAAAATTAACATTAAAAACAACATGAAAAAATAAAAGACCTTTGCGAGGCCAAAAAGGCTCCTATCCCAGCATAATGCTGCAATATATAAAAAATAAATACCGCAGCGCTGGTATTCACATGTTGTTCACATACAATGTTAGTTTCTAACAAACACAAACTTGCTTTCATACAAATAAATCCGACTAGGTATCGAATGGTTTGTGAAGCTGATGGCTGCATTGCATGTATTTTTTGCTGAATTCCGTATCAACGGCTGAGCGCGTTTGGACGGGCACACGCATATGAAGCAAGATCATCCGATCTATTCTGTGAAATTCTCAACGTCAAACCTTCGGTGAAGTATGTTTGAAGTGAGCTGTCAATAGTTGACCGTTGTTGTCAAATTAAATAAAAATATAATAATAATAAATAAATAAAATAGTGTCAATCCCTAGCATTAGGTGGAATGACAGTTCACTTCACCGAAGTCGAAGACTTTGCCGAAGACATGGAAAGAGCTTCCGCTTTCATTATTTAAAAAGAGACTCCGAAGCTTTTTAGCGGCGAAAGCTTATTATAATATTAAGGAGTTCCTAATTGAAAATATTTTTTTAAGCTAGTGCATAATTCTGTATAATTAATAATTTCAGTATTTTAAAATTGAATTTAATGTGTAATAATTTTATAATTGTATTTAGTTTTAAGTTGTTATTTTTTAAATCTTTTGCATGCCTACGTGGTAAAATATGGCTGTACTTTTATATGTTTTTTGTCATCGTTTGAGGTTACCCATATTTGAAAAATAAAGTTATCTTTATCTTTATCTTTAAGTTTTCACGGTGCGATTTATAGAATGGAATCTTTGATTAAATTAACACTTGTTTATGTTTTTGGCTACATGAAGTAAATCGTACAAACACAAGCAACAACCATTGGTTAGTTAAACACTGCTTCGAGTTACAAAATCGAGTTGGAATCGAGGATCCATCGTACCACCAATTCACCTATAAACCCAGAGTGCCTCTACCCACCCACTCACGTACGTTACAAAATATTTGCTCCAGTAATTCCACTTATATCCATCCACTCTCGGATGATCTGCATAAAGCTGAGGCTATAATATTGCTATAGCCGTTAGTATCGTTTGGTAAACAGCTCGGTATGTGATGTGCGTACAAACGAAGATTTTATGATTCAATCTCTTACGTAGACTCCATTGATGATTTTGATCATAAAAGTAAGTTTCGTATAAAAGCGTAGGTACCTACACAGGGTGGCAGGGTGGTAGATTGCGCGTTGATGTGCCTAACACCCTGTATTACACATAACCATCTTCCAATCCTTTTCCCAAGTATGTTGAGATCGGCTTCCAGTCTAACCGGATGCAGCTGAATACCGTATTTTACATAGAGCGACTGCCTATCTGACCTCCACGACGCAGTTACTAAGTAATATAATACCCCTCGGCAAGACTGGTTGTCAGACTTTCGGGCTTCTGACGCCCCGTAACGACTGTCAAAGATCTACAAATGACAGCCGGGACCAACGGCTTAACCTGCTTTTCGAGGTACGGAGGGGTATCGGTATGACGTAATGGATGGTCGCCTATCCACGGACTGACCTTGGCAACCGTTGCTTAACCTTGAAGACAGGGGGCCTACTTTCTAAGTCCGTCAACGACGATATGGGCCCGTCCGAAAGTAATTCGATACTTATAAGTGAACTATACTCTCAATTAATTGACTTTTCCGGACGGGCAAAAACACATCGGGAATCTAAACGTTTTGACATTAATTTGTTTGCAATTCGTAGCCTGCATGCCTAATTTCAGTTTTCTAGGACTTCGGGAAGTGCCCTAGAGGTTTTGATGAGCGAGTGAACGAACGACGAATTTTAGGTATTAATAAAATCTATAGTATAAAAGCCAGATAAATTAAACTTAGACTATTTTATAAGTCTGCTATGTATATTTTCTCTACACAGAAATGAAGTGTGTATGGCAGACCATTTTCGCAATCATTATCAATGCAGACGAAGTTACAATTGAATACCTAACGTACTCAAACATAATGAAAAGAAAAAGGTCTGGATATCAAATGAAATAGACGATTGTGGACCGCAATGAAACCACAGACAAGCAGGAAAGGCAGGAAATGAGGGAAAACGAATAGAAAAACGAGACAAACGAGACGGGGCGCTTGATGTTGAACAGAAAGAGCAGCCAAGTGCGAGTCGAACTCACAAACGAAGTTTCGTATCATCGTACAATATTTAACATTTTTTTTTTTTTATAAAGCAAAACACGTCTTGTATGTTGTCCCTTAAATTTTATTTTATTTGTTATAGCGGCCATAGTAGTACCTACATACTCTGTGAAAATATCAAGTGTGTACGTATTACGGTTCTAAAGATACAGCCCTGTGACAGGACGGACGGAGGGGCGGACAGCGGAGCCTTAGTAATAGGATCCCGTTGGCACCGTTGGTCCCATTGGGTAGGGAACCATAAAAGTAACTAGCAAAGGGAATTTGGTTGCTTCTGCTAGGGATGATAATTTCAAAGAGAGAGAGATTGAGTAAGCAGTAGGTATTACCATTAAATTCCACACTTTATCACTCTTCACAGTCTTCCCCATCGTAAACGAACTACACACCACTCCGAAGCAACTTAGTTACTAAATGTTTAGACACAAACTCTAGCACTTCTTGATTGCCTACCATCAAGTAAAACTACCCGAAATACACACAATTAAAAAAACAAAAGAGGTATGGCTCTTTCAAACAAGCGCGACACGCTACGCGAATCGCGCGCGACTCAATGGCAAGGCTCGTCGCGCGACACGCGGTGCCTTTGATGCGCGTGCGATTCGCGTCGCGTGCGGCGTCTGTTTGAAGCAGCCTTGAAATGAACGTAACATTATTCAGAAGATGAACTGTTGACGCACTAGGCAGCTCAGACGCTACTGTTTCAAGGCGGACTATTTGAGCAACACGATGCAGATGGGCACTTAAATAACACAGGCTTTGGCAGCTTAACATGTTGTGATTTATTTAGAAGTAGAGCCGAGGTGATTCGTTGGCGGTCAGACAGACGGCTTAAATTGCTAAAGTGTAGCCATTTATTCGAAGTCGTGGGTGCCACATACATATATTCCAATGTTATCTGCGCCAAATGTGTTTCTATAATTTCAAATAAACAATAGCGTAGCGAGTACTGTTGCTAAGACACAAAAAGTGTGGGAAATAGAAGGGTGAAACTGACGTCACTGCACTGGGGCATATAATAGAAGGGTGAAACTGACGTCACTGCACTGGGGCATATCATTTTCAATCGAATAAATCAATAATAGTAGATTATGCACCGAGGGGCTAAAGTTGTGTCTTATGTCACGGGCGTCATATTGAATAAGAGTTAAGAGAGAGGAAGAATCCTTCATTGCGCTCGAGATTCAAGCTAGCCCAAGGCAAAGACACCTTTAGCCCAGAGGAGGATACTCTACTTTTTACACCTACTGTGAGAAAATAATAGCCATATTCTTACAATATTATGTCTTCGAAAACATGGCAACGATATGAAGAAGCAGTCGTTATGATTTTGTAGGAAATCGAGAATATCATCCACGCGTAGTAAGGGTTTCGAGAATAGCTTTCCTCTTTCTGGCACCAAAGGGTGTTAGTTAGTACTAGGTATACTGCCAATTTAGCTAAACATGTGAGGTTCCAAATTCAAATCACATTATTGACCAGCGGTTCATAATGAAATCCAGTACAACATTATTGACCGGCTGTGCCCCCGGCCACTAATGACTCACTTTGGGTTAAGGTTGCTTGACATATAATTTGACATTTTCGAGCAGGTGGTGTGAAAAATAAAGTTGTGAAACTACCAAACTCCTGGCTGTCTACTTAGTTACAAAGATATCTAAGTACACAAGTTCCTACAAGTTGCGTTTGCTGCGTCCATAATAACCGCCATGTTCAACTAGCCCAGTACCTACGTAATCTCCCAAAATTAAAAATTGTAATTGCTAATGATTAAGAAGTTAGTGTTAACGTGTGAATAGTCGAAGTTAACGTAAGAGTTAGTGGCAATTAAACAGACAGCTTTGTTTTACACTGATTTACATCTGAAAACAGTGCGAGGTTACTAATCTGTGTTTTGACTTTGAATGTAATGAAGTCTGGCTGTTTACGATGTAAAATGTTGTTACTGGACGATTAGTCTATGGTAATAGCTATTCTAAAATTCAGTGTAGATTACAGAGGGAGCGAAATAGCTATGTAGGTAAAATGTGGATAGACAAAACTGAAAAGACTTAAGTTTTATAATACTCATTTGTTTAGTGCCCGAATCTTTTGTCTCGTTGGTCTCTAGTGGTCTCAAGTAAGACTGTTGAACGGATCCGATTCCCATGTTTGGCAAAGTTTTATTTGGTCATTCCATCAGAAATTTCTTAGTAGTATTTCTCATTAGTCTAGATTTGTGAACGGTCATTGGTTGGCTTGCCCCCTATTCCATTTGCCTTCAAACCTAACTGGCGAAGCTAAATGTCGATGCACTAGGTACCTACCTATATACAGATACCATACGGGAATGATATTACGCTTATGTACCTAATGTTTTATCCCTCATTACGTGAAACATTCCTCTACGTAACTTCTAATCTGGTTTAACGCATCAGCTATTCTGCCCGTCTGAATATACAATGGTGCAGATTCTCTTGTACTTACATCGAACTAAACTATCACTAAAATTCCTTACTTATGGCTATGAGAATCATAAAGCTATTCTGCAAAAACAAATCTCTAAATTTAAAAACAATTTTAACAACTAAAATCGAATTTGACAATCGCGACTCCACGTGGTAGGTACTTGTTTCTCCTATCCCGTGAATTTTTTTTAGAGCCGAAGGCGCGCTTATGTCAGATTTAGTTAGACAATCAAAATTCTATGTGATGAACGTCAAATCTAGAATAGCAAAATTGCTATTTTCAATAGGTTAATAACTCAGTGCCATCTTAGTGCTGTCAAACTAAGGTTGTCGTTTGACAGGAATAAACCAAATTGTGTTTTATAGTCTAGTTTAGAGGCATTTGTGACAAAAGAATCGGCACCAATGCCTAATTAAAAGCCAGATTAATAAGGAAATCTGGAACTATAATAGACTAGCTAGTGCTCAAATTGCAGCCTAATAGTTAATGTAGTGAAATAGGTCACTGCAGTGCCGATGTCCGATGAGCTGTAGATCCATCAGTACTCCAAATACCATAACATTACATCACGCCTGTTCTCCGCGAAGGATTTGGCAGAGGTGTACCTATAGTAGGTACTCATCCTCATTTCGCCACTTATGTTTACGTGTCATGTAATAGGGGGCGAGCCTGTCGCCATCTACCGGCACAAATCCAAACTCCAGGCTGCTACTGAGAAATTCCTGATGGAAAAACACAATAACACTTTGCCCGACCCGGGAAATTAACCCAGGACCTCACGCTCAGCTGTAGCTCTTGTGACGACTAGACCAACGAGGAAGTCTTCTCATTTCAAATAGATAAGCGGCAATTTTTGGGGCTGTCTTTTGTAACCATGAGATTCAGTGCAAAGGTCAGCCCATTTTAATTTAATAACGGCGATGGTGTGACGACCACGCTACGAATGAAACCCACGGTGTCCTTATTTCGTTAATCCCGACAATTAAGAAAGCAATCTGACATAATTATAAATTACAGCCACGGTACTTACGATGCTGCGGTCGCGTGGGTCAGTTTCGTCATACACTCATATCGGCTACTGGGGGATAGGGCTACAGCATTTTGTAACGGGAAATTATTTTATAGGTATACTTACCGTAGACTTCTCTTTATTGCTTTTGTATGCAAGATATTTTGGGGACATTTGATTTACAAAAGTTTGTGTCCATCAATAGGAGTGCGGTCGCCAAATTCAAAAGTTTTTTGTAAAATTTTGTCATCTGAAACCTCATTAATTGCTTTTTCTACTACCAAAAGTCTTGAAGTTAAATAATTGATTTTGTAGTTTCAATCCAGAGCTGTAAGTAATGAGTTAGTTTCTAGCCCTGAGTCACTCTTAAAATATTACAGAAAGTGTGTTTTCGGCACCGTTGGCTTAACGCTGAACCATCATTGTAAAACAAGTAAGAAAACACTTTCTCTCCAATATCACGAATAACCACTTAAGCAAAATGAAGAGATCCCCTCTTTGCAAAACCATCTTTATCATAGTAACTTAAGTAATTTTATTTTATTCTAGGTACTTTTACATAGTCTGCGTAGATATACAAAATACTGTCAAAAAATATATATATAAAAGAGTAACTGTGGACTTTCTTGCCCATTCTTCTCCATACGTAGGTAACTAGCTTTCGAAAGGCCAACTAAGTAAAGTCAACAATATTTTCTTGTAATGTTGACAATATAACGTGCCTTATTTGTGGCTAATTGAAATAATGATTTGACTTTCTTCAAAAATCAAGTAGACTGAGCTATAAGTACAGTAGAGGTTTAGGTAGTTAATTTTTTTTTTTATCTTCGCCGTACTTGGGCAGGCTAAGGTGAAAAAGGTAAACAAATCGTAGAAAGGGTTTTTTATAGTGGACACTTTCTTGTTTAAAAATACGTTATAACAAAATTAAATTTATTTTCGATCACAGGATAGTTTTCTCTTTTATTATAGTATGTTAAACTTTATCGTTTATTCTTAAACTACTCTTCGTAGATGTAACTGCTTGAGCACAAACTTTTAGTTAGATTTATTATTTATTTATTTATAACCTAACAGCTAAAATAAACAGAATAAAAAATAGTATGTGAGACTGACAGCCAATTAAAAATCTTCACTTCTAAAAACAGATTGGAAAGAAAGAGTGTGAACAACACAACACAGCTACCAAAAAAAAGAGAATAAAAAAAAGAACAGAAAAAGTTTAAATTAGACAAAATCATTGATGATAACACTGAACGCTTTATTATTAATGTGAGAGATAGTTCACCAGATTCAGATTCAAAATAGAGCCTATTAATATGTTACTCTATATAATATGATTCTAACATTTGAAATAAAAGGTTTAGCACCTATGAGTCACGTGTTTTTATTTTGTTTACACTTTTTTAACTACTTATACCTATGGAGTATAGAGGTTTAGCGTAGCCCTTTCCACCTTTTTCTTTTCACGGCAAGTATAGCCTGTATTTCCTGTCAGATTATGAAGCCTTGTGGCATGGGCATGCCTGACAGGAGTGGTCACCTTAGCCATATCGTTTACTTAGCGTTATCTACGACGCGCGACGGTCGCCGTGAGCGGCCCAGTCGGGATTTATGGCCACTTCCCGTGATAAAAGATTAAAGAAAAGCTCGAGTGTACCTGAGTGGTCTTGTTTCGTAAAATGTAGGTGAAAGGGTGTATATTTAAGTGACAGGACGCTACTCCTCTAAAGTGTGCTTTTGGATTTTCAAAGCTTGGCTCAGCTCTGAAAGTGGAAAATCCAACAGCGCTCTTTTATTTAGGCATTCATTTGGTTTTAGTGTTAGTGAAAACTGGCATTATTTTTGGGATTTTATTAAGGTTTGAGAAAAGTTCATAATTCTAGTCTCTTAGGCTCATAGGTAAGTACTAATAAAAGATCCAGACAGATGTTTTCATATCCCCAGATGCAAAAGTTGAAGATAGATAATATTTTTTAAGTGTGAAACGTATTCAACTCGGATAAAGTTTATAGCTGTCGTCTCAGGCGCCAAGTTGCTTATAGATTTACTACGCTTTCGCCGTGTTTCGCTAAAAAAGATTGAAGCGAATCGATCTATTGGAAAATCTTTTATAATCTCAGAAACTGATCTGTTTTCGGCTATTTGGTTTATATGTTATTTTATGGGCATGACGTTTGACCCGTGTCAATATTATTGAATTTATGTAGGTAAGTACCTATACCTGTCTCATGTTAAAAGAGAGACCAAGAACATACATCAACTTCAGGGCACTTCCCGCACTTGGTTGATATCCTGACCAGTCGTACTCAGCGCTTCTCCTCCACCTTTATTAGGTATGCGCACAGCCAAAGTGTGGAACTCTCTGCAAGCATAAGTGTCCCCTTCCACATTTAACCCGTCTGCCCTCAAAGCAAGAGTGAACAGGCATTTTCTGGACATGCTCGTTCCATCATAGTTCTCAGCCATCACTTTCGATCGAAGTCAAGAGCAGGCCCATTCGGCAATAAAAATAAAAAACATGGATGGATTGGATTTTGTGAAAGATGATAATTAAAGCTGCTGGCTAGGAATTAAGTAATAAATAAAACCTCGGAAAATACAAAAACCCAAAAAAAATACGACAGGATGATAAGTACAAAATTACATGAAAACTCGATATTTTTTTGTTCAATTAAAACGTATTGTTTTTGACATTAGAAATCGATTAGACGCACAATTTTGTTGGGATTCGTTCCAGATATCGAATTAATTTGTTACTACGCGTTTAAACGTGAGTTTTGATTAAAATGAAACCTTAAGAAGTGACGTCTTGGAAGTAAATAAATACAAAAATTTAATTTTATGTAAGTAGGTACCTAAAGTAACTCATCTACGTAGGCAAAAAGCTTAATATGAGGAGTCTAAAAGCTTTCACCTTTCCAGTATTAACGTTGAATTTATACAAAACGATATCTAGGCTGTCTGATTTCAATATCCATTTATTTATTACTTTACAGAGGGCGGACTTAATGCTATAGGCATTATTTAGGTAGGTATCTGTCAACCTCCATCCATTTTTGTAATTTGGGTAAGAAACATCAAAGCACAAACAAAAATGTAACAAATTAAGGCACCAAATGTTCTTGTTACATTTTAACCCTACTATGACGTCGCAAGGAATACCTACCTACGTAGAGTAACCACAAACCCTGTAGATAGATGAGCACCGAAACTTATAAAATTATTCAGTCAAGTCGTGTCCATCGCATAATGCATTATCATCAGCCTATAATGTTCCCACTGCTGGGACACAGGCCTCCTCTCGGTGAGAGGGAATGGGCGATAATCCACCAGTCGTGTCCTTTGCTTTAGCGGAATCTACGGGTAACAATCGAAGTTAGTATCAGGTTCATTGCTATTCCACACAGTGGAAAGAATAATCACAATTTATCACACGCACAACCTAACGAAAACAAACCTAAGGACTGTACAAATTAAGTTGAAAATCGATTAAAGTTATTGACGCCTGTAAATATAGCGACATTCCAAGAATTGGCGGGGAATGAATTAAAATATGCAGATTTCTTTTTGTCGTTTAGTTTGAAACACACAGGCCCATACAGCCTATGCGAGAATGAGGTTTTTATAAATCAGGTTTTGCCTTTTTTCGATTCAGACTGGTACAATCATTCCCGCCTTTTCTTTTTTGTTGTGTGTGGTTGAGGTCTTAAAACATGACTGGACTTAAAGATCTGACGCATAAAAGGTATATATTAGTTGATGAGCATTAAAATCACATTAACCAATGCAGCTTCATTTAACTTATTGAAATATAAAATCTTATAAAGTCCAATAAACATCTACCTAGCTGGATTTCATCATCACATTTAATAATTAGCCTTGATTTTGAAGTGTTTTTTTCTAAAGACGCGTTGCATAAATTACAACAGTAGCGTGCATCTTCATGCATGTGTAATTAGCAGAGCTATGTCAGAAAGGCAAGTAAATACACACGGCGCGCGTGTCATAGTGCGTCGAGGATCGGTCAACGCCTTCACAACTAGTCACACAACTTTTTAATACCAATTTAAACCATGTTTATACCTTAAATTATAATCCAACGGCCACAACAAAAACTGCAAAATAATCTTGACATCCAAAACTTCGCTCCAAAAAGTTCGGTTAGCAACTTGGTATGCAAACTTTTTCGGAAATAAAAAAATAATTAAAAAAACTATTTCGTTTCTTTATAGCGGTCCACACACTTTTATCGACATCTTTAGAATGTTATTTTAATTCGTTAGTTTAGTATTATTTTTATAACCAAACACTTTATCGACGAAAATACAGGCTTTATTTCGACAATCGCGCAGGCGTTAGTATCGAGCGCTTGCTACGGTTGCTACCCCGCTCGCCGGCGGCAAACTAGTTCCGTTTGCTTGGTTGCCCACCGCTGCACCGCATTTCTCTGGCGCCAGAGAGAAACGACTGCTTGCCTCTCTTTCTGGAGCTGTTCTACGTCACTCCTCCGTCACTGCTTCAAGTCTCGGAAGCTTATCATTTTGTCAGTGATACTGTTTTATTGTAAGAATATGGACCTGTTTTGTTTGCTAATGAAGCGTGAACAACAATTGAATCTAGTCGATAACTTTATGTAAATGATGTTCACAATGTAAATCGTGTAAGGAGTTGAATGTTAATGGGTGCACTTAATTGAGAGTTATTTTTAAATTATAGGGCAGTGCACTGGAACCAGCAACTTTAAGAAATTAATTACATATAGGTTGAAATACTTACTTACATAAATGCTTCCTTATTTTCATAAAAACGTTGTCCTATAGATTCTAGAATCAGTAACTTGAGACTCCATAATCTCTTATGCACAAACACTTTGCATGATTAGGATTAAAGTTCATTCCGGGAATCAAACCAGTTACCTTCGGCCTTTTGCGCGCTGCGCAGAACATTAAAATGCCTCAGTGGAAAAGAGTGTCAAAGTGTTCATGGGTATTTCTTTGAGTAATCTATCAGCCTAGAGTCTGGGTTTGTGCCCGGATGATGGCAATAGGCTCTCTTTTTATTGCATTGCAATTTTGTAATCTGCAGACCTATCCTAAGATTCGTGGCAACCTTCAGAAATTAAGACAAGTGAGTCTTAACTATTTTTAAACACACTTAGGTACGTACTTGTAATAATTCAGCTTATTAAACACTCGTATTTTAATTTTTTTATTTCAATCTCTGCAAAACAGTGAATATTTTTGTGAATAAATAAACTATTTTATGTTACATAATCTTATATACTTATAAAGTTCTCGTGTCACAATGTTTATTTATTCACACCAAACATACAAATATCCTTACAGGCTAGACCCAATGCGATATTGCAGTACACTTAAAAATTAAATTGTCCCAGTGCTTGTACCATAACAAATTATATAGGTAGCTATTCTTTCAAATTCACCCAAAGCGCAACAGAATATGTCTACGTCATCAGCAATGAGGTTGAGAGTGCGGAGCGCGCTCGTCAGCGGCGCCTCACGCAGCAAGTTAGTTCGCGCGCGCGGTACCTCCAGCAACCGCGGTCGACGACGACGACCCACATACCCGTCTGGCGCGACTAGTTCCACCCTTCGCAATATAATCTGCATTGTGTATCTTCCCTTTAATTATCTTAAAGATATATGTAACTAGTGCGAGTTGCCTCCTCACCCTCAGTTCATCGTATCCGACCATACCCAAGATAAATAGTGTTGGATACCTCAACGGATAAAATGGATACACCCCGTATTCTCTCATATATTTATATCTAATAAATTTATTTTGTACGCGCTCCAACATGAGACTATATTTAGTTTCATGTGGAGCCCAGATAACTGCATTACATTCTAATTGGCTCCTTACTAAAGCGTTATACAAAGCCGTGTGAAGCCTTTAGCCGTTCTCAGGACAAATCCTAGGTTTCTATATGCTTTTTTGCATACCTTAACTATATGATCACGAAACGTCAGTCCAGTGGTGAACTGAACACCCAAGTCCCTCACTTCAGTGACCCTAGCCATCGATACCCCGTCCACCGTATAACTATGTCTAATGGGTGTGCGTGCGCGCGAGAAGCTTATGGTCACACACTTAGTTGTGTTAAACTGCAGGAGATTACTTTTGCTCCAAGTTACTACTCTGTCTATGTATCTCTGCAGTCTTTCACAGTCATCCACGTTTGTTATGGGGAGAGAAAGTTTGAGGTCGTCGGCAAATAGTAGGCACTTAGCATCTTGTACAACACTTGGTAGGTCATTTATCATTAAGAGAAACCCAAGGGGCCCCATATTACTTCCCTGGCTTACACCAGATCTAGTATAGTACCTATGCCTTAGATTGGAATCCTGCATAGTCTACATACTGTTGCCTATCACTCATATAACTTGCAAAAAACCCAAGTAAATGCGGGGTGAAACCGACTCCTGCTAACTTTTTCAGTAATACGTCATTATCAACTAAATCAAACGCTTTTTTAAAATCGAAGTATGCTGCATCGTCTTGCCCCCCACCGTCCACTATCGGCACCACCTCCGCCATGTAGTTATGTTAGTTACCATACTCCTCCAAAACGGCTTGACCGATTTTTATCAAATTTTATATGCATATTCAGTAGGTCTGAGAATCGGCTACTATCTATTTTTCATACCCCTAAGTGATAAGGGTTGGAAATTATTTCTAGGGACACTAGAAATTCCCTAGAAATAATTTATATTGCAAAACAACGTTTGCCGGGTCAGCTAGTTATGATAAATGAATCATCAAAATGATCACCATTTAATCAAATTGTATATTTTCCACTAGATATTAACCTTATTTTGTGTATTCAAAACATTATTTTGTGTTTATTATATTTTTTATAAAGGCAGTTTAGTGGTTTTGCCAGTGCCTTTATTTATATGCGCGCGCATAGCTAGCGCGGGGCGCGCAGTAAAAACCAAACTAGCGCGCCATTTTCCATAAAATAAATATTTGTTAACGTTTTCGCTGTGTGGTTAATTATTATTGTCAAAAATGTCGACTTCAAGTAGGGAAGAAAAGCAATATGTAAGTACCTATCCCGCCGGAAATCGAGCCACGAAACGCGAGTGATAGCATATTGCCACCAAAATTGAGAAATACCTAGCGACCTACGAAACTTTCATACAGTGGAAAAACAGCAAAAATGCCGTGATTTACGGGGAACGTATTTTTGGATAACTTCAATGAACTGGCAAATAAATAGAAGCCCAGCTCGCTTTGGTGTATCTATTCCATGTTAAAACGCACTGATAAGACCAAAAATGATATTGATATCAAAACCGACTGTATCCTTACGGCATTTCTAAAGAGACGCTCGGATGGAATGGATATATTGGTCGGAAATCATAAGTATTGTCACCAAGTCCACGATCTTTTACAATCCATTTAAACTTGAAATTAAAGCTCTCCGTTCAACAAATGCAAAAAATGACCACTTTTTCCAAAACTTTCAAAACAGTAAATGTACCTACAGCTCAACCCATTGGTAAATCAACAAATTTAGAGCAATGCTAAGATAAACTGCAAAGTAGGTAGGTATTTCAATTTGCCCGAGGCTGAGGCTGACACTGGTCACAGTATTAGAAGAACTTCAGCTACACTGCTGGCTGATTCGCGAGCCGATAATCCGATATACATAATCTGACGCAGTCGCTGAATCTTATGTTATATATTCAATTCCTATCAAGGCAAACATGAGTGCTAAAATAACACGTGCAATTAATTTGGAGCCACAGACGAAGAAATCTTGCCCTGAACCGCGACAATCTACCTACTTCTCATGACTCTGATTTTTTAGTGCCTCCTGCCCCCTTTGATGAGCCCGTAGATATATTTACAACATTCATCAAGTAGCCAACATCACAGAACACTGGCCAACATAGCTCACGTATCATAATGTACCTACTATAAAAAGTATTATTTTTAAATCTAGTTGGCGTCCATGACCACTGCAAAGGGCAGTAAACGCATCTTTAATACTATACTCTTTGAGTAAACGCCAGGAAGTATTAATTAATAGACAGTGCAGCTACTTTGGTTCCAATTTAAGGTTTCTGTTCCTATTTACTATTTTTCTTTTCATCCCACTTTGGTTCTTATGTCTACAAAGCGGTCTTTGTTACCCTTTATATCTTTAACACGAACATTGATTGGGTAATAAATTTTAGAAACACAATTTTGGATTTTGGATCATCGCCCTGCTATAAAAAACCAATATAAAAAGAGACTGATATTTTCGTAGACTATTTTGCTCGGTAAGATAAAAGAAGTCGCAATTTTATGCTTTTAGTTCAAAAATAGTATAACGAAACGCATCAAAAGTCAAAACCGCATGAGTTTGACTTTGACGTATACATAACCTCAAAATCCACCTGTGTTTTTGTTTACCGTGTCGTGTGACTCGTGTGTTCGAAATCATCTAAAATGAGTGAAGAAAACGTGGATAATAATCCAAACAAAAAGAGGTCGCGTAAAAAACGCAAGAACTTTCTCGCAAACGCTAAAAAATATGCCAAGAAAGGTCAAATGGGTCGAGGAACGAAGATTCCTGAAGAATTGTATCAATACTTCGTGGGCATCCTGGACGCTATGAAACAGGGGATTGAAGACAAGGAGGAGAGGCGTAAGTTATTTGAATATAGTTGTTGTGTCCCCTTAGATAGCTAAGCATAACTGTCGTGATATTTAAACAAGATTATTGAGTGAATATTGTGCACCTGTAACAGTTATTTTTGTGATATTTTAGAAGTCATTTAATTTATCTACTGAAATGTACAAAATGTACAAACCATCATAAACAAATAATTGATAATAACTCAATAAGTTAACTTTTAAGAAGTACATTCGAGGTAAACTCTTATAATAAGTAATACCATTATCTTGATATTCCCAGATGCCTTAGTCAACAATGTGCTAGAACGTACAAAGGGAGAAGAACACAATGTAGTAGGCAACCAGCTCGGATGTCGAGTAATAGAACTGCTGCTGCCCTTCGCTTCAGCAGAGGACTTAGAACATTACATGGAAGTACTGTCACCAGACCTACGTAGACTCTGTGCTGATAACTTTACCAGCCACGTTGTAGAGACATTACTCAGAGTAGCTTGCGAACGAGCTACAGAACATCTACAGACCGGAGAAGATAACTCTTCGGACACAGAGGAAGAAGTGCCAAAGAAAAAGGCAAAAATAGAACCGAAAACGGAATCAAAATACGAACAAGCCCATATACAAAAATGTCATGAATTCACAATAAAAATATCAAAATACGCCCTGAATAATTTAGAAGAATTTGTATGGGATCAATATGCAAACCATATCCTACGTAGTGCATTAAAATGCCTCAGTGGCATCACATTACTGCCCGGAGAAAAGCCGAAAGTCAACATTTTCAAGCAAACTGTTGATGACCGTAAAGGAATACCACCGCATACAACAAAAATGTCATACAAAATGGTTCCAGAAGATTTCAAAGCTATAGCTAAAGATTTTGTAACCCGTTTGTCCGCATGGCCACAGTTTAAGGACTTGCCTTACCAGAATATAACCTCAGGTTTACTTCAAGTAATGTTATATGCTGTTAAGAACGTAGATAAGAATGCTACTAAGGACTTGTTACGTAAGCTGTTGGATGAGAGCTTTGCGCCTGACGACTGGGTTGCAAACGGAGATGATGATAAGAAAGAGGTGAAAGATGGTGAAGAACATGGGATACAGGGAAGTAACCTACCACCTGTGTTTGGATCTGAAGCGGCTGTCAGGTAAGCAAGATAGCCCATTTTTATTCTGAAGTTTATTTGTTGTGTTTGTTTGTTTGTAAAGCAGATATTTTAATTTTACACTACTTAAGTTTTTGTCTGTCTGAAAAAAATCTATTTTGTTATGGTTTATTAATCCAGGTTACTGCCAGAGTCCACCTAATCTGCCTAAATGATTAAGCATTAAGATAAAACTACTGCAAACTTCAAACAGCATTCTACACATATCCCCACAAGATTTTTCTTTGTGAGCTTGATCCAAAACCGCACAATAGATTGCACTTAACATGCTTATTTGTCAGAATTTCTTGTCACAGTAAGGAGTCCAATTAAATTAGCTAGCGAAACTCCGCAGACGTGATAATTATCGATATCTAAACACAATAGAATTAAAATGTTTTTTTTTTTGTATGGTCAACAACCGCTGGTGGTTTTGTTACATGAAGTATGAGTTGATTTGTTTTGTCGTATTAAGATTTCGATACCAATCACGTCTGTAAAGCTTACTTAAACAAAATAAAACAGATTTTTAAACTGATATTTCATATATTTACTAACTACGGTTGATGACCCCACAAAAAAAAAACATTAAAATTAATTTATTTTTTGTTATCAATACCAATCACGTATCATCAAACATCATATTAATTTGACCTTGTATAGTTAAATCAGTAGGCTTGACCCTACTACTTGGCACTTAAGAGGGCTAACACAATTTTTCTTGTATTTGAGTGTTTGAAGAGTCACACACTCAAATACAAGAATAGTAGATTATTAACCAAGGGGATAAAGCAGTGTCTTCTGTCGCGGGTGACGATTTAAATCGCGAGCGTAATGAAGGACTCGAGGTTTACTCCCGAGCGTAGCGAGGGTGTAAATCACGAGCGAAGCGAGCGATTTAAGACGAGTCCTGAGTGTAGCGAGGGATTTAAGTTCACCCAAGACTAAGACAGCTTTATCACCGAGGAAAATACTCTACTTTTCGTACCATTTACGAAAAAATTAACCCAATAATAATATGAGATAAGCATGTATTAAAAATAATGACTATTAAACGTATTTTTAGAACATTAACTTATTTATAAAAATAAATTAAAATAAACTTAACGTGTATTTGAAGAAAACAAAAACGCGGCAAATTCCTAGACTAACATTTTTTTGTCGGAAAAGCAAAGGCATCAAGCTCATACGGCCTCGTCGGTTTTCGTAATTTTATTTAATAATCATAACTGCATAATAAATGCGTATTCCTTTTTCAAAAAGATGTATAATGCTTTATATGCAAACTCAATGGTGTAAACACAGATGTAGTTCAGTATACATTTCGGTAAGTATTCCAAATTTAAATCACATTCTCCCCCTAGAGGATGAATGAAATTCAGTACAATTTTCATTCCCTGTTTTTAACAGATTAAAATGACTATTGTTATGTTCGCTTTTTGTGGCATAGAATGTCACTTTTTTGAGCAAGTGGTACGAAAAAATTGTTATAGCCCTCTTAAACATAACTGGCGAAATATAGGTGCACGAAAATGCCACAAAAAAAAAAATACAGAAATAATTTGTTACAAGACATATTACCTCCCCCGTTATTATTATTATTATACTATACAATTCTCTACAACGTGTCGTTTTGCATCATCGTCAAATTTCAGGAGGCTGTTATAAAAGACATAAATAATCAAATAAAATTACGATCCTTTTCAATAATTAATACATACTTGTTTTTTTTTATGTTTGAGTTTGACAGTATTTCAGAATACTCCACTTTCAAAGAACATAATCGTTCCGTTCCACGACTATGTCGCTGTGTGCGTTCGTTACAGTTACAGCGCAGTTACAGGGCGGTATCACACGGGACCTACACATGCCGATTTCCGAAAATTATAAAAAAGTTTTTAATTAACCTACTTATTTTATTATTGATTCGTGTCGAGAATCATTAGCATAGTTACCTCCTCGAATTTGACGAGGATGCAAAACGACACCTTGTATAGGTGCTCTGCCTTCTAACCTAAACTTTCGAGGAAAAAAGCCGTAATAATAAAATATTATGTTGTTCTTGTCGCAATATGATGTTTATCTATTATTTTTCCACAGACTCCTAGAAGCAGCCCTCTTTGTCTCAAAAAAGAAGACATACACTCAGATATACGCGCGCTGTTTCATCAACCGGCTCGGACAGCTAGCGAGCATGCCCATGCTCAACTACACAGTACAGAGACTAATAGACAACTGTGATGTTAAGGAAGAGGTGAGTTTATATAGTACATTACTGCAGCGGCCAGCAAAAGACGCATTGATGGACGAACGTGTAAATGTGGGCCGAGGCGAAGCCCATCACGCAATACCTCATACGTAAGTCCATCAATGCCTAGTTCTGGCCAAGGCTTGTATAGTACTTTTCTCAAATAATGCGGGGAAATTAAAACCTAGGCAGTAACTTTTTATTTGAAAATACAATTACTTTTCAAAATCAATGACGAACAACGAACAATAATATTTCCCGCGTTAAGGTGTTCAAGTTCGTTTTTTTTTTTTTCATTGCCCATTTGGCCCATTGTGGTTGTAATGTGCGCTTGGCTCAATAGTACCTACAACTGCCACCAGATTCAAATCAAATAATTTATTTGCATAATATAATATGTTAAAAAGGTGTTACAGGTAACCTAATGACCTCATTAGGTACTAATCGCAACATTAAATATACAAAATACATTTTAAATTGAAAGAAAAAAAAATACAAAAGTCAAATCAAAATTTCAATATATATTTGTGGTGCCATTTTAGATAAAATCAGTAATTTATCATATTTTTTAATTATTTATTATTAAGGCATATCAACAACACTAACAAATAACAGAGAACAGACACATACTAGTGTATACGTCAATTACAGACGTGCACAGCATTCACAACAAAATAGAAGAAAAAAAAACACAGTTATAATCATGTTACAAAAATAAAAAAAACAAAAACAATATAAGAACAAAAGCTCCAGCTAAAATCTCGGTAGTAGAGAGAATACCCTCATCGACATAAACATTGACTAATTATTTTATCATTAATTGAGTAGTAACATTTTGCAACTAGGAATTCGTGCAAACCTAATTTGAATTGGTCGATTTTGTGTAGGTCTGTGATACTTTGTGACATTCCCTAGATTAATTTCTTGTCACCCATTACATTTCAGTTCGAGCCTATGTTTGAGGAGTTATCAGACAAGCTGCCAGCACTTCTCGCTTGCGGGAATACCGGTGTGCTGGTCGCCCTCGCTAAGGCCTGTCTTAGATTAAAGGCTAAGCAAGCCCAGTATCTGAACGTAAGTATCTAATATTAGGCAGAGGGCTCGTGGCTAAATGATAACAGCCGCACGGTTCCATCGAAGGTTAAGCTACGGTTGACGCGGTCGGTTCATGGATGGGCTCCGTGCCTCGGAAAGCAAGTTAATCCTTTCGTCCCGGCTGCCATTTGTAGATCCTTGTCAATTGTTGCGGGTTTAGTCAGAAGCCCTAAATTTCAGTCACAACCTGTCATACTATGGGGAATAATATATAAGGGGATATAACGTATAAGGGGAAAAAACTCGATGAAACGAAAAAGCGGCATTAAAAAGAGACAAACACATACATCTTTAGGATTTAACGTGCGTGAGAATGAGATAGAATACATTAAACAGTCTTGAAGTTCACATTTTTAAAGTTTCATTTCTATAGCGTGTGAACTGTAAACACTTTAAACAAAATATATTTATACCTTTTATTAAAGATATTTAGCTATAACGTACTACTCAATATAATTATGTATTTATTTGAATTGTTTTATTATTGTTTTGATGTTTATAATTTTTGATTTTTTTGATTTTGTAATGTGTTCTAGTACGCTAACTACGGTTTTAGAAATGTATTTTCAAAAGATTTCTCAAAGGATTTACACAATCACTTACAGAGAAAATACAATAATAAAACTTAAAAATACATAAAGCCGATTGGCGCAGTGGGTTAGTACTATGACAAAATTACATTAGGATTTCGTAACAGTTTTAGTAAAAGGGTAGTTGTAGAGAGAGAAAATGTTCACACGAAACTAAGAGCTGGGCGTCGTCGTATGCGTATCGCCACTGCGGGTAGGTGTGATTGATAGCTCGCCGTCCGCTAAGCACCAGGCCCGGGGCGATGGCGCGTAGTGTTCCACGCGTGCCTAAAGAGATGTCAGCACCAATGATGGGGTTTGCTAGGACCGATGCCTGCTAGGGTTGCGGAAAAGTCCGAGAGGGATACCGTGGCCCCTGGCACAGGTAACTGAAGGAACACGGGTAGGTTTTAGTCAGTAAGAGTCTGACAGTCAGTTATTTGATGATTTCACAATCTAATTTTATAAATAAATAAATAAGTATACGAACAGCCATTAAAGAGCCAATAAAACAGTTAGTAAATGCCAATTACATAAAAATCTAAATTCATTTAATTGCATAAATAAGGTACCTACAGAAAGTTCGTAAGGTAATATAATCGATCTTTTATTATGCCTTTAATGTCGGCGTGCAATGCGTTACATATTTAATTATTATTTGAAGAAAAGAAAAAAAAATGATTAGTAAAATATATTAAATTCATTATGAACATAATTAGATGAACTTATGAAGACTTATTTATTTATCACCTTTGTATAACTGCATTTAAAGCTAATAAACGTCTAGTGACTTTGAAGGATAGCAAGGCATAGTGTTAAGTAGGTACCTACTAAGTTTTTTTTTACAATGAAGTTTTTCTATTTTCTTACAGAGCCTAGAAATAGCCCTAAAGTGCACCACCCCTGAGCATCAGAAATACTTCTCCGTGCTCTGCCTTCGTCTACTCCCAGTAGACCGAGTAGACCTGAACACTCTGGACAAAGAGTACTTCATCAACGTGCACGGCTCCGTCATACTGCAGTGTATACTTGACTTTCAGGTAACTTACACACAAACAAATACAGGATGAAATTCAATAGGTGCGCCAAATTAAAATATAGAATCAAACGTGTTATAAAGAAAATTTAGAGCATGTCATTCGGCGAGAGAAAGGAAAGGGATGCATCCTCGTGCGCGTAGGCAAGCGATTTGGCTACGTCGCGTCGTCGCGCGCCATTTTGTCGTAGGAACGGTCAAAAGTAGGCAAACGTCCGCTAGCTCAACGCGTTGCCAACTTGCTTCATGTTGTGAACACTGCGATGAATGGCTCTTTGGGCGCGCGCTAAAATTGATAATTAAATTTTCTTATTTGTTTTTTTTTTACTCGAACGACGATAATATTATTGGTGTCTACTGGAAAGCAATAATTTAGTTAGCACTATCTAAGATGATAATTACACGATATTGATTTGGTAATGACAATTTATAATGAGTAAGTAACAGTTACTCAACTGAACCTCATATATTTCGAGTCGGCGCAAGTTTTCAATTCTATCATATACACTAAATGCAGTCATCCGAATTTCAGTTCACAAATTGAGCTATTATCGCATTCGAATTCCAAATTCTCGGTCGTTTTCGGTATTCGGCTTAGTCACATTTTAGTCAATCACTAGTATTAACTTCATATTAGCTGACCCGTAGAGCTGTATTCCTCCGTAAGTGTATGTCCAATGATTGCCTGACCAATTTCGTTAATTACACTAAATTATTTCTCACAAACTGAATTTTGTCAATATCCTATTTTAGCACAAATTGAATATTCAAATTCAAAAATATTTGTTTGCCAGAAAATACATTGTTCATCAAGGAAAGATCTTAAAGCCTAAAAGTCATTGTATTATGCCTGCAAGCAAGCGTGCAAATTACATTACATAAACCATTATAATCTAATGAAAACTATCAATAAATACCATTATCCATCCAATTACTCTAATTCATCACATAACAACTATAGAAGCAACTATTTTGTAGCCACTCTGTCAATTTGATTTTAAAAACATTACCCTGCAATAATTTTAATTCATTCGGTATATTATTATAAACTAATATACACATATTATACACATTTTTCTTTTAAATATCTATATCTACACCCATGATATAAATCCTCTATAAAAGTTTCTGAAACAGTTTAAACAGCCAGTGTCATAGTAGGTAACCATTATATCATCCAAACGTGTGTTATAATGTTGTACTAAATTTAATTATGCAACTCGAACTCGATCCCTTCCTCTTTCAATTCGTGGTATACCTATTTATGAATTTAAAAAAAAGAACACTGTCAGGCACGCGCGTTTCACTACTACAGCTACTAATTAAAAAAAAAAACTTATAGGTCATTCGAATTCACGTCGTATCCCGCCATTTTTGTTCGTTATTATTAGAATACCTACTAATAACGAACAAAAATGGCGAGATACTGGGAATAAGGTCGAATCTTTTATAGAGGATTCATATCATGGGTGTAGATAAAGTCCTGTATGCAACTGTACATAATTAGGTATTAAAACACTCATGTGATACTAATATTTGCATAAATAACTATTATGACTAGATGGATGATATAATAAGTTGCGACACTTAGCCCTTTTTGTCTTGGCACAACTTCACTATGTTGCCTAAAATAATGCATGTGAAGTAATGCAATAACAAATTTTGTAGGACAATACGCTCTCAATAATTCCCCAAACCTTTAGTCACTGTGCTACACCGTTTGAACATTCTAGAAGATTCCATGTTACAAAGTAGTAAAACATTATTTTTCCTTACCCAGCGTCCAGCTAAAGCAGTGAACGGCCTCCTAGAGCTGACCACTGACCAGCTGATGGTGGTGTTCTGCGACGCTAAGGGATGCCACGTGGCTGACGCGCTGTGCAAGGGGCAGTACGTCGGGGTGAAGGCGCGGGACAAGCTTATGTGGAGGCTCAAGGTATGTGCAGTTAATCTTCATGATACGATACAGGGTGGTGATTTAGTCATCTGCATCCGTCAAGGGGGTGAATCTACCGTCATTTTAAACAACTTTCGCTATGAAACTCTTATGTGATTCGGCAACAAAATCCTGTATAACAGTAGACAGACTATTTCGATGCAGGTATGTTTTTTTTTAATTCCGTTATCAGTGTCGTCATAGCGAAAATTGTTTAGAATGGCGTGTAGAATCACCCTCTTGACTGATGCATGTGGTTAAATCGCCACCCTGTATGTACGAGTGTGTACCGTCGCAAAATGAAAAGGTACGGTGAAACTTTTAGATACATTTTTCCTTACAACAAGGATTATTTACTTTTAGACAACGTATTGCTCCCAAATTATGAATGATAATGATTAATGACAGTTCGAAAATGTGCTCGTAAATAATTAATTAGCTAATTATCTTTTTTGTATACACGTGTTTCTGTGACAAATAAACCTATTTTTACTTCTTTCTTTCTTTTAAATTTGAAAACTGGTATACCAAGCTTCACAGGCGTACGTCCGACACATCTTGGATGGCCAGCCACTTTCCTGACTTCTAAACTATTTACCTTTGAAATTCGTTCACCCAATTTTGTTTATCGAAAACTGTTACAGTATTTTTATCCCACGATGCGACGCGCGCTTTACTTGTAGTAACCAAGTGTACAAACACGTTGTGAATGTGTGCGTGACGACGAGTAGTGTCAGCACATAGCGTCAGCGTGTTTGTAAACTTGGTAACCACAAGTAAAGCGCGTGTCGCTTCGTGAGATAATTATAATATACGTTTATTTTTTATATTTTATTTGACGTCTGAAAATACTTGTTCTTTTTTTCTAACCTACCACTTTCATTTAAATTACGAATTGTGTATTTCCGCCTTATAGAAAGTAGATGCGTTTTAGCAGTTTTGCAAGTTATCAACAACTTAATTTCTCTTTCAGGGCTACTTTCAACAACTAGCCCTCTCCCAGTACGGTTCCCGCGCTTTCGAGCAAGTCTTCCACGTCGCTTCTGCAGAACAGAAGGTCAAGATAATGACCGAACTGTCGGAGAAGAGCAACCTTCTGAACAGCACCGCGTACGGACGCCTGGTGGCCAGCAAACTTGACGTGGAGACCTTCAAGCTGTCCCAGAAGAAGTGGGAGCAGATGTGGAAGAAGAAAGAGGAGAGTAATAAATGATTTCAACAAATTAATGTTATTTTTATTCTTTAAAAAATCAAATTCTATTGCATTTTTAACTTATTTCTGATTTATTAAAAACAGCTCATTTGTAGTCGGAGGAGTAAGTTCAAAACGGCTGCTTGCAAACAGACGAAATCTTTTTTAAATATCTCAGGACGACGAACGCCACTCAATATCAGCGCTCTTTAATTAAAACACTGCTATCTATCGGTTGTATTCGGAAATCATATACTCGTGACATCTATTGTCCAAATGTTAAAACAACCGTTTTTTCTTCTCACTCACCCAATGTAATTACTACATTTTATCTAATTATTGTAATACAATAATAATTATTTATTAAAATATAGGATATTGACAGTCACCATTGCATCCTTTCGGCACCACTCCCGGCACTAACTTGCAGACCTTATTGTCGCAGATGTATTCTCCCTTCCGTAAATTCACTTCCAGGGAACTAGGTGGCGCTGTAATCAATAAAAGAATATTACTACAAGGGTTGGTTATTTCAAGAGGATGAGCAGTATTCTCCTGTTTTATCACTAATCATTTCAACAAAATGTGCAAGTGGTTGTTTGGTCTAGCGGTCTTAAGCGCAACTGTCTATCATCCAGGTCGGGCAAAGTGTTATTGGGCTTTTCCAGCAGGATTATCTTTATATTTAGCTGCTCGGACGGAGTCTAGATCAATTATGGCCAGTATGGAAAGATGCCACAATAAACGTATAATGGAAATAGTATCTGGCGAAATGTGGGAGCTGCATACTCCTTCGAGGAATTCAGGCTTGATGTTACGTTATGTTATCCGAAGGCACCTCCGGTCCGCCGGCACAACCTTGTAGCCAGGATTATCCACCAGCAACTTGCTCTGAAATACAGTCTTGTGGAATCGGAAGTACCGTACTATAGGTATGTGCCCGACCCAGTTCTCGAAAATGGCCATGTCACGTTGTATTGGGATCGATCTATCATCACTGACGGGACTATTCTGGCCAATAAACCAGACATAGTGGTGATAGATCGATTAAAGCGTCGCACAATGATTGTTGATATAACGATCCCGCATGACGAGAACCTCGTGAAAGCTGAAAAAGATAAGCAGATTAAGTATCTTGACCTGGCTCACGAGGTGGTCGACATGTGGGATGTGGATACAGCAATCATCGTGCCGATAGTCGTGACGGCCAACGGCATAATAGCCAAGAGCCTCGATAAACACCTTAGGAGGCTCTCGTTAGACGGCTGGATCAAGGGCTTGATCCAGAAAGCGGTTCTTCTAGACACGGCGCGTATCGTGAGGAGGTTCCTCTCTCAGGAGCCCTGACCACTGGTAGCTTGGACCCTGTTCCCGACACCGGTGGGATACTCTTTTTATATTTTTAAATGTTTTTATAATTTTTTTATTCCAATATTTAAAAATATGATGAATATGTAGAAAAATTTAATAAAGGAAATAATAATATGAGACAACATCCACACAAGGTCTTCAGGTCCCGAACTTGGTAGAGCCTGTACTACGGTAACCTGATGACTGATATACATACTTATACATATACACACCCAGACACAGGTCAAACAGACATGTTCATACACACAAATGTTTGACTTGTCCGGGGATCGAACCCGGGACCAGCGGCACAGAAGGCAGGGTCGCCAACCGGTCAGTCAACTACTTGGTCTAGAAGCATGAAATTCTGCACAAGAGTTCCATAAACAGCGAAAGCGAGCACTAAGGAAGGGTGTTTGAAAATTCCTCCCCTAAAGGGCTTAAATAGGGGATGAAACTCTGTCAGTTTTGCCGATGGGTAACCCCATCACGAACACGGCTTATAAAATAACATTTTGTTTACCTTCTACTGGTCTCTGTCCTTTAACTCCTCCTTTAACCCCTCCTGCTCTCGCCAACGGCCAGGGCGCTCGCTTCCCCCGGGGCCCGAACAGCATGTGCCGCTTCTCTCGGGGTCCAAACACGTCGATCTTGGGCCGGTTTATCAACACGTGTCGCCTGTCCGAGTGGTTTCTTATGGCTGACACCAGACCGATAGCCAAGCATAGAGCCACAAGTAATAACTGGAAGAAGACAAACATATTAATTATCGTGTTACGACAGGAAATATCTATAGAATAAGTTAGAACCAGAATCACTTTTCAAGCAGTCTGATGCAATTGGTGGCTTCAAATCTGAGATTGCATTCAAATAAATTTCCACCAACGTCACGAACTGCATCAGACTGCTTGAAAAGTGATTTCTGTTTTCTTTTGTAGCAGTCAGACTTTTTATTTTTGAAGTGAAAACTTCTTTAGGCGCGTTGAGCACTTTTTGCGTGAACAAAAATCATGGAACTCGCGTCATCGTCACCGAACGCTTTCCATGAGCTTTATGTATACTGGATAGATCATAATTATGTGTAGGTACTTTTTGGGTGAACAAAAATCATGGAACTCGCGTCATCGTCACCGAACGCTTTCCATGAGCTATAGGTATGTATACTGTGTATGTAGATATGTACTGCATAGATATACCCTGTAAGCTCGACGATACAATTCACAAGTTACTTAGTTTTCACTTCTATCGGCAGTCCCCAAAGACTGCCCCGCATGTTTTTTTTGTAGATTTAGATTGTTGATAGTAGGCACCTAGGGGTTAGATAATTCAGTCTAGCAACGAATCAATAAGCAGCTTCACTAAGTACCTACAGGACCCAGGGCTCAAAACTAAAGAAAGACAAAGAAAATTATATCGCTTATCACGCACCCTTAAACAGCGTAGGTACCTAACACACTATCAATGACAATCTGATTAATTTTAAAGGAATTAGCAATCTATTCCACTGCTTCACAGTTCGAAAAAAATGTCTGACAACGTAAATAAGGCAATGAATGTTGTTGAACTGTCAAAATCAAAGCCGTAGCTACTGTTAGTGTTAGGTACGCAATTAGCTACCCCGCTTCTTAGGCAGGCAGTAAGACTTCAGAATAGGATAATATGTCAACAAAAAAAAACACATGCCATTCCATTTCCGAACAGGTTATTTACTTTGAATTATGTAGATCGAATTGAAATTAACCAAACTTCCTTGAATACCTACTCAGCTAAACCAGTTTATAAGTTAGTACAACAACAAACCACAAACATTGTCCATGCACTTTAATTTAACACTTTCCTGGTTAGCTCAACTTAAACATTTGAAACAAAAACATTGTTTATTTACGAGTAGAAATGCTTACCGTGAACTTCATTTTGTAAAATGTGTGACTAAAAACACGTCTGCATACAGAGAACTTCGATTCTAGACTGGTGATGGGTTTTATTTCATATTAAGTTTAATAAACTCAACCTGACCACAGAATAAGATATCGCAATGGACTAGGTAATGGTAAACACATTAAATAGGTAGGTTCTTAATGTGGTCGGAAACGGGACATTTTGTATTCAACACGCGTTTGACAAATTATTTCTGCTTATGATTACTAACTTACAAACAATGATAGGCTAAACTGTATTCTTTGATCTGTGGCTAAACGGATCTAGGCGTGGTGTTTCGCTACTTACTTTTAAAGGTGCAGCCTTCTCGCGCATTAGATCACGATTTAAGACAGTTTTAACTGGTTTATGAATGATATTTGTCACGCATTTTGTTGATTCCTTAGATTTATACTACTTTGTTTATCTAAGATTGAATGTAACTGCCCTATATGCTTTTGCATAAATCTAATAACCTAGTAGGTATACAGGGTGTAAAAATACCCATCACATGGCTGTCAACTACGCATTCTGTACATCAAAGTAAGTATCACTGCACAAAAATAATTACGGGGAAATGATTTTTATTTTTGGTGTCAAAAATTGCTGTTTACGGTATAATAGTGCGCAATGTAACACACGCAAAACATTATGCTTATGGGTGCATGCAACGGTACAGGGGTTGTGGGGGTAATTAAAGTTGTGATATAAGATAAAACAAACTTGTTATCGTAAAACAAAAGTCAGTAAAAGTTGGAATTTTGACCTTCAATATCTCCGTAAGTAACCAGACGGTTCCCATGTATGGTCCAGTACAAAAAATAAATCTATGACGGAGAGTACAAGTGACTCTTGTCTTTTTAGTTGGTCACTGTTGTGTACTAAACCCAAAATCTACACTGGCCTTCAAAACTTAGTACCACACTTTTAAAATTGAAATAACTTTTAAAGTACCTACCTTCAACTAAAGAATGTGCAAGAATCATGGCTTTTCTGGAACAAGGCGTCAGTATGCGTCGTACTGCAAGAATGGATGAAGAAGAAGTGTGTAATATTAAGAACGGTCCGGCAGGTGAAGCGTAGGTACGAATAAACTTTAAACCATCTGAGGAGACCTTGTAATGCCAAACCCAGGTGCACTAATAAAGGAAGAACGCTATATTTTCTCCACTGTCTTGAGGAATCGCTACCTCAGTGCAGTTAATGTCCAGCAACAGCTTCTTCAGACTCGAAGGGACTACATTAGTGACTGTACAGTGAGAAGAAGACTTGCTGAAGCAAGTGGCCATAGAAAATGGCACCCTGACTGGGGAAAGATATGCTCAAGAGATCCTTAATGAGTATGCAGGGCCATATTTAGTAAATATGGGTGATGGATCGATACTGATGCAGGATAACGCCCGCCCACACACTGCTCGGGTCGTACAAGAGTACATTCAGGAGATTAGTACCAACATGATGGCTTGGCCACCAAGAAGCATAACTTCTCAACCTGATCGAGCACGCCTCGGAGGAACTCGAAGCTGTAATCAGAGCCCGAGCAGGCAATACCAGTTATTAAAACGCAAATAAGGCGTAAAACATACCTACTTATAAATGTCGTTTGATCTCTTTGCCAGTAAGTTAGAAATGGCAATTTTTAGTTTTTTATGTTTATTTAAGTTAAAAACATTACTAATGTATAATAAACTATTTGGTGAAATTTGATATAGGTACTTAAAACGTTTTTGTATCTCAAAACTCTGACTTCTATAGTTTAGAAAAACTGCAATTTTAAAAGTGTGGTTCTAAGTTTTGCAGACCAGCGTTTAATAGAAGCTAGTCCTAGTTGCATAAGGAATTCCTACTTAGAATAGAATAGAATTGTGCTTAAGTGCTAAAGACAGCCTCAGCTCCAACCATGAGTTCTTCCAAAGCGTATTCAGAGAGAAAATAACCCGCCTAATAACTACCTAATCAAAGAGCCTAGATGTCCCATTATACTTCCATACTATGTTTAGTATTCAACTAATCAGAAATAAAACAGCAGTACCTAAGTATAATATTTAGGTATTGGTTAGGTTAGGTTCAAGTCCAAGAGTTCCTAGTACTTGTGCTGTGGGCTTCCATAGAAGCTACTAGATAAATCTACCTTAACAGAATTCGAAAGACACAAGAGTGATAATATTAGGTACGTTCCTTTTAAAATAAAAATTCTTCAACTCATTTTTCTACTCTATGTCCAGCCGGTACCGCGGTGGGGAAGCAGATTATCCTGACTCACATTCATTTAAACACTCACTTACATGAATCACTGTAGATTGAATGACATGCCGTCTGTCTGTTGATAGAAACGAGCAGTGACACATTGTAGGTATTATTGCGCAGTTAAGCTGGTGCGGGATAAGCAGGAGCTTAGCCGACTTGTAAACAATACTCCAAGATGAAACCATGGGGGTGCGTGTAAAATCAACGTCAAAGTCAAAGCAAAATGTTGGTGAACTGTCAACATTATAAAATACGAAAGAACCTTTTCCCCGACCTAATATTTCGAATAGGCACATAAAAAGCACTTTTGGACGTCAACATTTACATTTATTTATTTATAACTTTTCGCACAAAAGGTACAAAGGCGGACTTAATGCCTTAGGCATTCTCTACCAGTCAACCAAGGGTGGTGAAGAGATTAGATGGCAGGTGCTTTAATGGAAATGAACAATGATAAAAAAAATTAACTATTAAAACAACGTACACAAATACATAAATAAGTCCTATACACATACATACTATTTACTATACTATACCATATACTTACATAAATATATATATACTTACAAATTCAAGGAAGAGAGATGTTGAGATGACTCTACTCTATTTATTTTGAAAATAACTCTGCAATTTCCGCTTAAATGCATACCGACTGGTAGCCGTCCTGATATCAAGAGGAAGCGCAATCCAAAGAAGAATGGACTGAATATGAAAGGAAAAATGAACAAAGTCAGAAGTATGAGAAGGACAGAGTAGAAGTTTTGTTTGTTAGAAGAACGCAGATTCTTAGCGTGAGAAGAACATAGGTATTGGAAGTGAGACACGAGATAAGAAGGAGGAGTGGGAGAGTTGAGAAGGGAGAAAAGCGTGGTCAAAGCACGCAAACTTCTTTGGCGAATGGACATCCATTTCAGCTCAGACCTATAGCTCGACACATGGTCATATTTTCTGAGGTTGAATATGAACCGGATACCATAGTTAAGCAATCTGTCGAGCTTATCCAGCAAAACCGCATTCAAGTCAAAGTAATAGGTACACGTCACCATAATCGATCACAGGGAAAATCAAAGTCTGCACTAGCATGGTTTTCGTCTTAGCGGGCAAAAAATTTCTCAGACGATACAGGGATCGCAGAGTACCGTTGACCTTTTGACTAACACTAGAGATCTGGCGTTGCCAGCTGAGTGTAGAGTCAAGATGCAAACCGAGATCTTTCACAGTAGGGATAATGGGTATGACGGTACCATTGAAAATAAGAGGAGGAAGAGAGCTAAGCGTCACCCTACCTATCATGCGTGAGCTTCCAATTACAATGGCCTGACACTTCGAGGGGCTTACAGACACTCCGAAACTATCAGACCACTTTTTGATAGCATCTAAGTCTCGGTTTACATCTGCTATAGCGTCTGACAAATAACTACAATTACAACACAACCACAACACAACACAACAATAACAATTTAAGGAGATTAATGTGTGACTGTGCCCTTCTCAGTATGTTTTAGAAAATCTTTTATTTGCCCATAAAATATTAAACTGCTTAAAAAATACAGTGATATCCATAATCTATACTTACCAGGAACAAACACAAATTTATTGTACCTACAAGGCTCAAGAATATAGGTGGCTGATTCAGATGATTCGTATACGCTTTTATAATAAACTTCCAAGCCACGTTGAAGATCTAAGCCTTATTAAATTCAAATCATTAATTAAAGCCAAGAAGTAAGTAAGTAAGCCAAGCGTAAGTTGTGCCAGAAAGCCTTTTATATCTACTGTTAAAGATTATATTGAGGACAAAAAGGCTTGGGATTGAATTGCTCCAATTTTTGCATACGGAATTTGTTTTTTTTTACATACTCTTTGACATTTGATAATTTTTTATATACATAATGACATGAATACTTACCATGTGATATAATATTATTATTTTAATTATTGTGAATTTGGGGACTATGTAGGTCATTGTTTCAGTTTAAATCATGGTCTGGCAGTTTAATTAGCTTATGCGGCCTACCCAAATGTCCTATCTTTAGTATTGTTCGTCGAATCGTTGAGCTTCAAAGTCAAAGTCAAAGCATTTATTTCAAATAGGCACATATAAGGCATTTTTGAACGTCAACATTTACATTTAAATAGAATTGATTCTAGTCGCCCCTTCCAAAAGGTAGTTTCGTATGGAGAAGAATGGGCAAGAAACTCCACCGTTACTCTTTTAAAATGTGTTACAATATTTTGTATACATTAATTATATAATTACGACGCAACTATAATAAAAATTACCTTACCGCAATCGGTAAAAGGAATTTAATAAATGTAGCAATGATAAATAAGTTAATTAAGTGATAGATACATGGTGTTCACATAATTTTACAAACATTGTAAAAGTATACGAATTCCCAAATTATGTAAACAAGTAATATGTCAGTGTGTGAGTTAAAGTAATCATCATCTGCCTAGCCTTTTCCCAACTAATTATGTCGGGGTCGGCTTCAGAATGTAAATCAATGTGAAACATAATAAACTATACAATTAAAGTAGCAACAAGTTTAATTTTGTCTAGACCCTAGATAGACCCTTCTTAAGTTCTGAGTTGAGCTGCACGGTTACTGACAAATGCGTGCACTGACTGGACAAGTGGACAAGTCCGCTTAATCTGTGTGGTTCTTTCCTCAGAAGACCATTTCAGACATCAATATACATGGTCCTTAGAGAATATGACCGAACTTTTATATACCTACACATTGTTTTAATAAATAACTGTTAAAATATAACAATAATATAATATAACAATATTATATTGATAGTTATATTATATAGTTATTATATGTAAAAAAATTGCCTTAAGGATATACATATATTCTCTGTCATTGAACCTATAACCATGGCAGCTGTGGTTTCGACCACTACCCTAATAAGGCAAGGTAATTAAGATATATAATTAAAAGTAATTCATTAACGAGTTACCAGAGAATTCATTGGAGCACCGAGTTTCCTGTAGTTTTTGCGCAGTAGGGATACCTACGACACAGTTTACAGGATAATTTATTTTAGATAATTTAACAATGCAAGGGATAAGAGGAAAATGAACTTCTTAGTAAAGGAGGGAGTTCCCTCAAGGTTTGGAAGAAGGACTAATCCTCGAATCAATGAACAAAGGCGTTCGAACCTTTGTAGATTATCCTACGCGGCGCCACTTTGTTTTTTTTTTTCAAATCTTTCGCGCACGATGAATGTAGTTTAGATGGGTAGGGTGACACTTATTGGCTAGAGAGGCGCCATGGCGTCCTCACCTTCCGCCTGACGCAGGTCCTCACTGGACACGGTTGTTTCGGGAGGTTCCTGTTCCGGATAAGGCGGGAGGAAACGCCCGGGTGTCACCATTGTGTGGATCACCCGGAGGACACGGTGGAGCATACGGTGGAGGTCTGCCCGGCTTGGGCGGAGCACCACCGTGTCCTCATGGAGGCGATTGGCAGTGGCGATCTCTCGCGTCCGGCCCTGGTCCAGGCCATGGTACGGAGCGAGAGGGCTTGGGAAGCCGTCACCTCCTTCTGCGAAGCAGTAATGTTCGCGAAGGAGGAGGCGGAACGCGTGAGGGAGAGGCAAAATTCGCGCCCTCACGCCTCTAGCCGCCGCAGGAGACGCCCTGGGCGTCGGGAATCACAGGCCGATTCCCGGCCACCGTGGGCGTGGGCTTGCGAACGGCGAGCAATAAATAAATAAAATAAAAATAAAAATAAAAATATTTTATTATCAGGCATCAAGGCCCATAGAGTGTTAGTACTACATTTTACTTAAAAACTATGTTAGTAACATGCAGGAACATTTAAAAGGTTACAATCACAATCATGGCAATCATGGCAATGGGCAGCTCGCCGTTCGATAAGGACTAGGCCCGGGTCGACGGCGCGTTGTGTTCCACGCGCGCCTCAAAGAGATGTCAGCACCAATGATGGGGTCTGCTAGGACCGATGCCTGCTAGGGTTGCGGAAAAGTCCGAGAGGGATACCGTGGCCCCTGGCACAGACAACTGAAGGAACACGGGTGGGTTTTAGTCAGTAATAGTCTGACACGCCCTCCCGCTCTGCCCAGAGCGGGAGAAGTTATTTGATGATTTCCCACCCTCAAAAAAATAATAATAAAGGGGGACACTTATCGAAACTGCTTGTGGCTATGTAATAACAGCCGCACGGGTAGCTCGATCAGGTTAAGTTACGCTTGCCGTGGATGGGTGACCATATTTACACATCAAGGCCTCTCGGTGCCTCGGAAAGCACTTTGACCTTGACTTGGACCATTGCTTCATATGTTCGGAAAAATTTGCCTGCTCAACAACGTAAATAACGCAATGAATGTTATGGAACTGTCAAAATGACAGCCAGCCGTTAGTGTGTTCCGCAGATATATGAACGTAAACGAAGCAAAACGAGTATTTAAGGATCGTAGCAGGTGGCGTTCTGCAGTTTCTGCCTACCCCTATGGGAAGAAAGCGTGTGTTAATGTGTGTATGTCGTGTGTACGGCATTCTACCCTGTTTGTTATGTGGTTATTAAGACACAAGCCCGATGGGATTACCTATCGGCAAAAATGACGAACTTCCATACAACCTTTCACCCCCAATTAACCCATGGGACAAGTTTTCAAATATCAATTCCTTTGTACTCACTTTCATTATAATATGGAACTCTTTCCAAATGTGTTGCTTCTAGACCCAACGGTTTAGGCTGTGTTATGTCTATCAGTAGGTAAGCGAACTTAAGATTTTTGAAGTGAAACTTCTTGCGCGGCGATTGGATAAAATTGGTCGAGAATTGAGAGTGAAATTTCAAGGACGCGTCAATTTTATATAAATAAATTATTTTATTTCAGACCCATATCAGATCATACGTTGTTAGTGGTTAGTAACAGATTGTGCTTATATGCTATGTTAGTGTTATTAGTATTACTTAAATAAATTAAATTTAACATAAACCTATACTTATTTTGACCCAGTGTCTTTGGATGGGGCAGTCCACTCTGCCAACAATCATTCTCAGGATGCTGTTCCGAGTGCTACGCAAGCGTTGCAGTAGGAAGCCGCTTTCTTACGCATGATGGCGTGAAAGCCATCCGTATGAGCTGCAGCAAACAGTCCCGATGCACTGCAACGTCGCGGCAACCGCAACAGCATCCTGAAAGCGTTGTTGTATTGTACGCGCAGGACGTTGTAGGCTCGGCTCGAATATGACACCCACAGGCCGCTCGTGTAGAACGACTGACAAAATGCCTTAAATAAACTGACTTTGACGTCTGCCGTGCAGCGGGCAAACCTACGGGCCAGCATATTGCTCCTTACCGCCAACGCCCTGCGCTCGCGCTCTATGTCGCCATAATCACGTAGGTCACTGGTGACCACGTGACCAAGGTATTTAAAACTATCCACCACATTGAGTACTACGCCGTTGAGATATACTGGAGGTACACGACGGGGCTGTTATTTAGGTGCCGTAAAGACTAACACCTCACTCTTTTTTGAGTTGTATTTAAGGCCGTGCACCTCCGCGTACGTCTCGCATATCGTGAGTAGCTTCCTCAGTCCGCTCATCGATGGACTGAGCAACACCATGTCGTCCGCGTAACTTATATTATTGACACATATCCCGTCTATATAACAGCCGACATGTGTGCTGCTCAGCCGCGCGATAAGTTCATTCACATACAAATTAAATAACAAAGGGGAGCTTAACCCCCCCTGCCTCACTCCACATTCCATTTGATACTCATCCGACAGAGTACCGACCCACCTCACTCGACTTGTCTGGTGAGCATGCCAGTATCGGAGAAGGGCTGTGTACTCCGCCGGCACACCCGTGCCCCTCAACTTGTCCCACAGCAGATTATAGGATACAAGATCGAAAGCTTTACACGCGTATACCGGCGTCCTCCTCGTGGTGTAGTACTTGACGGTGTGCTTCAGGCTGAGTATTGCACTCTTCGTGGACACACCCGCCTTGAATCCGAACTGGACGTCATACACTTTAACATATTCTGTGAGGCAGCCTTTCATCAGACCGTCAAGCACCTTGGCCATGCGAGATGCTCGAGCGAGATGGGTCGATAGTTGTTCATGTCGGATGTGTCACCAGTTTTGTTTTTAACTATTGGGACCACTGTCGTCCGCACCGTGGTCGTGCGTCCGTGTGTTTTAGGCACATTTCGTTACATGAGAGAGAAGATTTATACCTAAGTATATCTCTCTCAGTCTCTCACACTAAATCCCTCATATTCTTAATTGTTAAAAAGTTTCATTCATAATTATTTTATTGAAAAATGCCAGATGTCCACTCTATGAGTCTTTTGTGTCGTAGGGCATTTAACTGTGGGGTCGGACTGCTGAAATTGAATCCATCTATATTTTGCAAAAGCGAGCTGACAGAGCCATTTATAATCTACGCGAATCTCTCAGGGAACTATTTATAAAGATTATTATTATGACGATGATGATACATTGCCAATTCATTTATGAAAATATTATTTAGGTATGTAAGCTAAAATCTATATCGTCGAAGTGATATACATAAGTTTAATACTAGAAATATAGATTTTTCAGATTTGCTAAAGTACATACCTAAATCTTTTATGGGGTACCTACTGTTTTAAATGTTACAACAAAACCTGCCGGTCGATTCTGTAAAAATCTCACCGTGAAAACTTGCGTGGAGTGAGCTGTCAGTGTCATCCCACTGATGCTAGGGGTTGACCAACGTTACATTTACAAGCATAATCGAGATTTTAATCATACTTTTTATCCAAATTCTTTTGATCATTTTATATTATTTCAAAGCTAGTATGTAGTTAAGTGGCTTAAATATTACTAATTCCGGGGTTTAAAAAAAAAAGAGCAAAACAGAATTTCAGTTTGAAGCACAATGTTGTTTTTTTTTAGACACTTAACTTTACTTACTAACTTTAAAATAATATAAAATTATCAATAGAATTGGCATAAAAATTATTATCAAAATCTCGATTATGATTGTAAGTGTAATGCTTGGTCAATCCCTAGCATCAGTTGGATGGCACTGACAGCTCACTCCACGCTCACTTCACCTAAGTGTTCACGGTGAGATGGTTACAGAATCGCACTGCTGGTCATAATTATATTACATTTCTGTCATTGCTTCATTTTTATTTCTTTTTACCTATTGTAGTATACCTACTAATTTTATTCTAGGTGCATCGTCTTCACAATTAATGTATATAAAATATTGTAAAACATTTTAAAAGAGTAACGGTAGAGTTTCTTGCCCATTCTTCTCCATACGAAACTACCGTAGCGGTATCTACATCGTCACATGCGAAGTACGTATCACACTGACGTCACACAAAATCCAGCATCACGCAAGCAGAGTTTACCGCGCAACTAGCATATACACAACTTCCCGACATCAATCGTCGAGCAGTTGACGACCAGACACGACACCCGTCTGGTCGGAGGATCCTCCCTTTACTATGGAGGTATGAGCGAGCTTTACACCCAGTTCCTCATACCTCTATACTGGTGACCCCGAACATAGACATTGACGCAGCCTTCGAGCAGCTAGTTCAGCGTGATGTCATCATCATCACTTCCTCAAGCTTTCGAGCGGCGTGTCACACCGCCAGCTGGCACCCACGGCTACAACGGGTATCCTGACCACCACCATGCAGCGAACGCGCATTCGTGGGCCTCAAGTCTGCTATTACAATAGTGTCAGAATGGATGGTCTATCATTGATGTCATAATTGTTGATTTTGACAAGTTTGGTAATCTACTAATAGAATGGCGTCATTATGACTTTCCAATGGTCATCTACTGACACTCCATTGAAAGAAATAGCATATAGTGTTAATCTCGTACATAACGACAAATGAATGACTGACGTACAGTCACGAGCTTTAATTTGGGACCCACCTAAAAAAAATTAAAAAACCAATATAAACCCATATTAGTTATTATACAGCGTGGCGCTGCTATGGTGACCTTAATTTAACAGACATATACGTTTTCACATTTTCGTTTCATGACAATTTTTTATTTCCATTAAACGTTATTATTTACAGATTTATTAAAGAATTTAGGAAATAGCATCTTAGAGCAACCTGTACTTAAAGAACTGTCGCGCAGCGGTCATTTCCCTCGGTCACGGATCATAACTTCGCATCAATGAAATTAAAACGAATAAGCAATACTATTAGGATGAAACAAATGCATAGAGTAGGCGAATTTAAGGAAATTTCCTTTGTTGGCGAGCAGCGCAGGCGACGCGCGCTCTCCCTTCCACCCACCCGCCGCACCGAACACGAATTCTTTTTTTGCTTTTCTAGTGCTAGTCGAACCCGTGTCCTTGACGCACTTATTTACTCTAGTGCGCATAATTACGTCGCGAAAAAGACTCTTAGCTATTGTTTTATTTATTTCTTTTTGTGTAATTAGGATAGTAATTAGATCATGGTACTGCGATAAAGACACTTTGATTGGTTTTCGTTTTCTTATCTAGTAGGTACGTTTACACCTCTTGCGATACGGACGCATTTATTTGTGCTATTAGTGCTTGTGTAAACTTATGATCGTGATGGCAGTGATTAGTGATGACAGTTATTACTAATAGTAACAAGAGAGGGTGATGTGATAAGTGTTTGTACCACTTGCGCCGCTCGGTTTCTTTGATAATATGCCGTCAAAGAATCGGACCGATCACGAGTAGGTACAAGACGCGATGCGCCGCGTCGCTGCCGCTCCGAGTTAACGTAAGCGAGCTAGGTAAGTAATTTCATGAATGAATTTTTGCAAGGGTGATCCCAATTTTAATGACTTTTTTATTATTTAGTTTGTTTGAAAAAATTTTTTTTTCAGTTTACGTATTATTTTAACCTATCAATATTTATATGGTTAATGGGCACTAGCCCTACCCGTGTATTAAATTAAAGTCACCGTTGTAGCGCCACATTGTATATAAAACCTATATTAGTTAAAAAGTTTTGTCTCTTTCTCAAACATAAATATCAAAGTGACGGACCAAAACAACATATTTAAAATAAAATAGGTTTAAAGGCCTTAAAATTGGAACTTCAATTTGGTTACCAAAGCAACGAAAACCTATTGATTTGTCACCTTTTGTCAAGAACAAAGAAAAAATCTCGTGGTTGTTTTTTAATACATTATTTTATTGTTAAAAATCTTTCTTGTGTTATTTGTGAATACACGTATTTCTAAAACTTCGTCTTCTGGTCCACCGTCATCTCCAACAGGTTATGGGCCCAGAACCCAGAAGTGTAAAATGGAGCTTTCAAAAATACAGATCACAAAACTTGATGGCCACAATTGGGTCGCCTGGAAATACCGAATGGTTGCCCTACTAAAAGGCATAAACGGAATTTGGGAGATTGTGGAAGGCAAGGCACAAAAACCGGCGAAGCCTGCGGAAGGTAGTGGTGATGCCGAAGTTAAAATTTACAATAAAACTTTACGAGATTTTGTTACATTGGAGATGTGCTCTCCAATGTAACAAAATCTCGTAAAGTTAAAAAAAGAAAAGAAAGAAAAGAAAAGAAAAGAAAGAAAGCCCTACTGCTAATAACAAATAATGTAACAGATGAGACACTAGGAAAAGTAATAAGGTTGTCCACTCCCAAGGAAGTATGGAAAGAACTCCATAGGCTGTATGAGGGTCCTGATGAGGGCAGGCTCTACGACTTATGTTTGGACTTCTTCAAACTTAAAAGGGATCCGTCAGACAGTATGTCGACTCATGTCTCGAAACTGAAGAATTTATGGCACAGTCTGAAGGAAGAACTGCTGAAAGAGGAGAACGTGGAAATGCCTGAAGTTCTCTTGATTTGCAAGATCCTGGATACGCTGCCGGAAACTTTTTTTTCATTCAAATCGAGTTGGCTATTGATGTCTAAGAAGGAAAGAACAGTAGACAATATTACGGCCCAACTGTGTGCACATGAAAAAGCGCTGAATGCAACGATGGCTGACGCTGAAACGAGCGAAAGTGCGCTTTATGTGAAAACTAATAGAAAGGTTGCTAAAGGAAATGACCAAAGAGACCTGCAGGAAAATAAAAAGAGGTACAAATGTTTTATTTGCAAAGAGTTTGGACATCTTAAGAAGGATTGCCCGAAAAATGGCAAGAAAGAGAAGGAAAATAAAGCTCACAGTTCCAACATGATGTTACTGACGGTGAATTCAACAGATTCTGACACTAACCGTGATTGTGATTATTGGTACTTAGACAATGGGGCGACACATCACGTCACAAGTAGAGGAGATCTCTTTCAAGATTTCAAATATTTTAAAGAAACACAGTAACTACGGCTGACGGAAACATGATAAAGGCTGTTGGAAAAGGCACAGTCCGTGTAGAGGCCAATGTTAAAGAAAAAAATGTTTTTTTTTTATTAACCGATGTTTGGTATGTTCCCCAGATTAGCAAGAACCTTTTTTCTGTGCTTAATGCACAGGACAAGAACCCCTCAAGTATTTTTGAGTCGCGGGTTACAACATGTTCCATGAAGATCAATGGTAAGGTTGTCTTAACAGGAAAAAGGCAAAGGTATGGCGGTTTGTACAAAATAGACTGCAAAGCCATATGTGCTGATTTTTCAATCAACTTAATTGAGCATGGAGATACGCTGCAATTATGGCACGAGCGTATGGGACATCAAGACAAGAGACATATCAAAAGATTGATAGAGAATGAGTTAAGAGTAAAGACATCTAACAGTGGAGATTTATGCGAAGGTTGTATTTTTGGTAAAGCGCACAGGAAACCATTTGGTGTTCGCGAAAAGGCAACAAAACCTGGTGAGCGCATACACTCAGATGTCTGTGGACCCTTTCCTCGGAGTGTCTCTGGATATCGATACTTCGTACTGTTTAAGGATGAGTTCACACGATACAGATATGTATACTTCCTTAAGAATAAATCTGAAGTTCCCGAAAAATTAAAACTGATGATGTCTGAGGCTAGAAATGCTGGACATACTATTATCGAGGTTTTAAGTGATAATGGTGGCGAATATGATAACAGGAATGTACGAGATCTACTTGGACAAGCTGGAATAAAGCAAAGACTCATTATGCCGTACACTCCAGAACAAAATGGGTGTAGTGAAAGAGAAAATCGCACTATAGTCGAAATTGCTAGAGCAATGATGTACGCGCATGAGGAGATTCCTCAGAATTTGTGGGCTGAGATGGTAAACACTGCTGTTTACATACTAAACAGGACAGGACGTACTTCAGTGGAACACAAGTCGCCTTATGAACTGTGGCTTCACAAGAAGCCTCAGATAAAGCATCTGAGGATAGTCGGTTCACCTTGCTTTGCGCATGTACCCAAGCAGAAGCGAAAGAAATTACAAAAAAAAGCTACACGGTGCATTTTAATTGGATACGACAATGATGATGGATACAGACTCTGGAATCGGGAAAGAAATTCATTAGTCAGATCTAGAGACGTTATTTTCGATGAGAAAGCTCTAGAGACTTTAATGAATGAATACTCTGAAACAGTCTGCAGTCCGAAAAATGAAATTGAAGTAGACCTTGGTAGATATGCTTTGAGAGATAACGGACAAAGAACTTTTGTTATGCCTAATACTGAAAGGGTTGGTGAAACTGACATGGATATACGTGATCGAAATCCAGATGTCGGAGAAGAGTTTCACGACGCAGAAGATATAACTGAACAGTCTATTGAATCGGAGGGGAATGGAAACGTTAATGAAGATGATAATGTTGTTGATGAATATCAAGATGATGTCAATGATGAAATTATCGCAGATGAACGAAAAGATGTGTTCCCGGAACAGATGATCCTTCGAGACCGTTCTTTGTTACGACCTCCAGATAGATTCAAAGACTTTGTTATGAACGCAATAATGGGATACAATGAACCAGAAACGTATAAAGATGCGATCAGAAGCCCAGATAAAGAGCTATGGGAAAAGGCCATGGATAGCGAAATCAGCTCTTTGAATGAAAGCGACACATGGAAGCTTGTGAATTTACCCAAGGGCAGAAAAGCTTTACCTAGTAAGTGGGTTTTCAAAGTCAAGATGAATGCTGATGGCTCCATAGATAAGTACAAGGCTAGATTGGTGATAAAAGGTTTTCATCAAAAGAAAGGTATAGACTACATGCAGACCTTTAGCCCTGTGACTAGAATGGCAACTGTTCGCTCAGTGATTAGTACAGCAGCGAGCGAAGGTATGTCGATGAGACAGTTTGATGTTTCGACTGCCTTCCTGTACGGCTTGTTAAATGAAGAGATCTTCATGAAACAACCAGAAGGTTATAATGACGGCTCCGGTCAAGTATGTCTCCTAAAGAAGAGTCTCTATGGGCTGAAACAAGCACCACGGTGCTGGAACCGGTGCATTCTAGACTATTTCAAAGAAATCGGTTTCAAGGCAAGTGAGGCAGATCCTTGTCTTCTGATACGAAAGAGAAGATGTGGAAAGCTTATAGTAGCTCTGTACGTGGATGACGGTCTGGTCGTCGGATCCAATGACGCACTGATAGACGAGTTGATGGAGGAGCTCAAACGTCGTTTCAAAATAACCACGAAAGCTGCGTCCTATTTTCTTGGAGTAGAGATAGAAAACAGAGGAGATGGAATTAGGATATTCCAAACGTCGTATGTACATAAGATCCTGCGGAGATTCGGAATGGACACCTGCAAACCGGTTTCGACGCCGATTGCAAAAGACGGTACATGGAGCGAGAAGGTGGACATGAGTTATATGAAAGATAACTACAGGCAAATTGTTGGAGCCTTGGCTTATTTGATGGTATGTACTAGACCTGACATTGCATATGCTGTTAAGTGTGGTCTCACGAAGTCTGGAAAAGCCAGAAGAAGCAGACTGCGTACGACTGAAGCGTATAATGCGATTTTTGCAGTACACGCCAGATCTAGGTATCATGTACAAGAGAGAATACAAACAAGGCATTTTGGAATGCTATAGTGATGCTGATCACGCAGGAGATATCAACACTGGTAGATCCACTACTGGAGTGCTGTGCATGTATGCAGGAGGAGCGGTGTCGTGGCTAAGCCAAAGACAGACAAGCGTTTCAATATCGACCACCGAGGCTGAAGTAGTAGCCGCTAGTGAAGCAGCCAGAGAGACTGTTTGGTTATCTCGGCTTATGAGTGATCTTGTCGCTCTTAAGGAGATTCCATGCATAAGAGTGGATAACGAAGCTGCAATCAGGCTAGCTGAAAATCCCGAATTCCATCGAAGGACTAAGCATATCCGGGTTCGACATTTCTTTGTGAGAGAACTGGTGACTGGTGGTGAGCTTAAAGTCGAAAAGGTATCTAGTCAAGATCAGCTGGCAGATATCCTCACCAAGCCACTAGCAAGACCAAGGATCAGAAAGATCTCTGACCTAATAGGTATTTGTTGAGAGGAGATATTAAAATTGGAACTTCAATTTGGTTACCAAAGCAACGAAAACCTATTGATTTGTCACCTTTTGTCAAGAACAAAGAAAAAATCTCGTGGTTGTTTTTTAATACATTATTTTATTGTTAAAAATCTTTCTTGTGTTATTTGTGAATACACGTATTTCTAAAACTTCGTCTTCTGGTCCACCGTCATCTCCAACAATAAAACCTATATTAGTTAAAAAGTTTTGTCTCTTTCTCAAACATAAATATCAAAGTGACGGACCAAAACAACATATTTAAAATAAAATAGGTTTAAAGGCCGTTTATGATTATGGGGGCTTAGAAGATTTCAGCTAAAATATTGATTAATAAAATCTTTAGAAAAACAGTTTTTTATTCTTTATATTTATTAAGACATTTATGACACAAACCTCAATCTTAACACAATTATATAGAAAGCATTGTTAGCGGTGCACAAAATAAACACTTATCACCGAAGGCTACGACTAAATTAATTTAAATCTCTCCAGTAATTTTTTTATCATAAATATTCAAAACCGCGAATATCCACCTTCATTGTCAATCACAGCCTGGAGCCGGTTACGCATGGATCCAATCAATTTGTCACATATATCAGTACCCCTTAAACTCTCCCAGACTGTGAGGCAGTGATCCATAAGTGCTTCTCTAGTTCTTTCGTTTCTATTTGAACATTTTTGAACCATTAAGCCCCATAAATTTTCTATAGGATTTAAATCGGCACACTTTGCAGGCCACGGAATACGATTTAAATTTGCTCTATTATTGTCGAACCAAGTTCTAACGATTCTTGCCGTATGAATTGTTGCGTTATCTTGAACAAAGTTTATTGGAGCAACATCTTCTTGTGGATAATATAGTTGCAATGTTGGAAGGACACTCTCGTCTAATAAATCGACATAATCTTGAGCAGTGGCCCTGGGTGGTAAATTTATTAGTTCTCCAATGCCGGCTGAACTAATCCAGCCAGACATGTTAACTGTAATGCGACCAGACGCGTTGTTAGCTATGACGTGGTCTTCCGTGTATCGCGTCCTGTCAATTCGCCACAAATGTAGTCTGCCCGTTTGGGAAGATTGAAAAGTCTTTTCATCGATGAAAGCCGTCGTCGTCCAATCAAAATTTAGATACTGACGTGCGAAAATAAGTCGAGCAGCTTTATGGGCATCCGTCAACGCAATTTTTTTTGCAGGCCGCCTGTGATGCAGTCCCATAGCTTTAAGATGCCTTCTAACTGTTGAAGGGTGGACTTCAAACGCTTCCGCAAAATGCCTCGTTGGCGTAAATCCATTCATCAGGTATTGCCTTTGCATCAAGCGGCTCTGCTCTTGTGTTATAACTTGCGGGTGATGGTTGTTTCGTCGTAAGTCAATAATATTTTCCTCGTTCCCGTGGCGTCGAACCCAGCGGCGAACTGTGTTTCTTGTCACATTTATTCGTCGCGATATCTCGTGAATGCCTACTCCTTGTTCGTGCAAATCAATAATTTGGAGCCTTATTTGGTCACGATTAGCCGCAAGCATTTTATTAATTGGTAAATTATATTTTGTGAAAATATCACATTAAACTATTTTCTTAAATGACACTGACACGACACATGTTCGTAATTAGAAAATCGTAATGATAGCTTTTTGCAACGAGGTTATCATTTCATAGGTCGATTCACAGAGTACATTTTTATACAGGGTCGATTAGATAAGACATTTTATGTCTTAACTTGACATTCAACATTTCAACCTTAAAGCAAAGTTTCAAAGTTTCGACCTTATTGCATTATGATTGTTCTAACAACATTTAACGGAAATGGGTCCCAAACACGGAGCAAATACAAAGAGGAGATGTTGTAATAAGGTTTCTGTATGAAACAACGGGTGACACTTTACGGGGTGAGGGGTGATCAGATCCCGCCCACTTCTTTATTTTACATCTACTGGTCAATAGCAAAACTATTCGCTCGTCCTGTTGATTTTACTTTGTAGTTATGTAACTATCTCACACTAGATGTCACTACATGCAGAATGAAGAACTATTTTAATAAATTACGCATAAAATTACTGACAAATGAAATGTGATGCCATCCACAGCATCAGAACGTCTATCCGAGTAGTTTTTACAAGATAAAACACCACACTTCATTCTTTTTGTCTTCTAGCGCAAATATGCTGTAAAAACGGAACGTTTACAGAGCTGTGCACAGGACAAATGCCAACAATACACTGACTAAGGCCACGCCTACATGATGACGTCAGGACCTAGTTGAGAATCACAGTGCACAGTTGCTTAGGCCGTCTCCTCTTTGTATTTGCTCCGTGGTCCCAAATTAAAGCTCGTGACTGTACATGCGGTAATGGAAAAAAATGACTAAATGTTCATTTAAGTAGTAGTTTTTTGAAAATAATTTCTACTAACGGGTTTTAAAGGTAATAATGGCAATACGACAATGTTATTCTACCACGATTCTATTACGAGACCACTGACCGACCAATAATCGACCATTATGAATTTTGCAGCTTACGAACTTTTAGCAAAATGACAATAGCATCGTGTTGGAATAACAAATTTATAAAAAAATTGCAGACCTGGGGCCCTGGTCATCACCCGCAGCCTCATCAGCAACATTGGCACAGCACACTGCACTTTCGGCCGGTCCACAAGCAGAGCCCTTCACACCTCTCCTGGTCGACGCCAGCAGTCAGCCTCAACCCGGCGCTGCACCACATCCGACTCACTGGAGCATAACGCAGCGCCACCCCGACTCACTGGGGAATCACCGCAGACAGTTCCGACTCACCGTGGACTATGCGGCACCTGGTTCCGACCCACTGGAACCTCAACTGGCACTGGCAAGCATCGCTAGATACAGGACTCAGCCCACTATCGACCTCCTGTCTCCGGAGGGGAGTAATGTAGCGGTATCGGCATCGCCACATGCGAGCTACGCATCGCACTGACGGACGTCACGCAAAATCCTGCATCGCGCAAGCAGAGTTTACCGCGCAAGTAGCATAAACGTACCAACATCAAACGACGGGCAGTTGCCCACCAGACACGACACCCGTCTGGTCGGAGGATCCTCCCTTTTCTATGGAGGTATGAGTGAACTTTACACCCTGTTCCTCGTAATTCTATACTAACTTTTGGAAGGGACGATTAGAATCAATTCTATTTTAATGTAAATGTTGACGTTCAAAAGTGCTTTTTAAATGCCTACTTGAAATGACTGACCGGTTGGCGCAGTTGGTAGCGACCCTGCCTTCTGAGCCGCTGGTCCCGGGTTCGATCCCCGGACAAGTCAAACATTTGTGTGCATGAACATGTCTGTGTCTGGGTGTGTATATGTATATAAGTATGTATATCAGTCATCAGGTTACCGTAGTACAGGCTCTGCCTAGTTCGGGACCTGAAGACCTTGTGTGGATGTTGTCTCATATTAAAAAAAAAAATAATATGTCAGGGAAAAAGTTCTTTCGTATTTTATATACAAATTCAAGACTAACCATCCAAAATATCGAGTTTTTATGTATACCCAGACTTTATCATTTGGGTCAAAACTGTTTTGTAGTCAACTCTTAACTCTTCATCTATGTCGTAACTACTAATATGCTGAGCATGCTCCCATTTAAAAAAATGCCATTGACTTTATCCGTAACTAGAGCGAGCTGCACCTTTGACATCAAAATTCCCGAACTGAAGACGCTTGAACCAACTTTTTGCTACTCTTAATGACACTACGTTCAGTCCATAAACGTCACATATTTATTCCACGGCTTGTGTCGCATTTTTCCCTTTTTTGTGATAAAACTATGAAATGTATCGAATTTCTTCATTAGATTCACTCATTTCGTCGGACAGAAAAACTATTGAAAAATGGCGTTTTCTTTTTTAAATGTCGGCTATTTAATGGTATCAAAACCAGCCAGTTCACCCTAATTGCGTAACACACTGTCAATCACAATCCGAATATACAGTAAGTACATTAAAATACTTAGTTTTATGAAAAATATAATATAATAACTAAGATATATTATTAAATCCTAGGAGTCCCTTTAGGCAAGGTTCCGAAGATACTGGCAGCGTTCCCCCTTTGAATTGCTAGACTAATTCTTTGTCCGAGGTAGCTGGCAGCTCTTCGGTCTCCTGTGATGTCGACTAACCTAAATTGTAATTAATTTGTCATTATGTAATCTAATTTTAAATAGGCTTTTATCTATACACATACATTACATAATATATATACACACTATATACAGTAGATACCTACATTATAACAACATAGGTCTGACTTAATTTTTCTTACGTATTAATTAATAATATCATTATCAGCCTATCATTACGTTATTATCATTATTATATTCCACTGCGGGGCCAAGGCCTCTTCTCAAACGGAGAATTCATGAGCATTGACCACGACGCTTGCTCAAGGCAGGTTGACGATTTCAGACTTAAATCAACTAAACTGACGAGCAATATAAAAAAAAAAACTACTAGCAAAGTGCCTATATAAATCTAAATACCTCCTAAACCAAACAAGTTATTACATGAAAAAAAAATCTTGGGAACAGTCATGGTATAATAATATATATTATTATACCATGGGAACAGTATTATATTGCACATTAAAACCTTATTACATACTGACCTGTTCGAAGTCATAAAATAGAAAAAAGTAAAAAAAAATGGGCACGTTTCATAATTTTGTATTACATTTGAATACTTTTATTTTTACGTTGATTTAATTATTGTTTTTACTTTTGCGTATCGATTTTTTAACTAAAAGTGGTTTTGACAGACGTTGACTTGTAAATAATGGTATCATCATGCCTCTCACACCCAAATAATGTACCAGGATCATCACTATGGTGCAATTTTGGAGAACCCAGAGACCAAAGAGATTAAATTGATAGCAATAGAGCGGCCATCAGAACAAATGTCATAGAAAAACTGTGATCTCATGTCTCAGTAACGCCATCTAGCTTTGAATAGCAACCATAAAAGTTGTGTGTGCATAAATGTATTAAATTCAGCTATCACCTTGATAGATAGCCAGTGTGTAATAGAGATGTTACCAATCATTTAGATATCGACTATCGATAAATAAAAGTTCTATTTTTTTCTTCAATGAATAGCAAAAAGTTAGGCAAGCAATAAAATGCAGTAGTTTCAAAGTAAATTATTTATTTGGAAAATACCATTGATAAATTAATGTTTAGTTTCAAACCAACGTTTCGTATACTTACTACTTATTTTATAAACACTCGCTTTACAAGAATTTAGTTCTCAAATGCTCTTTACAAATGTTTCGGATATTGCATCTTATACATTTTTCATTTAATATTTAGATTCTCTTGGAAAAATCACATTCATACTAAATCACATTTTTACAAAGCCGCCCAGCGCGACTTCACCTGCGTCACATTTTTGCTGCTCCGCTCCTATTGGTCGTAGCGTAATGTTATATAGCCTATAGCCTTCCTCGATAAATGGTCTATAGTTTTTTTTCAATTTGAACCAGTAGTTCCTGAGAGTTTAAATTAAAAAACAGGATTATGTTCAATTATTTACTTACCTCATAAAATTATATCGATAACAAAATCGATAAACAACAATATTATGGACATCTCTTACAAAAAAAAGTTAAGCTACTCCACAATAGAGGGCGTATATTACAAAATTACCAAATATTCTAGAACTTTTTATGAAAATTATTGAATTCTAATTAATTACTGTGTAAATTTAAAAAAATCTTACGAAAATAAACCGCAGTTAGGTCCAGTCATTTTACCGTAACGTGATTTACAATAACGCAACGCGCAACTCGGCATATTTACTCAGTAAATGTTTTTCTTTTGTTGAATAGAGTGGACACAAAAACGTTTTGACACGCAGGAGTGCCAAACTAGACTGAGCGACTTAAGTCCACGAGGACTTAACTTTCGGATTACGATTTTGTTCGCTATGTCCTGTCTATTGCTAGTATAATTTAATGTCTTTGCCAGAGACAAATGACCAGAACAATGGGTGTGAGACATTCTACTGTCCAACAAGTGCTTGGGAGGTTTATGGAGGCTGGACTTAACCTAAGAAGACCAAGCAATGGCAAGCCATGGTGCACAAAGGCCCGATAAGATCGATTCATTGTGTCAACGATGTTAAGAAATCGACATCAGACGGGTGCCGCGATCCAGCAAAAACCTTTGAAGACCTGAAGGGACCCAATCAGTGAGTGGACAGTGAGGAGAGGTCTTCCAGAAGCCAAGTTTAAGCCCAAAGAGATTAAATTGATAGCAATAGAGCGGCCATCAGAACAAATGTCATAGAAAAACTGTGATCTCATGTCTCAGTAACGCCATCTAGCTTTGAATAGCAACCATAAAAGTTAAATACGTATTAAATTCAGCTATCATCTTGACAGATAGCCAGTGTGTAATAGAGATGTTACCAATCATTTAGATATCGACTATCGATAAATAAAAGTTCTATTTTTTTCTTCAATGAATAGCAAAAAGTTAGGAAAGCAATAAAATGCAGTAGTTTCAAAGTAAATTATTTATTTGGAAAATACCATTGATAAATTAATGTTTAGTTTCAAACCAACGTTTCGTATACTACTTATTTTATAAACACTCGCTTTACAAGAATTTAGTTCTCAAATGCTCTTTACAAATGTTTCGGATATTGCATCATTTATACATTTTTCATTTAATATTTAGATTCTCTTGGAAAAACCACATTCATACTAAATCACATTTTTTACAAAGCTGACCAGCGCGACTTCACTTGCGTCACATTTTTGCTGCTCCGCTCCTGTTGGTCGTAGCGTAATGTTATATAGCCTATAGCCTTCCTCGATAAATGGTCTATAGGATTTTTTCAATTTGAACCAGTAATTCCTGAGAGTTTAAATTAAAAAACAGGATTATGTTCAATTATTTACTTACCTCATAAAATTATATCGATAACAAAATCGATAAACAACAATATTATGGACATCTCTTACAAGAAAAAGTTAAGCTACTCCACAATAGAGGGCGTATATTACCAAATTACCAAATATTCTAGAACTTTTTATGAAAATTATTGAATTCTAATTAATTACTGTGTAAATTAAAAAAAATCTTACGAAAATAAACCGCAGTTAGGTCCAGTCATTTTACCGTAACGTGATTTACAATAACGCAACGCGCAACTCGGCATATTTACTCAGTAAATGTTTTTCTTTTGTTGAATAGAGTGGACACAAAAACGATTTGACACGCAGGAGTGCCAAACTAGACTGAGCGACTTAAGTCCACGAGGACTTAACTATCGGATTACGATTTTGTTCGCTATGTCCTGTCTATTGCTAGTATAATTTAATGTCTTTGTTTAAGCCTAACCTTAGCATCTGCAAGGCGTCTCCTGACACAGTGATGATCCTGATACATTCCTCGGGTGTGAGAGGCATGATGATACCTTTTTTTAAAGTCAACCGCGTCTGCCGTAAGCACTTTTAGTTACAAATCGATACACAAAAGCAAAAACAATAATTAAATCAATAATAAAATAAAAGTAGGTATTCAAATGTAATTCAAAATTATGAAACGTGACTTTGTTTTTACTTTTTTTATCCATGACTTCGAACAGGCCAGTATGTAATAAGGTTATAACGAATACTATTTTCAAGATTTTTTTCTTCGTGAAACTAACTTGTGTGGTTTAGGAGATATTTAGATTTCTTTAGGCGCTTTGCAAGTGGCTTTTTTATATTAATCGTCAGTGTCGTTCATTTAAGTCTGAAATCACCAACCTGCCCTGAGCAAGCGTCGAGTCGTGGTCAATGCTCATGAATTCTTCGTTTGAGAAGAGGCCTTTCCCCCCAGTGGAATAATGATAAGCAGGCATTATTAAAGAATAGTAAGAAAAAGAAACTCAGATTATGTTGTTATAATGTATCGACTCTCTGATTTTGAGAACTTCATGTTCCGATTAACCCTCAGCTAAGTACACAAGGTAAAGTTAGGATTTAAGAATAAACATCCCAATTGTTTCGACAGATCCAGAAATTTTCAATATAGATATAAAGAAAATACAATAAAAGCTGAAGCCATGGACAACTACCAAACATTGCAATCGAACGCATCTCTAATAATCTGCGACTGACATCGATAACGATTCTTTTCCGTGCGACAAGTCGTCGGCGTATCGTGCGCACGATGTGGGCTTGTGGAGTGACGTGCGATGATTAAATCCGGTCGTGAGTGGGCGCTGTACGTCGAGTACTTTTGTCGCGCCGTGTGTGGACACGACGGACGAGTGGGGTGGCTGTGAGGGAGGAATTGTGTGGACAACGTTGAATTATTTTTATGAAAGAAGACTTCGTTTTAGGCAGCTCAAGAGAAAGATATTTTAAATGTAAATTAACAGCACATGAGACATTTGAGCTTGGTATTTGGTATCACGTATGCAATGCCTCTGGTCACAGCAAAGTAATGCGTCTGGTATTACAGATAAGTATTCATAGGCGCCGGCGACCACTTACCGTGTGGTCCGCATGTTTATTTTGGCACAAAATCTGCACCCTAATTGCGTAACACACTATCAATCAAGCAAGGATATTGCTAATCCATTGATTCATATGTTCCAAAAATATGTCTGCTCAACAACGTAAATAACGCAATGAATGTTGTTGAACTGTCAAAATGAAACCCATTCCTACTGTTAGTGAGTTACGCAACTATTCCGCTGGTGTGCTTTCGTTCGTGCTTTTGTTAAGAAACTCAGTATTTGCTACTTAATAATCATCTTAACTTGACTCACTGACAGACACACCAGAAGTAAGAGTGTAGTATAACGAAAGTGAGCAATAAGGAAGAATTTTTTAAAATTCGTCCCCTAAATGGGATACATGGGGTATAAAAGTTTGAATGAAAGTTGGTAATTTTTGCCAGGGCTTGTAGAGAAAATTAAATAGAAGTCCTACCATTTCACTTAACCCATGGCCACCACACGTCATAAATGGAACTCCATCGCTTGGCGAATGGTGCTTGTTGGATGACAGACGGACGCGTTGCCATGACAACCTTTAATTACCGCGGCTCACTTCATCACAATGATGGGCAGGCGATGCGGCGAAATTTAAAGAGCTGAGTCTAGATGCAAAGCTTATTGGAGAACTCTTTTATTTATTGTGTCAATCGGCGAAAATTGGGTACTGTACTGTAGCCCACCTGCAGCTAAAATCACGCTAAACGTATAATATACGAGTATTTATTTATATAAACATAATTCTGTTTCTTCAAACGATTGACAGAAATAGAACGGTGTTAAATTCGTTTAGTGTTCAATGCATTTAAGTGATTTGTGATGAAATAAAAAGAAGACAAATAAGTTTATTTGTCACAGAAACGCGTAGGTACATACAAAAAATATAGGTAAGTTAAAACGAATAAACAAAAACAAGCAGATCTATAATCTAGCTCAGAGCAGAAGCGGGCCTCAGTAAACGATAAACGAGAGCACATACTTATGGTACCTACTTAGAGATTATTTAAAAAACAAAAAAATGGCAATAATTTTTGTACGTACAGATAAGTACTATCGAGGAAGTTCATATCTAAGCAGTTTTAGAACAAAATCCCGTGAACACGATGACCGCATCTGTTTTACGTTAGTTACTGTTAGCGCCCGAGCGCTACAGGGAAAAATAGTCCTAAAGGTGCATAGATATGAACTTCCTCGATAGTACATACGTCGAAATAAGTGAAGAATGTCTAAACTTTCTTTTGTGATAGATAACTAGTCTGCAGATAAAGGTTTGTTTGGAAGCATTTTGTTTTTTTTCATTTACTTGGCCAATACTGTTCCACTTCTGATCAAAGGCCTCCCCCAAATCCTTCCAGGAACTCATTTCCCGCGCCACCTCAAACCAGCCTTCGTGAAAAAGGAAGTAGAATTAGGTATTTTAATAAAATGTCCTGAACATGCTTGCATCAGCATAAGTTAAAAGCGTGGTGAAGGGCGGGCGTTTTGAGGGGACTGTCTTATGTGATTTTGACGTTTAAAAAGTGCTGATTCTCAGCCTAGTTTGAATAAATAACTTTTGATTTTGATTGATTTTGAAGCATTTGTACTAGAAGAAAACACTGCATTTGAGGTCCACGGACCCTTTAAGTGGTGTCTCTATAATTATCCGTAGTATAATTACCGCCCCATATCTAAACTATGCCTTTTCTCTAAAGTTCTGGAGCGAGTGGTGCACTGGGGAAAACTCCCCAGTGCACCACTCGAGTTTACTCGAGTAAACACTCGGCCTTGCAGCGCTGTTATGGCGACGAACAACATGGTTTCCTCAGAAAACGGTCTACTGCTTCCAATTTGGTATTGTCCAATGAATTAATAACCACTGGGATGGATAAACGATGCCAGGTCGATGACATCTACACGGACTACAGCAAGTGTTTTAATTTATTTTATATTATTGGGAAAACAAACAGTTACGTATTACATAGTAGATATTAAAATGATTACAATAGACGGCCGAATAGATCACCGTGTGTTTCTCCAGAAGCTTTTATCTGCAGGAATACGCGGCGACATGTTTCGTTGGTTTTCATCATATATATAGATAACCGAACACGAACACGTCCAGTTGGAAAACTGTGCCATCTGGAGTATCTCAAGGCTTGATCTTAGGACCGTTATTGTTTATAATATTTACCTCTCACATAAAGAACTGCTTTACTAATTCACATATTTTATTATACGCAGATGATATAAAGGTTCTTAAGTCTGTACGTACATTATCTCATACCGAGCTACTTCAGTCAGACCTTGACAGATTCTTTTCATACTGCAAAACCAATAAGTTACAACTTTATCATCATCAGCCCGTAATGTTCCTACTGCAGGGACACAGGCCTCCTCTCGGTGAGGAGGAGTGGGCCATAATTCACCATGAGGGCCCAGTGTGGGTTGGTAGATGTCACATGTCCTGGAATTTTTGGTTCTAGGACGTGCCGGTTTCCTCACGATGTTTTCCTTCATCGTTTTTGAGACCAGTGGTGATGAAATTATTTCTACAAAGTAAAGCGCCTGTCTGGGTACCTACGACCTACAACTCGTAAGTCGCGGCCGATACCACTGGGCGACTGCTGCTCCAAGTTACAACTTAACGTATCCGAATGTTTTCACGTAGTATAAACGCGCCAGAAAACTACTATCGGTTCAGGGTATACACTAGACGGTACGTACATAAGTAAGGCAAGTAGTATCAGAGGGCTTGGTTAGGACACGACAGAAAATTACTTTTTAATGATCACTTAGAAACCATTGTCAAGAAAACTTTCAAGGGCCTGGGCTTTATTATTAGAGCTTGCTCTAGCTTTCGGTCTCTAAAACCAGTAAAAGTCCTCTACTGTTCCTTCGTGCGCAGCCACCTCGAGTACGTTTCCCATGTCTGGAACCCTCAATACGAAATTTACAAATCTCTTATTGAATCCGTTCAGAAGAATTTTTAGCGTTATTTAGACTGTAAGGCAAAGTAATTCTCATTGAACTACGACACCGTTGCAAGCGATACCATTACTTACCGTTGATCATGAGACGTAATATTAGTGACATAAGTATGTTTTTTGGCAGGCATAGCAAATGGCTCGATTGATTGTCCGGAACTAGGTAGGTACTCAGCAAAATACTTCTTCGCACTACTCAAAATAACCTACGCAAACGACTTCTGCTGCAGGCACCATGCGCATCGACTAAGTGCAGGCGCAACGCCTTCTCCATTCATAGCAGTAATGCCTTCAATAGTTTACCATCTGGAGAACGATCTATTTGGTACCAACGCACACAGTATTAGAATGACCCTAAACAGGGACTATTTTAGAGATAGTCATGAATATCTATTAGATAGTTCAGTTTATGATATCTAATGTAGGGTACCTACTGTTATGTACGATACACGATACGATTACATGATATGATTAGGTACGATTACTCATAAACGATTTAACTGTTTTGATGTTGCACGGCTCGACTAATTCTACATTATGCAATTTGTTTTTGTTTTGCTTTGCAAATCGCTGTTAACGTACATTTTAGTCAACGCAACGTATCTATATGTATACGTGATATGGATACGTGGAAGCTTGTATTATTAGCAAATGTTCTTACCTACGAATGATATTTAATAAGCTTTCTGTAAAATAAAATCAATAATACACAATTTTAACGACCCCACTGCTGGGGCATATGCCTCTCTGAGTGAGGGAGTGGACCATACCTCGCGGGCCCAGTGCGGGTTGGTGAATATCCGTAGGAACATGATTCAATGGTATTGATAAATGATTTTATTTCTGTAAGTTGGTTTGTACAAACACTTCACGTCAATTATATTTTAATAACTAGATGAGGTCGGCGTTTCATATCCATCTACTAATTTGATTTATCCTTGCAAAGAAACAGTAACATTTCAAAAGAAAACCACAGAAACAGTCATGACGTTCTCAAAGCCGATTGGCCGCAGGCGGGCGACGTATATCAAATTGCGAACAAAACCACCACAACGTTGTCAGCCACCGAGACGAGTGGACGTCTCTGCAGAAGCTCAAATTGCTTCTGGCAATCGCTTTGTGAACACAACAAAGAAGCGTCAAATGTCATAATGGCGAAGGCAAGCTTTGTAATGTTATATCAAAGAGTTGTCAGTTTTCAGGAATATTTACGTTGTGACGTTTCTTTGGTAGAGGGCGCCTGAGGGCCTGTCCGTGTTACAACTTACAGGGCTTTTCATCCTGATTTTGGAGAGGAGTAATTTGAAATAATTATTATAAGTACACTAGCCTACTCAGTCTTATACGAATTGAGAAGAATAAGTATATAACAGTCGCACGGGTCAACCATCAAGGTTAATCAACGCCTGCTGAGGTCAGTACGTGGATGGGTGCCCATCCATTATATACCGAGGCCCCCTTAGAAAGTACGTTAAACAGTTGGTCTCGGCTGTCATTAATAGATCTTAGATCGTCAGAAGCTCGAAAGTCGGGCTATCAGTCTTGCCAAGAGGTATCGTGTAACCCAGAAACTGGGTTGTGGAGGTCAGCTAGGCAGTCGCTCCGTGACTCTAAAGTACTGGCATTCAGCTGCATCCGGTTATCTTGGAAGCCGACCACAATATAGCTGGGAAAAGGCTAGGCGGATGATGGTCAAGTAGCGACCTGACGAAAACCGCAGGAATCCATTTTATGGGAGGACCAGTCAATACAGCGATACTATAGAGCGGCCTATCACCAGCAAAATCTAGGTTCATAAACGCAAACTGTGCCGTAGAATTACTAGTTCTAATACTAGATACTAATTATACTGACTAACAAATTATAGAGGGTCTACGTGCTGAGCTATTATCTGATATTATAATTTTGTTACGGGGAATCTATTGGATGCAATTATTTCTTAAATTATATGCACAAACGCTGCTAAATACCGTTTAATAGTAACATACAATTATTTGCTTGAATGTATGAGTTCATGTAGTATTTATAAAATTAATGAGAAATGCTGTTTCAACGAATGGAGGTTTTCTGAATGACGTTCACTACGTCAAAATTGTCAAAGCGCCTATATTTTTTTTAGTCATGACCTCAGAACAATAACTAAAGAGAAACTAATAGACGCAGTGACGATTGCTTTCTCGCTTACACAAGAAAGAGAGCGAAAATTACGCTATGAATGTTTTAGACAGAGATACAACTATCAATTTTTTTGTCTCTTACCGTGTAACCTGTTGTTTCAAGGTTAGCAATTCAAATTGCGAAACAAACTTTGACACTTCGTGCCCTCATTGTGTTTGGTGTTAAAATTTTGCTTATTTTTATGATAAAAAACGATTTTAATCCAGTGAGAAGACAGAGAAATTATCCGTATTTCACATCGACGATTATACAATGGTGCGTTGTCGTGTTATTTCATGTAAAAGCGATAGTGAGAAGAAAATTGCCGGTGTGTCTTTTCACGCGTAAGTACGACGGTTTTGTAGCTAATTATAGTTTCTTAAATGATGATTATTTATGCCATAGCATGACGGAACGATATGTCTCATTAAAATTGAAGATAATATGATTTTGTCGAGTTTTTAACATTCATAACCAATAAATTATATCATGTAAGTGTTGCCAGCGTCAGCTCAAAAATGCCCCGAGTCACGATAAAAAATATTGGCTCTACAATGTAATAAAAACAAAAAATATTGGATCAAATAATAGCATAGTATCTTTTAGGGGAAGCTTCGTTATTTATAAATATGTTAATTTAATTTATTTTTTCTCCAATCTGATCAAATAAGAATGACACATCTATCGTTATGGAATGACGTTCAGTTAGTACCTGTGAGTATTAATAATATAGCTAAGTTTATCGTTAGTTTCCCAGACGATCCAGACCAACGTATAAAATGGATCGAAGCAACTGGAAGAAAAGATTGGATTCCCACAAAATATTGTAAAATATGTAGCAATCATTTCCCAGAAAATGTACTACTAAAAAAGAAAAAGAAAACAGTTCTGCATTCTGATGCAGTACCAATTGCGGTAAGAATTTATTAAAATAAAATAATATAGTGTTTTTTTTAAATATAATTCATAACTTTATGATTTACCTTGCAGATACAAATTGTTGAAAGTGATATGATAACTCAACCATATCAAAGTCAGCTTCAGTGTCATTATCACAAGACCCAGAAAAATCCATCAAGGTATTCTTCTATTGACAATATATTTGACATTTTTCTTGAATCTTCTTTTGACATTCTTCTTTGACTGACCGGTTTGTGCAGTTGGTAGCGACCCTGCCTTCTGAGCCGCTGGTCCCCAGCTGGGTTCGATCCCCAGACAAGTCAAATATTTGTCTGTATATAAATGTATGTCTGTTTGACCTGTGTGTACCTATATGTATATAAGTATGTATATCAGTCATCGATTACCCGTAGTACAGGTTCTACCTAGTTCGGGACCTGAAGACCTTGTGTGGATGTTATCTCATATTTAATATTAAATTTAATTCATAATATGCGTGGCTCGTTATATATGGCTCGTTTAGATGCCAATGTATACGTTTTTATAATAAACTTCCTAGCCACATTAAAGCACTAAGCCATAATAAATTCAAATCTTTTATAAAAAGGAAACTATGCCAGAATGCCTATTATACTGCCAAAGACTATATGTATTGAGGACAAAAAGGCTTGGGATTGAGTTGCTCCAATAAAGCACAGGCAATGTTAATTTATTTTATTTCGCTAACTATTTTTACTTTTAATCTTTGCTATAAGTATCTATACTTATTTACATATACAATGACACTAATATTTACTGTACAAAGTATTATATTATTTTAAATTATTGTGAATGTGAGGACTATGTGTGTTTTTGTTCCAGTTTTAATCATGTTCTGGCAGTTTGAGTAGCTGATGCGGCCTACCAAAATGTCTTTTCTTTGGTATTGTTCGTCGAATCGTTGCGCTCCTTGAGTCTAAGTTGAGCTGCAGGATTACTGACAATTGCGTGCACTGACTGGACAGGTCCACTCAATCTGTGTGGTTCTTTCCTCAAAAGACCATTGCAGACACCGATCTACATAGCCTTCACATGATCTGACCAAGATTTTGTCTGGACTTTAAAAGAAACTGTGACCTCTGATTTTGTTTCGGCCTTTCTTCTCAGAGTAGTCAGATAGGAAACGCCGACCTCATCTAGTTTAAAAAAAAATATGATTGACGTGTAAAAGTGTTTGTTCAAACCTACTTACAGAAATAAAATCATTTATCATTTAAGTAGTATAATATAATATAGTAAAATAATTAAGTAATATAATCTTAATTAAAAAACTCGTTTCGTTTCAATTAAATCCTGAAAATAATTTACCCTACTTCATCTAATAACACTCCAAAAACAGGGGAATGCAGTTACTATGGCAACATTATACTCACACATTGACATGTTATCTCTGTCTCGACTGCGGTTACAGGGTCCCTTCGTCTATTAGTTTCTCTGTCTACGTTCTGAGGTCATTACTGAATGATGAACGGATGAATAAAACGAATGATGAATGTCATCTTATATTTTTATATTCTCTTGTCAAAGTGGCGTCAATTGGTTTTGAAGTGAAGCAATTGCAAATTTTGAAGGCTTTCATGAGTAATCATTTACGTAGATGTTGTCATAGCTTTTTAAAGGCCTAGGTTTAAACATGCTTTAGCTGTTAACAGAAGGTTTTATATATTACTGGCTGTGCCCCGCGGTTTCACCCGTCGTTAACTTCGTTTCCGCTTAGCGTCCTTTCTGAGTTTTTTTTTCTTTTTGCTCGATTTCTAAGGGTTGTGGCGTGATATTAAATAGCTCCAACCTCAATAATCCCCAAGAACCTCAAGAGTTGGGGTATCAAATGACGACTGGTAGGTTCCAGAGATCAGCGCGTTCAAACAAACAAACAAACTTTTCAGCTTTATTGTATTAGTAGGTATAATGTATATTTTAGGTAAGTAAATAATACATTTTCGTGGTTTTGATAATATTGTATTCGTAATTGTTTTGGACTACTTGTTCATTGTTAGTTCATTGTCCTTGTTTGTGGTTTTAGCAGCGTAGGTGCATACCTAATAAGGTTTCCTGAGAAATGAATCCTTTGTTCAGATCAGGCATGCGTCCATCGTTGTCCTTAAAGCCATGACAGTAATAGAAAGATTTGTCATGACGTGTATAATGAGAGGTCAGTGTAAACTCGAAAATAGCTTGATGTGTAGCCGTGTGTACAAAGGTGATGCTTATTTCTAAAGAAATCTCTTCCAGCATCCCTGCGATAGGAAAGTAGATAACGTGTGTAAGGTAAAAAAAGTATACATGAAATCAAAAACAATTCTAATAATAAAATAATATATTTGTTTACATAGGTATTGTATACAGGGTGGCCGGAACATTGACGTCCAAAAATAAAATTTCGGTCCCTCGTATCGTGGGGTATTCGAATCACCCCCATGTATGTTCCGCGACTTTTCATAGTTTTCGAGTTATGAATTTTTTTCTGAATGTTTGAAAATTTTCGACCTGACCAACCTAAAAAAATTCTAAAAAAAAAAGTAGAGGGTTTTATCGAGTTTCTTTTTTTGCAACTGAATTTTCATAAGTAGTACTTTTATGCATAAAATAATCAGCTTCGTAACTGTGATGAAAGTTATGAAAATGTTGATCTAAAGTGAAAAATTTACGTTCGGTAAATTATGACTCAAATTTTCAACTTTAAATTAAAAATCTTAACAGGTGACTTCATAATTCCTAAGTAGGCTTCAAGAATGCGCCAGACTCTCAGTTTTCATAATCATAAAAAAAATGAAGTACTTAATAGGGCTACTTTGTTTAAAATCGGCCTTCAAAGACAGCGAGGTGGAAAAATTCTTAAAATTACCCATCTGAGTAATTATTTTTTTTTGGCTATTTTCTCGTTCCTAAGGTTAATTAATGATAAGAATACTGAAAACTAACCAACAAATAGTTTCAGAGTTGGGTAAGAAAAGTTTTACGTAAAAAGTGGTTTTGAATAAAACAGATGATAATGTGAAAAAAGTACTTAATTTATTTTTAACATTTAGAAAAGGTTTTCAAAGTGGCCACCACCAGCAGCAATACACATTCTACACCTACGTAAGAAATTGTCTGGCAATCGTCTAAAAGAAAGAAAGAAAGAAAGAAGAAAGAAAAATAGATTTATTCGTCACAGAAACACGTGCATACAAAAAGATAATTAGCTCTAATATTAAGGAAAAAGTTAAAATAACAACGAAGATATCTCTAATCACGAGCACAAAACAGAAATCGTCGACAGCTGCACGTCATGACTGTGACAAGAAGGCTTCCACTCAGCATGATGCTGTGCTATGGGGGACCCACAGCACAGCGCTGATTTTCAGTGGTTACCCGAAAAGGACGTACGGAAACCAAGTCAGGTTCAATGATTGGTACTACTTATAACGAAATAAAATAAAACAAACAGAACATTCCTAGAATATAAAACAAGTACGAGTACATAAACAACCAATTATTTGAACAGATATTGGAATGTAAGTATTTTTAATCCGCAGGTATTACCGTGCGCGCACAATTTATTAAAGTACCCACCCAAAACATTAATTACACAGGAATATCATTATCCAGTGTTCAGTGCCATGTCTCGGTCCCACAATCACCGCCGCGTCGCGGTCGTCGCCGCCGCCGTTGCCCGCGCGCGCGCTCACGAAATCTTGTTTGTAGTACAGTAGCATAATCATTGCATTTACCTATTGCGCTTACGAGCGTGATGACGTACTGTGACTTGTGAGTCATCGAGCCGGGCCGGGTGCAGCCAGTCTCGTGCCCCGCGGCGGCCGGACGGTCGGCGGGCGGCGCGCGCGGCCGCCGGGCCCTGCGAGGTCACGTGGTGTGTCGCGCGTAGTGAGTTACTATCGCCAAACGACACACCGACAGTGGGCAACTGGGTTGCGCTTGCGTCTCAGTCGACGCTTGATGAAGACGTGAGGTGTTTATTAAAATATTATAAATATTAAATATTATAAAAGCGTCTCTGTTCTCTCTCACAACACGTTCAGCTTCTGCAATCAACTGCCTCAGCTCTTGTTCACTTGAACAGTCTCGGGCGTATGCTATTTCCTTGTAATAGCCCCAAATAAAGAAATCGATGGGGTTGAGATCAGGTGAGCGTGGAGGCCACCTAATTGGTCCGCTGCGTCCGATCCATCTGTTGGGGTATGTTTCATCTAAGTAATTTCGGACCTGGGTTGCATAGTGACACGGGGCGCCGTCATTTTGCAACACCATGGTTCGTCTGAGTTCGAGATTCACATCTGCCAGCAACAATGGAAGTTCATTTTCCAAAAAGTTTTTGTATGTTTCTCCATCAAGTCTGGACGGCAGTTCAAACGGACCAATTAGTTCGCCATTGAGAATACCAGACCACAAGTTAACGCTGAAGCGATGTTGAAATGTCGAAGCTCTCACTTCGAGTGGATTTTCATTCGCCCACGTGTGGTAATTATGAATATTGAATATTCCGGATCGCTCAAATCGTGACTCATCTGACCATAAAACTTTATTGAAAAATCCAGGATCCTCTTGCTCTTTTCGTAACATGGTTTGGCAAAAATCAACGCGCAATTGGTGATCTGTAGGCAGTAAAGCTTGGACTCGTCGGATGTGGAACGCGTGGTATTCTTCATCGTGAAGAATGTCTTGGATAGAAGTCCTTGGGATGTTCAGAGCACGAGCCATACTTCTCGTACTCGTAGACGGATTTCGCTGAACTTCTTCCAGCACCATTTCTCTGCGATCCGGGTTAGCTCTAGGGATTCCTTCATGACTGCCGCGTCGACCAGGAATGCGGCCTGCCATCAAAGTGTTGTGCGTGTTAATAAAAACACGATGGTCGGGATATCGCTCAGGTTGCGGCCCACCACGACGTTGAAGTTGTTCGCGATACAGTCGCGCTGCTTCATGGCCGTTTCCTTGTGCAACTCCATAAAAATAATGCATTTCTGCATATTCACTTAACGTGTAACTCATTTTTTACACTTCCACGTAAAAAAAGTCCAAATCAGAATGCAAAACACAGTCCAATAAACGAGCAAAGTAGTCAAACAAGTAGGCAGCGGAGTCCGTGGGCAAAGCGAGTGTGGTAAAGACAAAATGGCGACACGCGTATAGCAGTAAACACAATGTGAGTACGACTGAGGTACTTGTTTTGCGTTGGCTTCGGTTGCGCGCCTTGCGTGAGAGAGATAGCAATAATTCGGTCTCTTTTCCTCTCGGTCCATTGTTATTGCAGGTAAAAGAGTTGCACCCTCGTTTACAACCCATAGTCCACGAGAACGGATCGCGCAAAATTCATTAAACTAACATTTAAAAAAATCTCCGTGTTTAAATCTTAGCTTTCCTGCAGTAATTTTTGGTTAGCAAACTAAATAACCTTAGGAGCGAGAAAATGGAAAAAAAAATTTATTAATCAGATAGCTAATTTTAAGAATTTTCCACTTCGCAGTCTTTGAAGGCCGATTAAGGCCAAAGTTAGCCCCATTAAGTCCTACGTTTTTTAATGATTATGAAAGCTGAGAGTCTGGCGCATTCTTGAAGCCTACTTGAGAACCATGAAGTCACCTGTTTAGATTTTTAATTTGAAGTTGAAAATTTAAGTCATAATTTACCGAACGTAAATTTTTCACTTTAGATCAACATTTTCATAACTTTCACCACAGTTACGAAGCTGATTATTTTATGCATAAAAGTACTACTTATGAAAATTCAGTTGCAAAAAAAGAAACTCGATAAAACCCTCTACTTTTTTTTTTGAATTTTTTTAGGTTGGTCAGGTCGAAAATTTTTAAACATTCAGAAAAAAATTCATAACTCGAAAACTATGAAAAGTCGCGGAACATACATGGGGGTGATTCGAATACCCCACGATACGAGGGACCGAAATTTTATTTTTGGACGTCAATGTTCCGGCCACCCTGTATATACTTACAAAATACATACTTCTAAAATAAATATCACTAGAATATTAATAATTATAATGTAATTAAATTAATAAATACAGACGCAATTATGACGAAGTGGAAAAAAGATGTTCTTTCACTCGTCTTTTAAAAACTGCAACAGTATTGGCAGTCCCTAATGTCAGGCGGAAGTGAATTCCACAACCCCACCGCGTGCACAGTGAAGGAGTAGGAGTAAAAACTGCAACAGTATTGGCAGTCCCTAATGTCAGGCGGAAGTGAATTCCACAACCCCACCGCGTGCACAGTGAAGGAGTAGGAGTAAAAACTGCAACAGTATTGGCAGTCCCTAATGTCAGGCGGAAGTGAATTCCACAACCCCACCGCGTGCACAGTGAAGGAGTAGGAGTAAAAACTGCAACAGTATTGGCAGTCCCTAATGTCAGGCGGGAGTGAATTCCACAACCCCACCGCGTGCACAGTGAAGGAGTAGGAGTAAAAACTGCAACAGTATTGGCAGTCCCTAATGTCAGGCGGAAGTGAATTCCACAACCCCACCGCGTGCACAGTGAAGGAGTAGGAGTAAAAACTGCAACAGTATTGGCAGTCCCTAATGTCAGGCGGGAGTGAATTCCACAACCCCACCGCGTGCACAGTGAAGGAGTAGGAGTAAAAACTGCAACAGTATTGGCAGTCCCTAATGTCAGGCGGAATTGAATTCCACAACCCCACCGCGTGCACAGTGAAGGAGTAGGAGTAAAAACTGCAACAGTATTGGCAGTCCCTAATGTCAGGCGGAAGTGAATTCCACAACCCCACCGCGTGCACAGTGAAGGAGTAGGAGTAAAAACTGCAACAGTATTGGCAGTCCCTAATGTCAGGCGGAAGTGAATTCCACAAACCCACCGCGTGCACAGTGAAGGAGTAGGAGTAAAAACTGCAACAGTATTGGCAGTCCCTAATGTCAGGCGGAAGTGAATTCCACAACCCCACCGCGTGCACAGTGAAGGAGTAGGAGTAAAAACTGCAACAGTATTGGCAGTCCCTAATGTCAGGTGGAAGTGAATTCCACAACCCCACCGCGTGCACAGTGAAGGAGTAGGAGTAAAAACTGCAACAGTATTGGCAGTCCCTAATGTCAGGCGGAAGTGAATTCCACAACCCCACCGCGTGCACAGTGAAGGAGTAGGAGTAAAAACTGCAACAGTATTGGCAGTCCCTAATGTCAGGCGGAAGTGAATTCCACAACCCCACCGCGTGCACAGTGAAGGAGTAGGAGTAAAAACTGCAACAGTATTGGCAGTCCCTAATGTCAGGCGGAAGTGAATTCCACAACCCCACCGCGTGCACAGTGAAGGAGTAGGAGTAAAAACTGCAACAGTATTGGCAGTCCCTAATGTCAGGCGGAAGTGAATTCCACAACCCCACCGCGTGCACAGTGAAGGAGTAGGAGTAAAAACTGCAACAGTATTGGCAGTCCCTAATGTCAGGCGGAAGTGAATTCCACAACCCCACCGCGTGCACAGTGAAGGAGTAGGAGTAAAAACTGCAACAGTATTGGCAGTCCCTAATGTCAGGCGGAAGTGAATTCCACAACCCCACCGCGTGCACAGTGAAGGAGTAGGAGTAAAAACTGCAACAGTATTGGCAGTCCCTAATGTCAGGCGGAAGTGAATTCCACAACCCCACCGCGTGCACAGTGAAGGAGTAGGAGTAAAAACTGCAACAGTATTGGCAGTCCCTAATGTCAGGCGGAAGTGAATTCCACAACCCCACCGCGTGCACAGTGAAGGAGTAGGACTGTAGGAGTAGAAGTCGGTGGAGTGGGGAGGGGACTTAAGGAGGTTTCTATGATGCGACCTGCAAGGCGCATCTGAAGGATGGGCGTAGGAAAAACGCTCCCGCAGACAGGATGAAGTTTTAAAAAAAATATTGGGTTGAGCCGTGGCGTTAGTTTTTAAATTACTTTTATTTTGGTCAAACGCTTCGCTGTATTGAATCTTATTTGTTGCCGCGATAGGTACGATATTGTAAAATGTGCTGCTTATTGCACCAGTGCAGATTTGCTCCGTGATTGCAACGCAACGCATTGCAATAATCCTCCTCCATCTCTTTCATACATTACTTTGTTCCAACGCACACGGGCTACGCTCGCTTATGCGCTTGGCTTTACTAGCTTTTACAATACTTTACTTCTCTTTAAAGTATTATTTCGTTCGATTTCAGGTTTTATCTTCTTTCCTATAACCGTAAGCGAAAAATGAAATGGCTGACCCCAGATCAAACGACGCAACAGCAAAGCTTACCAATAAAAAGGTAATGGTAATGTTTGGTGGTCTCAGCATGATGTATTCACTATAGCTTTCTCCGATCTGGTCAAGCAATAACGGCAGAGGTCTACTGTGCCGAACTCCGAACAATGATAGCAAAACTAGCAGTGAAACAGCCCCGACTCATGAATCGATCTTCACCATTATTGCTCCATGATAACGCGAGACCTCATACAGCACGAGAAACCGTTTTAACTCTACAGGAACTGCAATTAGAAACCATTCCTCAGCCTCCGTTTTCGCCAGACCTTGCTCCAACGGACTACCATTTTTTTCGTGATTTGGACAATTTTCTACGTGATAAAAAGTTTTCTTCTCAGGAGGCAGTACAAAATGCTTTCACACAGTTTGTCGAATCTAGATCACGAGAGTTCTATCGCAAAGGCATAAATTACCTTCCTATTAGATGGCAGCAATGTATAGATAATAATGGTACCTAATTATTTTGATTAAATAAATATGTTAAATTAAAAAAAATACTAATTTCAATTTTTCAGTACAAGTCAGCAACTTTAACCCATATTATAATATGATCGATAAAAATATCGATGAAAACCGACTGCAACAGCAGAAGTGCTCTTTGGTCGTATTTTGTATCGTCTATTTTTTCTGCTTTTCGATGTGGAATATTATAAACACCAATTATGACCAATAAACCAAATCAAGTAAAAATATAATAATAATAATAATAAACGTTTATTTCAGACTTTCTGCTTTCTACTAATATAATACACTCGAGAGCAATGAATCCGGGTCACTTAAAGAATGTTAAAAATCTCGGAAACTAAAAATGATAGGTTAATGCAATAAATTGTATTTAATAGACAATGTAATACTCCTTAAATGAAAGTAAAAAAAAATACATTTTATTAACACAAAATTACATAAAGAAAAAAACTGCTGATCTCTCCTTAAAACAAAAATAGGAAACATGAAATTTTTGAACTTTATTACGATTTTCTTGAATTTTAATACTTCGTATTGCCTCCTCGTGCTTCCATTACTGCGTTTACGCGGTTTGGCATGCTGTACACCAAGTTCCTTATACGATTTTGGGGAATATTCTCCCATTCCTCTGTGAGAGCAATTTTGAGCTCACGAAGCGTGATTGGGGGAGGGTTTCGTTGTTTTACGCATCTGCCTAGCTCGTCCCAAGCATGCTCGATCGGGTTGATATCCGGGCTGCGCGCTGGCCACTCCATACGAGTAATGTTCATCTCTTGAAGGTAGTCATTCACAATCCTACCTGTATGAGGTCGGGCATTGTCATGCATAAATATAGCATCCTCACCTAAATTGACCATAAATGGACCAACGTGATCATTGAGGATTTCTTCCACATATCTTACGCTAGTTAAAGAGCCGTTTTCTATGATCACCAGCTCTGTGCGACTTTCAGAAGAAATTCCGGCCCACACAAGTACAGACCCACCACCGTAGGCTACTTTTTCTTCGATGCATGCTTGCTTGAATCTTTCCCCTGGTCTTCGATACACTCTGTGTCTTCCATCGTGCTTGTAGAGCATAAATTTTGATTCGTCGGAGAACATAACTTTTGACCAATCTTCAATACTCCAATTTACGTGGCTCTGGGCATATCTTAGTCTTGAAATACGATGCCCACGCTCCAGTTTAGGGCCGTTTGCAGGTCTAAGGGGTTTTAAGTTAGATTCAGCAAGCCGACGTCTTACTGTCCATGCACTTGGGTTACTTCCTCCGAGGCGTCGAAACTGATTGGTGAGTTCAGTTCCTGTGAGAAAGCGATTTCGAAGCATGGTGTTCACCAAGTATCGGTCTTCTCGTGCTGTGGTACACCTGGTTCTGCCCGTTCCTGGTCTGCGTAGGTTAGAACCAGTTTCTTCGTAACGTCGGAGAACTCTTTGTACTGTTGACAGCGACACACCGACAGTCCTGGCTGTATCGCGCTGACTCCGGCCGGTTTCCAGCATTGTAAGTATTCTGGTGCATTCTTCAGGCGTAAGCGACATAATTTCAGCTTGAATAATGAATATAGAGCACTATCAACATGGTTTATGTACCCACATAAATGACAGATTACAAACAAAAGCAAAACCAAATGCTGTAATTTCGTAGTTCCATCTTCGAAAGTGGCCCTTTTTCAAATTTGATTTTTTTATGATATAACTTTACAATAACTAAGAAGTTTTAATACCTTCATTTAAGGAGTATTACATTGTCTATTAAATACAATTTATTGCATTAACCTAGCATTTTCAGTTTCCGAGATTTTTAGGATTCTTTAAGTGACCCGGATTCATTGCTCTCGAGTGTATATGTTTATTTTTTTTGCAAATGACATTTAATTAAATCAGTTTCTTCAGTGTCTCTCTTACTTCATTAATTAATAAAATACAATACAAAATTATCTATAACTACTTTAAATATGTATAATATATACTCGTTTAATACTATCAAATTATTGATTAATTAACTAATATAATAAGCTCATATAACCATCGCTATTTATTGCAATCGACGTCTTCTCAGTTCGTCATCGACGTTGAATTCATCGTAGCCTCAGCCATAACATATGATTCTGGCATAGAGACTGGTAATCTGTGGTAACGTAAGGCAAGTGCGTCTCTGATCTCTAATGGAAATAGATCAAAATGGTCTATCTTAGTCGGTGAAGGGCGAGCGTTTTGGGGGGACTGTCTTATGTGATTTTGACGTTCAAAAAGTGCTGATTTCAGCCCAGTTTGAATAAATGATTTTTGATTTAGTATGATAGATAATCAGTTGGAGGATTTTGTTTTAATTTTTGTCGAAATTGATGGTTCAATCGCTCTTCTCTTGATACGGCAGAGTTTGATCAAGACGGTATCCAAGAGTCGTCATTGAGAGTGTCTTAAAATAATCCTCTTGAAAGTGGGAAGAACAAGTTACACTTTGGTTTGAGGGAAACCAATTATTTTCCCTGTGGTTAATTGATAAATGCTTTTATGTCTGTAAGTAGGTTTGTACAAACACTTTTACACGTCAATCGTATTTTTTTTAACTAGATGAGATCGGGGTTTTCTATCTGACTACTCTGATAAGAAAGGCCGAAACAAACTCAGAGGTCACAGTCTCTTTTAAAGTCCAGACAGAATCATGTGAAGGCTATGTAGATCGGTGTCTGAAATGGTCTTTTGTGGAAAGAACCACACAGATTGAGTGGACCTATCCAGTCAGTGCACGCAATTGTTAGCAATCGTGCAGCTCAACTCAGAACTTAAGCAGCTCAGCGATTCGACGAACAATACCAAATAAAGGACATTTGAGTAGGCCGTATAAGTCACTCAAACTGCCAGATCATAATTAGACTAAGAGAGAAAAATACAAAAAAAGCATGGATCCATTTATTTTTAGTTTCTGGATCTTTCGGGAAACTGAAATAAAATGTACTAATTCTTGTGAAAGAGGTTCTTAATATAATTTCTTATTTAGAACAACTAACAATTATCGATATCCATTATCTCAGCGCGCCAGTAATGCTTCGTTTTGACTTGCGTCAGTCAAAAATATTCCACAACTAGATAATTTGTAAAATCCTTAAATATTATAATAAATGCAGGGTTTTTTTTACTTACCGGTGGTAGGACACGCCACTTGTCCGATGCAAACATAATATGACCACTGAACATACATATATGTATACCCTAACGGGCATATGACTAAACGGTGCTCATCGCCGTCGCGCGTATATAAGGTCAGTTTGGTAGCATGGAGGCGACATGTGCCATGCCTCCAAGCCATATCCCTCGATATCCGTGGATACAGACCATCAAACTGATCAACGTTCTTCACGAGAACAATATCGTAACATTCTGCGAAAAAATAATCAGCATTTGGGGCGAGCTGACCATTTTTTCGTGATTACGATGTTCCTCCCGTGGAGATAGTTGTTCAATTTGATGGTTTGTACCGCACCCTTAGATATGACCACACCTTTCTGATACATGCTGTATAATGTACTGAGTGTGTGCTGTGTGTTGCATGCTGTTTTGCCTATAAAAAAAAATATCGAAACAGTTTCTATAAAGTTAAAGATTACTTGGATAATAAAAAGGCTTGGGATTAATTAAGCTACTCCAATGGTGAATGTGAGTACCTAACATGCAGGCTAGATTGAATACATGAATGACTCAAATGATCTCAAAGAACACCTTCCTCAAAAATGAACTGGCTGAGCTACACATACAACACATGGACTTAGCCGACCAGCACCATCAACTACAACACCAAGTGTCATCATTCCAAGAGTGCAGTGATACTCACGAACTAGCGTTGAACCATGTTTCAGAACTGGAACAGAAATTATGTGAAGCCCATGAGGCCCTAACTCTCTTAGAGTCTGTCAAGGTCGGTGAACAGGTTGCTAACACCAGTAACCTATTTTATGAATTGGTAGGCAGTAAGTCGAAATCAGTGTGTGAGCCAGCTGTAACAATAGATTTGACTGGTGACGATACCAAACCATTGTGTCCTATTGTTATGAGTCACAATAAATTAAAGAAATATATTAAAATTAAGAAAATAATTAAAAGGTCGCAAAGAGCGATTAAAAAACAAAATCTTTTAAAATTAAATCTTTCCCTTAGAAAGGACCGTGTTATCCTTTCAAAAAATTTAAATAATTGTACAGTTGAGTTAGATGAATGTAGGGAAAAGTATGACATTGATACTAAGACGACACGGTTGGCGCAGTGGTTAAGCGATTGACTGCTGCGTTACGGTTCGGCGGTTTGATCCCCGCACGGAACAAATATTTGTATGACCTGCAAGTAGTTATTCCGGGTCTGGCTGTTTGTGTATGTGAGTTTAAATGTTTGTAAACGCACCCACGATACAGGAGAAATTCCCAGTGTGGGGCAACGTTTTTAAAAAAAAAAGAAAAAGAAAAGAAAGAAAAGAAGCTCCTTTATAAAGGTATAGGTACTACACAAGGAGAATATTTTTAAAAAATATGAGACTTCACAACAACAATTAAGTGAGCGATTGTTTGAGGCTGGGGAACTACTGGAATTGGTGAAGTGCAATGCTGAGAGGTATGAGTCTCTGAATAATAATCTCTCATGCAGCTGTGCCAACCAACCACCACCTCCTCAGCCTCAGCTTGACTTGCCTCCGCCGGTGTTAGCTTTTCCAGCGGAGCCCTGTGTTAATACACAAAACTTTAGGTCTATATTTTTTTGTGATGAATTAGGGTCAGGCTTTGGAAAAATATTACTCAATTACCTCAGCCATGGTTTTACCAATCATACTTAACATAACATAAGTTTTAAACAAATGATTAAAAGAATTGTAAACACAAACCTAAATAATTATTCAACAATGGTTTTGCTATTAGGTAATAGTACTGGTATTACCAGAAAGGACATAGTGGATGGTGTCGGCACCTTATTAAAGTTAAATATAGGAAAGCTATAATGTTGTGTGCTTTACCTTACTCTGATACTTTATCAGATGATGAAAATAATAATATTTTTAAATTGAACAATACTATTCACATGCAGACATGTTGTCATAGTGACAAATTATTGTTTTTTGACACTAACAAGTTTGTTAGTGGTTTTAAGCTGACTCAGAGAACTTTATTTATGTCTTGGGAATGTAGACAAATGATTGCTATGTTGATAGCATATAATATTAATGAGGTTATAGCTAATATAACAAATTCTAGTTTTAGTGACGAGTCTGTGTTGTCTAGTTATACTAACAACATAGTGATCAATTTTGAGTCATCATGTTGTACGAAGGAGGATCCACCTATAATACCAACATCCTTGCAGGCCACTACCAGTCAGATAGGGTATTCTCTTCCTGATGGATCTCAAACAGGCATTCTAGACACTTCAGTTATAGTTGTGGAGGTCACTCCGGATAACTCTTTAAACTAGTTAGTAAGACAACAGAAGTTACCCTGTCAAATAACCACTTATTAGAATAATAAAACGGTATCTTCTGGCAATGTTACTCATAATAATAAAAAACCAAAGGGAGAGCAACATACTTTAAAACTATTTCATCAAAATATCCAAGGTTGCTCTTCCAAATTACTGGAAATAGAATTGTTTTTAGAACATGCCAAATTTGATGTCATTTGTTTAACAGAACATTGGTTGAAGGGTCATCAGGTAATGTCAATAAATTATGAAAACTATTGTGTAGTTAGCCAATTCAGCCGAAAACGTATGATACATGGTGGGTCATTAATATTAATAAAAAATTCGATTAAATCGAAAGAACGAAAAGACATCATCGGACTGTCTGTTGAACACACCATTGAATTGTCCTGTGTTGAGCTTGATAAGCATGTTATAGTTTGCGTATACAGACCTCCAAGTTACCAGAATCTATCTGTGTTTGATTCTGTAATGGAAGATGTGCTAAAGAAACTTAGTGCTAGTAGTAAGCCAATAATCGTATGTGGTGATTTCAATATAAATTTATTAGAAAATAACTCAAATACTGTCAGATTATTAAGTCTTTTTAGGTCATTTGATTTGTCAAATATTTTTATGGAACCAACCCGAGTGACAGCTTCTTCTGCCACTTGTATAGATAATATTTTTTGTAATTGTGATTACTTACACAAACAAATGGTATATAAGTTGCCATCTGATCACAGTGGACAAACAATAACGTTTTGTTCCTACATGCCTTTACAATAAATTCAAATAAGGTTTAGGCCAATAACATGTAAAAACTTAGAGAAATTAAATAATTCTTTGGCCAATAAATTATGTATTCATGGGCTGTCAAAAAGACCCTGTATATTATTATATACAGGGTGTTTTTGACAGCCCTCCACAAAAACACAGGATTGATTCAGCTCCTTATTCTGAATCATATCCCACTGGAAATTTTCTGTGAAAAAAAAAAATATGCCATAACGTAACGTAATAAAAGACGCGGCTCAGGTGCGCCGGGGAGCGCGCGGGGGGCGGGGGCAACCTCGCTCAAGCTCGCTGCGCTGCCGTCCGCTACGTGCGTTTTGCCACGGTAACAAAACATTGCGTGTGAGGTAAGTGATCACGATGTCCCCCCATAAAACAAATCTGGTTTTTTGGATTCCCTTAATGTTCCTGAAAGAATTTCATGTACCGGTCATCTTAATATGATGTACTGAAGCCACCCTATCAGTTTGCGGAGGGCTGTCAAAAACACCCTGTATGTGACCCAAATGAGTTCTACGCCGAGTTCTTTTCACTATTAAACACGCAATTTAATAACACTTTTCCACTAAAGACTAAAAGTATTTACCTATACAAAGTTCTTATTTAGTGATTGGGCGACTCCAGGTATTCGTAAAAGCAGGAGGAAACTTTTTGAACTTTATGGCCTAAAGCAACACATGAGTAATACAAGCTTTGAAGAGTATGTTCTAAAACTTTTAAAAGTGTGTGCAAAATAGCTAAAGCTCTTTATATTAGCAATAAAATAAAATTAGCTGATGATAAAATAAAAACATCGTAATACGGAAATTAATTTAGAGACTGCACATGGCCTCATCAGCTCAGATGTAGAAATAGCTCAGGAATTTGAAAACTTTTTTGGTAGTATTCCCCTCAAACTGAAGCTTTAAAATCCTCGCCCGCGCTTTCTGCTGCCTTACTTAGAACGAATGTGAAGGCATGCCCTTTGGAGTTTAGGTTTCAGCATACAAACCCCCAGGCTGTTTTAAAAGCCTTTAAAGATCTAAAAATTAAATCTACTGAAGATCTCTGGGGCATGTCTGTAAAAGTCTGTAGATCTATCATTGAAACCATTGCGCATATTTAACACCAGTGTAGACCAAGGAGTCTTTCCGGATCTCATGAAACATAGTAAAATAGTTCCTTTGTTCAAATCCGGTGATAGTAAAGAACCCAACAATTATAGGCCTGTGTCAATTCTGCCAGTTCTCTGTAAGGTGTTTCAAAAGTTGATGCTCAATCAAATGTTACGTCACTTTAATAAAAAATCCATCTTTCATGAACAACAGTACGGTTTCACCAAAGGGCGTTGTACCACTGACGCTGGTGTCACCCGAATACAAAACATTTTTAACGCCTGGGAAGAACAACACAACAAGACAACACACCAAGACAACGCACAAGATGCCATTGGAATCTTTTGCGACCTCTCTAAGGCGTTCGATTGCGTAAACCATCAGACACTTCTGCTGAAACTAGATCACTATGGGATTAGAAATACAGCTCTTGATTTACTAAGATCATACCTGAAAGATAGAAAAGTTACAGTTCAAGTAAACGGCATAAACTCATTAGGGTCTGAAATGGCAATGGGCGTTCCTCAAGGTTCGATATTGGGTCCATTCCTCTTGTTAGTTTATATTAATGATTCACCCCAATTACTTCAAAATCAGCCGAAGATGGTGTTATTTGCAGATGACACATCATTGATATTAAAGATAGACCGACGGTCACAAAATCTTGACGACGTGAATAGCTCTATTCTTCAGGTCCATGATTGGTTTACGGTAAATAATTTGGTACTAAATGGTAAAAAAACCAAATGCATTAAATTTAAATTACCGAATGTAAAAAGTAGCGAGTGTGACATCATGTTGAATGGAGAAAAACTGCAATTTATTAATCACACGGTTTTCCTGAGAATCACGCTAGACGAGAAATTACAATGGGGACCTCATATAACATCTCTTGCGGGGCGGCTAAGCTCGGCCGCTTATGCTGTTAGAAAGATAAGACAGTTAACAGATGTAGAAACCGCGCGTTTGGTCTACTTTAGCTACTTCCACAGCATTATGTCGTATGGCATTTTACTGTGGGGTCGGGCTGCTGACATTGAATCCATCTTTATTTTGCAAAAGAGAGCTGTCAGAGCCATTTATAATCTACGTCACCGCGAATCTCTCAGGGAACTATTTAAAAGGATTAATATTATGACGGTACCTTGCCAATTCATTTATGAAAATATTATGTACGTAAGAAAAAATCTACATCTTTTTAATAAAATAAGTGATAGACATAATTTTAATACAAGAAATAAAGATAAAATAGATCAACCATTTTTCAGATTAGCTAAATACATACATCTTTTATGGGGTACTGTGTTAATGCTACAACAAAATACCTTGTCATATATTGCAATTAAATGAAAGAAAATTTAAAACCCATATAAAAAGTTCACTGTGTAAACAAGCATATTACAAATTAGAGGATTATATCCAAGATAAGAATGCTTGGAAACATGCTGGTCCAGCTCCGTAGGACAATCTAGGGTCTAGGCAAAATTAAACTGGTTGCTACTTTAACTGTATAGTTAATTATTTTTTATGACATTGATTTACATTCTGTGATTACTTTAAACTCACACACTGATATTACTTGTTTACATAATTTGGGAAATCGTATACTTTTACAATGTTTGTAAATATGTGAACACCATGTATCTATCACTTAATTAACTTATTTATCATTGTTTATTAAATTCTTTTTACCTATTGTGGTAGGGTAATTTTTATTATAGGTGCATCGTCTTCACATATAATTATATAATTAATGTATACAAAATATTGTAACACATTTTAGAAGACTAACGGTGGAGTTTCTTGCCCATTCTTCTCCATACGAAACTACCTTTTGGAAGGGGCGACTATAATCAATTCTATTTAAATATAAATGTTGACGTTCAAAAGTGCCTTTTATGTGCCTATTTGAAATAAATGCTTTGACTTTATAATTGTCTGGCGATTTTGAGTATTTCATATTTATGGCCTACGCAAATGTCCTGCAGATCTGGTAGCGTCGTGTGACGGGTTGTTGAACTCCCTAAAATAGGGTTGAGCTACACGATGACTGATGCATGCATGCCGTCTGTTCGGACGAAAGCTGCAATGGCTCTTTCTTCAAAAGGCACTTCCAGCTATGCATTGTTAGACTCACATAAAATCCTAATAATACATATAATGTTAGGACTTTTAAGAGACCATGACCACTGGGTTTCTTCCGGCGTTTCTTCTCAGGGATCAGTCAGCTACGAAATGCCGGCACCATCTATTTTTAAAATACTGACCATCAAATATTGACGTTTAAAAGTGTCTCAAAAAACTTACAGAAATAAACATTTCATTTCAATATGTAAAAAAGGGGTAGTTGAAATGAAAACACCATAAAATATTTCTAACATTTTTTTATTTCATTGATTCGACGCAAATACGCAATTATTTATTCTGAACTGTAACATTATTTTGCTAAATCTTAATCATTATTAAATTCGAAATTTTATACACCGATTATTATTAATATTGCACTTTATTACACAAGGAAATAATTGTTATTATGTAATTACTACATTAATTATAGGTAGGTACACGACTTCATGGGGTAGGTTTAAGTTACGAATGGTTACTAGAAGTATATTTTATAATGTATTAGAAAAACAGGCTTGAACAACCAGTGTAAAATTGTACCATCAGCGGGATAATTGCGTAACACAAATACATTTTGACAGTTCTTCCGCGTTCATTGCGTTATTTAAGTTGTTGAGCTGACAGATTTTCCATACCTATGAAGCAATGGATTAGTATTTTTTTGGATTTTTCTTCAAAAGTCTCGGATTGTGATTGTGCGAAGTGTGTCACGCAATTAGGGTGCAGGGTACATAACTGTGATAGTCAAGCAATTTACCGCACTTGTGCAGAAATATTGATAAGTGCTGATTTATTTACTTTCTACATGTACAAACTTCAACGTGAACAGTGGTTCATTTAAGCTGTTATTATCTAAATATCTTTGAAAGGCGTCTAATTAAATACATTATTATTAAAAAAAAAAAACTATCAACATAATAAATACATGATCATAATAATTCATCGTATACTTAACTTTTACCTAATTTTATTATTATTTTATTTTACATTTAGATTCGAAGATTTAATAATTATTTATTAATAAGTGACCATGTATTTATGACGCTGACTGTACTTTTAACAATCGATTATATTATGTCTCACTGAAAATTAAAATTAGGTACAAATATAGGTAGGTATTAGTTAACAAAAATAAATAAATTACTACATAACACATTTTTACAATAATTATTCATTTGAATTATTACAATTGTAATGAAATAATAATACAAAAGTTTCACAACTCTCTTACATTTAAAAATTAAATTGCATTTAATTACAGTGAAAAAGTTAGTAATTAATTTATCGTGTTGCAATTAATAGTAAAATATTTACAGTATTTTTTTGCATTTAATATTACATCGCAATTATTTAATAATACATGTTTAATTGATAATATTTACATTACCAATAGTACAATGGAAATAAAATTTGGTGGGTTATTCTGTAAAGTTCATTATAAAAACTTGCAACCACAATTAGCTAGGAAAGTGAAAGATATTTAAAATCTTACAATTAATCGTATCATACCTACGTTTAGTAATTAATCGTTGGTTAAAAACAGATTTATTTTCAAGGTTTTCAGATGAAAAGTGTTAGCCAGTACTAAGTGTGAAAAATTACATTTCTACATTTATATTATAATTTATAACACATTCTTATAATTATTCTTTGGTATTTTATTCAAATTAATAAAAACTTAACTTAGAATTACATTGTATATTTCAATAAAATTATTAAGTCATAACGAGGAACTTAGTAGTAACCAAAAACCATTTATTTAAAACATTAAATTATTTACACGCACGGCAGAGTACAGCCAAGTCCTATAAAAAGTTCGACAAGAATTAATTTATAGAAACACCAACAGGACTCAGTTATGCCAAAACTCCCACATTTTTTTTAACAGAATTATTGTTTCTAAGTTTGGTTTTTGTGGCTAAGTTTTTTTCGGCACAACTAGAACGAATTGGAAATCATCCTAACCACCAGCAGCTTACCGCCGAACCTTCCTAGGGAACCTCACACTGCTACCGAAGGGTTCCTTGCTCAGGCGTCATTTCTTCCCGATACCGATCATACCCTGCGCCGTGGACAGCGACGCGAGGGTCATCCTCTCCGTCCTGTCGGGGTTGAGCAGGCGCTCGGCTGGGCTCAGGAGCCTCTCGGCCGCGCCCAGTGACGTCAGCGACAGGCGCGCGTCCGCGGGCGGCAGCGGGGCGGCGGGAGGGGGGGCGGCCGGCGTGGCAGCGCGCGCGGGGGGCGCGGGGGGCGCGTGGGGGGCGGGGGGGGCCGGCTGCGTCGCGGGTGGGGACGTTCGGAGTGTAGTGGGTTTTTGATCGCGGCCGCTGCAGACCTGTGGGTTAAGAATGGGTCAGTGGTTTGAAAGTAAGATCGTGTTATGGCTTAATAACAAGTTCGGCTAGTCCTGTTTGTTTGTTTGGCATTTCAGTTTTTCGTATGTTGATATTGGTGGTGGCGAAATGCGGCGGTAATCCAGGCTCCTGGATGGGAAAGGTACTAACATGGATAAATTGTTCGACAGCTCGGTTGCTTTTTTTTTGTTCTATTGTGGAAAATCATCAAATAACTTCTTCCGCTCTGGGCGGAGCAGGAGGGCGTGTCAGACTCTTACTGACTAAAACCCACCCGTGTTCCTTCAGTTGCCTGTGCCAGGGGCCACGGTAGCCCTTTCGGACTTGCCCGCAACCCTGGCAGAGCTCTGTTGCTTGGTTTTTAATTTGTGACTTCCCACAGTATGGTATTGACTTATTTGCACATGTTTGAGAGAGTTTTGATGGGACCGCCTGGTCGACGTGTCCACTAGCGGTAGATCGGTTGCGGAGAGGAGTTAGAGAGAAGATGAATAAATGAGTTATAGGAACAAAGAAGGAATGAACTTCGAATGAGTGATTTATGTTGTGTGTTGCAAAGTGGAAAATGGGTTCATTGTTTGTTTTTAAAAGAAACTGCGTAGTTAATTAAATAGAAGACATTGCGCAGACAACTCCCCCGGCCTAGAGGTTTTCCTCTAAACTTAAGCGGTTAATTAATGACTAAAATATAAATAAAATCAATAATTAAAAATTAATACCATAAATAATAAATAAAATCAAAGTCAAAGTATATTAGAAAAACATTTATAATCTACTCTTTAAAATAATAACGTATTATTAGCTCTCTTCCTCTATCCTATCTTGCTGTGCCCGACAGGGTCCACAATGATCCAAAATTATGTATATTTTATAATGTACCTACCACCTAAGTTCACATTGTGGAATGCAAATAAATATATTGAGTATTGATTATATGAAAACTTTGAGTTAAATTAACAAATTAATTTAATAAAAAAGTTAGGTACATTAAGCGGAAATTACTACTATGTAGGTAGAGGACAAAGCCGCACTACCGGGCGTATGTAAGAACAGGCAGCAGTTCGGACTTTCACAGTTCTCACTATGTTATCCTTACCAGGATAAATCGCATCAATGATGCCCAGAGGCCAACAAAGTGGATGAGAATTGTTATCCTTAACAATAACTATTGTACCTATTTTAATAGGTTTTGAGGGCGAGTTCCACTTCTCCCGCAATTGCAAGGAAGTGAGGTAGTCCCGACTCCAACGGTGCCAGAAAGAATGAGTTATTTTATTACTCAATTGATAACGCGATAAGCGATTGTCTGTGTCAGTAACATCTTCAGAAGGTAAGAACTTGAGTGGAGTTATGTTTAAAAAATGGTTGGACGATAAAGCACTAATGTCCGAGGGGTCAGAGTTTAAACCGCTTAGAGGTCGACTATTTAGTAGACAATCAATTTGAACTGGCTTGGTACTAAATTCCTCGTACGTTAATATTTGAGAACCTATGACTTTATAAACGTGAGTTTTGACACAACGAACATTAACTTCGCTAAGTCTATTGAAATGAGGACCGTAAGGCGAACTATGTTTAAATTTATTTATTTATTTAACACATTAAGCACACAAATGTACAGAGGCGGACTTAATGCCATAGGCATTTTCTACGCGGTGTTCAGATAGCTGTTGGCCTATGTAGTTTAGATGAGCTTTAGATTGAATTAAGGCGTAGATTTCGTTTAATTTGTGTTTCGCGCCAATGAAGTTGGTACCTCCATCGCTATAAATTATAGAAACGGGCTCTCTGCGAGTTAGAAACCGCTTAAAAGCGGCTAGAAATAAATCTAAACTTAGGTCAGAGACTAATTCTAGGTGTAGGTACTGCTTTAGCTGTCAGACAGACAAATAGACAAATATACCTATGCTTTGAGGCTCCTAACTCCGCGTTTGCGGATGTGAGTAATTTAAAATGGACCACAATAGTCCACCGCGGTATAGACAAACGCTTTCGCTTGTGATACGCGAAAAGCAGGTAAATCACCCATAGGAGGATAAGTATTTTTAGGGTTTAGTCTAAAGCATTTAATACAACTATGAAAGCGTTGTAAAATTGTTGTTTAATTGAAAGGTAACAACAACAAGATTCCACTGCATACCTATAATTTTTGTATTGGAATCAGCGTCGGCATCAAATCCAATATTTTGCGGATTTACATGAGTAGAAGGAATTTTATTTAAAAGTTCGGAACTATTAGACATTCATTTAACAATGTTGAATCCACCTGATTTGAACATAACGACCATAATTATATTGATACGTCTACGAACATATGTAGTCATCCATATACATATATTATGGTTTTCAGCTTCGTAAGCCACAAGTGGGTATTTATCCCGACTATCGGTAGGGAGTTGAGGAACTCAAACACAAACTCAAAGCATTTATTTCAAATAAACCAATTACAGGCACTTTTGAATTGTCAAGGGGTCGGTCAGTCAGAAAGATGAAGCTAGTTGCCCATTCCAAAGCGTAGTACCTATGGAGAAGAACGGGCAAGAAACTCCATGAACACTGTTTTAAATCAAAATATTGTTACATAAAAGTGGTTACATCATTCATGTTGTAATTATACATGTGAGAACAATGTAGAAAGACGTGCACGTTAAAAGCGTCCGTAATAAAAAGATAAAAAAAAAACAATTATGGAATTAAAATAAGCCGTTTCAGCTAAGAAATGACCAGTGCCTACTGACGGCGCCCGTTCACGAACATGACGTATGGTTCAGCACCATTCAGCTCAACCATTTTGAAGGGAACTCAATGATCCAATACACACGCCACCACCAGCGACACATTTGAGTGAGCATGACATACTCTCAGCCGCCAGGGCACATTCAAGTCAATGAAAGACGAACCCAGTAAGCTTTATAGTGGGTACATAGTGCTCACACATGTGCTATGCAATTATACAATACTAAGAGATTGAATTTATACAATGCAAAGATAGGTTGTACAATCTTCATCAGCTCCAACATTATTTTCGAATGCTAATTAATTAGTTTACGCGCCAATGTGGAGCAGCACCAGCCCTGAGCCAAGCATTTTTGCCAGCGATATTATCCCCCAACTTATAATATGCTTGGCTGTATAGTGTGCGTTTTATACAAGATTTAAATATCGTTTCATTCAGTTGGAGTATTTTATGGTAACATTTTAAACAGTACCCCATGAAGGATGAGTCTACTTTAGCCAGTCTGAAACCAGGTTGAACTAATTGGTCCCTATTTCTAGTCCTATAGTTGTGTTTTTCACCTCTTTTACTAAAATTATTTAAATTTTTCCTTACGTACATGATGTTTTCATAAATATAATTGACAAGGTACCGTCAAAATGTTAATGTCTTTAAACAGTTCCCTTAGAGAATCGCGCCTGCGGAGGCTGTATATTGCTCTGATAGCTCTTTTCTGCAGAATAAAAATAGCCTCAATATTGGCAGTCCCTCCCCATAATAAAATACCGTAAGACCTGATACTATGAAAATAGCTGAAATAGACTAGCCTCGCGGTATCTACATTAGTAAATTTACGGATTTTCCTTACAGCATAAGCTGCTGAACTTAGCCGTCCTGCTGGAGATGTCAAATGAGGACCCCATTACAGCCTTGAGTCGAGCGTTATCCCCAGGAAAACAGTTTCATCATCAAATTCTAGTTTCTCGTTATTCAATACTATGTCACAATCACTACTTTTAATATTCGGTAAAGCAAATCTTATGCATTTCGTTTTTTTCCCATTTAATACTAAATTATTAGCAGTGAACCAATTATGTACCTGCAGTAGGGCATTATTTACGTCGTCAAGATTTGATGCACGTCTATTTATCTTAAAGATTAAAGAAGTATCGTCAGTAAATAACACCATTTGTGGTTGGTTTTTAAATAAATGGGGTAGATCATTAATATATACTAAAAATAGCAAGGGACCTAATATCGATCTTTGTGGAACACCCATTTGTACTTTTAAATGAAGTGAATTGACACCATTTATTTGCACTTTTTGTTGTTTATCATTTAAATAAGATTGTACTAAACTAAGCGCGAGTTTACCTAGTCCGTAATGCTCAAGTTTTAAGAGCAAGGTTTCGTGATCAACGCAGTCAAATGCTTTGGAGAGGTCACAAAAGATCCCTATGGCATCTTGGGCCTCCTTCCACGCTGTAAATATGTGTTTTAATAAAGTGATACCGGCGTCAGTCGTACAACGTCCTTTGGTGAAACCATATTGCTGACCGTGTAAGATTTAGTTGGTCTTAAAATGATTAAGCATTTGATTGACCTTTTCGAACACCTTGCTGAATACTGGCAACATAGATACTGGTCTATAATTGTTGGTGTCTTTGCCGTCCCCAGATTTAAAAAGTGGTATAACCTTACTGTATTTCATTAAATCCGGGAAGACTCCTTGATCTACACACAAATTAAATATTAAAGCTAAGTATGGTGCTAGAGTCTCGATTATTGATGTACAAACTTTGATAGACATTCCCCATAGATCTTCGGTCAATTTGATTTTTATTTGCCGAAAAGCTTTTATAACTATCATAGGGTTTATATGTTTAAATTGAAATTCAACCGGGCAGCCTAAAACGTTCGCTCTTAATAAATCAATGGAGACATCAGGTGAAGAATTTAAAGCTTCCGTCGTTTTAGCTGGTATATTAGTAAAGAAATTTACAAATTCTTGAGCGACTTCTAAGTTAGAGCTTATGGCACCACGTGAAGTCTCCAATGTATAATCTGTGCTTCGTATTTTTTTCCTACTAGTTTCGTTATTTATAACTTTCCAAACTGTTTTTATTTTATTTTCTGCTGATTTAATCTTGGTGCTAATGTACTGGGCTTTAGCTATCTTGCAGGTATTCCTAATTTTTTTTGAATATGTAGCAACATACTTGTTGAAAGTTTCAGTGTTAATGTAGGGCTTAAGGCCGTACAGATCGAACAGTCTTTCCCTACTTATCCTAATACCTCTAGTTGCCCAGTCACTAAAAATAAAATTAGGACAAATATTTTTTGTTTTCTTTTCAAAAGTTTTATTGAATTGTGCACTACTGAAAAGAAGTTCTCATACAATTTATTTGCATCGTCCATATTATGACTCAGAACATTTAACTTATTGAACTAACGAACTACTCTCATAGATAAGTAGGATGAACTTGAGACACCGATAGAGACCGCGGTCCATGCGTCATGTTCGTGAACGGGCGCTCTCAGTTGGGACTGGTCATCTCTTAGCCACCACGGCTTATTTTAATTATTTTATTATGGATTGTTTTGTTTAAATTTATATTTGCTGGACACTTAACGTGTACGTCATTTATATTTACATCATTCTCACATATAATTATACCTATATTCAACATTAATGATGTAACTAATATTTATGTAACAATATAACTTAAAAGAGTGTTCATGGAGTTTCTTGCCCGTTCTTCTCCATAGGTACCTACTACGCTTTGGAATGGGCAACTAGCTTCATATTTCTGACTGACCGACCACTTGACAATTCAAAAGTGCCTGTAAATGGTTTAATTGAAATAAATGCTTTGAGTTTGAGTTAAATTCAAAAGATGAAATTACAGAATCTTCATCAAATCTATATAGGTATAATGCGTTTAAATGGGTGATGTTCAGCGGAAAGATTAAGTTGAAAAAATACATCTTTTCGATGTCTGCAACTACGGCGATGGAGGAGATTAAAAAATAAATCAAAAATGTTACTCTGTAGGTTCGGACCGATAAAGGAGGTCGTTTAGAGATTTATCTGAACTAGTTTTACAACTACTTACAGCGTCAAGCACGATGCGGTTTTTACTAGACTCTTTATCAGGGCGGTAAACAGCACGATGCGGAATAAAATAATGTGGGATATTAAGACAGGGCACATTGACCTTTGTCCAATAATCTTTCAAATAAAAAAAATAAAAAAACTATATAAATCAAATTTCTAATTTAAATTTAAAGCAAAGGTCTAACTTCGGAATCAGAATATTTTTTTTTCTCTAAATTGATACGGCGACGCATCGCCATCGAGTGTGAGTTACCAAATTCTGAGCACTGAGTACCTATCGGGAAACTGCAGTACCTACCTGCCTACCTGTATCATCGCGAGAGTACGTTGAGTTAAATATTTTTAATTAATTATATTTAAATAGTTTAATATTTTGTGCGTTAGGACGGTATTGTAACATATGATAAATGATAAATGATTTTATTTCTGTAAGTAGGTTTGAACAAACACTTTTACACGTCAATCATATTTTTTTTAAACTAGATGGGGTCGGCGTTTCCTATCTGACTACTCTGAGAAGAAAGGCCGAAACAAACTCAGAGGTCACAGTCTCTTTTAAAGTCCAGACAAAATCTTGGTCAGGTCATGTGAAAGCTATGTAGATCGGTGTCTGCAATGGTCTTTTGAGGAAAGAACCCCACAGATTGAGTGGACCTGTCCAGTCAGTGCACGCAATTGTCAGTAATCGTGCAGCTCAACTTAGACTCAAGGAGCTCAACGATTCGACGAACAATACCAAAGAAAGGACATTTGAGTAGGCCGCATGAATTACTCAAACTGCCAGATCATGATTACGTTGAGAAAAAAATAAATATAGATAAATCAATGACCGACATAGTTCTCACATTCACAATAATTAGAATAATATTATAATAATCTTTGAGGACCATGTAGATTTGTGTCTGAAATGGTCTTTTGAGGAAAGAACCACACAGATTGAGTGGACCTGTCCAGTCTGTGCACGCATTTGTCAGTACCCGTGTAGCTCAACTCAGAACTTAAGGAGCTCAACGATTCGACGAACAATACCAAAGAAAGGACATTTGGGTAGGCCGCATCAGCTACTCAAACTGCCAGAACATGATTAAAACTGCAACAAAAACACACATAGTCCTCACATTCACAATCATTTAAAATAATATAATACTTTATACAGTAAATATTAGTGTCATTGTATATGTAAATAAGTATAGATACTTATAGCAAAGATTAAAAGTAAAAATAGTTAGCGAAATAAAATAAATTAACATTGCCTGTGCTTTATTGGAGCAACTCAATCCCAAGCCTTTGAGCCTATGAGAAAATATGCGTGTGCGGGATAAAATATTATTGTAATATTTTAAGTTTAACTGCTTTCTAGCGAGGCTAAATGCGTTTTTTCATGTTTTAGCGTTAATGAGATAACAAGAAAGTGTTGTTGACTGCATCTTCGATAGACTTAATGGCGCGTGGGGGCGTTTGAAAATGATGCGTGTTTGTGCAAATTATTGAATAATTTGGTGAATATGTGATGATTATGAGTGTAATTGAGTAATAAATGCGTTTTTTTCTTTTCTTTATCAGGCGGAAGGACCAGAACTTGGATGGGAAAGGCACTCACATGGATACATTCTTCGACAGCTCGGTTGCTTGGTTCTTAATTTGTGACTTCCCACACCAAGTCTATTATTATTTAATCACCACACAATACCGGTATTCACTTATTTGCACATGTTTGAGAGAGTTTTGATGGAACCATCTGGTCTGCGTGTCCACTAACTGTAGATCGGTTGCGGAGAGGAGTTTGAGAGAAGGTGAATGAAATAAGTTATATGAACAAGAAAATAATGGCCTTCGAATGAGTGATTTATGTTGAGTGATGCAATGTGTAAAATGGGTTCATTGTTTGTAAAAGAAAATGCGTAATTAATTAAATAGAAGAAATGGCGCAGACAGCTCTGCTGTTTGGTGTTAGATATCCGATGTTTGTGAACCTCAGGTCTAACTGCAAGCCATCTTCCAGGTTTTTTATGTTACAGCTAAAGTGATTTATAAAAACAGAGACGAGCAACATCTGTAACCAGAAATATGAAACATTCCTAAAAGCACTCCTTCTTCTTACTACAACTAACTATTGCTTCCTCCCACTTAAATATCTATGTTGGTATTTATTCTGTATGTATATACTTTACCTGATGATGATTCTCCCAGTCCTTGTGCTGGCAGAAGGCGCCACAGTATCGCGCCGCGTTGCATCCGGAGCACGTCTCCTGCGCCTTGCGCCCGCAGTTCCAACAACACTGCACATACAACGGTACGGTCATATCGCCTTCTTAAACTGAGAGGGGTTAGGTAATCAGTGATTGTTTGACACTTAGAGTAGAGACCATGTGATGCCAGGCTCTCTTTGCGTCGAGCCATGTGCTTTAGACCAACTAATAAGAGTAATTTACAATTTTCGCGTCCTGCAAACAAATCCAGATTATCTGCAGCTGCTTATGAATTCCTAACAGAAAAACCCTGCCATTTGATTTTGCGAGAAAACAGTTTGGCATCCACACGTTTTGCGATAGTTAGGTTCAGAGCGTCTTTCAAAATGTCTAGTACAACTATGACGAATGAACTATTTATCTTGTCATTATTAAAAAGTCCTTCAGATTTTCATTTTGAATCATCCCCTGTAGTTGGTCTTAAAATGCTTAGATTCTAAGAGGAAAATGTGAAAAGTCTTCATTGCTCCACTTCTTTCCTAAAACAGACATGGTTTCCAATGAAGCTGTCTACAACAAAGTCCACTCACATTCTGCTGCGAGTTCGCGTTCGGGCTGAGCTCCCGGCCGGGCGGCGGCTCCCGGCGCGGCCCCCCGGCGCGCTCGGCCGCCGCCAGCTCCAGCGCCGCGCCCTCGGCCGCGCCCACGGCGCGCTGCAGCTCCAGCAGGGCTTGGCGCTTGACCTAGGGCGCGGTGAGGTGAGGTTAGACACATAGTGGTGCGGGGAAAAGCTGGAGCCCGGGAAATGAGTGAAAAGAAAAAGAACGTATTTATATTGATCTAACGCAAGAAATTACCTGTCTTGTGACTTTTGAAACTATATGAATGAGACTAAAAACAGCAGAATCTTGCGTTTAATAAAGAAGTACCTAAAGTAAGCCAAATTAAAGAAATCATAATTTAGAACAACAGGAATTTCAAGAAGTTCCAAGAAGTGGTTAGTTATCTGCTGCAGTTGCTAGTTTCTCTATAAAAATACGTGTAGACAGTCAGTACTGGAAGTTGACCACTTTGCCGCCTACCTACTTATGAGGATCCTTATTTCTGTCCAAAGATTTTGACTGTTTGAAAAGAAGAATAATCAAACTGGTTCAACTTGCTTACCTGATTAACAGCATCCTCAGCTCGTCTCCGAACCTCGGCCACTCTCTCTTCAGTCTGTCTCACTGCGGTCGCCATGATCTCGCTCGCAGCACGCTTTATGTCATTACTCTCTGTAGGTTCTACACCTAGAACAATATAGTACCTACATGTGTATGATGGATGACGTAACTGACTAGTCAGAAAATTGGATTCCTTTAAAACCACGGTTTATGTTTGGGTTAGCAGTTTTAGGTTTATAAATAGTCTAGCCATATTGGCTGTTTGTGGTCAGAGTATATTAATCATGAGTTCTTACTCTTTTGTAAAATTACTAGCTTCTGCCCGCGACTTCGTTCGCGTGGAAGTCGTAAGACACCACAATATACTAAAATAACAACCACATTTGTATAAAACGTTTGTAGTTTTGGTCTCAGCAGCCAAAATACAAAGAGAGTCAGGACTGGTGACACGGGAGCAAGCGACGTATAGTTGTCCGCATGAGAAGCAGCTCGTCCTGAGGTTCACCCACAGCCTTCACTAGTAATATCCCATTGCTTTCTTTATCGTTTTTAGTAAAATTAATGAACGCCTGCGTTCCTGCATATACCACTTAATGGCACAACGCTGTTACATTGACTAATGCATTTTTACAGATAATTCCTGACTAACAGCTATCACTAAAATAATATTATGATAATAGATTGTAAACACACGGGATTTCTCATTAACAGTCATCAACCCATAGATATTTATTTTTGGGCAATCATTTTTACAACAGACTGTTATTTAAACATTAGGGAGGTTACTAAGATCATTTGAAAAAAATTACGGGCAGTAATTTCAAATTTGGTAAATTAAAGAACTAAAGTGACGGTAAAACATGAACAATAATAAAAATAAAAATGGTCGGTTATATCATCATACAATGTCAGTACAAAAAATACTCAAGTCAAAATGCTGGAATGGGCAGTTAGATAAATATTTCGCCAGTTCATAGGTCAGGGACGAACAGTGAGCCGAATTGGTCGCTGTAACTAAGGCAGGGCAGCCCGGCCAACGTCCGTCGCCCCCCACACACCAGGACCCGAGGTGGCGGCGCGTAGTGTTCCACGCGCGCCCCTCTTAGACGTCGCGGGGGGAGTCAAACACCTCACTCCCCCCCCAGACCCGAAGAGGCCCGCAGTGGCGGGCCGGCACCAGTCGGGGGTTGTGGAAGGATCGATGTTCCCGCGACCCCCGGCGTAGGTGTGAGATGGAACACCGGGGTGGTTTTTAGTCAGTAAGAGCCTGACAGACCCCGTCGCCCGCCCCAGGGCGGCGGATATCCATGAGGATTTTCCACCCCGGAAACAAAAAAAATAAAATAAAAGGGCAGCCCGGCCAAATGGGTTAGGTTAGGTTGGAACTGTAGGGGGTGCATGTTGAAGAGCCTCCTCGTGGCGCACCCTGGGCAACGTCGGCTCCAATTTCTCCCAGTGCGGTTTTGGGGGACAATTGGGGCTGGCGGCTAATCTTCAACAAGCGGGGAAAGGTCACGGTTCCAATCGCCGATCATGCTTGATGGTCGATGAAGGGAACCGGGCTACAGAGGGCAGATACGCCACTCCTCCTCTGCTTACAGAGGGAGGTGAGTGGGCGTAGACTGGGCACGGCAGCCGCTGCGGAATAGGCGGTCCTGTCCCGGAGGGAGGCAGCGGCGCGCGCGCGGGGGATGATTCTCTCGCGCGGCGCCGCTCCGGAGAGGGGGGGGTCGAGGAAGACGCCGGTCTGGTAGTCACCTCCGGCTCCTCCCGGGTGGAGGCCAGCAGGCGGTGGGTGCGGGGGCGCCCTTTGCCTGTATTGCACGGGCCTCCACCAGTGTCGGACGGGAGTGGCCGGGTGTTCCCGGCCATTCCCGTAGCCCCCCAGTTAAATGGGGGGCATGCGGGGCCCGCCACCTAGGCGGGCATGCGCCGGGAGGGCTGTGGAAGTAGAGGCTGAGCCGATTTCCCATAGCCCTCCCATCACGGCGTTGTGGGAACACCGCTGAGTTTTAGTGGGTATACTGTCGAGTGTTGATTTCGACAGGAGTCCCACATACCCCGTCTCGTCCCCCACGAGCGGGGATGCATAAAGCATTTCTCAGCGACAAAAAAAAAAAAAAAAAAAAAAAGGTTGGAACTGTAGGGGGGTACATGCAGAAAACCTCCTCGTGTGCCTGAGTTGCTGGTCCCGTACGGATACGTTCGAGAGAGCAGTCGTCGGGCCGGTGCACCCTGGGCATGGACAATTATCTCTTTTGAAAAAAGAGTTTGGGGTGAGAGTGTATTGTTGTGGCGAATTTCTGCGGGAGGGGGGAGTAGTATGTTCCATGGTGTTCTTCCACGTGTCCCTCTGATTAGCAAACGGCACAGTGGAGGAACAAGGCAGGTGGGTCGCTCCTGATTGATCGACGATTGTCGATTGATACTGGATGCTACCCTGCCACAATGGTCCAGGCGCATCAACGTGGCTACATTTCTCCCTCAAGCGCACTCTTGAGGATAGAACTTTCGGCGGGTTCGCTGAGTCAGGTTAGCCGGACAGCGAACAGAGGCATGCATAATGCTAGCTAGGCAGAGGCCGTGACGTGACGTGAGATGTCGTGCGGTGTTCCACAGGGTTCGGTTCTAAGACCGCTCCTGTGGGTCACTGGGTACTGGGTGTTGGGGGGGAGCTCCAGCCGGAGGTGAACCTAACGTGTTACGTAGACGACACGCTGGTCACGGCTCGGGAGAGCTCGCACAGGGAGGCAGCATTGCTGGCTACTGCGGCGGTCTCACAAGTGGTGAACCGCACCCGGCGCCTGGGCTAGGAGGTGGCCCTCAACAAGTCGGAGGCCATCACATTCCATGGTCCCCGACGGGCCCCGCCGCTGGGATCACACTGATACCTGATCACCTGATACTTCCAAATTCAATTTGTTAATTGCCCACACATTTAGCCATTTTACTGCTTAATTATTTATTTTACCCATTTAAATAGATGCTAAGACAAATTTTTATTTACCACCGAACTTGTTAATAAACATGCATTTTGTAATTTGTAATTTACCAAACCTACAATAAAGGGCTGCCACTTTAAATCAGTGCCTTTATTTGTATTATAACCAAGATGACAGGAGAGGCCTAAACATAATGTTTTTCTGTGTACGTTCTACGAACAATGACATAATAATATGTATAATAAAAATTATAAAAAAAACGAAGCATAAAAATATGAATACTTAGTTGGGAATCGAACATGGGTTTGTAAAGCAGTAGAACTTTTAAGCTATTTGCTTTGATCAAAGTTGATTAAAAAGCCGTTAGAGCTCTAGAGCGTTAAAAAGCGTTGCTTAGAACTGTATTTACCTGCAATATTCTAACCATTTGGGTCGTCTTTTTACAATTTGCAGTAAACTATAGAAGAATACGAATAAATTGCAGTGTTGCTCATTCCCCATAGCAAATAGGGTGATAATTTGTAGCCTACAGTCTGACCATGCATATAGGAAATATCTATGCAAAATTTGAACAAAATCTATCCGGTAGTTTTTGCGTGAAAAGTACATTCAGACAAAGAGACAAAAATAAAAATTGCCATTACAATCGTTCCCAGACCTCGCAAAAATTATAAAAAAAATCAATGTACCGTTTGACTTCGCTATGATTTTTATTATATGTATAGATTATTATTACGCATAATAGATGTCTTGTGTTTTAAGCTTAGGTAGTTACTTAAATGTTTGTCTGAACTTGTCTGAAATACTACCGTGCCGTCACAGTTTTTCATCAATTTCAACGTTCTTTCTTTCCTTACCTCTCTGTTGCAGGATCGCCAGCGCCCTCTTCGTCTTTTCCACCATGCTGAGGATGCAGTTCAGCATGGTGTTGATGTTTTTCCACTCGTCGTCCGTCTTCAGCAGGCCGGAAGGCGCAGCCCCCAGGCCACGGGGCTCCGAGAACGGCGCGTTCATTGAGGATACGTCGCGGACTGTTATACCTCCTGTTTAGAAAGACAGTGGTTTCCGATTAAAGATTTGAGGAAAAGAAATGTTAGTTTCTAAAACCTGGAACTAGTTTGCACGATTGAGCTGTTTAGTGTAGGTGGGTTTGACTCCCGATACGAGAGCCGACGGTCGGGGGTTCGACTCCCGATACGGTCGACGGTCGGGGGTTCGAATTCCGATACGAGTCGACGGTCGGGGGTTCGACTTCCGATGCGACAACTTATTCATTCGGTACCAGTAATACCTACTGCTGTAGCTGTTTATATCTAATTTCTATCTGTTTATTTCTGTTTTACTATGACGTCTTTTTGAGTATAAGTATTTCTAGTTCTGTTTATTTTACTAAAAGTGTGAAAAGAAAAGCAAGTTTAATAAAATAACAGCTAAAGTTCTTGAGTCGTTCCGATTGTAAATCAATTCTACATGCGATATTTTGTAACTGCAGTCTTGAAACAGGCAAAATCATGGATACTCGCAATTTTTCTTTTCAATCAATATATTATATATAGCTAGTGATATTTATTTTAGAAGTATGTATGTATATTTGTATGTATGTACTTTATATTATATTCTCATATTATTTGTTTTATTTTATGTATTTTATTTTCTCTTTTACTCTTACACACGCTGTCTACATCTCTAAATCCTATCGCAGGTATGCTGGAAGAGATTTCATTAGAAATACGCACCACCTTTGTACCTATTTTTCTTGTCTGTTTATATATGTGATGGTTAAACAAATACATAAAAATCTGTCAGACTCACCGTCTCTCCTCTCGTACCCGCCCTCTTGATTCCCCTGGTAGGCATGATACGGGTGCCCGTAGTCAAACAAACTGGCGTTGCTAGGCAACGGATAGAGGAACGGAGACGGGTTCAGGAACAGGCTGGACGCGACCCGCTTAGCCTGTGGGGGGTAGTCCTCGTGCGAGCCGTTCGTTTGAGGGGGGTCGTAAAACCTGGGGGGTAAATGGAAGGTTAGTTGAATTGTTGTTATTTTTTACTTTATTTATTAAAAAAAAACATATATATTTGTCGTAGCGTCAACAATGATTCGCCGTCTTTATTTTTGATTATTAGTAACGTCATCTAATTATGACCAATCGGAAACGTCATACCTCATTTACACTCTCGCGCGAGCGGCGAGACGAGCCGCGAGGCGAACCACGAGACGCGTATGTAATCGGTGCGCTCGTGGCTTGTCTCGCAGCTCGTCTCGCCATTCGCAGCGCTCGCGTCGGCAGCGGTTTTTTGGGCACGAGTCAAAGGGGCTCGCGGGGGAAGCGCGCGTGGTTTACCCACGCGTTCGGTCATTATTCGGTTACAAACGTTTTGCCGTGCCCGGTTACGTTGTGAGTAGTGTGAATTGTTTAGAATTATTTTAAATGTAATGGATTGGTCTCGAGAAGATACGTTACGATCCATAGATGATTCAGACCAGATTTATTTCGATGAATCGATAACATCCACCATCTTCTACGACGACGTCGTTTTTTTACTGTTTGTGTTTGTAAATTAGTTGCGTAGCAGTGGAAGCTCAGTAAAGAATGAGTTGATGCCGCTAATACTTCGACGTCCTCCATAATCGATAGTTCGAAACACAGACTACAATATAGTACTTATAGGATAGTTCGAAAACAACTGAACGCGCCGCGAGAGTGTGAACATACTCGTAAATTGATTACCTTGACGAGCGAACGACCTGTGGCCGAGACACGAGACGAGCCGCGAGGCGTGAGTGTAAATGAGCCATCAAGTAGTGCACTTGGGTGAGGTCTAATTATAGGAAGTGGTAACACGGAAGTGACGGCAGTCGCTTGTCGTTAGACATTTGATATTTTTGAAGTTTGTAAACATTAATGTCAGACGTGTGACTTCACTGAGCCGACTTTGTGGGGAGACGCACTTGGGAAAGGTTGTCCTGCCACCCTATATATCGAATTCAGTGCGTTTCCATATTGTAATCTGATTGCATCTGCCTAATCAAGTGATATTTTTGTAATTAGTGAACTTTAGGGCGTTAATCGATGTCTCTACTTAGTGGTTTGACTAGCAATTCGGTTACCGAAATCGAAATACCTTCGTTATATTTAATTGTTTTGAAGCAAAAGGATTATGTAAGGATCGTAGCAGATGGCGTTCAGGAGTTTCTGCCTACCTACTAGAAGGCGTGAGTTTATGTATGTATGTGTATTGTGTATGTAGGTATGTACTCGTATGTCAATTGTTTTATTTTTTACTTCTTAGTGGAATGTCCCTAGGGCGAGGCCCCATTAGTACGTTGCGCTGCGTTGCGTCCTCGCAGCGTCGTCGCTGCGTCGTTTTCCATATATTTTTTATGACATGCCCCATTAGACCGTTGCGTCGTCGCGCGCGACGTTTCAACGGATCGACGGACTAGAGACGAAGCGGGAGGGAGGGTGATGCGCTGCGTTGTCGGAGCTCCGCTGCGACGACGGACAGTTTGTATCTATCCATTGCGAAGGCTAAACCGAGACGCAGCTACGACGGCGTGCATACCCTCTTGCGTTGCGTTGGCACAGCGTCAACGCAACACAGGTGTGGCATACAATGCGTTGTTCCGTTGCGATGACGCGACGCAACGCAGCGCAACGCACTAATGGGGCCTCGCTCTAAGTGTGTCCGTGGCATCACAACGGGCTATATCAGAATACCAGCGCTACGGTATTAATTATTAAAATATCGCAGCATTTGCAGCATTATATTGAGATAGGAGCCTTTTTAGCCTCGCACGGCTCTTTTTCTTGATTATTATGATTGTTCAATTCACTCTCACCGCCATACACATTTAAGGTTTTTCTAGAACTTCAGGCCATGTGGGCGGCGCGCGGGCCATGCAATGTCTTTTACACCACGCCACGCTAGGCTATTGCAGCACGCCATGTGGACGGCCGGCAAGATACGTTATTAAATTATTATCTAGCAAGCCAAGCTCTATAGAAATAAATGAATTTGTGGGATCACCGCGGACCACATGGCCTGCTGGTAAAGATGTACAAATCTATAGTGGCTTGCTGCACTGACATTTTTGTGGGCGGCCAGCAGACCACATGGCGGTGAGAGTGTTAACTACATATTCAATTGGGTACCATTAAAAATTATATTGTAGCTGGCACTTCAATTAAGCTGTGAACCTAATTAAAAGTACTTAAGTAGTCAACAAAATTATTAAAATGATGTTGATGAGCGATTTAGGTATAATATCTTACCAATATTTTGATTTTACGCTTCAAAAAATTTTGTCTCGTTAAAAACATTGCTATGACATTAATCGTACAAATAACTAAAACAACTTTTTTTTCATAATTTTAATTATTTTGTTGAATTAAGTACCTACCTACTTTTAATTAGGTCTATGTTATGACCAATATTGTTTTGATGCTAACGTTGAAAGCTGCTGCTAACTCAGCCGTAGATTGAGTATCGTCAGCTTCCAATATCGCCTTTAATTCGTCGTTGTTGAATTTAGTTTTCAGGCGACCACGGGGTTCATGTTTGAGCGGCAATACTTACTACCGCGACGGAACTCGTATTTTTATCGTGTCCATATCGATGAAAAAGATACAAATGTAGTGAAAACAAAACACTAATCAATAAACAAATGACTGAATTTGCAAATAGAATTCCAATTTTATTAAATATATTTTTGAATTAAGATAAATATTGCCGTACCTATATACATTTACATAAATTACGTTTCAAATAGCCAGTATTGTAAAATGGCAACTTCATAGGTAAAGACCTATTATTATAAAATGTTTCTTTCTTTAGTTGTCCTTCTCTGGTATCAGCTAGATCTTGGTGTAGTAGTCTGTGGCTAACTAACCGGAGTACCTATATAAAATATTTGCTCCTAATGGAGGCAGTTTTAATGCCGTAGTTGTTTGCGTGAAGATTGCTGCGTGTATGGTTTTTTGCATAGAAAATGAGGTTCTTTTTCATAGAAGTTTTTAATGGTGGATGTGAGATTGGAAGCTGCTTTTAAGTTGAATAATGGGTTATATGGAAATTACATCAAATTCCCGTTTCAGACGTGTTTGATATAGAAAAGGACAGGTGATCATATTAAAAGGGCGTTATATAAAAATATATTTCTCATCAAATATAAAAAAATAAGTAGGTACGGTCAGTAAATTTGCATTACCTGACCCCTCTTACAAAGAAAAATAATGGAAGAGGGGTCGGGTTATGCAGATCACTGACTGTACGTCGTTGTTTGACAAATTTTTGGATGGAGGTAGAGTTTATTTATGTTTCCAAACAATGTGTCTTTGTGAGAAACGCTTAGCTAGGTAATAATGATGGATGTGAAATGACGAAAGCTCCTTTGAGACAGTAATCTTAGTACTAGTTTAAAAAGTTAAGACGGTTAAGTCTCATTAATTGAAACCCATTTCCAGGACATCGAACAGCAAGCCTTTTGTTTAAACCAAATTAATTATAAAAGTAATCAAAACAGTTGGTATCGGAGCCGCTATGAGCCAGAAAACGAACAATACTATTATCGCGGACTATTATTAATAACGCGAGCGAATGAACTAGAAAATAAAGACAATACAAAACTTGGAACAAACGAGCGGCATTTCATAAATTAGTCTGCGACGCGAGTTATAAACGGACGCGACTTATTATGTTTTGAACGTGAGAAATATGTAATATGCCAATATGAAGTTTTGCGGGTACCTATACCTAGATAGTAAAAGAAGCCTATAGAAAATTAGAAATGGATATTACATGTTTTGTTTCTGCCAAATATTACTTTATTTATGCTAAAACTTCCCTCATGCCCTTCCAGCACTGATTACTGATAAACTGAATACTACTGATAACACTAAACCTTGATCTACCTGTTTCAATGACAGGACATTCTACCAAAGATCGCCAGAGTTCCTTTTTTATGTGCTGATGTCGACCGTGATGTTGTAGAACGTAGCTCAAAAATCAAAATCAAAAAGTTTTTATTGTTTCTCATACAATTGTTTTACAGCACAAAATTGAGGCAGCCCCGTTAAGTAATAAGGATACTTGTAATGGGGTTACCTCGCAACTTCCCATGGGTTACAGTTTACAATGTTGAGACATAATTAAAAAATAAAATAAGAAATAAATAAAAATAAATTAGGTTTACTGTAATTCTGACAAACACCTTCCACATCTCAAGAGAGAAGATCTTGATACATTTGTTGTATTAGTAATACGGTTGTAAGCAATTCTTTAAATTAAGGCTTATTCTATTCAAATTATCAAACAAAATCGCTCGATATTTTCCAATACTCCTCACACCAATGCTTCATAACTTGGGCCACGTGTGCTCCGGACGGCAAACAAGCGAACTAGGCGCGCAATGCAATCGATGCAATAAATAATAATCGGAACAAGAGACGCCCCGCCTGCCTGACACGCTGTTGTATGGAAGGGTGGAAGCGGGAGCGAGTTGGGAAAGTTTGGTTTCTAACTACGCAAGCTTTTCTACTGGGGAATTATAAAAAACAAAAATAATAATTATAGTAGCAACAGAAGAGGAAGAAGGAGACAACTTCAGGATTTTTTCTTCGTTTTAAATTGAAATGTATGAGAAGTGGCCTCTGTCCTGCAGTGAGACAGTAACAAGCTGGTATTTTAACCGACTTCAGCGACGTCTAAGAAAAACACTACAAAGTGAAAAATAACTTTGATTTCGGAAGTCGGTGGCAAAAAACCACGAAACAAAAAATAAAATCAATAAAACAACATAATCCACAAAACCGCTTCCGCTTGTGGCTGACACCCCCGCTAGGGTCGCACCAGCGTTTGATTCGCACGGCCGTGTCGAAGTACTGTCGCCTGCACACTACTAGTGATCTATGCCCCACGCCTACCAGTTTTTGGCTTTATTCAATGCACTGATAAGCAATATTAATTATGCGGAATTGTCAGGAGCTAATTAAAATAGGAGGGTGAATTGATTCGGTAAAAATGGAAGGCAGAAGTAGAATAGAAATAGATTTTTTAAAGTTAGTTTTAATTTTTATTTATCAAGTTTATATCAATTTTACTGAAAGCTTTTTGCCCCACACTAGGAATTTCTCCTGTATTATGGCTGCATTTACAAACATTTAAACTCACATACACATACAGCCAGACCCGGAACAACTACTTGTAGGTCATACAAATATTCGTCCCGTGCGGGAATCGAACTCGCGATACGCAGCGCAGCAGTTAATCGCTTAATCACTGCACCAACCGTGCCATAGGTTTGTGTTTTTCTTTCGTTTCTTTTTTGATGGCACCGACACACCAATCACATAATTATTACATTTATTACAACAATTCGGCCGAAAAAGCTTTGAACACGCATTTATTTTTTAGAAAATTGACTTCTGTAAAATGCGACATAAAAGTTCAAAAAACCATTCTGCAATACATTATTTGGCAATTATTCTAATCAAATCATCGACTAACCCATATAGCACATCTTTCCAACTACAATTACCAGCTAGCCATATATCAAAAGTTCAACAAACAGTAATTTTGTACGCAACATGTGTTCCCGCGGCTCGAACTAACGCCTGACTGTTTACTGCTAGCAATTAGTCGACAATCAAACTTATGCCAGCTGCTGCTAACGCCACTATGGCTGGCGCCAGCTTGAACTTGAAAACTTGCTGTTTAATCAAGCTACTAATAAATATGGAATAAATTTAATACTTTTTCTTGCAAGTTATTGTTTATAGTTGGCTGTACTTTGTCGCTGGCTGACGCAGTTGTGAGAATAAGTTAAATTGTGTTTGGTGCTAAAAGTTATTGCCGTATTATTGTTACTGTTTTCTGTGACTTCCAAATAAATAGTGTTACAATTTGTTTCAGTTACAAAAGGTTATGTTTTTCATAACACCAAGGTTATGTTTTGCAGATACCAAATTAATCATAATTTGGTATCTGGTCTTTCACTTCAATGACATAAACAAGAACTGACCGCCGATTGTTTTCACTTGAACTATTAACTATTCGTTCTGCCATGATGGCTGTGTTGCTAACTATACTACCTAAGTCGCACTTACCAGACATTTTACTAGGGAAAACTTTCACAACACTTCTGCTTACCCCTTTACCGAACTTCTTAAACCTCGTTAGCAATACCGTTCTCTACCACACAACCTGTGATAATGAAACAGCCGATCAGAGACATCTGCGCGCGCTATTAACCACCAGGCGCCTGCTGGTAACGTAATAGCAAACTCCTAATCACACAAATTGCTAACACTAATCTGGCAGGCGTTTTAAGTCGTTACTGTAATTATGATTTTTACGTGCTAACGTTGGTTTGAAAAAGCGAGTTATATTATTGAAACAATTTTCCAGAAATTCCAACTTCAAATACACGTTTTTGACACTAATTGGATTAGTATTTGTTTGTTTATTGTAAAGCTCAACGCAACAGCTAAACATTACAAATAACTAGCGTTAACAGCTTGTTAAGCTTTCTAGCTTAAAATTACACTGCAGTGCTGTTATTTGCTTCCTAAGTAATGCCAGCGCCACAGCCTAAGCTACACGCTTCATAAATAATGCCATATGCTAAAAATTTACTTTATAACTTGGCAAACGCACGACGCGCGGCCTGTTGCGATAAATAAAGCTCATACGGGGCTCTAACGAATTGGGGTAGGCAGTATTTAAAGCTGGCGGTCGCAGCAGCCTGCCAAATTGTCCAATAATAATAATTCAACGTAACCATGGCAACCGTGGTAGCCGTGGTTAGATGTGGCAGGTTTTATGTTATTTTTTTTTGGACAAAGTGCCGATAAAAATGTACTTTCAGCATTCGTCACTTATTGAGGGATACGTTTAATTGCCAAATCTTACAGCTTGACAAAGGCCACTTTCTTGGTATTTCTTCCAATTTCAAGCAACAGCGATATTTTTCTAATTACATAGAACGGTAGTCCTAGTCATAGCTAATTATTAAATGTAGTTGCTGACGGTCATATACCTACGCTTCAATTGGTTTACAGGCTCCTTCTAACAGACGCGACAGGCGACGCGACACAAAGGCACCGCCTGTACCGCGACGAGCGGTGCCTTTGTGTCCCGTCGCGTGTCGCGTCTGTTTGCAGGAGCCTGTACACTGAGTCAAATTAGATCAAAATTATAAAACGCAGAAAGGTAAGTACCTACATATTATTAGAACTCTATTTTTTACGCACTTCAAAATTCATCCAACCAAAATTCATCCCACGTTCCCACAACTTACACATAGCAACACTATCAAGCAGCAAGTGTAGCAACCCTGCACAGCGGAGTGGGGGAAGGGGGGTACAAATTACCTGTCCGAACCATTCACCTGTATCTGACGGACATTATTGATAGTACCATTCATATTGTTTCGGTTTTCACTAGTTAATCAATTTTTGGTCAGAATGGTGGAATACATTTTGTTAGTAATTAATTGTTGATAGTTTTGGTATGACGGATGACAGGTGATGTTAGATCATTGTTTGGGTTTTTGATGCTGGGTGTGTGGGAGGTTTTGATATCGTATTAATTGAAAGTCTAGCTGGCTTGTGGATACCATACCTACCGATAGCTTTATTTACACTCGTGAAAGCTCTTAAAATGCAACCATTTTAAGAGCTTTCACGAGTAACAAAATCTCAATCAATCTGCCTACCCTTTTTCAATCTGAATCAGCTACCAGTGTAACCGGATTCAGCTGAATACCAGTATTTTATATGGAGCGACTGCCTATCTGACCTCCACAACCCAGTATCAGGGTAACACGATACCCCTTGGTAAGACTGGTTGTCAGGTTTTTCGGCTTGTGACTACCTACCCTTAAAGACTGTCAAAGATCTACGAATGACAGCCGGGACCAACGGCTTAACGTGCTGTCCGAGGCACGGAGGGGTCTGGGTATGTAATGAATGGTCACCCATCCACGAACCGTTCGCGGCTGTTATCATTTAGCCACAAGATCTAAGTAAGTATACGTTTGTGTGTCCTGGGAAGTCAGCCTTGCCACAGATTACTAAATAGTTACTACGTAACAGATACTTCACTCAGTAGAAAATTTCCAATACCTATTGAGATAATAGCCTACTCCGTCGCCTCAACAACCACTGCATACTAAAATGTGCCTAAATGCTCAAGCGTACAGTTGTGATTGCTTCGCACCGCGCGATCCTACAGCAATCGCAGGGAACCGAATTTGGACCGCAAGCGGTCCGAGAGCGCTCGCTCGAGCGGTAGGTAATTATAGCGCGCAAGTACATGGAGTGACGGAGGCCTGGCCTTGCTACCAACGTTATCACCGCGACATTATCATCAGTCTACAGCAGTATACTGCTGGAAACTGGCTTCTAAGCTGCAACTGCCTCGTTGGTCTAGTGTTCACAGGTGCTATTGCTGTACATGAGGTCCTGGGTTCGATAACCAGGTCGGGCAAAGTGATAGTCTGGATTTGTGCCCGGTTCATGGCAATAGGTTGGCCCCCTATTACATAGGACTTAACTAACTAAACTTATCTGGCGCAATGTGGGTGTAATACAGTTACACCTCTGGCTAACCTTGGGGGATCACACGCTTGGCGTTATATTACTGGCCTCTAAAGCCCACGTCTTCTTCTGTTTACCACGACAGGACTATGAGCTATTCTAGTATTAACTACTTAGTGTTGAAAAAGAAGAGAAGCTGTTTTTAAAGATGCTGTCACAAGTCTGATCTAGTCACAAGCCTCGTGTGCCTATGCGCTTCGTATGAAGCGAGCAGCATCGCCGACTTCAAAACTTACTTAGATTTAAGTAAGGGTAAAACGAAGGTTTATAAAAATAGCTTTCTTAGTTGACTTTAATATCTTGCAAGTCCAAAAAATGATTATGCATATAGGTACTTACGGGTCACTAGCTCGTCGTTTGACGCCGGTCTCTGCCGGAGCTCCAGGTGGATGAGGTGCGAAGATATCGCTGCTGTCGCCTCCTGACTCCAGGATTAAGTGCTCGTGTAATCTGATGTACTGCAGTGGTGTCTGTGAGAGAGGAATATGGTGAGATGGGTTTGGGCCTTCAATACATTTTGCAAGTAGTTATTACATCTTTTCCGAAATCTCAACCAATGGTAAGTACCTATCTAAAAGAACCATGTGCAAAAAAATTGCGACAAAGGACAAAACAGAAAATCAATGCCAAAGTAAGTTTATAAATGCGAAAGTAAGTTTGTTTGTTACGCTTTCACGGTTAAACGGCTGAACAGATTTGGATGAAATTTGGCACATGGGTAGACAATGACCTGGGTTAGGATAAAGGCTACTTTTTATCCTGGGTCGCAGACGAAGTCACGGGCAGCAGCTAGTCACTAATAAATCAGCAGCTTATTATCCATGGTTTTCTGACAGAGAGCTCCTTGTGTGGAGGAATCTTTTCGAGAAGTAACTACTACCAGCTTCAGTAGAACTAAGATGAAGGATGCTAAAGACAAGATGACGATGATTAATATTCGTCAATAGTCATAACTTAAAGGTTTGAATGTTCGTTTCTTCTTTAATGTTATTTTTTATTAATTTTTGTATTTAAAGTATTTTTCTTTCGTTCTTTCGTCATGAAACACCAAAGATTGTATGGTCTTCTCAATCCAGCAAAACCCATCGGTAGGTCATTAGATGGTCCGATAGATCTCATGATGACAACATAAAGTATTTTTCATCCCACCATCTCGGAAAGAGTATTTTTAATCTTCAATATCTGAGTGGAAAAGCCGTTTTTATTCTCTAGAGGATAAAGTAAATTGAATTTAGAACATCGTGTGCACTAAGTTTGTGAATTAAAAAAAACATTAAACCTATTTACTGCTACCTCTATGGTGCCGAATATATCATACAACTTTTTTTTAATTTGTTAAAAACTCAGACTCGGAACCTTCTTGGTGTTCTTTTTTCAATTTGCTTTGTACGCGGTTCTTTACGCGGCATTTTTTCACGTCATTGTTAAACCTTATATTAAAAACAAGAAACTTGAAAACAAGTGAAAAAACTAAAATGAGTGATTCTAGCGACGAGGAAGTTTGCTTGACGCCAACAGAATTGACTGAAACTGTTAATAATGCGCAAATGAGCTTTCTCCCTCAACAATCATGCGAGAAGTATTTAAAACAGTACGATATGTTCAACACGTGGCGACTAGCAAAAGGAGCCAAAACTTTCTCAGAAAACGTTTTGCTGGCATATTTTAAAGAATTATCCGAGAACAAGAAAGCAAGCACTCTATGGAGTACGTATTCGATGCTAAAAGCAACAATAAAGATGAAAAAAGACAAACATATCGATACCTATCCTAAATTAGTGGCATTTTTAAAAAGAGCCTCATCTGGTCATCAACCAAAAAAATCGAAGGTTTTCACAGTATCTGATATTGAAAAGTTTCTTAACGAAGCACCCGATTCCGTATATTTGGCGGCAAAAGTAAGTCAGTTGCACATTCAGTATCTACTTAAGTATATTAATCTCAATTAAATAGTATACTTAGTAGATGTTGATAGGCATAATTATGCGTTCATATCAATTTTATTCATTTATCTACTACAATACTCTTTACGTTACAGGTTGTTCTTATTATTGGAATAAACGGAGCATGTCGAACTAATGAACTAACACAACTTAATGTCAAAAACATTGAGAAACATTCAGATGACTTACTATTAATTAATTTACCTAATACAAAGACAAAAAGAGACCGCAACTTCGTCATTCGCAAGGAATACGTAACGATTGTTGAGAAATATCAAGCCTTACGCCCGCCTAACACTCCAATCAATCGATTTTTTCTACAGTATCGCAATGGAAAGTGTGTTAGACAGCCTATGGGTACTAATAAAATTGGCAGTATCCCACGAGAAATAGCAACATTTCTTGAACTTCCAGAACCCCTGTTGTACACGGGTCATTGTTTCCGACGAACTTCAGCCACACTTTTGGCTGATTCCGGAGCTGATCTCCTGTCCCTTAAGCGCCACGGAGGCTGGAAGTCCAATGCAGTTGTAGAGGGATACATAGAGGATTCTATCCAAAATAAGTCTAAAATATGTGAAGGCATCGTAGGAGCCATTACACTGAAAGAGCCTCAATCGGATCCTTGGACTGGCCCTTCTACATCAAAAATAAGCCGTTATGAAACACCTAACCATCTCCCTCTCTCTCCAACATTCACGCCAAGGGAATCCGATGAATCGGTACCTACAACTATTAAGTATGACAGATAGTTTACCGAAAAACAGTACACAAGTGACTAACACCAATATTACAGTACCAAACAAAAATATTACACTCAATTTAAATAACTGTAGCAACGTTACTTTAAAATTTTCTTAATTATACCTTAGTATTATTTTGTTATAATTTAAAGATTATTCTGTAATACTTACCTGTCATAATGTAGTAATTAATACCTAAACTGAAATAAAAGTGTACCTATCTTGTGATTGTAAACGTTTTTTTTTTGCATTTAGTCATTTCCTCGCTGAGGTGGAATGAAAAGTTACGTGTTGCACTCGAGTGCAAAGATTTTTCACCTCGTGCTCTTTTGATTCCCTCGCTAACGCTCAGGATTCTAATTTTGAATCACTCGCTGCGCTCGTGATTCAATTTTAGAATCCTTCGCTTGCTCGGTCATCAAAATTGAACACGCGGTTAAAAAGCAACTTTGCACTCTTGTATAACAAATAACTATATTGCAATGTTTAAATAGAGACTTGATTTTTCGATGATCAGAAGGGAACTCCATTTTCCTCACCTGTTTAGCCCTCCTAGCCCTAGCGTGCAGGTCCCTCTGAGCAAGTGGTAGTAATGCCCTCAGGAACCCTGGCACGGAGGCGCGTAGAGGATAGTTGGTGCACTCCTGTACCCCAGCCTGGAACTCCTCGATGTTCAGCGTGCCAGACTGTAGGAGAGAAGAATTGGTTAGACAACCGTGAATTATTATCTAAAAGACAATGGTCGGAGAATCCAGGGCACAGAATATGTTGAGGATACTTAGCTTTCAGTGTACGTAGAAGAGCAGTCATCCATCAAATGAGACTATGTATTTATTGCAGATGACAAATCTTTTAAATTGCTCCTTGTGAAGGAACTCGTTCGCGGACTACCACCGTTACTACTTATTTCTGCCGGCAAGTCAAAGCATTTATTTCAAGGCACATAAAAGGAAATTTTGAACGTCAAAATTTACATACATTTAAATAGAATTGATTCTAGTCGCCCCTTCCAAAAGGTAGTTTCGTATGGAGAAGAATGGGCAAGAAACTCCACCGTTACTCTTTTAAAATGTGTTACAATAGACGATGCACCTTTAATTAAACTACCATACCACAATAGGTAATACGTTTATTTTGTTTATACAAACATTGTAAAAGTATACGATTTTCCAAATTATTTATACAAGTATGTCAGTGTTAAAGTAGTCACATAATGTAAATCAATGTCATAAAAATAATAAACTACTTATGTCTTATACAATTAAAAAAGCAACGAGTTTGATTTTGTCTAGACCCTAGATTGTCCTATGGAGCTGGACCAGCGTGTTTGTAGAAAGCGTTGTTTTCCAGTTCCAAGTATAGGGGTAGGTATAGCTGCCGGTGTATTTGCAGACAAATGAGACAATTCTGCTTATTATCTCTAAGATTGAAACCCGCATGCGATGCCAAAGAACTAGTACTGATGAAAAATGATTACAAGATAATGGACTCTACCAAACTTACTACAAGGTTGTGAATCAGTTGCCGCACCCTGTCTCCCGTATCCGCTCCCACATCGGTAGCAAACTGCTGCAGAGCTGACAGGAACTTTCGTAAGCGCTGCAGCGCTGGTGCGGAGCGGGAATTTTCGGCTAAGGGTGGCGATAGTGATTCCGTTGATGATAAGGCTGCTGGATGGAGAAAATATAGCGCTTAGTCGTCAATATCCTAGGTTTTGATGGGAAAAGTTGGCATTAAACCTGGTCACACCATATTAATTGTATAGTTAGATTATAGAGGCACAAGGAACAGGGTGTAGGGTTCACTCATACCTCCATATAAAAAAGAGGATCCTCCGACCAGACAGGTGTCTTGTCTGGTGGGCAACTGCCCGAAGATTGATATCGGGAAGTTGTATGCTAGTCGCGCAGTAAACTCTGCTTGCGCGATGCAGGATTTGCGTGACGTCAGTATAACGCGCAGCTCGCATGTGGCGATGTAAATACCGCAACAAGATTAATATTTTCTTAGAATTTTCTACAACGTCAGGACTATTTGGACTATTTTCAACCTAAAACGGGTCCATAATTGGGGAACTAGATGCACTCAAAGTGAATTATGACAATATTTCTTAGTACAGTCCGCCCGAATTACGTACGTTGGTAGTGGACGAAAAACAAAATCGTGTAATTCAATCAATCAATCAATCTTTTTTCGTACAATAAAGGTCTTATCCACCACCATCCACCAATGCAATTGGTGTACAAATATATAAGTTTTTTCAAGATGAAGCGTGAGTCAGGGTTGCCGGCTAAATTCAAATTTTCTTACGTTTTTTGCAATTTTCAGGGTTAGTTATTATCAGGTGTTATGTTGATCTAAATATGATTCGCGGCTGTATCAAATATTTATTTATAGAATTAATAATCATAAAAATCAGCAATTAATCTCTCTAAGTTTATAATATATTACCCTATTGAATGACTGTTGATTCATGGAATTATGACTATATATTTTATTCAAACTGACACTGAACTGCAAATTTAAAAAAAAATAAGTAAATGTGGATTTCGCATGCTACCTTAGCTCATTACCATTAAATAAAATTATTGATAAATTGACACTGCATTTACTTTTACCCTTAGAATATAGAACTTTCTATATTCTAAGCTTTTACCGCAGAACAATCTATCAACGAACAAAAAACATTGTTTTCGTTTTCGGCTGAAAATTCAAATCAAGCTGAATTTCGTTTCAGTTTACGGCGGAAAATTAAAATTCCTTTTCTGTCGGACTCTTTGTCTAAGTAATTTTTAATGATGTTTTAAGGATTTTTCTATTCATCAACAGAGTAGGTGCACAGTTACCTACCAGCAGTGCCGTTGTTCAGCGGGCTGGGCGGTCCAGGATTGGGAGAACAGCGCTGCTCCTCCTGCTCAGGAGATCTGTGCTCTTTAGTGGTTGTGGTGGCTGCAACAAGAGAAACATAAATGATAATGATTTTATTTCTGTAAGTAGGTTTGTACAAACACTTTTACACGTCAATCATATTTTTTTTAACTAGATGACGGCGGCGTTTCCTATCTGACTACTCTGAGAAGAAGGGCCGAAACAATCTCAGAGGTCATACACCCGTATTCAAGAATGATACTTATTTAAGTATGGCAGCAGCACTATGCTAAGTAAGGCATTTCTCACTGCGTTCGTCATGACAGGCCATTTAATTCACAAACAATACTCAAGCGACACTTCACTAAGCGAATGCACTGCGTCGAATAAAGATCGGTGATTGGTCCGTTTCTGTTGGTTAGTTCTTCTAATGTTTGGCAGATTGGCAGATGACATAAATATAACCTTTAAAGTTTTAAACGTTTTGTCAGTTGTGAATTAACAATTTCCTATATTTCTTTGCTAATTTTTTGTGTGCTGATTACTAATGATTGTTGCTTCAATTCCTACAAATATGGATATAAATAATATAACTACGTCTTTAGGTTCATCAAGCTCAACTGTAATGTTAGTAGAATATTATAATTATAGAATAGTTATAAGATCTCCTGTTATCATCTGTTCAAAATATTGTATGGTAGTAGGTAGGTACGTAGTTGTTATTGTAGGTACTTATCAAAGTTCAGCCCTTTCATAGAGAGGTAAGGTAGTAGGTACACATTCTAACGCTAGGTTTCATAAGTACCCAAGTTATTTTAATTGTATTAACTAAATAAGGTAAGTACCTGGATACTGCCAGAAGAATAAAACCTTAAGGCCACTAGCAACTGATAAATAGGTGGCACTGGAAGGCCTCTTGCAGTCAATTATTTATCTAGGTCTTCATTTATCAGTGGCAAGAGTATAAATTGTACCACATCTTTCTAAAATCTGTAGCGTCGTTTAAATCAAAAGTCGTAATAATCAAAAGGATCTTGGACATCCCGTATCACTTTTCTGGTACTTATTATTGTTTGCTCATTGATATAACTATCAAATTCTTCTTCGCTACTGTAATCCATTATAAAAGAACGGCACTAGAATCAAAAACAACCTCAAACAACGCAAAACCAAACCTCGAGAAACAAAAATAACCAACTTTTTGACGTATGCTGGACACTATGCGTTGCTTAATATAGCTAGCCGGCTACCTTACCTATGCGTGCATTTTAAGGGACGCATAGTGCCGATTGCCACTCAAGTATGGTCTACGAATAGGTTTTAGGACCCTGTGCGCCCGCGCGCACTGTGAGACCTCATAGTAATGTTCATGAATACGGGCCATAGTCTCTTTTAAAGTCCAGACATAATCTTGGTCAGATAATGTGAAGACTATGTAGATCGGTCTTTGAAATGGTCTTTTGAGAAAAGAACCACACAGATTGAGTGGACCTGTCCAGTCAGTGCACGCAATTGTCAGCAATCGTGCAGCTCAACTAAGAATTTAAGGAGGTCAACAACAACAACAACAATTCGACGAACAATATATTACTCAAATATATTACGCAAGGCCGCATAATATATTACTCAAACTGTCAGATTTTGATTAACTAACTGAGAAAAATACAATAAAGCAATGACCGACATAGTTCTCACATTCACAATAATTATAATACGATTATAATACTTTACAAAGTAAATACTCATGTTATTGTATATATAACTAACTAACATAACATAATATTCCAACCTTATTAAGTAGGTACAAGTTACCTACATCCAGGGCTTGAAATACCGGTATTTTTGGGAACCGGTACCACTTGCCTTGGTGCACCGGTACCAGAGTAGTACCTGTACCATTGATACCGGTACAAGAAATAGTACCTGTACTGTTGATATTTTTAATCAGTATCGGTACTGTACCTGTACCAAACCAATATTTCCGTAAGTCAGAGTTAGAAATTAGATATAGTAAGTAAAAAGGATAGTTAATAAGTATTAGGCACGTTGATGGCATCCACGCAATCGTCAGACAGAAATCTGCCTCTTTGCTCTGCAGACTGTGGGACAGCTCCAAGTCCATAGTGCAGACCATCATAGCGGGGACGTGCGGGCGAGTCTCCTTTATTCGGTGATGTTGTTCGAAGATGTATTTCGAACAACAGCTTTGTTTCCAAATAGATAATAAGTTTATTAACATAGGTGTGAGTTATCGTTTTGTTTACTAACCCTTATGGATGCTTATCTGAAATAAAGAATATTTTATTTTATTTACCCATTAGAAAAATAATTTCATGGTTGCCAACCGTACGAGGTTCCTCGTACAACTATGAGATTTATGGTACGCGCCCGGTACCTGCATTTGGTACCGGTACTTGTTAGGTGGAGTACCGGTATCCATCTGGAACTGGTACCCAGGTATCGAAATGGCAAGAATCGATACAGTACCTGTACTTTTGGTACCAGTTCCCAGCCCTGCTTTCAATAGACCGTCATTTTAAAGTTTTACATTTCTTCATAGGTACATACATAGTTAGTAGAGGGAACTGCGAATACAGCGATTAAGGCTTATACAGGGTGTCACGGACATGGCGCACAACTTGTTACAATGGATTCAGTAGGTACATGATTCTGAAGCCCACTGCGTAAAAAAATTTCCTTTGGATAATTATAAAAAATTCTGCTTACTACAATTTTTTTTTATTGCCCATTAACTATGGAACAAAACAAAATATTCATAGAAACATCACGAACACCTCAATAGGTTTGTCCGGATGTTGAAACACTTTTTAGGAATCTAAATTAAACTAACAAAGTCTAAATAAAGAAAGTAAAAACAATATAGCAAAACATTGTGACTATTGTGAGTATTTGTTAGTTCATACATAATAACTAAAACAAGTACAAAAACGATGACGGCGCGGGTCAGACAGCCCGTCGCCGCGTCGGTGCTAATAAGCTAAGTGGTCAAAATGTATGGAACAGCATTTTTTTTTAAATAATCGGCGGAAAAGATCAACGCAGGGGGTCCAGAATCAATTGTATTGAATCCATGTTATCAGGTTGCATGTCCATGTCCCTGCTGCCCTGTATTGTGTGACTATCCCTACGTAAATTATTAATTGGCATGAATATAGGAGTTCAGCTTTATGCTTTCAGCTTTAGGTTGAGACGGGGCCAGAGCGGGAGAAGTTATTTGATGATTTCCGAATCTCAAAAATAAAAGGTCGGTATGGGTATGAATTAAATGGCACTAAAACGAGTGTAATACTAACCTTAACGACGCCGAGAGTTACTTGTTTTTCCTTTTACACCCTGTAAAAATTGTTTTACAAAAAATAACAACCGACTTCCAAAAAAAAAACACTACAAAGTGAAAAATAACTTTAATTTCGGAAGTCGGTGTCTTTTTATCTGTATGTTAGCGTTTTCCACCGACTTCCGAAATTAAAGTTATTTTTCACTTTGTAGTGTTTTTTTTTGGAAGTCGGTTGTTATTTTTTGTAAAACAATTTTTATTTATCACTTTTTAGTTATGGTATCTAACCCTTAAACGTCCACATCCGTTCGAAGGCGGTTTTTTATTATTAAAAACATATTTTTTTTTCGAAATAGTTTTTATAACCTTTGTAGTGAGTACAGGCGTGATATTATGTTGTGTGATGGCGTAAACAATGCTTAGATATGCTATAGCAACAATCGCGGTTAATCTGCTGTTATTCATTGAAGAGTTCCCCCGATTTCTACAAGATCCCATCATCAGATATTGAAATGGTGACAATGGGACCACACGGGAAGCACCAGCTTTCAAATAAAAAAAGAATCATGAAAATCGGTTCACCCAGTCGCAAGTTATGAGGTAACAAACATAAAAAAAAAAAAAAAATACAGTCGAATTGATAACCTCCTCCTTTTTTTGAAGTCGGTTAATAACGTCAAAAAAAAAGGACGAATGGACTTTCTCACTAAAAAGGCGATCCTAAAAGCATAGTTTACTTTACGTGAAACTTGTTTCTACCAGCGTATAAATTTTCACCATAAATAAAAACAATCACTTCTCCTTGCACACACCCAGCGCATGACGTACACGTAATGGTATGCATCGTCACGGCGACGCGGCGCGGCGGCGCGGCGCGCAGCGCGGGGACGGTCGAAGTTTGAACAGTTGCCCACTTTATAGCTGATCGGGAAACGTCGGGCAACGCAAGTTGATAGAACAGTCGCGACGAGGCGACAGGACTTCCAATTAAGTTTAAGCTTAGCCGTGGCTACAAAGCAAAGTTAGATCTTTAAGTTCTTGGCAGATAAGTGGTATTTAGGGTTAACTACAAAAGTTATTTTCAGCGGTTAATAGTTACATCATTATGGTATGATAGCGATATAATCTCACATCAAGGCCAATCTCAATGTTCAAAGGGCAATCTGTTATGTATGGCCCGCAAGGCAATCTGTCATGTATGACCCGCAAGGCAACCTGTCATGTATGACCCGCAAAGCAACCTGTCATGTATGACCCGCAAGGCATCCTGTCATGTATGACCTGCAAGGCAATCTGTCATGTAAGACCCGCAAGGCAATCTGTAATTTATGACCTGCAAGGCAATCTGTCATGTATGACCCGCAAGGCAATCTGTCATGTATGACTCGCAACGCAATCTATTGTGTATGACTCGCATGGCAATCTGCCATGTATGACCCGCAAAGCAATCTGTCATTTATGACCTGCAAGGCAATCTGTCATGTATGACCCGCAAGGCCATCTGTCATGTATGACCTGCAAGGCAATCTATCATGTATGACCCGCATGGCATTCTGCCATGTATGCCCCGCAAGGCAATCTATCATGTATGACCCGCAAGGCAATCTGCCATGTATGACCCGCAAAGCAATCTGTCATTTATGACCTGCAAGGCAATCTGTCATGTATGACCCTCAAGGCAATCTGCCATGTATGACTCGCAACGCGATCTATCGTGTATGACCCGCATGGCAATCTGCCATGTATGATCCGCAAGGCAATCTGTCATTTATGACCTGCAAGGCAATCTGTCATGTATGACCCGCAAGGCAATCTGTCTTGTATGACCCGCAAGGCAATCTATCATGTATGACCCGCATGGCATTCTGCCATGTATGCCCCGCAAGGCAATCTATCATGTATGACCCGCAAGGCAACCTGTCATGTTTGACCCGCAACGCAATCTGTCATTTATGACCCGCAAGGCAATCTGTCATGTATGACCCGCAAGGCAATCTGTCATTTATGACCTGCAAGGCAATCTGTCATGTATGACCCGCAAGGCAATCTGTCATGTATGACTCGCAACGCAATCTATCGTGTATGACCCGCATGGCAATCTGCCATGTATAATCCGCAAGGCAATCTGTCATTTATGACCTGCAAGGCAATCTGTCATGTATGACCCGCAAGGCAATCTGTCGTGTATGACCCGCATACCAACCTGTCATGTATGACCCGCTAAACAAAATGCTTACGGGGCCAATTCCCCTTGTTGAAAACGTACTTGACAAATACAAGTCGCTATCTCACTCAGACTAAGGAAAAGAAGAATAGACATGACATACCTACGAAAAAAACGTGCATACCTAAAATGTGAGTCTGGCACAAAGATGGCGGCTTGCGGTAGAGCTGCGCGCATTATAATATCAACATTTTCTTCAAAACACTGAAAGAAACAAGTTGCTATGACAACTGATGTACTTGTTGGCTGTGACAAAACATGGCGACCGGCCGCAGTGAGATAAATATGCTGTATACTGTTCGTTATGCCGGGTCCTTTTTAGTCTGAGCTATCTCATCTCGGTAACAATCAAATGTCAAAAACATGTCAGGAATAATTAATGTAATTTATTAGATTGAGACTGAGATCAGAATGCGAACGTTCTAAAAAATACGGGAATTGCCCCTCAGATGTTTCTATGTCCTAAGAATGGAATTTTGTACATATTTTTTTTTATTTTTTTTTTTATTTTTTTTTTTATTTTGGCAACAAACAGTCATGTACTTACAAACAATATTATTTATGAAAGAATTGGTTCCTTACAAAAGACCTATAGTGCCGACAATGTGGTATAGTTCTAAAAATATGTACAATAAACTCTTAACAAGGATAGACGTGCAAGAAATATATATATTAATTTTTGTGTCAGAACTAATGTTCAATGCAACTTAATTTACAAAGTTAACTGAAGGTAGACAAAGTAAAAAAAAAATAGAATGAGTTAAAATTATGTGACATATCTACTTTTAAGTTTCTGTTTGAGGCTATTAAGAGAAATGTTAAAAAGATCTATGTCTGTAAATTCTCTATTATAATTGTTAGTGGAACGGTATATAAATGAATTTCGAGTGTATGTTTTATGCAGTCGAGGAGGAACAAAAAGTGGTATTGTACGTGAGGGGCGTACGGGTAGCCGAGCGTGTGCTCTTACTGATATTTTACCAAGTAGTGATGGTGAATCAGTAAATGAGTTTAAAATCTTGAGATTAAAATATAATAGAGTAAAAGATCTTGAGTTTAAAATATAATAGAGTAAAATAATTATTTATTTGCATAGAAACTAGGTACGAAAAAAATCTGATGTTTTGGATATCCTTAAACATTCTACATGCAAACATTTAGTACAAGTGCTTATTAGTGTAAAATATGCCAATATGAAAATTCTTTTAATATGGTCAATTAAATAAAATACTGAATTAAAAATGTCAGGATGACAAAAATGTCATCATAGTATGTATTAAAAATGACCATAGCCTATAGGAGCGAAACTATAAACTTTTTTTAAGTAGGTAGGCAAGCTTTTGGGTGTACCTACATTTAGACACTTTTTACTTCCATCGACTTTAGAATTAATTATCGCTAACTGAAACTCAAAATATTGACAAAACAAACCAGGTGTCATTTAAGCCCACTAACCTTATTCAATTTTACACCCAATAACAGAATAAACAGCGCTGCTCTATGCCCGCGCACGTAGCTCATCACAGAGTATACACAGGCGCCAATACTCTATGGTAAGCGCGCGGCCATCAACATGGCGGAGCACGCCAAAATTGTGGCGCGAAAATGTTGTGGGGGCGATATTTTTCGTAATGGAAAATTGATGCGCAGGCCATCTTTTACATTATATTTATTTGATTTTGAAAATTAAAGAACAATATTTTTAGTGTTTCGTATTCATCCGAACGCGAAGTCAACCGACAGTTCCTGTTTTTTTGTTGTAAACTGGACTTCTGTGCCTACATCTCTTATTGGAGAGATCCCTTATTAAATAAATAAATTGAAATCTCGATCCTGAATAAAGAAAAATCTTTTAAAGTTCCAGTAGTTTATTTTACCGAAGGCTGGTCCTATTTATATTTGCATTACGAATATTTTAAGGTTAATACGCAAGCTACTTCCACATTTCATGCCTGGGCATATAATTTACTACCTCAAGTGAGTGCAAGTCATAAAAGCTTAATTTTAATAGCCCCACACTATCGATCTTTTAAATATGGCCCAGCATGCAGCCATTAGCCGTTACTAGTTGAAAGTGCTGTGGGCTTTACTTATGGTGCAGATAATCACCAAACTGCTTTTAACACGTTTCAGGCGTCGTGAATAGTATAGGGCCATACTCGCAACTTTACCAGGCAGCGGGCGCCTAAAATTTCTCACCGTGGTGCGTTTTCAATAAGATATTTCATGAGTACAAAAGAGACAGCGAGACAGAGAGAGAGAGAGAGGGAGGTGGATATTTTTTGAAATGGAACTTAGCTACCTACTTCTTAAAAAAATTGCATGGAAAAATAATGTTCATGACGCACAGAAGTACCTACAATATTTTGCGTGGTGTGCGGCAGGAGAAGTATATTGACTCGGACAAGCACCTCAAGCACTGTGAAGTGGTCGCGCCGCGCGCTTTTTGTAAATTCGGCCAAAGTTACGGGCGATTCGAACTCGTATCACTTACGGATATAAGATTAGTTTGGGGCCCGACCTAAGAATGAATGACAACATGATTAATTTGACAGCAGTCCCTGCGCCCGATGTGTTTTTGCCCTCCCGAAAAAGTTTTATTCGAGTGTAGTTCACTCCGAAGTTTCGAACTACTTTCGGATGGTCCGTTACGTTAACGTTATGCGAATTAAATTTATGCCAAAACAAATTAGTCTTTAAGATGATTATGCCAACATAAAATGTATGCCTTAAAAAATGATGCCGAAGTATTATTATGCCAAAACAAATTGTGCCAAAATCGTTATGCCGCAGTATATTAGGACAAAGAACATTATGCGAAAAGAAGGGATCCCTTTCATGAAACGTGTATTATTGCACCGAAACTTTATTATTTGTGAAAAACATCCCAGCGACACGAAATCTTCATAAGGTCTCATGTAGTGATTATTTTCTATTCATTAAAATTAAGTCAGAGACAAAGTGTTCTTACTGTCACTAAAAGGTTATCAAATCGAGTTGATTTTTGAATATCGTTGTTTTAAATTAAAATATTTTCCATTACTATTACCATAAATATGGACGCCACTTATTTCACGAAATATTATATTAATAAAATATTTAATATTATTATTAAGTACTATGAGATTTTTTTTTTAAATAAGTAGGTAATACATTACATAGAATAACAGTTAAGACATTAGATTAGGCTTCTTAAGCATTGTATTGGTTTAGTTCTATAGAACCCAGTATGCAACGTCTATTAGATATTCGACGCGAAAATTATAAGCAATAAAATGGTTTACTTTTTTTTAACCAGTTTGCCAACATCTATATTCAACGCGAATAAGTTTTGTTTTTGTTTTGTTTTTTAAAAACGTTGCCCCACACTAGGATTTTTCCTGTATCGTGGGTGCGTTTACAAACATTTAAACTCACATACACAAACAGCCAGACCCGGAACAACTACTTGCAGGTCATACAAATATTTGTTCCGTGCGGGGATCGAACCCGCGACACGTAACGCAGCAGTCAATCGCTTAACCACTGCCACGCGCCGGTGTGCCTGGCCACCAGCGACGACGCGCGCTCAGGGCTCCAGCCCGGTGCATCTGGTGGGGTGACTGGGGAGAGGTAACAGGGGATCGCTAACAAGACGAGTCCTGTGGTGTGTGGCTTTAACTTTAAAGACTTAGATCAAATCTGGGCTATCAATCCGACTGATGAAGTTGTCACAAATTACACAAAAAAAATACGATAGCAGGGATTATCTCATTAACTACATCGATCCTTGAGTAAACCTACCACTGTGACTTATTTTCAGTAATTGGTACCTATATCCAGGTTATCTAGGTTAATTATAAACGAGGTAGATAACAATGTTTTTTTTTTTAATAGAGTAACCCTTTCGTAACGTATTCGTGAAATGACAAAATTGTATTTGTAATTCGGTAGGTACATAACCAGTATTTTTGGCAAACACTAAAATTGCTACAATTAGGTACAACTATTATCAAAATGCGTCGTTATATTATAAACGAATCCGTAAGTAATATAGAAATATAAAAATGGCGGTTGTGTGCGGCTGACAGAATAAATAAAAGTTTAGTGAAAAGCTAGTGGTGTGCCAAGTGCGGCCCGCGTGCCACGGACACGCGCCCTCAGTACACGGCTAGGGAGGGGACACTGCTGATGAGATGTCGATGATTGAATTCAAAATGAATCCCACGCTTATTCTTCGAAGTTTCAGTGAAGCAACTACAGTGGTGTGGTACCTTGTTTCCAATGTTCATGTCAGCGGGCACGGCCTTTATGCCTGTCGGTTTTTCGTTTTCAGTTTCGTTTACGTTTTTGAGTTTGAGTTTTTTTATTCTTTGTTTTGTCATGTTAATTACCTCGAATACTACTGTATAGAATCAACATCTTATAATGAGGATTTTCTGAAATTACGTTAACTGGGTGGCAGTACTGAGAGTCAGGTCCGGGCACCTGTCAAAAGTGTCAAAGTGCCTACATTTTCTTTAGTCGTGAGTGAATCATGAACGAATAAATGAAACGAATTACGAATATTTTATATTTTTTGTTGAAATGGAAGACCTCTTGTCAAAGTGGCGCCAACTGGTGGCGTGAATTTTCATGAAAACCCTCATTAAGCAGTCATAATGTCTTGGTGGGGAATTTGTTGTAGCTGAAAATAAAAAGTGGCCCTCTTTTTCCCAGCTAAATCATTAGGAATTGGCGACGGGCGTACGTTTCGGGGGGTCGTCTTATGTAACATTGACGTTTAAAAAGTACTGATTCTCAGCCTAATTTGAACAAATGCTTTTTGATTTTGTTTTGATTGAATGGAACTTGGTAACCGTGTCATGCCATGCCTACTGGAAGTTTGTAGTAAGTAACCTAAGTAGCTAGTAAGAAAAATGAAGAACACATTCTTACTCGCCATTGTTGTTATATTATTCTGATCAAAAATAAAAGGAAATGTTATTAATGTTCTTTCGTACAAAAGAAAATGTCGATATTTCAAAACCTTTTGTTACCGACAGGGTCCCATCCCTAACAACTCGTGTTGGTAGTGACAGGCGACACCTCGCCCCGGGCGCGGCTTTCATCTCGCTGCTGCCACGCAATTACGGCTAATATCAGATGCGAGAGTAGGTACTACTATTACAACATTGTGTGCGGACTGTACCGTTATCAAGTAACTAGTTATTTTGTAGTTAGGATTTTTGTGGAAAGAACTGGAAAAAGTTGAGTTTTAAAATGTATTTTGAGCCCTAGGGCTAGGTAGAAAAGGGTTAAGTCCACGTATATTTTGTTTGGGTTTTGAAAACACTTCAATTTCAGACATTAACAACATTGTTTCAGAGTCTCCGGTTACTGGTTAGTGTTACATAAATTTAAAAAACATATCTCTTTTACACAACTGCTTCTAGACAACGATTGGAAGAATTCAAAAGAGTAGTGTGTGTATGGTGTGAGTAGTGTGATGGCTTCCCATACTTTGACTAAAGCTTCATGTAGTGTGGGTTATGTACGTACATAACTTATGTACGTACATAACTTATGTACGTACATAACATATTACCACTCTTGTTATCCCCGATGGTTTGGACAGAGATATAATAGCTGTAGCTGGGGAAAAAGTTTATTTTGGGTTTGTAGGTTTAAATTAGTAATAAAATCTCTTTGGCTGTACTGTTTGTATCCACCTGGTTTTGATACCATTAATTAAATGACAATAAAATAAGAAGTAAAAAGGATTTCCCGCCGTTTTTCAATTATTTTTATGTCCGCCAAAATGAGTGAATCTAACAAAGAAATTCGATTCGATTTTGAAGTTTTATCATAAAAAAGGGAAAAAAGCGACAAAAGGCGCGAAAAAAATATGTAACGTTTATGGTCTTAACGCAGTGTCAGTGAATTGGTTGGTTGGTTGAGTTGGTTCAAGCGTTTTCAGTCCGGGAATTTTTGATGTCAAAGATGCAGCTCGCGCTGGTCGTCCAGTTACGGATAAAGTCGATGCCATTTTTGAAAAAGTGGAGCAAGATATAGTATATACAACGTGTCGTTTTGCATCCTCGTCAAATTTCAGGAGGCTGTTATGAAAGACATAAATAATCAAATAAAAATTAACACGATCCTGCTCAATAATGAATACATACTTGTTTTTTTTGGTATTTTAGTTTGACAGTATTTCAGAATACTCCACTTTCTAAGAACAAAATCGCCCCGTTGCGTATGCGGTAGGCAGTGTCGTACGACTATGTCGCTGTGTGCATGCGTTACAGTTACAGCGCAGTTACAGGGCGGTATCACACGGGCCCTACACATGCCGATTTCCGAAAAATACAAAAAATTATAATAAATACCTACTTATTTTATTACTGATTCGTGTCGAGAATCATTAGCATAGTTACCTCCTCGAATTTGACGAGGATGCAAAACAACACCTTGTATACTAGTAGTTAGGACATAGCCGACGAGCTAGGGTTTCACCACTAAACGGTTTTGACCCATTTGTGAAAGTCTGGATATACGAAAAAGCTCGATATTTGGGTGCCACACGAGCTCTTATTCTTGAATTTGTAGGTTTAGAAAATACGAAAGAACTGTTTCCCCGACCTAGTACAACCACATTTTGCCAAATTGGGGCAATTCTAGTGCCATCAACTGGACACAAATCTAGACTCCAGGCTGCTACTGACAATTCCTAATGGAAAAACCCAATAACATTTTCCCCGATCTGCGAATCGAACCCAGAACCAAATTCTCAGCATTAGCACTTGCGACCACTGTAGGTACTAACGGGGCAGTAACCTATAAACTTAGTTCTTCATTTATTATTATTCACCAGTAATGTATGTGTACGATATTGTGTATGGATGGCGTGAGCTTTACACCTGAGACCGATCCCAAATGGCAGAGATAGCTCATGCCTACAAGATAGTAGATTTGTAGCGGTATCTACATCGCCACATGCGGAAAACGCACGGTGTCGTGTCTGGTGGGCAACTGCCCGACGATTGATATCGGGACGTTGTATATATGCTAGTCGCGCGGTCAAATCTGCTTGCGCGATGCAGGATTTTCGTGACGTCAGTGTGCTGCGTAGTTCACGTGTGGCGATGTAGATACCGCTATATTACTCCCCTCCGGAGACCCGAGGTCGATAGTGGGCCGAGTCGTGTATCTTGCGATGCTTGCCAGTGCCAGTTGAGGTTCCAGTGGGTCGGAACCAGGAGCCGCATAGTTCGCAGTGAGTCGGAACTGTCTGCGGTGATTCCCCAGTGAGTCGGGGTGGCGCTGCGTTGTGCTCCAGTGCGTCGGATGTGGTACAGCGCCGGGTTGAGGCTGATTGCTGGCGTCGACCAGGAGAGGTGTGAATGGCTCTGCTTGTTGACCGGCCGAAAGTGCAGTGTGCTGTGCCAAGGTTGCTGATGAGGCTGAGGAAGATGACCAGGAATGCGCGTTCGCTACATGGTGGTGGTCAGGATACCCGTTGAAGCCGTGGGTGCTGGCTGGCTGAGACTCGCCGCTCGAAAGCTTGAGGAAGCAATGTTGATGACTTCACGCTGATGTAGTTGCACGAAGGCTGCGCTGACGTTCATACTCGGGGTCAAAAAGGGGGGGGTGTAAAGTTTACTCATACCTCCATAGAAAAGGGAGGATCCTCCAACTAGACGGGTGTCGTGTCTGGTGGGCAACTGCCCGACGATTGATGTCGGGACGTCGTATATATGCTAGTTGCTCGGTAAACTCTGCTTGCGCGATGCAGGATTTTCGTGACGTCAGTGTGATGCGTAGTTCGCATGTGGCGATGTAGATACCGCTACAGTCCTATTAAAACTTTTTAATATACCAATTAGCCTTGGTACCAAGTCCTGTTAGTACACATACAAGCATGGTACGCACCATACGACCCCAATAACTCCGAAGCCCACAAATCATCGCTAGGGCTCCACAGCACGTCACTCGAGCGAAGAGCCCTCGACTCGGCGCCAAGGGCCACCAATCATGCTGTCACTGGCTATTTGGATGATCTGCCTATACGGTGGCATAATGTATGGCTGGAGGTTGCCGCTGATAAACGTACACTTTTAGATATCATCAAATGAAGTTGTATCACAAATCGCGGCTTTCGGAATACGCGATTCGCTTCGTAGAAGAGGCAAGCTTACAGGGTCACATAGCGTCCGCAATTTGCTTTCGAATGACGTCACTGAAACGTTAGTTATGAATGTAAGTTGCTGTGATTTTATAGAGAGCATTTTTGACACCGTAACGCCAAACCCCGGTGCCATCTCTTTCATGACGGCCACCGCTCTACTAGGAAACCGTTATCGTGATGATCTCATCGAAACGTTCATGGGAGATAGTCCAGAAAAAGCAGAGCTCAGGAAAGAATGGATTGGTAAAAATAAAAGAAACAAATGACGTGATAAAGTGTTTGTACAAACCTACTTATAGAAATAAAATAATTTATCATATTTTATCAATGAATGACAATATCATGGACAATTTTTGGAAGAAAAGCAATGTAATCAAGGATGTTGATTAAATAATAACTTGTTGTAGAAGAGTAACTAAACAGTTGTGAGAAAAGTAATAATAGAATGTTTGGCTCGCTTTTCAGAGGTCTATCCGAAAATTATTAAGTTCTAACCTAAAAAGAATACATTTTATGTGGTCTAAACGTGGTGTGGCTGTTTGTTTATGTGACTTTAAATGTTTGTAAACTCACCCACAATACAGGAGAAATTCCTAGTGTGGGGTTTTGTAAAAAAAAACAAAGTCAATACTTTATAAGTTATCGTTTTTCAATAACTGCTCAAACAAAGCTAAACGCTATGTTATGAAAAATGACAGTGACGGAGCCTTGTTGGTGATAATAATAGACGCGGTGGTGAAGCCCTATACTTCAGTCCTAGACAGAAGGAGGGCAAGGGGCGGGGCCGGGCGGCCTCCTCATCATTTATTACTTACTGGCAGCGATTGACAGTGGTGACCGGACTTCACTATAATGTTAAAGCTAATACTTATATTGAAAAACTATACTATACTGGCTCGTTGTTCCGGTGGACGTCAACGCTACTGTAGAGCATGTGGTTATGGGTTCCTGGGTTCGTTCCCAGATTGGGCACAGTGTAATTGGTATTTGTAAATCTGGAATTTCATATTAGCAGCCCGGAGTCTGCATTTGTGAAATGATATGAAATCGGTGACATGTGGGTGTAAGTAGTACTATTAGAACACCTCCGCCTTACGGGGGTGATAACAGTAGGCCAATTCTCGTACTTAAAAAACGTTCAAATTCAAGTCGCAATCTCATCTCGGCGACAATCAATGTCAAAAACCTGTCAAAAATGTATGTAAATTGATTGTAATTTTGACAGATTGAGACTGAGATTAGAATGCGAACGGTCTTAAAAATACGGGAATTGCCCCTCTGGAGTGGTGTCATGTATGTTTATGTTATAAATAACAATAATTGGTAATTAAATTCTCGGGTTTTGAATAATCCTAAAAAAGGCGTAGGTATGATTTTCTATAATTTTATAAGACCATCTTGACCATCTTTACATACCAAGACCTCTCCGTGCCTCGGAAAGCACGTTAAGTTGTTGGTCCCGGTTGTCATTCGTAGATCTTTGACAGTCGTTACGGGTCGTCAGAAGCTCGAAAGTCTGACAACCAGTCTTACCAAGGGGTAACGTATTACCCAGAAGCTGGGTTATGGAGGTCAGATAGGCAGTCGCTTCATGTAAAATACTGGTATTCATCTGCATCCGGTTAGACTGGAAGCCAACCCCAACATATCGTCGACCGTAGGTTCAATTGAGGGACAAAATACGATTTTTCAGGAGAGGCCGACAAAGTTTTTTTTCGGACAAAATCGCCTATAACTTTTTTTCTTATTAACCTTTTTCGGGTCTGATTTCACACATAATCTTGTATTTTAGTGCTCTATCTACACGTGTAACATTTATTTAAATAAATTAGCTATTTAAGAAAATAGATGTCCCTTACAACAACGTATTTTGTTAGTAATGTCCCTTACTGACCAAGTATCTTGTAGTCTCGTCCCTTACATTAAATTGACCTCTGCGTTTTCTCGTAATTTCTTCGTAATTCGTTGATTGGGAAGACCCTTGCCTTATTTCAAGTGGATTGGCGGCAATAATTACATCATTTCAAGTTCCTATATTGCATAGTTTTTCAGATACATTGTTATTATGGGGCTGATTCGAAATTTGGATCCAAAAATCATTAGGGTAAGGGACATTTTTCTTAAGCTAGAATTTTTTCATATACACCATTCGATAGAGCGAAAAATTCTGAACAAAACTGTATACTTAACTCATTTTGGGTATTTTGTCCCTTACCTCAATTGAACCTACGGTCGACGATATGTAGGTAGTTGGGAAATGGCAGGCAGTTGTTGATGATGACTTGACAAAATGTTGGTGTCTCTTCAACAAAAGCCAAGTGGTGAAGTTGAACGTTACTTCATAAGGTTTTTTAGTTACAAAAACTACAGACAAACATAAAGAGTGATTAAAAATTATCATTTCCATATTCAAAGGTACAAATGATGTGTACCTATACTACTTAGGTCCACTTACTCTTCAGGTCTTCGTTTTATCATTTACCTACTTAGAAGCCAGTACATCCCTGCCCCCATAACAGTAGGACAATCAGTTAGAGCTAACCGATGATCAGGGGTGGGCGGCTCGGTAAACACCATGAATGAGTAATGTGGGAGCCGGCAGGTGCGCGGGCGACTGTCGTGGGGAATCGGTGGCGCTTTAGTGAAATGTCGTTACTAAGTAGACGAGTTTAGTAGAAGTGGGTTGATTTATTCTTATTTCAGTACCTATATTGTTCTTTTAGTTTCTCGAAACGAGTAAGCTAATGTAACCCCCCCCCCCCCCTTCGCCCCCTACTATATGGGACTTAAGGTAAATCCTACACACGCACTGTTACACTGTTCAAAGTTTTTAAATCTTGGTGTACACAATCGTTGGTGAACCAAATAAATAAATTAAACCCTAGGTTGCAGCCCGCCAAATTCAAATTTTCTTTGGTTTTTTGCAAAGGAGGATGGCGAAGTTGCATGTACAATGGGACCCACTGTTAGGAGTATCGTACAGCATGGAAACTTATAACTAGTTGAAGAACTATATAAAACTAGCAAAAAAGCAAATGGGCAGTAAGTTGTAGATGCTGGGAGAAAAAAGATATTCAAGGTAAAAGATTATAACCTAAAACGAATCTAATAGTGTTTATTTAATAATACAATATATTTTTTATGTATAATGTAGTGTCAAAAGGGTGTTCAATCAGAATAGAAATATTTACCAACCATACCATTCGTGGTTATGCATCTCTCTGGCCAAATATAGGTACTTACATAATCAAAAAAAAAAAAATCCTCTGGGAGCTAGGAACTATAGTGACTTGGTCAAAACGAGATATGAAATACTGTAAGCATAGACTAGATTGATTTAAGGTGAAACTATAATCATTATTGGCAAAAAAATCTAAACTAAAAGAAGCGTAAATATCTAGCAGAATATTTGTAGTTTTAAGGCTCCCATGGGCGCGACGTGTCTAGTTGCGACCGAGATTCCTTCTAAAGTTGGTGGTCGCACCTGCGTGTGGTGTCGCGTGCTATATGTTACACCCACATTTTGCCCGTTATATGCATTTAACTCTCTTAAAAGAAGGGTGAGCCAACTGTCACTAACCGGGCACTTATTCAGATTTCGTGCTGATACTAAGAATTTCACCTTGCCTGACTAAGGAATCTAACCCAGGACCCCACGTTCGGCAGTCGTGCTTTCGATCACTAGACCAACGAAGCAGTCGAAAACGAAGTGTAGACCTACTAGGAATAAATATTTAGCCATCCTATGTAAATCACAAACATTGATCTCCTGGAACTCCCTCCACGATTTTATAGACTATGAACTTGGATTTTTAAACAAGAGGTTTGTTGAATAAAACAATATTTATATACTTATTTTAAAAAATCTTTTATTTACTTTGTGAATATAAAATACAGGTTGTGTTAAAAATAGGATAAGGGCAGGAGGATGATGAATACAATAAACACTGATACAGTAATTGTATCTTCGTTCTATCTTGTTACTGTTTGTTCCTAGATAACCTTTATTACATTATTTATCTAATTAAAATATTATCTAAGAACGAAGCTGGTGCAGCAACATAGGTTTGGTGTCTGACATAACCCATGTACCACAATATGCTCATTATATGAGAGCAACAGCCTACTGTCCGTGTCCCTACGGGGCAGTGGCAATAATATCCTAATATGGCACTTCACCCTTCCAGCCTTCTATCAACTGCAATGTATGTAAAATAGGACTTACATCCTATATGCCTAGATTTAATTCCGCCACATATAAGAAATGGTTGGCTGTCATTAAATATCCCTTCTAGAGGTGTGTTGTCCCGGCAAACTTCTAAAGCATACATTCCGTGGGCTCTAAGGTGCTCCCCGACATATGATTTTGCTTGCTTTATTTGGTATGTACCCAGAGCGATTAGTTCTAGGTCATCTGTTGTCAATTCAGGGAATTCTATATTTGAATGTGTAACATTTTGGACCATAGTATGCCTCATATTTAAGTTATTATGTTGAACAATTTGAGCGAGTTCATTGTTTTCAAATACATATGTTTGTCCTGGCAAAGAATTTCTCGTGCCTGCTGCATATATTCTTCAAGTGTCCGTCTGGGTATTTGAAATAATGCTGAGATTCTTTCATCACTATCTCCAGTCCATATTTTACACAGAAATGCACTAAAACCGATTTTTATTTTATGGTTGTTTAATCGCGGTACCTCTACTAATATCTCATTATATTCATCTTTTGTCCGTCCAAACCAGTACTTAAAAAGATGGTCATCAATATTTTCAGGATTCAGAAAATCCAGTTTTGAATCATCTGCTAGTAAATACACAATTTCTTCTATATGTGCAGCACCAAATGTTCATATAGCATTTTCATTAGCATACAATTCATGAAATAAGTTGGCACATAAGTGAAAATTGCATTTCTGGGTATATAGAAATTGAAATCCATAACAATGTGTTTTCTCAGTCCATCAGGCACACATTGTTTTTCACTGTCATTGCACTCCAAAAACAAGCAACAACGTGCTGTACCAGTTGCTCTTGTTCTCTTGTTCAGCAGATGTTACCTGCAATGCAGGTCTGGTGATTGACGGACCAACCTCTTCAATTTCTGTTGTGTCAGCTGCTTGTGTTGTGGGCAATATTTGTTCAGCAGAAGTTTCATTAATTGGATGTCCAGATGTCGACGGAATGACCTCTACAACTTGCTCCATCTGTTGCAGAGATATAGGCTGTGCACTACCTCCCACACTAGATGTGTGTAACACAGTTTATACTAGCACAGACACAGACGTTCACTCTGTCTCAAGTAATGCATAGCGTTGTAACTCATCATGGCGTTTGTATGTTTTGGTTGAGATGGAGAAATTGTACTTGGCTTTTGGATAATAAATGATTATGATTATGATTATGATTATGTGGAAGGTGCGACAGGGGCAGAACTTATGTGAGAGCTATCAAATACTCTCTGTGCACGTAAATAGCAAGGCACACATATTTCATCATTGTTGGTTAACTGAAACAATAAAAATGAGTTTAAAAAAAATAATAAAAATACCGATCTTTTGAGTATGCACGTCATTATTAGTCTTTTTTTTATTACAAACCTGGCGGGGTCTTATCCATTCAGACACAACGTTTCCTATTTGTAGTTCTCTTTCAGTCATCTCTGGTCTGAGGACCATTCAGCTCCTGATTCTCAAAATAGATCTTCCACACCCAGCACACACATTACAATGGCCAAGTTGCTGTTGGGTGTTATGTTCAGGATCTTCATTTAGTCATTCATGGTCAGTTTAAAAGTAAAGCCAAGTCGTCAAGAATCCACAAAATCGCATAGAAATTAATAGATTGAATATAAACAATGGAATGGAGTAATATAATCATATAATCACTAATTGGTTTTGACACTGACAGCGAGCGAACTCCTATTGACAGCATCTGCATAACGTTCTATTCTACGGTATCACAAATAATCGTAATAATTATAATATTGTACATTTTTGTATTAAAAATGTGAATACATTTTTAATATTAACTTTTATATGTTTTATTTTTTATTTTACATCATAATGTTTATAAAAAAAAAAAATGACAAGCGTAAATGTCTACAAGTGTAAGAACGTTAATCATGTAATGAGTACGTTGGAATGCAATACGAAACACGGTGCGTTTAGTAGCTGCATGATGACTTATTTTTAAGTAAATAAAAATATTTTCTAACTTATAATTCCCATCACCTAGTGACTCAGTATTTTTTATATAATCCTCTTACAAACTCTTAATTATAGTAAGTATGAACTTGCAAGTGAATGACACTTCGTTAATTTATAAATAATGTGGGTCCAAATTCGCCATCCTCCTTTGCCCCACCTAAGAATATTTCGTATGAAAATTGTTAGGTGGAACAAATTTTCAAAGTTTGACGATTGATTATTATTCAGTAAATATATCATTCCTACAGTCGCAAATCGCATTTTGATTAACAAACGACGCGACGTAAAACCGAGCTGCAATTTGCAAAACACCAAAAGAAAATTAGAATTTGGCGGCGTACATCTGAGGATTCACCTTAAACATCATCTTACCCTTCGAGACTTACAAGCGAGATGTTTTACCTAATGTTATGATAAACATGGTAGCCATAAGCAGCAAGTTGATACTACCTCAGTTAGGTACCTACCCCAAATATATTCAATTTTGAGTTACTAAAATTATAAATGGACACTAATACATGTGCCTATTTTTGTGAGCCTCAAAAATTCCAAATTTAGTGTCCTAAAATAATAAATAGCCAAGTAATTGCGACCAACTTGGATGAAGCGCTCCCCCATGGATGGACTAACAACCTTAGACACAAATTGACAAATGTCTCCATGTCTGTAGGTTATCCAGCACCCACTAGACAGCAGCTGCAGCTGCTTGACTCCAGAGCTTGTTTCTACGTAGGTATAAGTATTTTTGCGGACAAGCTCTTACTCTTCCTGAAAAGCCTTTTTTATTGAACACGATCCTATTTCGATATAAATAATTTTATCGATCTTTCGGCAAACGTCTTTAAAAACATAAACATCTAAACAAGAACAAGGTAAACAGTAAACAGTTCTGTGAAAAATACTTTGAAATCACAAGCGGTGGCGCAAATGTTCGAATTTAAACGTTAGGACTCTGCAAATACAAAGCTTTTACATCAGCCGGTACTTACAACGATGTAGAGAAGAGACTAGAACTGGCTACAAAGAAATTGTACGCATTAAAGACGGACGCCTTTAAAAGTTTGATTGAAGCAATGGGTACGTTAAGAACACTTTCAAATAGTTGGGGAACATAAATAGTGAAGAAAAATAAACGACCAGGCGAAAATTTTGTAGAGCGTGATTGTCACCAGTTTTCTCATTTGACTATATCCCTGCATTTAACATCAGCCCAACTTTCTATCTTGGAAAAATGAACGTAGTCATTTTAGGAACTACACTCGCAGTCAAATAACGGTCGATGACGAAGACCCGTGTAACTTGCAAATTAGTAGTGGTACATGCATGAAACTAACTTTATATTACAGAGAATTTTTATATCGTATGAAATAAAACCTTAAATTAACTACAACGTACTCGTAATATAAAAAGTTAAAATTTGAATTTGGAAATAAATAAAATTCGCGGATGTTTTATTTTTGCATGAACACCAGAATAATATACACGTATCGTCACTATGTTAAAAGAAGGCAGAAGTCAGCGAAGTATAGCAAGAACAATAGGCCTGTCACTTTCTTCAGTGCAGCGAGTCGTCCAACGTTTCCGAGAAACTGGGCAGAAAAAGAAGAAGAGGAACCGGCAGACTGAGATGTACTACGGTTTGAGAGGATCGATTTATTGTTACGACCATGCTTTGAAATCGGGACCTCACAGCAGTTGAAGTAACAAATCAACTCCGGGAGACCCGTAGAGCCGCCTTTAAGGCGGCGGCTCCTTGAAGCTAATTTGATACACTCTATGTGTGGTCCAAAACTTGAAAGGGAACATCGGGTAGCAAGATTACATACACAATGGGGGAGACAAAGATTGGGCAAGAGTAATGTTTTCTGACGAATTCAGATTTATGCTGTATGTACATGATGGACGGCGAAGAGTCTATCGACGGCCAGGGGAACGTTTTATTCCAGCTTGTTCTGAGGAAAAAGTGCCGTTCGGCGGTGGATCTGTTATGGTTTGGGCTGGAATCTCTTCAGGGAGTCGCACGGAGTTAGTGCTGATAGAAAATGGCACGCTAACTAGTGCAAGATAATTGGAAGAACTTCTTAATGAGCATGTCGGCAATTTTTTTCATTCAATATTCATGCATGACAACGCCAGGCCACATACAGCTCAAATTGTAAATGAGTGTTGACGAGCATCAATCGCATGGACAGGCCCGCGAGAAGCCCGGACCTGAATCCAATTCAACACGCTTGGGACGTGTTTGGGAGATGTGTAAGAAATCAAAACCCCACCCCAGCTACACTTCAGACCTGCAACATGCGTTAGTGGAAGAATGGACCAATATCCCGCAACATCGCATAAGAAACTTAATACGCTTAAACGCCTGGCAGCTGTGAGAAGAGCCCGTGGAGGGAATACAAACTATTATTTTGTTTTAAAGTTAGTTTTTGTGTTGTATATGAGGTATCAACCATTATTTTTTCATGCTTTTATTTTTTAAATATTAATAAAGGTACACGAACAGCTTCTGTATACAAAATATGAAATAACAGTAGATAACAGTTGAGGGCTTATACAGTTGCCAATAATAGGTGAACCAACATTTTCAAATACAGTGATATCCTAAGGTAAAAACGAAATGCATAAAAATTAAGTGGTAGCAACTATATAAACAGAAATATAAAAAGACATACGTTATAAGATTGGAGAGGTTGCAAGAAATACCTACATATTAATACAATAAAATTTATCTTTAGATTGTGTCAGTTGCGTGCTTTGGGACCTCAAAATTTGGGTCTTAAAGTGTATTATTGAGTCATGATATATGCCAACATCTGGAGAGGATTTTATATAAGAATTCATCTCACGGCTGAGCCTATTGAAAGGTGAGTTTACTCCTATATTTGTGTTGGATGCTTTAGTGTAAAAATTATTGATATTTTATTGAGTTAAACTAATAATGTTTCCAACATTTGGTGTTATTTTATTAACTGGTAAATTATCTACAACATATAGTTTCATTCGTGCCGCTAACACTATTATTTTAAGAATTATATTAGTTTTTTGTACTGACCCGTATTCTTTTACTGCGAGTGTAGTTGTTAGCCTTGCCCTCAATTGGTTTTATTCAAATCAAATAGAAAGTATTTCATGAAGCCGATATCAGACGCTGCACTCGAGTGAAGGTTCATTTTTGTTTCATTCCATGTTCATACGACACCGAAAATATTATAGGTATAATGAACGTTCATCTGCTTCTTCCATTTCATTTATAGATAATTGAGTAGGCGAGTGAAAGATGCAGAATGCCGATATCCAAAATCGTTGGATCGGTTCACTAATGAATTCATTTTACACTTTTCATTCATTTGTGGCCTGTGTCCCTGCAGTGGGAACATTATAGGCTGATTATGCATGCATTATGCATACACTTTGTGTCCAGACCCACTCCGAGTGTAAGATGAGAATGAAACGCAAAAATGAACAAACATGAAGCATATATCGGCTTAAGAGCCCCCAAATGAACTTAGTTTTAATTAAGTTGCTCTATCTAGTCTACACCCACATCCTTGCATCCATCAGTGTATTCGGTTCGTGCCGCGAGCATCCATCGCTAGATTATGATCACTGCGCAGGTGCCCACGCTCCCACGGTACATGAATTACTCTCATTTGTTGCCGTGCCGTGTTCCGTGATTATTGTTTGAAAATATTAGGTTTAACATTATTGAAAGTACTCAATAAAATGTATTTGTTTAATATCTATGTGATTTAATAAGCATGCGGAAATAAGTTGATCTATGATCTCCCACTTTTCTTTCACATAGGCTAGATATCATAGACGAAGTTTGCCAACACTTAAAAGTTCTCATTATGGCTACCTACTGCTACGGCTGGAACACGGCTATTTCCACGCCTGCCCAAACAAGTCCCTTTATTAATGTTTTCACGACTATGTTTCTCGATTGATTATGATGATTATTTAGACTATTTCACTCTTTATTTATTGTAATTTTTAGGTTAGAGCTTACATGAATGACGATATTTGAGTCTCTACGATGTCTGGCGAATCCTAGGCAGCCAGACCCCAATCCCGCAATTTAACTATTGCCAAAAGGCTAATTTTACCACAACATGACCGTCTATTATCAACTGTCGTATATAGCTCTTGGACACTAGATCTTTGCAAGTACGCTCACCCCTTCCATACAAGTAATCTCACCAGTTCCTGCCGCTTCTAGCCACCACACATCACTGCCCACTAGATTCGGTTCGTGCTTTGCGCCGCTGTCGCTAGATTATGATCGGGACCAGTTGTGCGCTCTCCCACCACGTGCTGATAGAATAATGCGTTTTTGTTGTACATAGGACCTATATATTACTGTAAATGGGTAGTACAGCTTTGATATAGATGTTATTTGTAGGTTATGTAATTTTGTTCGTCCTATTTCATTCAGATATATTGTCATCGCGTCTGTATGATTAGATGTATGAACGTAAAAGAAGAAAAAGGAGTATGTAAGGATCGTAGCAGGTGGCTTTCTGTAGTTTCTGCCTACCCTCATGGGGAGAAGGCGTGAGGTTAAACATGTATGTATATTTAATCAGAACATAGAAGTCGAAAACTCGAAAGACTCACACACTTGGAGTGGTGGAGTTTCTTGCCCATTCTTCTTCATACGAAACTACCTTTTAGAAGGGAGTTGCCCCTTCTTTAATCAATTCTATTTTTTTGTAAATTTTGACGTTCAAAGGTGCTTTTTATGTGCCTATATGTTCAAGAGACCGGCATACGTAAGGCTAATTTATAATTAGCTAAGAGATCGGTGATTTAATGGAGGTATTGTGTGATGCATTCATTTTATGCCTTGTACAAACTTGCCCCATCAGTTAACACAGATGCACTACTTGCAGCTTATCATGGTCTTGTAGCATCCCAACTTATCAGGTACAGTTAAATGTAACAGGCGGAATGATATGTTACGCGGACGTAAAGCCAAAACAGCAATAATGTGGAAGAGCATATTCTGTATAGCCCCGCAAGTTTTTAACAAAATTCCAAAGCAAATCAAGCAGTTAAATTTAAATGGGTTTAAAAAGGAACTTAAAGAGTTGCTATGTAATAAATGCTATTATAATTTAAATGACTTTTTGAATGAAGTATCTTTGAAATCTATCTTTGATATGTTGATAGTTTGACACTGACATGTCTCATATTGTAATATTAATTCGTAATTAGTTATTCAATTGTATCATTAGTAACCTAATATTTTTATTTTTGTATTGTAATAATTTTATTTGTGTGCCTGATATTTGCACGCCCCACGTGGCAGAATGTGATGAGACCATTTATTAATTTAAGACCTTGTAACGTACCATATTCGGACAAATAAATGAATTTGAATTTTGATTTTGAATTGGAATGCATGTTTTGAAATGCGATACGCCTTATTAGTTGTTTATTCTATTGTTTCGGATGTAACTAAGTTATTTGTACGTCAAACTTATGTCATTATACCAACTTAATTAAGAGCATCCTATACTAATTAATACGATACTTGGAAAAGGGCCGCGCTATAACTATCTAGTTGGCGCCCAACATGGGCTTACCCAACGCGCCTTGCATGCCTTGATGTTCTATTATTATTAAGTAGTATCTTTATAGTAGTCATTCGTACTTAAACTTAATAATAATAAACGAAATGCTTGTACTTGTATCAGCGCTTGCTAAGGCTCTTTGGGTAAGCCCACGTTGGGCGCCAATTAGACATTTGTTACTAGGCTGTTTCGCAGGTAAGCATGTCATTTATTGAGATGAAAATGCTTAATATTAAAACACTTTTACAAATATTCAGTAAATGTGTCACGACAATAATTGTTTACAGGATTCCATTTTAATAAAATAACAGCCCGGATGGATCTGCTACTGCAATAATCGAACGGCGAAACGTAAAAATCTAAGGCCCTGGTTCTAGGGTCTCAAGCGATGCGGTTGCGTTCCGTTGCATCGCTCCGCAATTCGCGTCGCAGTGAAACGTGACATGCTCTTGGGCGGTATGTAGATCGCCACATGCCAACTACGCATGTCATTGACGTCACGCTGATGTAGATGTGCAAAGGCTGCGCTGACGTTCATACACTACGGAGTAATGAGGAACAGGGTGTAAAGTTCACTCATCCACCATAGAAAAGGGAGGATTCACCGACCAGACGGGTGTCGTGTCTTGTGGGGTACTGCCCGACAGCTGTTGATGTCGGAACGTTGTACATAATATGCTAGTGGCGCAGTAAACTCTGCTTGCGCGATGCAGGATTTTGCGCGACGTCAGTGTGATGCGTAATTCGCACGTGGCGATGTAGATGCCGCCACACTCTTAAAAACTTATTTTATTCGTTTTCTCCGTAGTCACTATTGAACGACGCGTGTTAGTTGCGCGTGTAGCTGGTGGCCACGGGATAAGAATAACATGAATCCCGAAGAACTCTAAACACGAGTAAAGTTTACAGTTAGTTAAACAACTAGTTCTTGAACTATTGACTTACATTTCCTCCTCTCTGTACTTGTTGGCTGAGTGTAGTCTTTGTCGGGCACCTCCTCTTTTACTTTGGCCTCCATCTGCAACAATTCAAAGATAGTTCTTAATTATTTACGACAGTTATTATAAGAGCATTTATTCATCTATTTACAATGCACGAAAGGAGCCTCCATTCACGATAACTTCTGCTTGCCTTCCCTGAACAGTCAGCATAGCACAATCTTGTTGACTGCTGGCAGGGAAAACGACGCGAAAACTGTAACCATTGATTCAGTATATGATTCTAGACACCTAGCGTAGAATTTTTTTATAAGTTATCTAAAAAAATCTGCTGTTTCATAGAAAAGTGCAATACCTACGCGGTAAAAACGTATGGCAGAGCAAATTTTTCTTAAAATAACCGACGAGAAAATTTCAACGTATGGAGGTTCAGAATCATGTACTGAATCCATGGTACCAGTTTATGCGTTGATGTACCTGCCACCCTGTATGTATGACTCGTGCCGACACGAGACATGCATTCGTACTTGCGTGCCGATTTTGAAAAAGTTAAAAATACATTAGGTACTTTGTATTTTCTACTTTTTCGTCCATAGGCAATGGTGCCGATTCCCTTGTTCACAAACTAAACCAAATTTAAGTTCAGTGCATCTTTTTCTTTCTATTTCATTAAGAAAAGGACAGAAGATAAATTTTAGTTTAGTCCTGTCAAATTAATCAGCGCCTGACTTTTTAATCACGTCTAAACTTGTATGGAGTAGTTCCATACAAGTTTAGACGTGATTAAAAAGTTGACTACTAAAAAAAATTAAAATACACGTCATATTTTTTTGAGAAAACGGCAATGCGCAACAAACTTCTTGGTCGCGTTTCAATTGTAAATAGGACATCCAATATTCCGCAATGGCAATAAAATTTTCAATATCTAGGTCTAGACTATCAAACTCCTGCGCGTTATAATAGTTGGTTATTGTATATAAACCCGGTGTCACACTCGAGCGCCTGGTCTGTGTCTCACTGACGCAGCCCAGCTGGATTCCAATGCTACACCTGCTTACTGTTGATTAAGAAACGTGTACACTGCCTCTGGGTAGTAACTCGGGCTTAGTAAGATTTTTCCCAAAATAACTCAACGGTAAAAGAAGTACACAAGCGAGTAAAGTCAGGAGTACTTATCTATATTTAGAAGGCTTCGCGGCACTTCTAAGCAACCTTCATAAAAGTGACCAGCACACTAATTACGTTACACACTTAAACTCCTAATATATTGCTTTGAACGCAATGAGCGTACCTGAAATGTCAAAATGGAAGGCATAGCCATCGATTGCCGTCGTGGCAACTGAGGTTTGAGTTTGAGACTTGCTAAGTTCCTAGGTTAACTTCTGAATGCTAACTCGTTATTGCTTTTCTATATGAGAAGAAGACTGGGCCCCACTGTAAGATAGTTGCAGTTGTGCGGCAACATAACCATTATAATGACATTTTTAGCCCAGTCGAGCAGTGTGTACGCTCCTCAACCCCGCGTCTGTCGGTCTGCACAATGTTACCGCGTCATCCATACTCACAACATCCGCCTGAAGAATGTAGTTTAGCACCATCTAGTGGGCTATGACAGTACTAGAATTGAAAAAATATACAGAAGGTTTAGCGACACCAATCTCTTTCCGATATCCCAACCGAGTCAGGCATTTTTACTAAATCAAGACAACCTGTACAAAAGCAAGTGGTCAACAGACTAGTCACTAAAGAATTCTCTCAAGAGCAGAATTATTATATATTATTCTTCTAAGCACTAAGTATTCTGCTGTTGCCAGTGTTATGGAAGTACTATGTATGGTCCTAGTTTTCTCAGTATGCTCAACTACGACTCAACTATTTGAGTTTTGACGACCTACCAAGTAAGGTATGACATGTTAGCTGGCGAAATACGGGTGTACTTTATGTACACCCCTGCCTAGCCCTTCGGGGGTTACATGACAGGCGTAATGCTGTGGTATGAAATTTTTACAAGTAAAAATGGTATCATTGATAATACTGATAATACAGGGTGACAGGGACATCGACGTGCAATACTGTAGGTAAGTAACCATAATTCAGCAGCATGAATCTAGACCATAGCATAGAAATTTTTCTTCGGGTATCTAAAACTGCTGTTTCATAGAAAAGTACGTCAAAATGTATGACAGAGCAAATTTTTTTTATAATGTCAGACGATATGTTTCAAAGCAGGGGTGTTCAGAATCATATACTGAATCCATAGAACCAACAAATCACTTGATTGGGGAAGATATTTAGCAGTCGGCAATGTTAGTTCGGAGTGGACCTACTTCACCGTCTTCTGTTGCTGATGACGCGTCGTGCGTCACTGCTGCACAACTACTGTTACTGTCAATTGTGTGTGTATGTGTGTGTGTTCATGTGTCGTGTGGCTCATTGATATAGAGCGGCGTTTCCCGTCTAATGTTTGGGTAAAAGATTCTTTTAAACGAGTTTAGTTCGGAGTCAGATGGCAATGGTAAGTGGTTTAGTTTGGAGTTCTGTTGCACATTTTACGAAGGTAATGATAAATTACAAAGTTGCAGACAGTAGAGACGCCTTTGGGCTGCAAAGGAACAATGCAGGCTCTACAGTACTGAAAAGTAAGTAAAGTAAGTCTATAGTAAAAATACACAAACTAAAATGGCAAAAGGGAAATTTCAGAGAGATCAATAGGGACAGCAGAAAGAAATTGGGGTTTTCCATTCAGTAGCTGACCAGAATTTGGTTTGCGGTTACTGAATCTAGGCTCGCCCCCATAATTATTATATGGGACATATAAAAAACCTGGCAAAATGTGTTTGTCGGTGGTACTTTAAGCCTCTGCCTACCTCTTCTCGGTGCTGTGTCTTATCGCTAGTATGCTGATGATGACCACGCCACCTCCTCAAGCTCCTCAGTAAAACAGTAGAAGTGGTAGTATTCCAATTATGTGCGAAAGTAAAGATTCTATTGGATTTGGCGACACCTGCGCTGGCAGCGCACCTGTGCAAGGGAGGCAGGGGTGCCCGCATTACCCACCCCCCGGGACTTACTATGAGTTCGAAAGAGGAGGATTTATGAGACTGCGTTTTTGAAAGGAAATGCTGAAGTTAGGAAAAGTTAATTAAAAAGAAAGGAGTTTTGCTTGTATTTCATCGGGTTAGAAACGAGCGCGGTTACGTACCTATAAGTTACCACCCTAATTAACACAGGCTTTCCATATTGGAGGGTAACTAATGAGTTAATTCGCGATCTCGATTTCGCTCCACTATTTTTGAACATTATTATAACACAAAAACCTTAAAAAACGATAAACGTTTTTAAAACGAAGATGCAAAAATATATCTATATTACATAATTATATCGACATCATTAGCCCAATCCATCATGGCTTTAGTGGCATGGAATACCCTAAGAAATATTCTTATTTCTACATGAATAGGCTAGACCAGACTAATCTGGAAAATATCATGTGGGTACAGCCAGAGAAGTTAAACTCTAAGCAAGTTGACACCTTACTACAATTTACCATGTTAAAGTCATTTCATACAACTGTCAAAGAATGACAGTTGTGTTTGAAAATACGGATAATTTGAGTCGGTAGTCAATTTTCTTAACAATATTTTTCTGGACTTTTCATCATACATAAAGTCAAAGCATTTATTTCAAATAGGCACATAAAAGGCACTTTTGAACGTCAACATTTACATTTAAATAGAATTGATTCTAGTCGCCCCTTCCAAAAGGTAGTTTAGAATATACATATATAAATATAAAGGTAGTGTAGAATAGAATAGATGAGTATTGCCAGATTTGTAACAGTTAAGGAAACTCTTTTCTTTTCGTTGTCCGCTTATATATCGAACTAACTTCGAGTCGAGTAACACAGAGGTAAGGGACATCACTCAGGTGCGTGGCGTTGAAAAATATCATATTCCTCCCCCTCACAACTGTTGAGCACACCGGCGCGGCGCGGCGGCTTACAGACGTGATTTACACAAGTATTTATTAAATTATTGATTGCCAACACTTTGCCCAATACAACCATATTTTTTACAACATTCGGTCGCATCTGGTGAGGGTGAGAATCGATTCTAACGTAGTTCGGGTATCGGATTGGGTTTGAAACTAGTGTGATCAATTAGATTCGTAAACTGGCCATGTAAGTCTGCCCGATTTGGTTTACCATTATTCAAATACAGCACCCTAATTGCGTAACACTCTTTCAGGCACAATCTGAGCCATTTTGAAGGATATTGCTTCGTATGTTCGAAAAAAAATCTGCTCAGCAACGTAAATAACACAATGAATGTTGTTGTACTGTCAAAATGAAAGCCGTAGCTACCGTTATTGTGTTACGAAGTTACCCCGCTGGTATAAGTTGGAAATTAGGGAAATGTACGAAAGAAGATGGGTCAAAGGTGTCAGAGATCTTTTAGGAGATACGTAACTAAAACAGCATCTTTCGTTTTTTTTTTGTTGTTCATCGATAGTATTGTTGAAGTACCTACCTACTTTATAAAGACTGAAATCAAAATTTCAATTACAAAAGTACTAGCTTTTGCCCGCGGATCGCCCGCGTGGATGTCGGAAATTTTGCCACGGGAACGTGCTACCGGGACAAAAAGTCTTTTTCCTTCCCCAGGATGCCATCTATGGGCAATTCGGCAAGCTCGCCGTTCGATAAGGACCAGGCCCGGGTCGACGGTGACGGCGCGTTGTGTTCCACGCGCGCCTCAAAGAGATGTCAGCATCAATGACGGGGTCCACTAGGGCCGATGCCAGGGTTGCGAAAAAGTCCGAGAGGGATACTGTGGCCCCTGGCACAGGCAACTTGAAGGAACACGGGTGGGTTTTAGTCAGTAAGAGTCTGACACGCCCTCCCGCTCTGCTGCCCAGAGCAGAGGGAGAAGTTATTTGATGATTTCCCACCCTCAAAAAAAAAGGATGCCATCTATCATCTAGCCAAATTTTATCGAAATCCGTTCAGTGGTTTAGGCGTGAAAAGGCAGTAATATACAGCCAGAGTCAATTTCGAATTTATAATATTTGACTGACCGGTTGGTGCAGTTGGTAGCGACCCAGCATTCAGAGCTGCTGATCCCGGGTTCGATCCCCGGACAAGTCAAACATTATTATTTCTAATATTAGACGTCAATCATGATTCGAAAGAAACGTAGCGCCATCTAGCGTCCTAAAGCAATTGTGACCGTCGAAAGTTATTGTTCTTTCCTCGGGAACAGTACTTTTTCTGGGTGAAAGATACCCTATGTCCTTTTCTGTACCCCTAACAACATTAATTAAGCAAACTTTCAGAATGATCGGTTCAGTGGTTTAGGCGTGAAAAGGTAATAAACAAACAAACAAACTTACTTTCGCATAAAATTTATAATATTAGTTAGGATAAGCCGTGTGCCCGATGATGTTTCCTATCGGCAAGAATGACGAACCTCCACCTCCTAGGGGATGGATTTAAAAAAATCCTTTCTTAATGCTTACTTTAAATCTTTATGGAACTCGTGTGCAAAATATCACGTTACAAGACCCAGCGGAATAGGCTGCGCGTTGTCTGTCAATGAATTAATTAATGGATTTAGATTTTTATTAAGTAGATAAGTTCATACCATTCTATGCTTTAAAAAAATATCTTAACCAATGCCGTCGTTTATATTATTAGCTACGGACAATAAAAAAAATCTAGACTAGATAAAAGCCAATGTATGAGTCATTCATTGCAATGCCGTCTTATAGACTGACTAGAAATAATCCGTGCAGATGAAAATACTAATATTTATACATTTTAAAACAAACGTACATACAAAGTTTATCGAATGTTTTGTCTGTTTCCCTGTTAATCTAGCATTACAGGTAAGAATGTAGACTGCAATCATGGCGGCTGTATGCCGAGACTCGTCTGTTCTGTGATAAATATTTATTATTAACTAGTTGAAAGGTCGGTTTGTGTGTTTAATGTAGCTTTCGAGTGAGTGAAAGATGAAGAACTTACTTCTTTCGCACCAGGCTGCATGTTCCCATTTTACGACTTTCTGCTCACGTTAAAACAACACACAGTTAACCATTAAATACCGTCTCTGTATGAAAATAAGCCTTGCTCGCTCGTAAATGCTAGCTGATGGGCTCGTGGCTAAAAATGATAACAGCCGCAGAGTCGATCGAAGGTTACGCTGGCCGCGGTCGGTGCTTGGATGGGCGACCGTCCATTACACGCCGAGACCCTTCCGTGCCTCGGAAAACACTTTAAATCTTTGACAGTCGTTACGGGGCTCTGAAGCCCAAAAGTCTGACAATCAGTCTTACCATAGGGTATCGTGTTGCCCAGTAACTGGGTTGTGGAGGTCAGATAGGCAGTCGCTCCATGTAAAATACTGGTATTTAGTTGTATCTGGTTAGACAGAAAGTCGACCCTAAAATGTTTGGGAACAGGCAGGCAGATTGATTGCTTTCATGAGATATAGCTAATACTGCCCTTGTGGATTTGTGCGTATATAAGTAAGTAAGTGACCCGCTTTGCAACAACTCTACCTACAAGGCCACAACAGTGATGTGCCACAATACCGTGCGTGGTCCGATAAAGACACGGTATCCTGACCATCGCCCACGACTCTCGTGTCAACGGCCTGTGTGCTGTGGGCGTAGTGTCATCGCCGCTGGTCTTTCAGAGACAGGTATTATGTAATAAAACAATACGAAGGGAACAATAAACAAATGATAGTAGCAGGTAGCTTGGCAGTCACTCCATGTAAAATACTGGTTTTCAGCTGCATCTAGTTAGACTGGAAGCTGAATCCACCATGGTTGGGAAAAGGCTAGACAGATAATGATGAGTAGCAAAGCCTTAGTAACAAAGGGTTGGGTAAAAATTAGTGACTGGAAGATGACTTGTTGTTGACTAGTTACATTATGATCGAGAATCGCAAAATTTAAAGCAAATTGGCGACGTCTTGTGTGATTGGTACGGCTTACATACAAACACGAAAACAGTTGTTGTTGAAAAATGTTCTTTCTCGGGTCTATATCTGTGGTTAAGTAGTATTTTCCAACTATGTTGGGGTCAGCTTTCAGTCTAACCAGCTGAATATCAGTATTTTATATGTAACGACTGCCTATCTAACCTCTACAACCCAGTTACTGGGTAACAAGATCCTCATCATCATCCACAGCCCCACTCCCCCCACTGCTGAGCATAGGCCTCACTTTTCTTGTGCCAATTCCCACGCCCCTGTGCCAGCCTCGTTCTACCCGCGATGGTAACAATATCGTTCGCCGGACGACCGACACTTCGTCTTCCAGTCCTTGGACGCCATTCAGTCACAGCCTTACTCCACCTTCCATCACTGCGCCTTGCCAGGTGTCCTGCCCAACTCCATTTGAGTTCCAAAAGTCGTTTTCCGATATATTCGATTATATCGTAATCCGGAAAACCTTTGTCGTCTTCGGATCTCGAGTTTTGGAACTCGATCCATAAGCCGTATGCTAAGCATGGAACGCTCCATGGCTCTCTGTGCAACTCTCCTGTACACACCCTCCTGCGTGAGCGTCCACGTCTCAGCACCGTACGTCATGGTGGGCAGAACACACTGATTATAGAGGTGAGACTTCAGACATTGTGGAATTTTGGCCGATTTCAGAATGTCGTCCAGTTTTATAAATGCGGTTCACCCGACCTGTATTCTTCTCGATATCTCTGTATGTTGATGCTCTTTGCCAAATGAAAGATTACACGTGACACGATACCCTTTGGTAAGACCAGAAGGCCAATTCTCGTACATAAAATACGTTCAAATTCAAGTCGCAATCGCATCTCAGCGACAATCAATGTCAAAAACTTGTCAAAAATGTATGTAAATTGATTGTATTTTTGACAGATTGAGACTGAGATTAGAATGCGAACGGTCTTATAAATACGGAATTGCCCCTCTGTTGTCGGACTTATGAGCTTAAGACTACATATACAATGTGGCGCTACAATGGTGACTTTAATTTAATACACGGGTAGGGCTAGTGCCCATTAACCATATAAATATTGATAGGTTAAAATAATACGTAAACTGAAAAAAAAAATTTTTCAAACAAACTAAATAATAAAAAAGTCATTAAAATTGGGATCACCCTTGCAAAAATTCATTCATGAAATTACTTACCTAGCTCGCTTACGTTAACTCGGAGCGGCAATGTGTCGGTTCGCGGGCTGGCAACCGCGCGCATCGCGTCTTGTACCTACTCGTGATCGGTCCGATTCTTTGACGGCATATTATCAAAGAAACCGAGCGGCGCAAGTGGTACAAACACTTATCACATCACCCTCTCTTGTTACTATTAGTAATAACTGTCATCACTAATCACTGCCATCACGATCATAAGTTTACACAAGCACTAATAGCACAAATAAATGCGTCCGTATCGCAAGAGGTGTAAACGTACCTACTAGATAAGAAAACGAAAACCAATCAAAGTGTCTTTATCGCAGTACCATGATCTAATTACTATCCTAATTACACAAAAAGAAATAAATAAAACAATAGCTAAGAGTCTTTTTCGCGACGTAATTATGCGCACTAGTATAAATAAGTGCGTCAAGGACACGGGTTCGACTAGCACTAGAAAAGCAAAAAAAGAATTCGTGTTCGGTGCGGCGGGTGGGTGGAAGGGAGAGCGCGCGTCGCCTGCGCTGCTCGCCAACAAAGGAAATTTCCTTAAATTCGCCTACTCTATGCATTTGTTTCATCCTAATAGTATTGCTTATTCGTTTTAATTTCATTGATGCGAAGTTATGATCCGTGACCGAGGGAAATGACCGCTGCGCGACAGTTCTTTAAGTACAGGTTGCTCTAAGATGCTATTTCCTAAATTCTTTAATAAATCTGTAAATAATAACGTTTAATGGAAATAAAAAATTGTCATGAAACGAAAATGTGAAAACGTATATGTGTGTTAAATTAAGGTCACCATAGCAGCGCCACGCTATATACTGTCACAGAAATACGAATGACAACCAGGACCCCACGGCTTAACGTTCTGCCAGATGTAACGGTCTTGATTATGTAATGGATGGTCACCAATCCACGAACCAACCACGGCAAGCGTAGCTTAACTTACGATCGACCTGTGCGGCTATTATCATTTAGACACGAGCCCCTCACTATTCCTGTATCCTAAAGACCAATAAATCGTCAATACATTTGGTTTACCGATGTTCACAAGTGGTTTTCACTTTCCATAAGATTGGAAACTGATTGTTTACCGAACATTAAGAGAACCTATACAAGAATCGAATTGATTCGTGAAACCTTACCACCAAACGCGAAAACTCAGACGCACTATTAAGGCCACATAAACTAGATTGATGGTTACACAAACTGTTATTACAGGCTGTCCAGTGTAATGGCTGCATAACGCAGGCGGCGCCGCGGTGCGCAGATAGTGCGGGAGTAGATAATGCAACAGAGATCTCGCTTCATCGCTGGAGCTCTGTCTTTCATAGGGTCGCAGCATAATGCTGAGCGATAACAGTTTTGCGTGGATGTGGCGCATGTTTCCCCCAACCTTTTCTTATTTTTTGTGTTTATGTTCTTTTTTGCGTCATGTTTACTGCAAATAAAAGCATTTTCTTTCTTTCTTTTATTTATTACATTTGGGAAAACAACTTTCTTCACACAAGTGTACTGCGATTGGCAGATGTTCATTTATCTACTATTTTGTGCGTAACGTTACTTTTACTCCACATTTCTGTAAATAAGTAACCTTTTTATTACCAGCCGATTTAAAAATACCTAAAATTTTTGTTAAGTTTTTTCAGGTTTCTAACTCATCTTCAACCCTAAATATTATAAAAAGCGGTGTTTTAACTCAAGAATCACATATTTATATTTTTCATACACGGGTATTGTCCTCCGACTAGGTTTTAGTTTATATTATATTACGTTAGGTTACACAACGCAAAGCTGAATGATTGGTTTTAACCCCAACACTTCAAAAATCGGTGGTCGACCGCGATTGCATGACCCTCAGTATCTGTACTATATATTCCTCTGTAACCGCAGAGCGCAGGAATAGCGCGCACGCCCCCGGAACATATGCGTGCCGTATGCCGCGCACGTGCCTCGTGTTTACAGGAGCGCGTCACGACCATCTGGAAGTCACGAGCTACGAGAGATTTGAGGTGGCAAAATAATTGCTGAAGAAGTCTGAGGCGCCAGGAGGTCCACAGGGCAATGGAGCATGAGACATTGGACAATCTGCGTTGATTTTAAGAGACTGTAATGATGCCCCTAATGATTATTTTGCTACACGGAGAAACTGAAAAGTGTTTGTGGTGAAGTCAGGGAAATTTATTGGCGGCCAACTTTATTTGTCCATGTCCGTATAGGTATCCCATTTTATTGTAAGAAATGGCTACAAGAACCGCGGCAAATGGACGTATTGGGTCAATTTAATAAACAATTTATTTCCCTGACCGGATTACAAAAAAATACTATATACGAACGGCTCTATCCGTTTATAAATGTTATCTACTATTCTTATAAATGTTATCGCTTGAAGAAGAATAGAAGTATATTACAGTAGATATAAGTTGATATTTCCTCGATTTCGGCATGTTTTTTAAAGACTCCTTCCAATTTTGAGGCATACGTCTCTTAGTAGATGTTCGGAAGACATTGGGTACACAGCGACACTTAGTAGTAATGTTGTTGTTTGCTATGTGTGCAGAAATATGTTAAGGTGCTATAATTTTTCTCTGCAAAACGATGGAAGTAAACTCGTTATAGAGATACGAGTGAGATGGCTGTGTCACAAACATCTGTGAACGACATCGAGCTACGAAAATTCAATACGCAAACAAAGATCTTTGAAAAAACTGACTTTAAAAATATTGAAATGGAAGTGTGAAACGTGAGTGCAAATTACGATTTACGTACTACACAAGAAAGAGAACAATGGAAATGATTGCTTTTATAGCGACGAATCAAGAAATTACTGTTCTAAAGCCAAATAAACTAATGTATCTAGTTTATTTTTCAAGTTGACGCGCCGGCGCGGGCGCCTGTCAAACAACTCAAACTGTAATACCGGAGACATCGCGGGTTGTTGCTATCCTAGAGATGGAGCTGAAATGTCTCATGTGTCTCATAGCTGTAATCACACCAGCACACATACCCTCTAAACGGAACACAGCAACGCTACTTGGCGGCAGATAGTTATTGATTTAGTACTTCCACGGACCAACTCCTTCACAAAGAGCTGACAGTACTACCACACGTTCTTCTATAGGACTGGAAATTCACGAGCACGCGTAATGTGTCTGTTTTGTCATTGGCATAATGTTTAAATTGTAATGATTACATTGGTACTTGAAATACAGGTCATCATCATTCTTCTGTCCATATCCCAGCTTATTAGAAGTCGGCGCAAACGCAATACGTCTTCCAATCAGTCGTCATGTCGGTGGTCACCCTCTTTCTAGCCATATCATCTTTCACACAGTCCATACGTCATTTCTTTGGTCTTCCTCTACTCATATAGACCTCCACTTATACTCAAAACGTTCCTCAGGACATTTTCCTCATTCCTCCGCATCACATGCTCATACCCTGACAACCGATTTCCACACAACTTTCAGTTACCGGTGTGGCTTTCAGATTTCCTCTTAAGTACTCATAATATCCATTCACGTAACACCACACCTTCCTCATAGTATTCTCATCTCAGCCTTTCAATCATCCCTTTTGTGGCAAAACATTCTGATCCATGCAGGACAGTAGGTGTAACCATAGTGTTATAAATATTCCCCTCACATACATTTAATACAGGTATTCTAAACATTTTCTTGCTCCTTGAGCTACTAAAAGTAGTGTGGTGTTTCCTTCGAATGGAGTTCGTACTTCCAGATGGCTGTGACGTAACACACAGCTGAGCGGATGTGTGGCCGGCGCGCGCCACTGTGTGCATGCCTGAAACCATGCCACTGCTTTATAGTGGTCCGGAGATGGAAAGGTCAGTGGCATTGGATTAATTGGGTTTGATGAGTGAGAGGAAGATTATGTTATTAGTTTCGATTGAATATATGATCTTTATTAAGCATCTTTATCTTTAGTGTCGATGTAAGTTGAAATCTTTATTTTAAAAACTTTATTAGTTATTTACGAAATGTGGGTGTACCAGTACCTACTAGGGTACTCCTCTGCCCAATATTTCGGGTACAACAAGCGTGATGGTGCGTTATGTTACGATCTTTAGGTATTTTCAGTAATCTGCAGTTGGTCAAGACATCAAATCTATTGTTTAATATGTATATAAGGCCAAGAAAACCGAGTTAGGCTGGAGTCGTATGTTGTTTTAGCACCGGCCTCTATAATTTAAACCGAATTATAATTCCGGACTAGAACCGACGAACGACCGTCCGTTTATCTATAACTAGGAAGTACGAAACAAGTGATCTACGAAGAATGTAATTATCTTTCGTCTGTGAAATAAAGAGGGATTCAAAAAGGATAATGAGATAACACGATGCAACGAGGGATACAATTCTCTTCCGATTATAACAGACGCTCCACGAAGACAAAATAATGTCCCTTGTACTCTGCGTCCGCGTCATTGTGATAATTTTTATGGTTCCGTACGTCGTAATGCAAAACCATTAAACATTACACACACGCACACATCACAACACATTATTTTCCATTTGATTTAAGTTAATGTAAATGTATGTAGTTTTAGCATAAAAATTATATGTTTTGCTTTTTATATATAATAACACGTCTTGCTATGGAAGAGCGGACTCTCCTAATACAGGCACTATCTGCCAAACAGGGTATAAATGTTATAGGTAACTAACTAATGTTATAACTTAATTTTGAATACCCCACACAACTCTTGTACTGCTGCATGTACCCAACAGCACAATGTTTTGCGTGCTGCTGAAACCAGCGATTTTGCACTCCACATATAAAAGTCGTTTACCAGCAAAAAATGTTGCTCAATATTACTTAGTTTGATGTACAGAATGCGTAGATAACAGGTCTGCTACACCCTGTACGCAGTAAGCAGCTGTAACATTATACTTAGTTATCTATATATTTCTTATGTTACATAGTCATACATAGTCTTGTCTAGATTCAGATTGCTCGCGAACACTGGAGTAATTTCCGCGACTCACAGATGCATTTGATGAATAGTTTTACTGACAGTTCACATATATGCTATTTCTCTTGATGCTTAAAACATTTGTAGTTGATTGTACGACTGCCTCGTTGGTCTAGTGGCCGCGAGCGCTACTTCTGAGCATTAGATCCTGGGTACGATTCCCGAGTCGGGCAAAGTGTTATTAGGTTTTTCTATCTGGAATTCCTCAGGAGCAGCACGGAGTCTGTATTTGTGGCCAGTGGATGGCAATCGGTTCGCCCCCTGTTACACATGGGACTTGAAGATAGCTTTCGAAATGTGAGTGTACTATAGGTACACCCCTGCCCAACCCTTCGGCCTTTGGGGACACAAGGAGTGGTGACATGTATCTTTACGTTTGTTAGTTTGATTATCAGGACGTTGATCAAATACTACGGTTGGTCAAGTGGTCGCACTGGTGACTCCAGCCGACCTATTCTGTAAAAATCCTACCGTGAAAAGTACTCGTAAGATGAAGTGAGCTTGAAGCGAGCTGTCATTCCACCTGATGCTAGGGATTGACACTAATTCATCTAACTTTCACGATGAGGTTTTTACAGAATAGGTCGGCTGGTCCTGGGTTCAATCACCCCTATTACGTAACACACTTTCTATCACAATCCGAAAGATTTGGGGGAAATTCACCATCAATTGCTTCAGAAATTTAAAAATTCGTCTTCTCGACCACGTAAATAACACAATGAATATAAGGCATAGAAGTTGTTGGGCAGAAAGAACAATGTTGTTGCCAATTAGCAATTAGAAGAACGTTGCTGCCCATCTTATGGCGTTTGTTTGTGAAATGTACAAGTATTTATGGAACAGCTATAAATTCTTAGCTAAAATCCACACACCAATCAAACTATTCCCTGTACAATCAGACATCTATTTGTCTCCTAAGTTAACAATTATCGTCCAACACAATATGCGCGGGGAGCAGCTGTCGCCGACATTAATATAAAAAAGATTCAGCGCCGCCAGATGGCATCACTGCTTTCAATTTGTACGGTAACCCGCCATGTTTGAACCAGAGGGTAGGAATGTTAGTGGTAGAAACTGTTGTGATAAATACTATACAAGGTGTAACAGAATAAACGCTAGTCCTGAAAGTAGTTTGCTCATAATTGACTACTGAATCGATTTCAGTAACTTAAGTTAATATAGGTATATTTTTCAAATTTTATGTATTTTGCAATACTGACCCCCGATCGATCCAAACAAAATTAAATCTTATTTCAAGGCAATAAGACTCAATTTCAAATGCATAAAGTAATGCTAGGGCCAACACAATTTTCTTAATAATACATAATAGCTATAAAAATAAATTGTTTTGGTCATTGTATTATGCTTTTAACTCAATACTCTAATTGTGGTGTATGAGGTCTTGCGTTAATTATGTTACATGTTGTATATTTGTCCTAGAATTCCTAGAAATTTAGTAGATTACTGGCAAAACGTATCGACATCTGTATTAGCTGGCTCTATGCTGTTCGATGGTCTCGTGACTTCTGAGCGTGGGGTCCTGGGCTTGATTCCCAGGTCGGGCAAATAATGAGTTTTCCATTAGGAATTTTTGAGTAACTGCCCGCAGTTTGGAAGTTGGCAGGGTTTCCTCGGAAAGCACGTTGAGCCGTTGGTCCTGCGCCTGATCTCTCTCCTGTCGTCGGATTGCCGTCCGAGTGGACTGTGAGAGTGCACCAGTGTCTGCGCACACACTTGTACACTATAATATCTCCCGCGCCGTCTCTGTTGAGTAAGATTAGCCGCCATGGCTGAAATACAGCCTGGAGGACTATTATTGTTACCTATCTTACTGTGATTGGTTTCCGCTCTTAGGCCTTCTGTGGACTATCGTACGTGGGCCATGGCGGCCGTCTCTGGTCATCCCAACCAGCCCTCCAGAAGTATATTGATAAATGATAAATGTTTTTATTTCTGTAAGTAGGTTTGTACAAACACTTTTACACGTCAATCATATTTTAAAACTAGATGAGGCCGGCGTTTCCTATCTGACTACTCTGAGAAGAAAAGCCGAAACAAACTCAGAGGTCACAGTCTCTTTTAAAGTCCAGACATAATTTTGGTCAGATCGTGTGAAGACCATGTAGATTGATGTGTGAAACGGTCTTTTGAGGAAAAACCATACAGATTGAGCGGACCTGTCCAGTCAGTGCACGCATTTGTCAGTAATCGTGCCGCTCAACTCAGTTATTAAGTCTCCTAGTGTGTTCAATACGTCTGCAAAAGATCTGGGTGACCAGAGGGCTTCTGTTCTAATTTGGGTGATGCCTGTGCATTCAAAGAGCTCATGCGCAATCAGCCAAGCCTTTTTTCAAAGTATGTTGGGTACGGCTTGCAATCTTACCGGATGCAGCTGAATACCAGTATTTTACGTGGAGGGACTGCCTATCTGACTCCCACAATTCAGTTACCGCGTCAAAAGATAGTCACGTTTCTGTTTCGTTTTGACACCTTTTACACACAATGACGCAGCGGCTTGACTTGATTGTCACGGAAACGCTATTAAATAATGTGCGAGGTCACTCTTCTTCAGTATGGACACTTTTTCGCGTGACTAAGTATGGTGCGAGCAAATCTAGCGATTTAAATCTTTGGGCAGCGGGGTTTTACTTAATGTCAAATACGAGTGGTGTAAATGACAGATTTACATGGCGGCCGTTATAATACGACGGAACCAGTTTTCTAGGAAACCAAAGCTTTAGGAAATTATAGCTTATGTCAGTTTCGACCAATACTTACTTAGAAAGTACACACAGCAGCAGGTCAAGCTACCTCAAACTGTCAAATTTTCGCATTCGATTTTGAACATAACGTTCAACATTTTAAGGTTTAAAATCATTTGGAGAAATTTGACAGTTTCGTATAACCAGATGTGCTGTTGACTGTACGTTAGGACATTGAAAAAGACACATAACTTCAAACCTTGTTTAGGACCCACTGAAACGGGATGTCGTGCTTCGTTAGCCCCATTTTCCCAACCAAAACCAAGCCATTAGCCCCCTAACACGCAACTCTTTAACAGCCCCACAACACAGGATTGAAAAGTACAAACATATAAATTTCGCGCACCATCTGCGCGCCTCGCTCGCCGCCCGCTGTCCAAACACACGGACGGACAAACAAACATTTATATATGTATGTGTCAGGATAATTTGGAATTTCACTGCAGCGCTAACGTTTGTTCGGATTTAGGTGATCTATGCTGGGTTTAGGTGTGTGTTAACTGAAAATGTAACACAGGATGGTTAAAATGAGTTTTGATTTTTACGTTTAGGCACTATAAAACCGGTTGTTGTTCTTGAAAGTTTACATGCAGTTAAGGGCAAGGCACTAGCTAACTCTTTATATACTGAACCATACATTATGTAGGTACGGCAGTACTCATGCGAAAACATAAGCCAAAAAAACAATGGTCACGAAACAATTACCTACTTTCAGAGTTAACAATACAACAGTACAATTTAAACCGGAGTATAAAAATACTACTGTTATAAACTTTCCATGATGTAGTTAAATAACACACGAGGTTTTGTAAAGGTATTACTTTCGTACGAATTTCGCAGTATTTTTGGTTCTTCGAGTTCAGCCTACATTTAATTATTGTCATCACCTCTTAAGTGCGTCAGCAATAACAAAGAAGGAAGTATTTTAGTTTGCACTGATATACCAGTACTTTTAATTAATTACCTACATAAAATCAAGCCTGTTTTCCTCGAAGATTAGGTAGAGCTGTACATACAGACATGGTACATTTCGCCAGTTATGTTTACATATAAAATTCAATAATACATGCAATAGTAGAATTGACAGAACAGCTGCATTGTGTAGCCATAGGCCTACGTGCGTAGAAGTGGCGTAGCAATACGCTACGAATGTTGCAGGCTACACCGCTACGTTGCTACGCATGGGCGACGAATCTCGTAACTTATAAAATAATATTGTTTTGTTTTTACAAGTTTTATTTATGACGTCTAATTAGTTAATATTATAAACTTCGTTCGTTCGGCGTTTGACTTCGTTTGGCAGAACAGTTCTTGAAAGAAATACTAAATTATCACCACTCTTTGGATGATAAATTAGTGACCACAAGTTCACAAGATATTTTAATTACACACTTTTTTGACATCATACCGAATCATAATAATAAATAACAGATATTTACTTTTTGAAACTATTTCATAGAAAAAAACTGATTTTTGCCATCGGTTGGTGGAATCAACTGTTATACAACTAACTTTCGCCGTCAGTTCTGCCGCTTTGATTGTGTAGAAGCTATAATTCGGGAAAAAGTATCCTATTTTTTTTTAAACTTTGCGCCACACTAGGAATTTCTCCCTGTATCGTGGGTGCGTTTACAAACATAGAAAAACTCACAAACACAAACACCCAGACCCGGAACAACTACTTCCAGATCATACAAATATTTGTTCCGCCGTGCGGGGATCGAACCCGCGACACGCTGCGCAGTAGTCGATCGCTCAGCCATTACGCCAACCGTGTCGTGTCGTGTCGTTATATATGCCCTTCCCGTCCCATCCCTATAGGTTCGGTAGTTGATACGTAAGTAGAAGTAGGTACCTAACCAACAGACACTTTCTCCGATTTACAATAGGTATTACCAAGGCCTTGAACATTAATTTTCCCTCAGTTTATTTTTCTCCAAGTACCCACATTATGTAACTACACACACGACTATGTAATCTCCGTGTCGTGCCTGTAGCCTGTACCCTCGATCCTAAGACAACAGCCCTAAGGGCAGCCACTTAGGACGGACCCATTAGCATGCGCCATGGGAACCGGCAGCTGGGCGTCTGCCAGCCCCTCTGTTATTGGAGATTGAATATACATGTACGTGTTCTTACACGTACAGTGAGAAGAATGTAGTTGGTGACGGAATGGAATACTGTATCCATTTTAGATTTTGTTATTTTTTCTGAATTATGCACACTAGATTTGGAATTAGAGAGCCGTGGTGGCCCGGTAGTGACGGCCGCGACTTACGAGTTGTAGGTCGTAGGTTCGAACCCAGACAGGCGCTTTATTTTGTGTAAATTATCTCATCACGACTGCTCTCAAAACGGTGAAGGAAAACATTGAGAGGAAACCGGCATGTCCTAGAACCAAAAATTCGAAAGACATGTGACATCTACCAATCCGCACTGGGCCCGCGTGGTGGATCCCACTATCAACCACTCCCTCTCGCCGAGAGGAAGCCTGTTTCCAGCAGTGGGAACATTATAGGCTGATGATGATGATGCACCCTAGTTTCCAATAATTAAACTGACTGAGAGGCAATATAATTGCTTCCACGTTTATGAATACTGAAATGTTCGTTTATAGCATCCTGGCTGGTCAGCTTCACAAACACCATTTGGGTGAGTGGCTATTATTTGTACCAAGCATGAACTATTCCTATATTTTGTTCCGAATAAGCTCAGAAGTGTAACAATTATTTTTAAACAGTGTTGAAAAAAGTTACTGTGTAACCACTTTCCATTGAGTAGACATTAGCTTAACATTTGTCAACCTTACACCATCATAGTTAAAAAATATTTAATTTTATAACATTTCCAATTTTCACCAAGAACATTAGGTTTAATACCACAAACAATTCATCATTACAACACCTTCTGGTCACGCATTCTAAAACATTGTGTTCCGATATTGATAAAGGGGTGAGAACTAGGGATGCTGTTAAAGGGGATGAGGGGGGGTGAAAGGGGATGAAAAATACAGCTCAGCTGGTTCCGTCACACGCATGCATTGTGTGCTGGGAGTGTGTTGTTTATAATATACGTGTAGGAGATATTACGAGGAGTAGTGTGTGGAGTTATAGTAGAGTTTGAGAGGAATTTCTTTATCTTTTGAAAGTAGCTAAAGCTATAAGATAGTGGAGAAATAGTAAGGAATTTAACAATGATTTGTAGTAATGACGTATGACGACCTACATATCAATATAACAATAAAAAAATGTTCATGGAGTTTCTTTCCCATTCTTCTCCTTAGCAACCGACTACGCTTTGGAATGGGAAACTAGCTAGCTTCATCTTTCTAAATGACGGACTCCTTTGACAATTCAAAAGCGCCTGTAAATGGTTTAATTATAAGAAATACTTTGAGTTTGAGTTTGTACTATATTTGTCATACTTAGCGACTGGATATCTATGTCATTCACAACAAAACAACACGCCTGGTTTCCTTGAAGTGTAAGACAGAAGTGTATTTATAGTACACCAACGTCACCAACAGCATGTTGATACCTAATTCAGTTTCGGGATTCAAATTGCTTATTAGTCTTAAAGGCTAGATTGTAATTGATTATTAAGAATCTGGTTCTTTTTAATAATCATTTGTTTTTAAAGAGGAATGATGTGAAAAGGCAACAGTAGGTAGGTACGGTTAAAAAAATGTAGTGACAATAATTTAAAAGAGTACGCTTAGTTGGTTTCGTTGTGTTGAGAGGATGAGTAAAAGGCGACAAACAACTAGGGTATATAAACGGCAGATGTGAGTAGAAACGGCGAGAGGTCCCGGCGTGTACCTTTTAGGGCGTCTGCTCTAGAAGGGACATACAGTGACCTTGTTGGTGTTGTTCTTCAGAAAGGCCAGGTGCGTAGTACTCGCGGCCGGCGTGCATGTATGACCAGATTTATGAACGTAGACGAAGCTAAATCAGTATCAGTATATATACGAGTAGTATGTAAGGATCGTAGCTGGTGGTGTTCTGTTGTTTCTGCCTACCCCATGGAAAGGAGGCGTGAGTTTATGTATTTATATATGTTAAAAAAAATAAACCGAACATTTTTTTATACATAAATTTTTACGTATATGTTAAAAAAAATGTTCGGTTAAAAAGCTTCGATATTTTTATTCAAAACAATACCACAGTGATTGTATTGGTGATTGAAACCGTCGCGTTGCGCTGCGGTTCGCGGTTTCAACTACCGTAACGATAGAAATATTTGTATAGAAATATACATAGTGCTTTTTTAAATCGTTTATGCTTGTAAAAGGTTATGTTTGCTAACGCACCCACAAATCTTTAGTTAAGCTAAGATGCAGCTTTGTTCTTTTATACAAAAACGCTTTTAAGCTGAAGACTCAAATGCATGGCGCTGATACAATTTATTTTTAAAAGCTTTAGGTGAAGTCTAAAACGAGGTTATCTAACAAGCTCGACATATAAAATAATAATGCCTATCTATGTACGGAACCGCATTCATTATGATGTGGTAATGTAACATCAACACGGACAGTCAGCTGGTGGTTCCCGCGCCATAGAACCCTAACGAACCAGCAGTTCTTGGGAATGTTTAAAAAATAGACAGGATTCTTGGTACCTTCGTAAAGGTTATTATTTGTTAATGAAGGTCACGCAATTTGTACCATTAAATAAACATTATTTTAGACGAGATTTATTTTTCCTAATGTCGGTTAGAAATGTATTATTCTACTTTTCCCTTCTCCAAGGAAAGAACAATCAACTTAAATTTACCATTTAGAACTTGGTTTACAGATATAAATATACCAGAAGATCAATAATGCTCGTATTAAAATACGTTTAAACTTAAGAGCGTTTATACCTTATGAGTGGCAACGTCGCAATTTAGTGTCATATTTCGTGGTTTTCAATTTTTATCATTTAATCGGAGCTATATTTTAAAAATCTGTTTAATTAACTTTTTAGAATTACGTGAAAGTGTTTAAAAAGTAAGTAACCGTAATGCTTACAGTTATTTTACAATGAAAATAACGCCCTGCAAGTTTCCAATGTATTATTTGCATATAAATAGAACTGTAAACGCAACGATTTCTTACCTTTTACACAGTTTTCACATAATTCTAAAAAGTTAATTAAACAGATTTTTAAAATAGCTCCGATTAAATGATAAAAATTTAAAACCACAAAATATGACACTAAATTGCGACGTTGCCGTTGCCACTCATAAGGTATAAACGCTCTTAAGTCGGAAGCTCATCTCAGCGACAATCAATGTCAAAAACTTGACAATAAAATATTTTTTGTCAGTTTGAGACCGAGATAAGAATGCGAACGTTCTTAATCATAGAACTATCCCTCAAAACCCAAAACCTATCTTTATCTCTAAATCTACTATCCTATCGCAGGTATGCTGGAACAGATTTCATTAGAAATAAGCATCACCTTTGTACCTATTTTCTTTTATTTTCTTCTTGTCTGCTTATACGTATTTTATTTATTAATTTGGGTACAGTGGGCTGCATCAATTGGATACCCCAGTTGTATTAAAATGAACTTTCAAGGGGGGCACGCACATCGTGAAGCTGACTGTACATAAAGGTTTTGTAGTACATGGGAGACTTGCAAAGTATGCATTATTAATTACATGGTGTAGGTACAACGTATCACTGAGTAATCTGTATTAAGGAGAGACAGTTTCGACTCCCTATTTGAGTATCACAATAATCATGTCAATAATATTATTCTTTTGGAGCATAGAATATAAAATAAAACCAAAATCTTAAAATTAAAACCATCTTAAAATTAAATATAAATAAATCCAAATTAGAATGAGGAGCGTTAGGTGTGGTGAGTCGTATATCGTCATATATGTGTGTACATTAGTACATTACTGCAGCGGCCAGCAAAAGAGGCATTGACGGAGGAACATGTAAATGTGGGCCGAGGCGAAGCCGAGGCACACATACGTAAGTCTTGTATAGCACTTTTCTCAAATAATGCGCTGAAATTAAAATACAATTAGGTACTTTTCAAAATCATTGACGAACAACTTCGATCAACAATAGCACTAGATTAAGGATTAGGAACAAAAACACATCGCTCAAGTGGCCGCGATTGCATAATTTGCATATAGCTTAATTAAAAACCTTAACGCTCAAACACAAGGTTTATTCTCGTTTGCAATATGTTTATATTTAGTACTTTGATTGAAAAGTAAACGTGGTTTTGAAATAAGAACAAAAATATTTATGGAAAAATAAAACATAATTTCTAAGCAATAAGGTTGAAAAAACTATGTTGCAAAATAAGAGCACAACATTATTTGTGGTCTTATTTTATTGGCCGTTTTCGTTGTGCTCATCGGAAATCTAGTACTATTGTTGATCGAAGACGAACAACGAACAACAATAATTTTTCCCGCGTTAAAGTGTCTTGTTTTTTTCAATAAACAGCTTTCTATTTGCAAGCCAGTTCGAAAATAAAACCTTTGATAAGTTACCTCCTTGGTTGCCATGTTTCGGAGTAAAAGACCATTCCATTTTTAAATTACACGATGGATATGAGTTTACTATGTAATTTATTTGGCCGCTAAACCACGACAGATATGGATTTTAATACAACTTTTGCCGGCCCCTGCTCGCATGTATTTGGCCAGTACAGTAATTTCGATTTATCTCGAAGAAGGTTATCAAAATAATACTTAAACCAAGCATGTTTGAGAAAAAAATGATTAACTAAATAAACTATGTTCTTACTTGTACCCCTCCGAGCAAAACGGGGCAGTCAGTATCCCTCGTTAATTTCCCACAACTTCCGAAATAACTAGCAACCTCCACCAAGACCTCAACTAAAAAAATCAATGGAAATGTATCGAAAATTCCGCTTTCTTATCGCTACCGATACTTACGTTGCAAACTACTGCGGTGCACGCCATACATTGCTGACTAGCACACTGCGTTTGTTGGCTGGTGTTAGCAAAAGCGGTGATGTATATAGCCCAAGCAGAGCAGTGCGGGTCGGCTACGTCAGGTGCGGCCGACGGCGCCGCGGGTTTGGCAAATTTTAATGAATGTCGACGTTGAATTTTGTGGTGCTGGATGTGGCTTTGTTTATGGAGATGGGCTTGTGTTTGAGATCAATAGTGCAGGCATGAACACTAGTGGTGAAGGGCAGGCGTTTTGGGGCTGTCTTAGGTAATTTTGACGTTCAAACAGTGCGGATTCTCAGCATAAACGACATTTGATTTTGATTTGATTCGTTGAGCTCCTTGAATTGAGCTGCACGATTACTGACACATGCGTGCACTGACTGGACGTGGACAGGTCCACTCAGTCTGTGTGGTTTCTTCTCAAAAGACCATTTCAGACACCAATCTACAAGGACAGGATTTGACTTTCATCTCAGAGTAGTCAGGTAGGAAACACCAACGTCATCTAGTTTAAAATATAACTGACGTGTATAAGGGTTTGTACAAACCTACGTACAGAAATAAAATCATTTATCATCATTTATTATAATAGGCGGTAGGTATTATATGCAAAACCGAAATGGGATTTGGTGCATGTCAACACTGATCAAAAACAGTAATACGCCCGTTGCACTTATGTACACGAGAATAAAGGAGACAAGAAGATTTGATGAATTAACTCACATCTCTTGCTAGAACAATCTGTTATTTTATCTTTGGTCTAGCGTCTGAAATATCTGTTAGTCTTCAATCATCAACTGAGATCATCTCACGCATAATACCGTACCCCGACCACATCCAGCAGCACCCTACACCCGTGTAGGCCGCCATGTGCCCCCGAGCGGCGTGTTATACGGGTTTTCATTTAGGAAAACGTATAATATCGCCAGGCTTAACGCTAATGCGAATTTTTATGCGCGTCTTTAAAATATGTCGCTGCCCACTGCGACATGTTGCTGGCTTATTGAGAATAAGTTTAGAGGAGAATTCTTGGGGGTGAAGAGAGGTGAAAGATGTCGATCAAGAGTTTCTTTAAGGTCCCTTTTGGTCTATGAGGAAAGGGGGTGAATAAATTGAATTGGCTTTTGATTGTATGAGTTGCGGATTCAATAACAGCGTGGTGAAAATGTTTATATTTTTTGCACTAGCAAAAGAAAAAAAGAAAAGAGAAAGACATTATTGACGTAGGAAACTGAACAAGATAATACAGATTCACTGCACCATACGCCATAGTATCTGTAAAATACCAAAGTGTTTGATTATTTTAAAGGTTCGAATTTCCGTAAAATGCTTCCCTTGTCTCCAGATTATGTTGATAATAAAATGTACTTACACAACTTCATAATAATATGCAGTACAGAATTCAGATTTCACTTTCAGGCACCATCTTGAGCTTACTTTATTCAAATAACTGCTGCAACCACCACAACAGCATCCCAAAACTCCAGGATTTTGGGCAGAACATACTCGTATCAACGAATCAATTTAGGGGTCTTCAAATAAATAAACGGTTTGGCCCCGCTGCGGTTGACAGCCGCCTGCGAGGGATGGCGGCACAGATGTTGCCACCCCCCATCCGCCCCCACCCGCCCCCACCCGCCCCGGGGGAAAGGATTACAATTATCGATGTTACGGAAAAAATGGGGAGCTTTTTGATATTATTTTAATATATTTTGTGTTTGGTTGATTAGCTTAATTCGGGTTGTAATGATAAATGATACAAAATTATGTTTTCAGGATACCAAGGTGAAGTCTTGGTAAAGTGTAATTTTACCTTTATTAAGAAAATTGTTTGCTTTGTTAAATTGTTTTTGTACTTTCTACTGTTTGTACTTGAAAATTTGGTGAATGAGCAAATAGGACAATCAACACACTGAAATATAATAGTTATGAAATTATAAATTACAATTAACAGTAATTATCAATTTAATTAATATATGTATTGTTAATCTGACATTATATAAAACTTTACCCCTCGACGTTATAACAATAAAACTTCTACCGTTTCGTTTAGTGTCCTTCAATGGGTTAATAGTAATTACTGTTGAACTGAACGTAATACAGTTAGTTATAGTCACCAAGATTTTTTACTAGTTACCAATAATTCGTAAGTCAAAGTAAACAATGATTTATGGTTCCATGCAAACTAAGGGGAAGGCTGGCCGTAACAGCTGGCTCTGTTATTAAAATAAGTTAAAGTTATAGCTCAGAGTATAGACTGTAACTGTTCGTTTGTAATGGACTGAGGCGTGCGATTGACTTTCAAAGTATCGAATCTATAGGAGTTTCTTTTTTGCAAAATGTTTATACGATATTTTAATTGCAATGGTACATTTTTTGTAGAGCTCGGCGGAGGTGATTTTATTATTTTATTGAAAATCCCTTAATGTTTTTCAATGTGGTATCACATAATTTAAGAATGTCTGCATTTTTGTAAGTAAAATCGAGATATCTAAATTTATTATTATTATTCTATAGAGAATAGGTTTGATTTTTGTATGTTTGTTTGTTACGCTTTGACGCTAAAACGGATGAACGGATTTAGATGAAATTTGGATTTTGGATTGGGACAAAGAATACTTTTTATACCAATATTTCCACGGGATCGAGACTTATGCGGGTAAACCCGCGGAGTAATTGAAAGTGATGTCATGAGTCTACAATCCACAGTACCTATTAATAAACTTTAAATATTATTATGAGAGTAAAATATTAAAATCATGCATGTTTTGAACTTGTGGGAATGTGCGATTATCGAACCGATAGTGGTAACAACCACTGACCAATAGGACAAAGCCATTAACTGTAGTACAGTCAGGGAATTTATTTGTTTAACAAATTGACACATTACCTCAGTATTTTGCCGTGCTACAGCCATATCATACAACTGTCAAAGAATGACAGTTGTAATTTGATTAATATATTTGGTAATCAGATAATTTCCCTGACTTCACCTTGCAATAGAGGCAGAAGATTATTGCAAAACCCTGTAGGTACCTACAGTTAAAGTCACATTACAAAATTTTTGGCTGCAGATTCAACAATTTCTTCGACATCATTGAATCCCCAAGATATGAAGCAAAGCATCGCGGGTGTATGTAAAAGTTTAAGAGTGCGGTACCGGGTGCTACTGTCGCTACTGACGGCGACAGCTGACGTCTCACCCCTTTCACCCCCTCGTCCCGCCTAATTTGCGCCCCCTACAACACGTTTGATTAACTACAGTCGAAGATGCAGGTGTAGCCATTGTTTTTGATGGTTAGACTTGCAAATGATGAGGGTTCTTGTCAGTTTTCACGATTTTTAATAGTCCGGAAGATGCTACGTTGATTATTGATGAATTAACGAATAGTAAGTAAGTTGTTGTGATTAGGAGTATCTTACAGAATTCTTATTAATCTTTTTACGAGGAATTTCTCCTGTATCGTGGGTGCGTTTACAAACATTTAAACTCACATACACAAACAGCCAGACCCGGAACAAGTACTTGTAGGTCATAGAAATATTTGTTCCGTGCGGGAATCCAACTCGCGACACGCAGCGCAGCAGTCAATCGCTTAACCACTGCGCCAACCATGTGCCGTCAATTACATATCTGCTCGATCTATATACCTCACATTATACCTACACACAAGTAAAACATTAATATATTTAAAAGTAACTAAGTACATAGGTATATAGCTGTCGACTGGTAGCCCAAAAGACTGGAGACATTGCCACGTTAGATTGCAATTTGCATGCCTTTCGTCAAGGTAGTCTCTGTTGATTTGTGGCAATCAATGTGACTAGCCTTCTTCCAACTATGTTCCAGCTTCCCGTCTAATCAGATGCATCTACTACTACCAGTAACTTTTTTACATGGAGCGACTGCCTATCTGACCTCCACAACCCAGTTACTAACATCGTGATACCCACGATGGCCTTTGGTAAGACTGGTTGTAGGCCTCTGATTGGGTAGCCAAAAGCCTAAAAGTCTAAATTCGTATATATTTGACAGTCGTTATGCGTGTAACGACTGTCAAATATCTATGAATTACATCCGGGACCAATGCAACGGCTTATCGTGCTTTCAGAGGCACGGAGGGGTCTCGATATGTAATAGGTCACCCATCCACGAACCTACCGCGGCACGCGTAGCTTAACCTTCGATGGACCCGTGCGGTTGTTATTATTTAGCCACGAGCCCCTCTCTCTTTAGTTGATTTGGGTCATAGGCGTAAGGAGACAGACTTAGTGCTTAAAAATAAAGCCAACCTTCAGCGGTCCACCACGTGAAATATTCACCCCCAAAAACTGTAATGTAATTTATATAAGAGTATTATCAATAATAATGGGAACTATACAATCATAGTGAACTTACTTGTTCATAATTGCTTCTGCTGTTAATTCTAGGAACGCTATAACAAACGGGTCTATGAGGTAGGTATGTTCACAGGTTGCAACATCCAATTTACTGCTAATAAATGATCAAACTGCGATAATTATTGGCACAGTGATGTTATTGTTATTTATTCACCTCAAATAACACTCGTGGGAAATGGTGGCGACCCTTAAATAAAGTAGGTATGGTAGATTAGGTATAGTTATTCTTTGCCATCTGCTAACAATATAATTTAGACTGCATCTTCGTTTATTGAAAATGAAAAATTCAATTTAAATAAAAACTAAATATGTGCGAAAACAGAGCCTTTCTGTTAACTAAACACTTTACTTATTTATTTATTTTTACACTAGCTCCTGCACGCGATTTCGTTCGCGTATAATTACTTTTTTTAACATAAAATATAATATACTACTCAAGCTTCCCATTAGTGAAAGGATTTTGGGAATCGGATCAGTAGTTCCGAAATTTCTCCCAAAAAAATGACCTTATTAAAATTCTTACCTATAGATCCTATTACCTATTATATTATATATTATCCTAGTACCTATAGATGAAAGATCAATAAAACAATCTATCATTTTACCTATTATCCCAAAACCACACACCCTTCACTGCTGCCTGACCTATTCCACCCCATATTTTAGTTTTTTTTTCCAACCCAAAACACAGAATGCAAACATTCAGCCTGAAGTTGCGGAGTGGTGCGGTTGCGGGGGCGGTGCGGGGTGAGAGCGGGGGGGCGTAATCGAGCTGTCACTGGCAGACCATCGGCTCAACACTTGGAGCGGCCTAAGCAAGGATTATAGCTTACACATCGTACCTGTTTCGTACTATACCTCCTTGTTAAAAGTGAGAATGGCTGTATGAAAGGTTGTCTTTGTCATACTATTTTTGTGTGAGAAAAGGTGTGGTCTACTACGGGTTTTGTGTTTATTGTAAGGATAGTCAGGGAAAATAGTTGTTTATCAAATTGACACACTACGTCAATTTGCCGGGTTAAATAGAATGTATGGACAATTATTATTAAAGATAGGTAATAGGTAGGTTTCAATGAATTTCTAAACAATTTCCCCGACTTTACCTTCCTTACCTGTAGGAGTGATCCATTACTATATCAAAAAAATAAAATGAGTAATCACTAAATCAATTGTAGTTTTTCGGTCCGTTAGTAACATAATTAGGTAGGTGAACCGCGTTTAATATCCAGTTTAAGTTGGAATATTTTATCAACCCAGAAAACTAGATCATCACAAAAAGTAACTCCAACAATAACGAACTGTTCCACGTTGCCATAGCAACGGCTCCAAAGCGCGGGAAAATTGCCAGCTGTCTGTTATTCTTCCATTTTCAAATCAACATCCACCAGATATGTTATGATAATAAAATTAACTGAGCTGAATAAAAATGCTAATTTTGTGAAAGCAGGCACTGGAAATGTTATAGGTACTTCTATGGCCCTATTTGTAATTTAGGGTCTGTTGTCTCATCTTTGGTTAACGCATAGACAGCATCATCTGCCAAGCCCTTTCCCAACTGTTGGGGTCGGGATCCAGTCTAACCGGATGCAACTGAATATCAGTATTTGGAAGCGACTATGTCTCCTCCACACCCCATGTACTGGGTAATACGGTACCCCTGAGTAAGACTGGTTGTCAGACTTTCGGGCTTCTGACTAACGTGTCAAAGATCTACAAATGACAGCCGGGACCAACGATTTAACGTGCTTTCCGAGGCACGGAGGGGTCTCGATATGAAATGGATGGACGCCCATCCACGGACCGGCTTCAGCAAGAGTAGCTGTACCTTCGATCACGCGCGCGGCAGTTATTATTGAGCCACGAGCCCCTCTAATGCAACAGATCGCCGAGAAATAAATTCGACGGTTTGACAGTTACAATAAAGGAAATCTGTTTGCCATTTTGTTTTTTTTTTTTTAAACGAAACCATAGATCTTTTTGCCTGTGTCTGTATTATTAAACTCTTTGGTAGTTATTGTTAACTGGCTCGAAAAATAGCCTAAGGCCAAATGTGGCTCTATGGTTCGTGATAAATATGCAGTGTTTGATGCCGTGGAGACTAGGTAGGTACCTACCTATTATCTCATTGGAGCGCGTTTTACCCTCGACTGTAATTTGAATATCAAAGTAAACTTTCACAAAGAAGCCTGAAAATATCTGGTGCAAAATTAGTACGTACCAGCTATATCAAAAAAATAACCCTCAGTTTTAAAAACCAGTTTTCAACGTCGTTATCAGAAGACCGTTGCCCGTAATTAAAAACGTTCAAATTGTAATCGCAATCTCACTTTTCAATCACAATCAATCAAGCACACAATCAATTGTGTTCTTTTCCATACTTTGAGCACTTGTCAAATAGGCAAAACAACGACATTCACATGTTAAATAATTACATGCATTTCCTAGTTAGTCACCATAGTGACAAGTTTATATTTTTTGACACCAACATTTTTGTTGATAAGCTAAGATCGACTAGGGATACTGTGTATCTGCCCATTAGTTTTAGACATCAAATAGCTAGGCTATTAGCTTTTAATATTAACCCAGACATAATTAGTATGTCGAAGTCGTCTTTATTTAGCACCACAATTAGTAATAGTACTAATGTTAAGGTGATTAGCTCAAATATTTTAAACTAGTTTGTAAGACAACAGAAGGTACCACTAACAGTGTAGTTATACAAAATAACAAAAAGGTATTTTCTAGCACTAAACTAGCTATCTTTAAAAAAGGGGCTAAGCAGAAATCCTTGAAATTATTTTCATCAAAATATTCAAGGTTTTTCTTCAAAACAATTGGAAATTGAATTGTTTTTGGAAAAAACAATGTTTGACATTGTTTGTATATCTGAGCATTGGTTAAAAGATTCTGAAATGTTAATTAATTATGAGAATTATAGTGTGGCCAGTTGTTTTACCCGAAAATCAATGCTGCGTGGTGGTTCACTAATCCTAATTAAAAGATGTATTAAATCTAAAACTCGTAAAGACATAGTTGAACTATCGGTTGAACATAGCATTGAACTGTCTTGTGTTGAGCTAGATAAGCATATTATAGTGTGCGTTTACAGACCCCCAAATTATCAAAACTACTCTATATTTGAGTCAGTAAGTTTGTTACCTAGGGGATTATCTGTATAATGTTATTAACAAGGATCAAAATATTTATTTACTACACAAACCCAGTTGTAAGCAAAAAGTAACTGACTTCTTGAAAGCTCTTTCCTATGAGGACACAGAGAAATTGCTCCACTCAATTAAATAAAACTTGTATTCAAATAATTACCTACACATTCACCACCATTCACATACACCTGCCACCATTCACATTCACCTACACACTAACCACCATTCAAGTACACATTCACCACCATTTACTGACACATTCACCACACACCCTTAGACTGCTTTTGTTGTGTTAGTTAATTTCTTTCTTTTTTATATTTATTTTTTGTTTTAATTGTTTAGTAGAAATACATGTTACCTGCCTATTTATTTGTATGATGCCACTAAGTGGGGTCTGGTGACCTGTAATACAGGTTTTTCTAAAACCTACTTCAGGCACCAGCTCTCACAATGTGAATTTATATAATTTGTTCAAAACTGTTAAGTGCTACAAAACCATTGTGAGAGAAAATAAATAAAAACTTATTATTTATTATAGTAATGGAAGATGTTTTGGCAAAACTTGCAACTGGCAATAAATCAGTAATTATCTGTGGTGACTTTAACATTAATATTTTAGAAAATAATTCAAATACCAGTAGATTATTAAATTTGTTTAAATCATTTAATTTGTCAAATGTGTTTGTAGAACCAACCCGAATAACTACAACTACAGCTACATGCATTGATAATGTATTTTGTTGCTGCGACTATTTAGATAAAGCCATCGTTAATTATCTCCCTTCCGATCACAGCGGTCAAACCGTAACTTTTGAGTCCAACATCATAATACAAAAACTGCAGATACAATCCAGACCAATAACATCTGTTAATTTAAATCATTTTAATAACAGTTTAATTTGTAAGTTGAGTAATCAGGACCTTACAATGAACAATGTTAACACTTTGTATAAAGAATTCTTTTCGGTAGTCCAAACAGAGTTCAATTATTCTTTTAAGAAGAGCACTAAAAAGTGTCTGCCCTAAGTTTTTATTTAGTGACTGGGCAACTAAAGGACTTAGGAAAAGTAGGGAAATACTTTTTGAGCTATATGGCCTTAAGCCTTATATTAACACGGAAACTTTTAATAAGTATGTTGCTACTTACTCTAAAATTTTTAAGAACACTTGTAAGGCAGCCAAAGCCTCGTACATTAGCAACAAGGTCAAATCAGCAGACAATAAAATAAAGACTGTTTGGAAAATTATCAATAATGAAACGAACAGGAACAAAAAGCATAATTCTGATTATACACTGGAGACGACACGTGGTCTCATTTGCGATAGCAAAGAAGTTGCTCAAGAATTTGTAAATTTCTTTACCAGTATCCCAATTAAAACTACTGACACTTTAAATTCCTCGCCCACGCTCGCTTTTGATTTAGTAAGGGCGAACGTTTCGGTCTGCCCGATTGAATTTAACTTTAAGCATATTAACCCCATAACAGTAATAAAAGCTTTTAAGCAAATCAAGATCAAATTGACTGAAGATCTTTGGGGAATGTCCATTAAAGTCTGTACATCCATAATTGACACTATAGCGCCTTACTTAGCCTTCATATTTAATTTGTGTGTGGATCAAGGAGTCTTCCCGGATTTAATGAAATACAGTAAGGTAATACCACTTTTCAAATCCGGGGACAGCAAAGACACCAATAATTATAGACCCGTATCCGTGTTGCCAGTTTTCAGCAAGGTATTTGAAAAGGTAATGCTTAATCAAATGCTCATTCATTTTAACACAAATAAAATCTTACACAATCAACAGTATGGTTTCACCAAGGGACGTTGTACGACTGACGCTGGGGTCACCTTATTAAAACACATATTTACGGCGTGGGAAGAGGCCCAAGATGCCATAGGAATCTTTTGTGACCTCTCCAAGGCATTTGATTGCGTCGATCACGAAACCTTGCTCTTGAAACTTGAGCATTATGGACTTGGAATACTTGCGCTCAGTCTAGTAAAATCTTATTTAAAGGATAGGCAGCAGCAAGTTCAAATAAATGGTGTCAATTCACTTAGTTTAAAAGTAGAAATGGGAGTTCCACAAGGCTCGATATTGGGTCCTTTCCTCTTTTTAGTGTATATTAATGATCTACTCCATTTATTAAAAAATCAACCACAAATGGTGTTATTTGCTGACGATACTTCTTTAATTTTTAAGGTAGAAAGAAGTGCTACAAATTTTGACGACGTTAATAACGCCCTAATGCAGGTCCATAATTGGTTCACTGCTAATAATTTAGTATTAAATGGGAAAAAAACTAAGTGCATACGATTTTCTTTACCTAATGTCAAAAGTAGTGATTGTGAGATAGTATTGAATCAAGAGAAACTAGAATTCGTCGATAAAACTGTTTTCCTGGGGATCACGCTCGACTCGAGGCTTCAATGGGGTTCTCATTTAACATCTCTGGCGGGACGGCTAAGTTCAGCAGCATATGCTGTCAGAAAAATCCGTCAATTTACCGATGTAGATACCGCGAGGTTAGTCTATTTTAGTTACTTTCATAGTATCATGTCTTACGGTATTTTACTTTGGGGACGGGCTGCAGACGTCGATTCTATTTTTATTCTGCAGAAAAGAGCCATCAGAGCCATATATAATCTCCGCAGGCGCGATTCTCTAAGGGAACTGTTTAAGGTTATTAAGATCTTGACGGTACCTTGTCAATATATCTATGAAAACATCATGTACAAGCTTTTATTACTTAGTTTTTAATTGAAAAGAACTAAACAGTTAAAAGTTAATTTATTCCGATTGGAATTGAAATTTCGTTTTCAAACAAAAGCGTAGGTTACATTGATTTATTGTCTCGTTTAAAAAAAAACCTTTATTATTTTTTTACTTTTTAGTGTGTATTATGTTAAATAACTAGTTGAGTAATTTGTATCTAATTTACATATGTTTTTTTCGTTTATTAATTTTCATACTTATTAAATACAATTTTAATTATTTATTATTTAGATCCAGAGTACTTATCAAGACGAATCAAACGAGGCCAAACTCGATGGGGTTGCGTCGTTTTAATACAGAGTTCCCATGGCCACCTTCTGGGTCCTTCATCAGATCAGCTCATTTTCATAATAATATGGCATTGTCATCCGATTTACATATGCATGCAAAATTTCAGCTCAATCAGAAACCGGGAAGTGGATGAAATTTTACTTGCATGATTTCATTACAGACACCGGGACAGGTGGAACTAAATCAAACCTTGTAAAAAAAAGGGTGTGTGCTTAAGACCACACGATGGAAGTGAACATTTACGGCTGGAGCCACCACCACCGACCGACAAGAGCCGAGTATACCCGATTCAGCGTCACCGGCCGGTGACGGTTCAATTTCGTTCACTGTTCAGAAAGAGCACAAAGTGCACCTAACGAAGTTTTCACTTCAAAAATAAAGTAGACAACAAAACCCAAAAACATATAAGACGCTACAAAGAAACACAGCCACATTTAACCCACACGAAAACTAAAATATAAAAAACAAACCACAGAGAACAAAGAAAGCATGCCAGTGACACGACCGACACAGTTTTTGCTCATAATCGAGTATGTTAAGCACAAACCCGCCATAATCGAGCTGTCACCGACAGCCGAGCGCGCGCAAAAGTTTGATTAAAACCGAACCAATCAGCTAAGCGGAGGCTAGATAACAAACTCAGGTGTTTTAATTTTCAAATTTCGAATTGGTTTGTTGTGGTTAAAGTGTCGTTGACGTGTTTGGTTATTTTTTTGTTTTGGGAGTTTTGTAACTGGCAATTAATTGGGGAGTATTTTTGTAAATTGCAACAAAGTAAGAGGTTCCCTTGAGATATTGGAAATTGGAAAACAGATTTGTGAAAGCTTTGCAATGTTACAGGAGGACACCTTTTACCTGCTCACATTGAGCTGCTATAGTTTTCTTTCGCTATCCACTTTTTAACCGAGTGTGGAAAAACTTATTGTTGCGTTAGCTGCGTGTGCTTAGTGCGTGAAAAAATCCCACCACGAAATTTTTACGTCCGTGCGAACATGGACTTATTCTTTTTTTTCTGCATAATTTCACTGTGGGTAAACACACAACGACATTTCTCAGTATTTCTAACCAGCCAACGACAACTAGAAACCTAACATCTGTTTCAAACAGTAGTTTTAATAATTTATCAATCCTTCATTAAGTACTACGCAACAATCTAACAATGACCTAATTCAGTCCGAATGCAATTTTTCTCATTCATACCGAAACGTCCGTCCGCCAGGTGCGACGCATGATTAATGTCTGTCAGCGATTAATTGTACCCCCACCACCGCGCACCCACTCAGCGCGGATTATCTATTTACTTACTAATAGATAATTGGATTATTGAGGCAGTTAATGGCATGGTGAATATTATCAACATTTTTGAGCCAGGTGTTCTCAGTTTATTTCATGCTGATTAAAATGATAAAAGATTGTATCGACATTGAGTTAATCAGTAAAAGCTGAACCAGTAACAGTAAATCCAATCCAGCACTGGAATTCAGCAACACTGGATTAAAATACTATGATCCACGTAAACACATCAATCTATCTCTTTCTCTTTAAAAATAACGTTGCCCCACACTAGGAATTTCTCCTGTATCGTGGGTGCGTTTACAAACATTTAAACTCACATACACAAACAGCCAGACCCGGAACAACTACTTGCAGGTCATACAAATATTTTTTCCGTGCGGGGATCGAACCCGCGACACGTAACGCGCAACAAGAATACAGCGCTGAATTTGAATAGAGCATCCACTAAGGGCTCCAATATCAATCCAGTGTTTGAATCCAGTAACGGTAGATCAAAATAGACCTCTCCAATGCCTCTTACACGAGTAATTTATTGATTGCTCTATTAAAGACGCACTTATTCTCAATAAATGCAATATTCTAAAATAATGTTTTCCTAAAGGGACCCTTTCAGACTCTACTCATCTCACCACTCACAACCAGGTTAAAGATAGTGTATCGCAATCGCACAGGGGCTAGCATCACCCTCATAATTATCCTCGCAGCAAGATTATAAGCGACAGACTGCAATGGCGCCTGCCAACTAGATGCGGGGCCCGTATGTACTCACTAATTCGATGACAGTACTGGTACACCACGAGGTGAGGTGCTTCACGTCTGATTTTTTTTAAGTGTAGGCAGTGATCGACTTGTGCTTACTTTTTCTTTTTTTATAATGACGTGGACACTAGATCGTAGAGGCCATTATTTTTAAGAACGTGAGCATTATGTCTCAATCTGTCAAAAATACTTATAATACACCAATTTTTTTTACTAGTTTCTGTTGTATATTGTCGCTGAGATGACATTGCGAGTTGGTTTTGAACGTTTTTAATTATGGGAAATGGCCCTCTTATATCACGTTTGTGTTTACAGAAGACGCAAAATCTTATGAGCATTCCATGGTCCGATTTTTTGTTGGAAATAAAAGTCACGAACTGTAGCGTGGTAAACAATCGCTCCAGCCCGTTGCTAATTGAGTCGTTATTTTCATATAGTACAAAAAAATAAATACAATGGAAGTGTTTGTTTGTAATGTCAAAATAACAGCTTTTTAATAACTGTATGTGAAAGTATATGTTCGGTACTTATAACAATTTTTTATTTTTGTCTGTCTGTCAGTATTGTCTGTTTGTTCCGCCTAATCTCCGAAACGGCTGAACCGATTTTGACGGAACTTTCACTGGCAGGTAGCTGATGTTATAAGGAGTAACTTAGGATAATTTAGAAAAAGAATTAGAGTTCCACGCAAGAAAATTAAAACCCATGAAATACAATTTGTTTTCTGACACGCACGCAAACGTAGTCGCGGGCACAGCTAGTTCATTCATGAATATTGTATTCACGGGCAGCAAAGTGGGTAATAGAATAATAAATAATATACATAAAAAAATCGTAATAATTTATTTACAATTTAAACAAATTGGAAGTTTTAAGTACAATTTGCGTATAAATCACTGAATTATTATTTACATGTCTTTGAAATATCTCGGGACCCTATGGTCCCGGACCTTTGGAAGGCGTTTGAGGGGCCGAAGCCAACTCGCAGAGGCCCCTTAGACAATTTAAGCATTGAGACACCAACCGACGATACCACTAATAATTAAAAATATGATTGAACAGTAACAATTATAATGACTTAGACAATAGATCCTTTTTGTAAGCGTCAAAAAAATCAAAAATCGTCTTTATTTTAATCTCTTTTGATCAACGGTATATAATAACTGGTCATCTACTTTACAGATAAACCTTTATAAAATCAGAGGCGATCTGCAATTATATCACAAATCAATCTTCTTCTTATTCTTCTTCTATTTTGACAGTTGATGAGTAAAAATCTTCCTCCATCTCTACAATATCATCTGGCGGGTCTTCTAAAAGATTCTCTTCTATTTTAGAGTTGGAAGGACCATATTGTTTTGGGTCTATAGCCCGCTTCTCTTGCCTTAACGCCATTAATTGCATATTAGCCATTGATTTTTGTAGCTCCATTCTCGCAATAATTGACATTTCTTCGGGCATAGATCGTAGACTCATGGCTATGTATTTCCCGTAAACGTCAAACTCGTCTTCTTCATGTTTAGTCTTTGGTTCACTTATTTGGGGAAATGTCGTAGTCTGTAAAACTGTTGCATTTTTGGTTCTTTTGTCTACAATAGTTATTATTTGTTCTGTGTCGCCCTTTTTAGTATTTTCATCGCTTGATGCTGCTTCCGATTCCTAAAATGGAGAAATAAATTATTAATTACTGTCGCTAATTGGTCAAGGGTTTACTATTTCAAGAGAGAAAGATAATCATGATTGAGTATAGTCAACCGCACGTTAATTTGACAGTGACAGCATTTTTATGTCGTACCTGTACTAGGAGTAATAGGTTACGGCAATGAGGTTACGGTAACAAACTAACATTTTATAAATTCATGTTGCACCAACGTCAATTGCACTCCAATTAAGTTACCTACTCAATTGTTTACAACCCCAATCCCCTCATTTTGAAAGGGCAGTCATGTTTGAAAACTGTGTCTGCTCGACAACGTAAATCGCAATGAATAGTTGATTTGTCAAAATGATAGAGTTTTTGATTGAGAGTGTGAATTTAACGCACTTGACAGTGACTTGACTGGTTTGAACATCTTCCCTTTACAAGCAACGCCTACATACACTACATATTATAAAACAAAGTTCCCTGCCGCGTCTGTCAGTCTGAACGCGATAAACTCAAAAACTACCGAACAGATTTTCATACGGTTTTCAGCAATGGACGGAGTAATTCATGAGGAAGGTTTAAGTGTATAGTTCATTATGGTTTTGTGTAAATTGGCTGAAATATGACGGTGATTGTGCAAGATGTCGGAAAATATCATGCCGACTGGGAGCTTTACTGGCGTGCGCCGTGTAAACCAATAGAGTTATATGAAAATCTCGGTAGACACGGTAGTACGATCCCGTGGGATATTTTTCGACATCCAGGCGGGTGAAGCCGCGGGAAAAGCTAGTTATAATATAAAGTCGATTAGTTCTACTTACAGTTTCAGTTGTTTCAACATTTTGGCTCCACACAAGCTGGTTCCTATTCCTTAACATTTCGTCAGCGATGGAGAACCATGCTACCTTAGGCTTATACGGCTTCCCGCCTCCTTTAGTACTATTTTCTATCTTCCTCACCTCCGTATAATACGACGACCTTAAATTCTTAATTTTCTGCGGAATGTGTGTGACTTTCAAGCCAGGAATTTTGAGTTTCTCTAAAATCTCCTTATACGCGTGGTCCCTTACTTCTCTGTTCTTATAATTCACGTTCGAAACATCCCATAAGCAGTCGTGTTCTTTGTATACTTTGACTAATTCAAAAACTTGTGATTCCGACAAACGTTCGGATGTTCTTTCTCTCTTCATGACGTGACAGTTGCGTGCGAGCCGTGCGCGGACTGCGCAGCAACTAACTGGGATGACTGGTGACCGCGGGGGATACTCGCGGGGGCTGTGCGGTTCTTATTGGTCGATACTGAATAGAAGGTCGTTTCAGAACGACTTTTGTTTGTAGCAAGATAACGCAATGGCGTGTGTCGATCACCCGCATGCTTGTTAGTGCCAGATTCGACACGAATAATATTGCTATACGTATGTAGTCAGCGATTTTCTTTCTTGAGCGCAATTTTGGGGTTGGTTCGTTTAGTTCAATACTCAATATATTTATTTAAATTCCACAATGTGTACTTAAAGTCATGATCACTGTGGCCTGTCGGGCACAGCAAAGTAGGAGAGAAGAAGATGACTAAAATTAGACTAATTAGTTCGTATACTCAGTACACATATTATATAAGTAATTATTTTATAAAACATGTAGGTAATTTAAATTATGTCATTTATTTGCGTTCGTGGCTCAATGTGAAATTATTTGAGCGCTTAGTATTGGTTGGATTGGATGGGCGCAAAGTAATGATTCGCGTTGATGAATTATTGTCATGGTGGTAATCAGTCCATATAGACAACCTTGTGGTTACTGAGCACTGGATCCAAAAATGGTTACTCAGGAACGTTCACACAATAGATATACCTAATAATATGTAGTAGGAATAATTGCACCCCTTTTTTAAGAATCCTATATAGTGTCTCTTTTTTACTCCATTTTCACCCAACTTGCCGAGTGGCTAATTCTTTCACCCAACTTGCCGAGTGGCTAATTCTTTCACCCAACTTGCCGAGTGGCTAATTCTTTCACCCAACTTGTTGAGTGGCTAATTATTTCACCGCGAAATGAACCATTCATGTTTTGACATTACATAACAGCACACCTGTAACCCCGAAGAGTTAGGCAGAGGTGTACTTTATACAGTGTAACCTGGATAAGTGCGATCTCCAGGGACATAGGATTATTTATCACTTTGTGGCAGCGTCTACAACGCATGCAAACTACGCATCATCCTAACGTCACGCGAAAGCCTGCATCGCGCAAGCAGAGTTTACCGCGCCACTAGCATATACAGGGTTACTTGTAATTCGACGTTTACCCGTCAGGAACTGATATGAGGGCCGAAAAGCAACAAATTGAACTCCCCATATGTATGGTAAAAATTCAATAGTTTTCAAAGTATTTGAATTTTAAGGGTTTTTTATATTTACCCAAAATTTTACATTTAATTCCAAATAAAAAAAAGTACACAATGAAAGGGTACCATTAAAAAATGATATTGCAGCTGGCACTTCAATTAAGCTATGAACATAATTAAAAGTACTTAAGTCAACAAAATAATTGTTATAATAATAATAACACATATCTAGTGAAAAAAAACTTATTTTGGAAGTCGGTGGCAAACAACGAAAATACAAAAACACCGACTTTCAAAATTAGTTATTTTTCATTATGTAGTGTTTTTTTTAAGTCAATGGTTTTTTTTTTATCGAGGTTAAATTTTCTTTAAAATCGTGTCGCGACCTGTTCAGACTAATATTCAAAATTATACATTATTATTAGTTGACCTACTTATGGCTACTGAACTACAACGACCCAAAAATAGAGATATAAATCGAAAAAATCGAACAAATGCATGCTCATTTATAAAGGCTTAATTATTCCCAGTAACAGGTATTTCTGAGTATTTCAATGCAAATGTGTCGGGACCTCTTTGTAATTCCAGTGCCTACTAAAAGCACCCTAATTGCGAAACACTATCAATCACAATCTGAATAATTTTATTGCTCATCCATTGCTTTAAATGTTCGAAAAATTTGTCTGCTCAACAACGTAAATAACGCAATGAATGTTGTCGAACTGTCAGAACAAAAGCCATTGCTACCTACTGATAGTATGTACGCAATTACATCGCAGGTTACACTGTAGTACACCCACATTTCGGACAGTTATGTTTATTAAGTCCGAAGTACTTAATAGGGGCGAGACTATTCATGTTTTGCTTAAGTAGAAATAAAGTAAATCGTAGGTAATGTAGAATGTGTGACGTATTACATAATATGCAAGTCGTTTATCAGACTTAATGCTGCGGGTATGCCCATATGTAGCACACTAGATAATGTTCCATTGGGTTCTATTATGAAATCGTCTTCTTCAATGTCCCACTTACCGCACAGACTTCATTCACTCTTTCTTCTTTGTTCAATCTATCTCTCTGTGGAATGCACTCCCCCAGGAAATTAGGATGGCAACCAACCCATTATCCTTTAAAACTAAAGTTCGCGAGCACATTCGTAAGAAGCTAGCAGTATCATCACAGCGGTAATGTTTTCTCATTGTTTGTCCTATTTGTTTTTAACATACTCGTGTATTTATGTACATTTATTTGTGCTTACATTTATTGTATAATTAGTTATATTATGTATTATATGTATTTAGAGACTAAATAAGTTTATACGTGTCTTTATTTAAAATTATTTAATCCTAAAATATCATTATAATTTGCACCTGCCACTGTTTGTCTCTGCATCACCCAAAGGTTGACTGGTAGAAAATGCCTATGGCATTAAGTCCGCCTCTGTGCATTTGTGTGCTTAAAATGTTAAATAAATAAATAAATCTACAAATTAAAAATACTAACTTAACAAAAAGGGGACTGAAGCTACTCAATAACTTGATAAAATGACATTAATCTGCCATCATCCCTGCATAAATGCAAAATGCAGTTTGACAGTTGCTTACCCCATTACATAGTGGGGAACACAACGGTCAAAATGGCGCTGTCGTAGCTAGTTCCCAAAACAATTTAATAATGTATGGTGGTTTTCATATAATTTTGCAAAAAGGACTCGTTTTTGTGGTCCTCAATGCTTGGATATTGGAGTCTACCATTTTCTTACATAAAGCTTAAAGCTATTTGCAGAGAATTATTTTTACTAAACCGAATTCGAGGTTATGTTGGAAACATTTTGAATAAAGTGATCACGAGGAAATAAGCAATACTTTATTTATTTATATCCTCACTTACAACTATTTTTACAGGTATAACCCAATGCAATAGTGAAGCAAACTTAAAAACTTAAAGTTTTTAATTCGAACTCTTTTCATGTAATAATGATTTAAAATATTGAAATTACTGAAAATAACGAAATAGTGGAATAAAACGAAACTCATGAGTGAACACGAAATGGAATGAATAAACGAAATGACAAATTTATTAGTAGGCTAGCATTGACCTTCCCCGTTCACACAAACGGCCCAAAAATGGCTGCAACAACAGAATAGCGAATGGGTCAAGCAAGCCAACTGACAAGCGAGATGTGGACAAGGTCTAATTGACATTTCATATTTTCAAGATGGTTATAAATATTATTATGAAATAGCATCTAGGTACATCAGTATTTACATTCAAAGTCATCTTTGAAATTCGCTCTATTCCGAACAAACGTAAACGCCAAAATGACCGTAGACCGTTTAACTTCCGTATGACATCCCGATGATTTATGTGTATTCCTTACTGTTTATATTGAGAGTATTAAATCTGAATTTATAAGCGTTTGAGTGACATCATCCCACGTTTTTCAGCTTTTAACATTATATTCCGTAATTTAATTAAATACAAAGGTACTTATACTCGAAAAATTAAGCAAATTTCTTAATTTTGTTTACCATTTAATGGTATTTGTGTTTCAAGGGCATAAAAAGAAATGTTATAAATTCGTAACTCCCCCGGTTCACGACGTGTGCGGTCGGGGAACCCCCGCCCCGACATGAACGAAGTTCTTTACGCGATACTCGCACACACACACTCGTATATAATAGAAAGAGAGAGAGAGAGAGAAAGTCTCATAAGTAAGAAGGTTGTTGTAGACTAAAACTTCTCTTGGTTGCGACTGAGGACAAGTACCTATTCTTCTTGAGAACAAATGTGGCTGTAGCTATGCGAAGAGGCTAACTTCTCTTTTACATGATTCAGCTACACAATGCACCATGCCCTGCACTCTGCACGTCAGTGGCTAGTGGCTACTAAGCACGGAATGTCATAAGACAGGACTATAAGTCATGATTGGTTCAGTGGTAAAATTATTGGATCATTGAGTTCCCTTCAAAATGGTTGAGCTGAATGGTGCTGATCCATACGTCATGTTCGTGAACGGGCGCCGTCAGTAGGCACTGGTCATTTCTTAGCTGCCACGGCTTATTTTAATTCCATAATTGTTTTTATCTTTTTATTACGGACGCTTTTAACGTGCACGTCTTTCTACATCGTTCTCACATGTATAATTACAACATGAATGATGTAACCACTTTTTTGTAACAATATTTTGATTTAAAAGAGTGTCCATGGAGTTTCTTGCCCGTTCTTCTCCATAGGTACCTACTACGCTTTGGAATGGGCAACTAGCCAATGATTTATAAACTATTACGTCATTGCAACTAGCTTCATCTTTCTGACTGACCGACCCCTTGACAATTCAAAAGTGCCTGTAATTGGTTTATTTGAAATAAATGCTTTGAGTTTGAGTTTGATTACTTACCTGGCGCTGCTCGTGGCGGCGCGCATTTACCCTTATTGGCCTTGTTCAACACAGTTACTATAGTAGCCTACTGGCATCCTGTAAAGCAGGAGTCTGCTAATCTCCAAGGGTCATCAGACTAAAAGTCGTCATTACTTATCTGCTGGTCCTCACGGCCGCGCTGGTGACAATTTATTACCCTCGCGCCGAGCCCGCCAGTGCAAACTGACTCAAATCGAGCCCGTATGCGGGACGTAGACGGTAGCGATGGCAAATTAGGTACGACATTTTGGATGGATATGTTATGGATACAAAATAGACTTGACTGATTTATTACGGATCAGAGGATCGTAGTTCCAGGTGGAGGTTTTTGCTTATAATTTTTTTCTGTAAAGGATGAGAACTCTTTCTCACGTCTCGTAGATCAGATCTGGTTGTTCAAAGAGACTGAATACACCTTTCTAATTTTGCGCGTTAATAACGATTCACGACATATCTTAAATTGACAATTTGACACGTTATTTATAGCTCCCTAATTTCCTAATTGTTAACAAAAGTAATTAAGGGATACACTTTAAGCGTCTATGAGGTGACTATTATGTTCTGCACATCGGACAAATAGCACTGAAACATTTTCTCAGTCTTACTTTCTCAGTTAGAAATTTTTTCTCACTTTTATGATACTTAGCCTTTGCCGACAAACTGTTTTGCAGTTTGGCAAATACTGAATAGCCTACTGTATTTTTTGGGAAACAAAAAACAAACAAAAAATACCCAAAAAACAAAAGCACCTTTAAAAAAACCTGCAAAAATATGAATTATTGTTACTTTTATCCAGAAACAAAACACAAATAAATAGTCCTTCACCACTTTGTATGCCGACGCTCCTACGGCCCGCATGTCTGTGATAGGCGCACAACTCTCGATCATGGGGGACAGTTTTATCTCGCAGCCGGGACTGTTTACACTAATCTACATTTAATTGCTCGGCGTGCTGTGGGACAGGGCTCAGGGTACATGGTACAGGGGTGCAGGTTGATCGTGTACAGAAAGAATGAGAGATAAAGTGTGTAGGTGTGCAATTTACCTACACGTGCAGGGTCTGATGATTATAAAGGTTTCAAATCAGTTAACGATAAGTTTAGTCTTAAATGACTGTGCCACTGATGCCAAAAGAAGCCTCATATTCAAAAAGCATTGGCATGGCGAAACATGTAGACCTTAAATATATGAACTAGGATGAAGAAATCAATTTTTTTGTTGTCCTTTCATTTCGTTTCATTTCATTCATTGTCGTTTGTTTCTGGCAAATAAATGAAATATTCAGTACCGCAATATTGTACTGTAATTTAGTAATTAGTACTGCTCTCGAAACGGTAAAGGAAAACATCGTGAGGAAACCGGCATGTTCCAGAACCAAAAATTCGAAGACATGTGACATTTACCAACAGTACCAACCCGCACGGGGCCCGCGTGGTTGATTACGGCCCACTGGTCGCACAGAGAGGAGGCCTGTGTCCCAGCAGTGGGAACATTATAGGCTGATTATGTTATGTTATATTAAATTAAGTATTTTGACTTTGACTTTAGACCACCGCTTGGCCGGTGGCATCTCGCGATATTTTTTGTATTAAGTAGTTACCTATACCTAGTGAAGTTTAAGATTCAGCGCAATCGAGTGAAAATGAAGTGTTTCCGTAAACTGGCCACTGCCACACTGTGCCGTGTATATGTATCTGCAGGCGGACAGACAGCTTGTATTATACCCAGCTGTGGGCATTCCAACATTGAGTTATCATAATAGTTACATAGCCATCATCAGTGTCGCATATAGGCATGCAAGAGCAGTGAAAGAAAGAACCTGTTTTATCCAAAATATAAGTTATCTTAGTTACATTGTCATTATCAGTATAGCAAAAAGCCATAGAGATTCGGCACAAAGCACCTGCTCTCCCAATATTTTTGATGTGAAACGTCTATACGCGCGTCAGTGTGGGGAGTTTGAATGGCTGATGCGTGGTGATCGCGGAGCGTAACGTTACATAAGCGTTGCAATTATGGAGAGCGCCATCTATGCTTACGATTGACAATTACTGGTTCGTAGAATGATGTTGATAAATCCCTACAATGTTAACAGCTGATCTATTCCGTAAAAGTCTCACCGTGAAAACTAAGGTAAGGTGAGCTTGAAGCGAGCAGTCAATAGTGTCAATCTCAAGCATCAGGTGGAATGACAGCTCACTTCACCTTCCTTTTCACTGTGAGATGTTTACAGAATAGCACCACAGATGTCGTTGTCGAACAGAAACTCACAGAGAATATTTTCGATGTTTCACATCTGCCAGGCGACCGGTTTTTTTTCACTATCCATTCATCACATAATCTCAACACCACATAATTATCTATATCTAACCTATTAGAACTACACCAGCCTGTCTATTCTGTTTAAATCTAACCGTTTAAGCTAAAGTTAAGTAAGCTTAAAGTAAACTGTCGTCACAACTAATGCAAATCAAGTGAAGTAAACTGTCAATCCTTAGGTTGACAGTTCACTTCAGCTCACTTCACCTAAGTTTTCACGGTGAGATTTTTGTAGAGAATAGACCGGCTGCCCTACAAATTTTTTTCCCCGTCCAATCATCTCCCACACTTGTTATCTGTTACTATCAGACCTACACCTGGTTCTTAATTTAAAACCCAATGGTCGTAGAAAGTGGCGCGAAAGAGATGCATTTAGCCGCGTCGTCAACACGGCTGCGCACAGCTGGCCTCTTAGCGTTATTTATACAATGGCGGATTGCGCTGCTACCACCGATGGTAGATGTAATGGGTTCTGACGTGGGTGTAATATAACCTGTCATTGTTGGTGGTTGTAGCATACGAGAGGAATAAGTTATTATGCATGTATCCCATTGTACTTTCCTAAAAATATGAATGATCACTCTAATACGGTGGTTCCCAAAGTTGACTGGACTGCGACCCACCTATAAAAAACTTTCAAATTCGGCACTCACCTCTTGGCTGTCATGGAAGGGCATAACATAACTAGGTGAATGAAGGACTGTTCAAATAAGAAAAACACATTAAATTACAATCGAAAATTTTAATACCTAATTAAATAAAAGGAGTGCTATTTCAATGAGAAGGATGTATTTGTATCCTTTTTCTGTCATGATAGCTTTGGCATCAACTTCAATTTTACTTTTAATCGCAATGAGTTTGATACGTCTAATTTATTTCCGTATTTAGTTTTACTATTAGTCGTAGCTGAAGATCCTGTCTCACATAGGTATGATTTATGAGGCACTGAAGGAGAACTTTCATAGCTTCATCAAACAGGCAAAGATACTTAGTTGACAGCATCTGAGGGCCAGAATGTCGTTGACTGCTTGCGATCGAAATCATTTTTCAGTGACGGTATCGGTGTCAGTACCTACAGTATTTCCTGATAAATCAATGAGTTCTTCACTTGATTTTGTTGACATTTTAGTTGGCATGTGGTCCATGGTTACAAATCCAATTCACCGTGCCGAGCTTCTTCATCTCTTCCCCGAAGTAGGCGCCCAACCACCACCACCACCAGTGGGTCGTGATTCATAGTTTAGGAGATGCTGTTCTAATATAATGAATGCACCTCATTTGTGAACCTCAAATAATTCCTATTTTGGTGTCCTAAAAATACAAAATAGCCACGTAACTGCGATCAAATTGGATGTAGCGCTCGCTCGGCTCACGCGCGGTTGGTCACAGTTCTAACCGAACTCATTTGGTGGGTGTGCCCCGGCCCCGGCTTAGTTTCTGCGACCGATTCGGCTCGCGGGTGGTTTGTCATAGTCCTAACCTAATCGAACCCTTATGGTCGGGGAGTCGAGGTAGCATAGCTTAGTTACTGTGACCAACTATGAGAATGAGCCAAGGTAAAAAGAGGCTCATTTATTTAAAAAAGCGTGCGTCATTGACTGTTCGCACTCGTGGTAGCAAAATGTAGTCGTAGGAAGGAACACTTCCTACGAGTGCTACGATTGTGTACTTGATATATCGCCTGTAAAAAGACCCTTTCCGAAGCCGAAAGCCACATATTCTACCCATTATTTGGATCATTTTTTTCCACTAGACCATAGCTGGGAGTCCGCTGGTTCTGGAGATATTGAAGGTTGAAGTCGCGTTTTATTTTTATACGTTTTTGCGAAAACGGATTCCTAGTGTTATTACTAAACTTTTTTCCAAACAAACATTACCTGAATTTTCGATTTTTCTTAACAAATTACGCACTTGAAGTTACAAAAACGCAATGAATATCAAACGCACACTACTACATCACGATTGCCTGTACACGACAACAAGCGCACGACACAGTATCGTGGGACTAGCATGTTACGACGACCCGTGTTTGTAACAGCTGATCGGTTGTTGGTGCTACATTGTTACAGATTTCAAATACGTTGGTTTACGAGTTGTAGCCAAGTCCGTTGTCTGTAATGTGATGTTGAAGAGCACGCCCTTGTAAAAACTACAAATCTTATCTTTAAACTTCTTGCAGATCCAATTAAAAATGTTAAAGTTTGTCCTCATCCGTGATATTTTTACAATAAAAGTAAACTAGTTACTACGTTCAAGATACTGGCAAATAATGAAGATTTATTTTATGATTACTGCACAAAAATACCAACCTACGACCTACAACTCGTAAGTCGCGGCCGCGGCCGTTACCACTGGGCCACCACCACTGCTCAAAAGATAGGTCTACCTTTAAATTCATACCACTTTATTCACACGAAGCCTACTGCCAATGGGGTACTTTTTTTAAATAATTTCACTTACGTAAAACGTCGATTTATACAAAAATTTCCGTTTGCGCGCGCTTCGCATAGATAAAAAAAAATCGCCGCTCCTAGTCCCTTCCAACAAAACGTAAAGTTTATAAGTTTTTGAGTACTTATTATTAGTTCGTTTTCATAAGCTATCGAGTGTGCTTGTGTTTATTTTCCGAAAAACATTACGTGTTTATTTAGTGTAGGCACTGTGACTGCGTACTAGTTTTTTTTTGTTGCCTTTGTGTTACTTGTGTTTTAGTTGCAAAGATGCCGTTTCGTAATTATTCTGCGCGCGAGTATGTTAACATGGTGTACTGCTACGGTATGGCCCGTGGAAATGCTGCCGCAGCCCTACGACTTTACGGTATTGAATATTCTACCGCGTTTCAGCCCTCAGATTCTCGTATTTGTACTCGGGCAGTGCAACGGTTGTTGGACAATCAGCCAATCGTGCCGGCTCCTCAGGGAGGGGGCAGTCAAATTATACCGGCGGCAGAAATGGCAGTCCTATCTCTGGTGCGGGAAAACCCACGTTTGGGTGTGCGTACAGCGGCAAAAATATTGCGTAGGCGGCGGCGTGTCCATCGCGCTAGTACGTGTTGTCTCATTCCACTGTGCACAAAGTACTGAGAAGGGATAGGCAACGGCCTTACAAAATTCACCGCGTGCAAGCGCTCGTGCCGGGCGACACAACACGCCGTATGGTGTATTGCAGGTGGCTGCTAAGGCAGGACCTAGGATTTGTGAAAAATATTATTTTTAAGGACGAAAGCACCTTCACAAATAATGGCATGTGGAACCGCCGAAATGCACACTATTGGTGCTCAGTGAACCCAAACGAAACCCAGGAAACGGGCTTCCAGACACGGTGGAAACATAATGTGTGGGCAGGCATTGTGGGAAACCAGATCCTGGGCCCCGTTTTCTTGCCACCTAGAATGAACGGACCTGCCTACCTCGACCTCATTAATGGTTACCTAACCGACACGCTGGATGACATGCCACTGATCCAGTGGCGAGATGTGTGGTACCAGCATGACGGTGCGCCGACACACATCGTGAGACCGGTTCGCGAGCAGCTGACGCAGCTGTTCGGCGACCATTGGATTGGGCGGTAATGCGGTATGGGCCCCACGTATGGCCTGCACGATCGCCAGATTTAACCCCTCTAGATTTCTTTTTGTGGGGCTACGTCAAGGATAGGGTGTTTGACCGTCCCTGCGAGACCGCTGCTGAGATGCGTCAGAAAATCATTGATGTTTTTGAAGAACTCAAGCAGCGGTCAGAACGAGAAGGAATCCTGGAGCGGGTACATCAAAATACGCTGACTAGGGCGCGTGTCTGTCTCCGCGTGGGAGGTCGGCAGTTTGAACCGCAGCTCGTGAGTGTCGAGAGGCCACCGATGTTTGATGATGACAACGATGGACAGTAGGTAAGTACCTTCACAGACTATCTAAAAACTAGTGTTTAATTGAAGAAAATCGTAGGTATTTTTGTACAGACGCCAGCAGGTCAAGCTACCCGAAACTGTCAAATTTTCCCAATCAACCTTGAACCTTAATGCTTTAGCGATAAAGTTGTAAATCTATTAAAGAAATTTGACAGATTGTAGTAGCTTGATGTGCTGGCGTCTGTACATTTATCACCGACAAACGACAATTACCTACGCGTACCGCGTAGAGCGAAGGGGCGGGGCTTAACTCACACAACAGCACTGAGACCGTTTGCTTCGGTTCGCGTTACATTGCGCGCAATAAAAAATAGCTTTTTTTTTAAACCTAAAAATTAAAGTTGGTTCCCAGCAATAATTTTTGCGCAAAGCTACTTAGTTCGGTGTACAGTATGCGTAGTTGACGGCTATGTGATGTGTCTTTTTACACCCTGTATTTTTGTGAAGTGCATTTCTGTGTGAATAGACTTGTTCAGAAGTTTTCTTAGGTAGTTGTTTTATATTCATGTGTGAAGTAATCATACGAGTAGTTTATAAAAGAATAATAGTTTATTAATTTATTTTGAGCGATCTGTAGGTCCTTTAGGTTAGTTTTTGGCGTGTTGGCCCATATTTCAATGAGGTACATTAGACGTGGCTTCACTAACGAGTTGTAAATGTTCTGGCGCACTTAATGGGGAAGACAATGGTGCCGATACTCTTGATAACAAACTAAACTAAATTTAAGTTGAGTGCATCTTTTTCTTTCTATTTCATGATGAAAAGGACAGAAGATAAATATTAGTTTAGTCCTGTCAAATTAGTCAGCACTGACATAATTTGATGTAATTTTAGTTGACAACTTTTTAATCACGTCTAAACTTGTATGGAGTTGTCAGACGCTGATTAATTTGACAGGACTAAACTAAAATGTATCTTCCGTCCTTTTCTTAATGAAATAGAAAGAAAAAGATGCACTGAACTTAAATTTGGTTTAGTTTTTAAACAAGGGAATCGGCACCAATGTGAACATTGCGCAAAAATTACCTTCCCAGTTCACATACAAAAATTCTACAAAATATATTTCCAATATCTTAGTCAGTAGCTAGTCAAAGATTAGCAACACTCCGTTACTGACTTCCTTAATGAAAAGGAATTTGTCGTATTTATATTCATTTGGAGCTACATAAAAAATAATATTGATTTATTCTATAATTTTAATAACCCATTATGTTTTATTATACTTTTTTTTATTTTTATTGTACACATATATTATTTGGCACGTCACGTGGTGACAAACATGTTTGCACTTAATTAAATTTAACATCTTGTATGCACTTTACACACACATGTTTAGGCAAATAAAAAATCTTATCCTATCCCATCTCTACTATTTAGTTTGTTTGAAAAACTCACGCTTTCAATTTCGATGTTAGGATTTATTAGATCGTTTCAAAATAATCCTATTCATTAGCAAGTATTGTCAATGTTTTCATTTACTGTCGTATTTTCGTCTCCGCGTGGTACCTACCTATATTCGGCTAACTAACGTCTTTTATCAGCTGATGTGCGAACCACAAAAGTTGTTGTGTTACACTAAACAATAAGAAACTAAACCTAAACCATCTCAACCTAATAAAATTACACACAACACAAAAGTTGTTGTGTTACACTAAACAATAAGAAACTAAACCTAAACCATCTCAACCTAATAAAATTACACACAACACAAAAGTTACAGAATACACAACAATGTATTTACATATTTAGTATTAACTTGACAGTACCTGATATTAAAATTATCTTATAATTTTATGACTAGAACCTCAGTAACAAAATATTAGAGTACGACCGACTTTTTTTTCTGACCGAAAATGAAAACGACTTTATTTTTTTTGGTTTGGAGATGGCTTTTAATTTTTTGTAAAAGTAAAAGAAGTGCTGTGTTAAGTTTTTAACCGTTTAAACTTAAGTCACTCAAAGACATAATTATAATCAAACATGCTGTTGCTAAATGCAATTTTTTTTCATTTTCATAGCTATTGTGCTGTTGTTACTTGTTGTTATTATGGATTTCCTCTGAATACGTAAATATATTGAAAGTACATATACCTATTGATTTGGTGGTAATTATTTTAATCGGCCGCAGCCGAAAAATTAAATTTTTCAGCCGAAAACGAAAATTGCCGAATATAGATAAACATACATAAAATCAAGCCTATAGCGTGCGGCAGAGCGTAATATGTATATGGCAACACAGAGTGGTGGCGGCCGCCCGTGAGAGGGCGCCCGGGCACTTGTGCCAGAAAGATCTGACAGACAGGTCAGTAGTTGTCTGGTTGTCAGTAGAGTCCAACGAGCTACCCGCGAATGAGTGCGTGCGCGCGAGTTAAGTTTCTTTTGTATAACTTTGTGAGTTTGTGTAATTGGGAATTAAAACTGCCAGTTCATAGCACCTTGCGTTTTCCTACACCCGTTCCCCGGCTATAAGTGGCTGCCCAACGTGTAAATAAAACAAAATGCCGAGGCTTCGATCGGAAGATGTCGCAGAAGACGCCGGTGCCGAGGGTGCCGCCAATATAACAATGTCACAAGAAACTCTCGCGAGTTTTATCGCATCGATTCAGCAAACCCAAAGTGAATTTTGTCAACAACTCATACGAGAAGTACGATCATCAACACCTCACGTTAACGTGTCTGAGGCCCAGCAGGGATCGGGCTTTGCATTTGGCGCGAACGGAAATTTCGCAAAATGCTCGACGCGTTATGGCGGACGTGCCGACGAATCGTTGGAAAACTTCATAGACGCGATTGTTACCTACAAGGATTGCGTGAGTATTTCCGATGAAAATGCTCTCCGTGGTTTCTCAATGTTGTTGGAAGGGCCCGCTGCAGTGTGGTGGCAAGGTGTAAAAAGGTCGACGAGCACATGGTCGGAGGCTCTTACTAGACTTAAAGGGGCTTTTGGCGAGCATGACCCACCACACCGACTCTACAGGAAGTTGTTCAGTTTAAGTCAAGAAGACGAACACACCGACTTGTTTATCGCTAAGGTACGTGCTCTGTTAGCTAAATTCCCAGAAGACGACCTCTCGGAAAAAGTCCAGTTAGACATGGCATACAGTTTGCTTAGCCCGCGTATAAGAAAACGCGTAACCAGAGAATGCGTAAATAGTTTCGACGTGCTACTTCATAAGTGTCGCCTTGTAGAAGATTCTCTAAAGGAAACAAGAAAAGAGCAGGCGGTTTTATCTAAGTCGCACGCGCAATCAAATAAGCGCGCCGCATCTTCGTCACAGCGGGAAGTCCCTACAGTTGCCGACGCGCCTAGTACCAGCCGCGCCGACCGTAACGTCGAGCCCGCCGAGCCCGCCGCCGCAGCTAAGGAAAAGAAGCCGTTCTGCGCGTACTGCAAGCGACCCGGTCACCGCAAGGAAGTGTGCGAAAAGCTTAAGCGTAGTGATAAGTGCGATAACAATGACAATAGTAAAGTAAAGTCGGAAAGTGAAATAAAGTGTTACGGTTGTGGTGCCGCGAACGTAATCAAGTCTAAGTGCAAAAACTGTTCGCCGGGTGGTCAGCCGTCGGCGTTTTATTCCATCAACTTCGCGAAACATGATGGATCCGTAAACAGTAACGAGAAGGCCGCTTCGCTGCGAAATTCGAGCGCGGCAGGCTTCGCGCGCTCGCGCAAGCTTCGTCGCAGCCCAGCCGGCTCGGTACCCGCTGCCGCCCCGCCCCCGCCGCCACCCCCGCCGCCGTCGGTAAGCCCGACAAAGCAAATTATGTCGACTCCAGGTAACCCTACGCGCGTCGTAGAGGATCTTAGTAACTCTTTTGTTTATGAAAATAATGTTGATACTGTAAATAATTGTCTCGAGGACTCAGATATCAATAATTGTTTAGTTTTAAAATTGAACGATCATGCTCGTAATGAAAACATCTGCGTGCCTTGTTCTAAGGATAAATGTTTTAATTATGATAATGTTGTTAATGTAAATACGTCTGTGTCTAGTTGTTATGATTGTAATAAGTCTTGTAATAGTTGTGAGTATTCTGAAAATACAAACGATAGTGCATCCTTTCGTCGCCCTGTGTTAGACATAAGCGTCTTAGGCTATTGTGGTACGGCTTTAGTAGACTCTGCAGCAAAAAGCTGTATTGCCGGTCACACGCTCTACGCTCTCCTACGCAGTTTAGGACATCAGTTAGTGCCGTCAACGCAAGTTGTTAGGTTGGCGGATGGTGTTAGTAGGGAAATAAATGTACTAACCACGGAGGTACAGGTGACACTTAAACACAAGACTAAAGTCATCAAGTTTTTAATTTTTCCTGAAGCGGACAGTAATGAAAGCTTGTTAGGCATAGATTTTCTTACGATATTCAATCTTGTTTTCAATTTCGGTGAGAACAGCTGGCACTTTGCTGAAAATAGTGATCAAAAGTATGATACTCAGTTTGAGAGGATGTTACCGTCACCTGTATCTTCGTGTGCCGCTGTAGAGGTGCTGCGGGATGACGAGGCGAGTTCGCTTAATGATAGTCAGCGTGAGGTACTTGCGCAGCTCATCGTAGAGCATCAAGATATCTTTAAGCCAGGGGGAGAACCGACCCCTTTCGCCGAACATATTATCGATACTGGCGATCACCTCCCTATTGCTGTTCCACCGTATAGGTTGACGCCTGCTAAGAAAGAAGTAATGCGGGTAGAGTTAGATAAGATGTTGGCAGACGATATTATTGAGGAGTGCGAGTCCGCGTGGGGTTCTCCAGCGCTTCTCATTCCTAAGAAAAACGGACAGGTGCGTTTTTGTGTCGACTATAGAAAGCTCAATGCGGTAACTAAGACCGACGTCTATCCGATGCCATTGATACACGAGCTTGTCCAGTCAACAAAAAAACATTCTTTTATGAGTACCGTTGATATGCGTAGTGGGTTTTGGCAAGTTAGCTTACGCGAGCAGGACAGAGATAAAACAGCGTTTTTGACACCCTTTGGCTCTTTTCGCTTTAAGCGTATGCCGTTTGGTTTGAAGAACGCCCCTTCAACCTTCCAGCGTCTAATAGATAGGCTGCGTACGGGCGCCTCGCTGAAGGACGTAACCCTTCTTGCTTACCAAGACGATTTGTTAGTTATCTCCGAAGGCAGTTTTGAAAAGCATATTTCCGATTTGCGTAAGGTTTTCGAAAGATTACGTCTATTTAAGCTACGCGCGAACAGAGACAAGTGCGTGTTCGCACGAGACAAGGTTAGGTATTTGGGTCATGTCATCACCCAAGATGGTGTGTCACCGGATGATGACAAGGTACGTGCAGTTTTAGATATGAGGGCACCGTCGTCGTTACGCCATTTAAGAACATTTTTACAAACGTGTTCGTGGTTTAGAAAATTTATTCCAAACTTTTCAGCTGTAGCTGAGCCCTTGACACGCCTGCTTAAAAAGAACCAGCCCTGGTTTTGGGGTGCAAGCCAGGCTAGTGCGTTCGAGGAGCTTAAAAAGCGCTTATCGTCGGCACCGATTCTCATCCAAGCGGATTATAGTAAGCCTTTTGTGTTAAGGACGGACGCTAGCAACTACGCTCTTGGAGCTGTATTGTTACAAGGTGAGGGTAAGGATGAACGCCCTATAGAGTATGCTAGCCGTCTTCTTATTCCAGCAGAAAGGAATTACAGCACCACAGAGCGTGAGGCTCTTGCCGTTGTTTGGGCTGTCGATCGATTCAGAGGCTACATCGAAGGTCACGAGGTCATCATAGGTAGCGATCATCAGCCATTAAAGTGGCTTCTTACCTTAAAGTCACCATCGGGTAGGCTTGTTCGATGGGCGTTAAAGCTTCAATGTTTTAACATTCAGTTTCAGTATACACCTGGAAAGGCTAATGTCATTGCCGATACGCTCAGTCGACCAACCTGCAAAGAAGAAACAAAGGATCGGTGCGGAGTTTGCTCTGTTGTTGTTGACTTACCTGCTAGGAGTGCTTCCGACCTTCGGCGCGCACAGCTGGATGACCTGGAACTAAAAAAAATCGTTAGTGAGTTAGAGGATATATCTGATCCGGAATCTATAGGTCAGAAGCGTTGGTCCGAAAGAGGTTATTTCCTGCAACAAGGTGTTTTGTATAGATACAGTCCCGACGTGGACAGTGAAGAACCGCAGCTGGTAGTTCCGTCTTCTTTACGCCTTGAAATTATGAAGGAGTGTCATGACTCTGATTTAGCGGGGCATCATGGAGTAGACAGAACATACAATAGAATCTCTCAGGGTTTTTATTTTCCAGGCATGCGTAGGGCCATAACAGAGTATATCAAGACTTGCGCCACCTGTCAACGTTATAAGTCTTCAAACAAAAAGCCGTCAGGTCTGTTACAGACACCGGTTTTGAATCAAAGGGGAGAAGTGTTAGCCATTGACCTATTCGGTCCTCTTCCTGCGGGAGATAATGGGGAACGCTGGATATTGTTGGTAGAAGACACCGCTTCTCGGTGGACTGAGCTATACGCTTTAAAGGAGGCAACTTCAGAGGCGTGTGCTCGTATATTGATTGAGGAGTTCTTTTTGCGTTACGGACTTCCTCGACGCATTGTGTCAGACAATGGCGTTCAATTTGTGTCCGCTGTCATGCAGCAGTGTATGTTTGTTTTAGGTATAAATCAAGATCACTGTTACCTTTGTATCATCCCTCAGCTAATCCAGCTGAACGCAAAAATAGAGATTTAAAATTCCAGTTGTCACGTTTAGTTGAAACAAACCATTCTTCATGGCCGCAGTACCTACCTGCGATAAGGTTCGCTATGAATTCCGCAGTTTGTCAAACTACGGGTGTGTCTCCAGCGTACTTAACGTTCGCCAGAGAGCTACGCTCACCCCTCGACGTGCAACACGACATTCGGTCGATTCTTAACAAAGATAATTTTGTTCCGCAAATTACGCCTTATTTGAAAAACTTTGTTAACACGTTCATTGCTGTTAGGGAAAGAGTTGAAGCACAACAAGACCGACGTAAGGAATGTGCTGACAAGTCCTTCGTACCTGCCGAAGTCTTTGAGGTCGGAGACCAAGTACTGTTGAAGTCACATGTTCTTAGCAATGCAGCAAAGAATATAACAGCTAAGTTCATTCCTAAGAAAGACGGGCCGTACGTCATTGCCAAAAGGGTGAGTCCCACGACATATTTCATAGCAAACATAGAAAGCCCTGAAAGTATGTTAGGAAAGTATCATGTATCAGATCTCACTCGGTTCCATAACCGGGACAGTTCGCCTCCTCGTCTCGTAGTTCCAAAACGTCAGAGAGGGCGTCCACGCAAACATGTTTGTCCAGTCTGTTCAGCTTCCTTTGAGCGAGTTCATGAGCGAGGACGTTCTCTAGAACTCGAGGGGGAGTGTATAGCGTGCGGCAGAGCGTAATATGTATATGGCAACACAGAGTGGTGGCGGCCGCCCGTGAGAGGGCGCCCGGGCACTTGTGCCAGAAAGATCTGACAGACAGGTCAGTAGTTGTCTGGTTGTCAGTAGAGTCCAACGAGCTACCCGCGAATGAGTGCGTGCGCGCGAGTTAAGTTTCTTTTGTATAACTTTGTGAGTTTGTGTAATTGGGAATTAAAACTGCCAGTTCATAGCACCTTGCGTTTTCCTACACCCGTTCCCCGGCTATAAGCCTGTTTTCCTCAAAAGTGTAGGCAGAGGTGACCTAAAGTACCTTTCGTCACTTATGTTGAAGTCCCATGTAACAGGGCGCGACCCTATTGCCATCAACCTCGCACAGGTCCAGACTCCAGGTTGCTACTGAGAAATTCCTGAGAATAGAACACATGGCCTCATGCTCAGCAGTAGCGCTTGTGACCACTAGACCAAAGTGTTAGTTCTGGCTGCTCCTGGGTTCGATTTCCAGGTCGGGCAATGGGACCTCTGCGAAGGGTGGACAAGTTCAAATATCTGGGCCACTGGGTCACTGAAGATCTTAAAGACAATTGTGATATTGAAAGGAAGCGTAGGTCGCTGGCTGTCCGTTGTAACATGCTGGCCCGCAGGTTTGCGCGATGTACGAGGGCAGTTAAAGTAACGCTCTTCAAAGATTACTGTCAATCCTTCTACACGTGCGTGCAGTCTGTGGGTCAACTTCACTCAACGGGCATACAGCGACCTACGCGTTCAATACAATAATGCACTGAGAGTACTGCTGCGGCTGCCGTGGCGTTGTAGTGCATCAGGGATGTTTGCGGATAATAATATTAATGGTTTCGCCGCCATTATTAGGAATAGATGTGCATCCCTGATGACGCGTGTTCACGGCAGCACCACCAGTATTCTCAGTGTGTTCGCAGATCGGTGGGATTGCCCGATGATGTGGAGGTGGATGCAGCTCCTCGCTGAATTTTAAGTGTATATTTGTAACCTACTAACACTAGAAGTTAAGTAAAATTGTTACTAACCCTATGGACTCCGGTCTGAAATAAATGTTTTCTATTCTATTCTATGCTAATGTCATTGAGTTTCTCCACTGAGAATGTCTCAGTAGCCGCCCGGAGTCTGACTCTGTGCCCGGTTGATGGCAACAGGCTCGCCCCCTGTTACATCATAACTGGCGAAATGTGGGTCAACTACAGGTATCAATCAATATTTCAATACAGGGATTGCAGGCGCTATGTTATGTTAATTATTATGCAAATAACAATTCCTACTAGTTACTAAATCTAATGAGTAACTAATTACTTTCTACACAAATAAAAACAAAAGGACAATAAATACCTACAGTAAAAACCAGTGTTTTAACAAAAGATAGTGGATTCCTTGTGCATAATAATAATTATTAATGTCGACACGAAACGGCGCGCGGGCGGCGCAGGCGGCGGGGCTTTCTTTTTGACAGATCAACAAGTATAAGTATACGTATATCAGTCATCAGGTTACCGTTCCCTTAATCGGATCCAAAGAGCCAGCTGGTGGCGTAGCTGAGCCAGTAGTTTTAAACCCCCCTAATAATAATAATGAATCCATTTTGATCCAGCCTGTCCCCAACTTGCTGCCAAGTGGCGCCCTAAGCCGAGGTTCGTACCCCACAGGGGGTGCCCTTAGGTGATGGTCGCTTAGTTTATAAATAATATTATGCCCCTGTCGGGAGGCTTTGAGTTAGCTCCAAGGCACCACAGAATTGACCGGTTAAGCAGTCACGGCCTCTCAAGGCCAACTGCGAGATGCCATAAAAGAAAAAAAAAACAGGTTACCGTAGTACAGGTTCTACTTAGTTCGGGACCTGAAGACCTTTTGTGGATGTTGTCTCATATTATGTTATTATTATATTATATTAGATATATTATTTACGTTGTTGAGCAGACCAATTTTTCGAACATATGAAGCAATGGATTAGCATTATCCTTCAAAATGATTCAGGTTGTGATTGATAGTGGGTTATACAATTAGGGTGCTGGGGTTGTCCTTGGGTACACTTGCATCGTAGTTGTAGGGGGAGTGTTACACCTCACCCCCCCGCGGACTTGAGGAGTCCCGTAGAGGCGGGTCGGCACTAGCCGGGGATCGTGGAAGGCGCACAAGTTCCCATGATCCCCGGTGCAAGTGTGGGAAGGGAACACCGGGGTGGTTTTTAGTCAGTAAGAGTCTGCCAGACCCCTCCGCCCGCCCCAGAGCGGAGGACATCGCAGTGAATTTTCCACCCGGAACAAAAAAAAATGCGTACACTTGCATAATGCGTACAGAGAACGGGCCTCTGCGGGTTGGCTTCGTGCCCTGCCAGCCACTGCCAGCCAGCCGCTCCACGCCTGCCCTCGTACGGCTTTCCAATGTCTGGTACCTCAGGGACCCGAGTAATGTCAGAGCTGTAAAAATTATACCTAGTAATTATGTTGAAATATTGCGACCACTGTCGATACCTACTTATAAATTATTTATACCTATCCTAGTAGACTCGTCTCCAAGGTCGACCATTTCAATCTTTTTTCTCATGTTTTTGTTCGCTAAAGTGTTTCTGTGAATATATTATTTCCAATGGGTTTTTTTTTTTATAAAAAAAGACAAAGTTGAACAAAGATTATAGAAGAGCGAGAGATGCGACATTCGTATAGATCTCTGTGCGCGATCCTATTACGGCATAAATACCAGCTCACAAGATTTTTCTAAGTCGCGGTTAACACGCCGCACGCCGCTGCCGCGCTGGCCGCATCGCCGCGTCGTCGTACCGTAAAGAAACCGTGCCGTGTACAACGGGAAGGGTGCATATTTGAACCTTTTAGCAACGACAGACGTCAGCGATCGAAACCAAAATATTAAAAACCCACCCTCGCTGTTGTGACTCACTTGCCACTGTACTGGTCCTAATCAATGTTATATATTGTATAGGACTGTTAACTTTTTAAATGATGTACTTAAGTAAATATTATGTTGGAAATTTATAATAAAAAAAATAACAAATAAAATGTAATAGATCAGAAAAAATGAAAAACACTCAGTTGTCAACTCAAATCTAGCTTCAACTCGAGGAACTTAATCCGCATTTAAAGTGACCTCGATCACTCGCTATATGTAGTGTCAGTTCTACCAAAATGTAGAACTTTGCGTAGATTTTATCTAAAACAACCTACACTTTAAAAGTCACATCACCATCAGTCACGTGTTTCCATCTGTCAGTTCGCAAGTCGCGTGGCGTGACTCGAGGCATCACCGCAGTGTCCGCAGTCGCAAGACGCGTTTCCGTTGAGCGTGTATCTCGTGGCCACGGGGTCCGAATTTCAGTCATTCGAGGAGACAATCTTTAGTGAAATAATCATGAAGCTCCATTTATTTTGTTTTATAATATTTTCTATAAATATGTTGACGATAACGTCTAACTTCGTTTACCCGAGTGCGCTAAGCTATGATGATTGGATCTGTGAATTCATGGATGATAATGATATAGAAGTAATGGAAACCAAACAGACTGTGAAAAAGAATGTTAGTGAATTGAAAGAGCCAGACTTTGAAGAAGAAGAAGAGGAAGAAAATGATATTCAAGTCAAGTTTCCGAAAGACAAAGTGATTGTGGGTGGAAATGAAAAAGATATGGAGGACCAGGGACCTGGTAATGTTTTTAATGGTGACTGCAGTGATGGTATTAATGGAAAATGTCAAAAAGAAGATTAATAAACCCTCAATTGTGAATCTCTAAAAGGTTTTCTATAAGAAAACTCATATTTGAGCTTAGTTCGCTTTTGTGCATGGACTCGATTAATAACTACCTATGTTTGGTGTACAGTAAAGAATTACCAATTAATGTTTGAAGTCTTATTTTCAAAGTCAAAGCATTTATTTCAAATAGGCACATAAAATGCACTTTTGAACGTCAACATTTACATTAAAATAGAATTGATTCTAGTCGCCCCTTCCAGAAGGTAGTTTCGTATGGAGAATAATGGGCAAGAAACTCCACCGAATTAAATGTTACTCTTTTAAAATGTTTTACAATATTTTGTTTATATTAATAATTATATAATTATAATTATATGTGAAGACGATGCATCTATAAAAGTACCCTATAACAATAGGTAAAAATAATTAAAAAATGTAGCAATGACAAATAAGTTAATTATGTGAAGATACATGGTGCTCACATATTTACAAACATTGTAAAAGTATACGATTTCTCAAATTAGGTAAACAAGTAATATGTCAGTGTGTGAGTTAAAGTAATCACAGAATGTAAATCTATGTCATAAAAATAATAAACTATACAATTAAAGTAGCAACAAGTATTTTGTCTAGAAAATTGTTGTTTTGTTTGCTGTTTCCTATGAGGATGTGTAGGTGTATAGGTAGGTAGGTAAGATACTGCCATTGTTAACTTAATAATAATTACTATAAGGTGTATTTTAAAGCTACAATCGTGAAATATAAGGAAGTGGAAGCATAAAAAACTGTCGATACATATGAGAAAATCTTTTTCAAAACCATCCTAACAATTGAAGCGATAGTAATTTGGTCCGGGGCGAGGGGAGTGGGAGGCAGTCACCTCCTTCTGCGAAGCAGTCATGCTAGCGAAGGAGGTGGCGGGACGGGAGAGGGAGAGAGTCTCCCGTCCAAGCCGCCGCGGTGGACGCTCCGGGCGTCGGGAGCCGCGTGACGACTCCCGGCCACCGTAGGCGCGGGCCTGCGGGCGGTGAGTAAGGGTCAGCTCACACCGAGACGCGACGCGACGCGACGCTGCGCGCACATTTTAAAAGAGCGACTCAAAATACAACTTTATTTTCTACACGAAAAGATACACATTTCATTGTGAGAATTGCGCGGCGCAGCGCGGCGCAGCGCTACGCCGCGCTGCGCCGCGCTGCGCCGCGCTGCGCCTCGCGGCGTAGAGCGAGGCAGCCGGTGCGCGCGGCGTGCAGGAGCGGCGCTGCGCCTCGCGGCGCAGCGCTGCGCCGCGCTGCGCAGCGCGACGCCGCGAGGCGCAGCCGAGGTCACCGTGGCGAACTATTTTCGTCCAGACTTCGTGTAGAATTGATGCAGTTCGGTCGAGTGCTCGAGTGAAATTATAATGATAGACTAATATATGTCTCTAATGGTGCCGATTCTCTTGTCACAAAATTCTCTAAACTAGACTAAAAATCACCAAAATTTAGTTTATTCCTGTCAAACGACGATTTCCCATTCTGAAATTGACTAAATTGACACAACTTAACTATATTTTAGTTTGACAGCACTAAGATGGCACTGAGATTATAATTTAGTGAAAATGGCAATTTTGCTATTCTGAATTTTACGTTTTTCACCAAAAATTTTGATTGTCTTAACTAAATCTGACTATTTTTAATCGCGATTAAAAAGGTGTGGAATAAAATTAGTTGTCATGAACTAAAATTCACACCAACACCTCGACTTCAGATGCAAAAACAGTACTGTATCTTTTTTTCTTTTCTTTTGCTTATATCTCGAAAACGGTGTGTCGTATCGCAAAAATAATGAAAATTTCGACCCCCTTTGCAACCCGCAAACCTATAAATCTCAACGTGTTGGTAATATTTTTTTATATTTTCCATACAAAAAGTAAAAAATTCCATACAAAACAAGTCGAGGCCGCACATAATGCGCGCCTACGGCTCTAAAAAAAGATCACGTGGTACGGCAAACAAGTACCACGTGGAGTCGCAATAATTGTCAAATTTGATTTTAGATGTGTCAAAATTGTTTTTAAATTTAGAGATTTTATTTTGCAGAATAGCGTTAAGATTCTCATAGCCAAAAGTAAGGAATTTTAGTGATAGTTTAGTTAGTTTAGTTCGGTGTACAACAGAATCGGCACCAATGTCTCTAATGATACTCCATAATGCACCCGCCAAATATACGTCGTTCTCATGCGCTTGCAAATGGTAGAGTGCGGGTGGACGGGCGGGGCGGGTGATCGTGGCGAATGCAGCTACACGTTCCGCTGCGCCGCGCGGCGTCTCGCTGCGCAGCGAGACGCCGCGCGGCGCAGCGAGGCGTCGTGTTGCCAACGATTTCAAGATGCGCCTCGCGACGTTGCGCTGCGCCGCGCGGCGCAGCGCGAAATCACTGGTCACGTCGCGTCGCGTCGCGTCGCGTCGCGTCTCGGTGTGAGCTGACCCTAATGGGTAGCTCACCGTCCGATCAGGACCAGGCCCGTGCTGGACGGCGCGTACGTGTTCCACGCGCGCCTCAAAGAGATGTCAGCATCGAAGAGGGGGCCCACTAGGGCCCAAGCCTGCCGGGAAAGCGGGATCATCCGAAAGGGGTACCGCTGACCCGGAACATAAAGGGCCAAGGAAGGAACACGGGTGGGTTTTAGTCAGTAAGAGTCTGACACTCCCTTCCGCTCCACCCAGAGCGGGAGGAGTCATTTGATGATTTCCCATCCTCAAAAAAAAAAAAAACAAAGCGATAGTACCTAATTCATTTAAAAAACAACCCACATTTCGTAAGTTATGTTCAAGCCCCATATAATAGGGGGCGAGCCTATCGCCATCTACCGGGCACAAATCCAAACTCTGGGCTGTTACTGAGAAAATCCTTGTAGAATGCCCAATATCACTATGACCGACCTGGGAATCGAACCCAGGTCCTCTGGTGCTCAGCACTAGCGCTTGCGGCCACTACATCAACGAGGCAGTCATTATGATGCAAAAATATTCGATTTTTTTTATTTAAAGTAGTGTAAAATTAAGGCTACCACCCACGCTTGTTAGAATAAATTACTGACTATAGGTAGGTACTTATTTGTATCTTCATCGTCTTTGCCACCATTTCTCCACTAACACCACACTTCTACCTAAAACCTTACAGTAAACAGGTCACAAGCATTGCACCAGTGTACCGCATCAGCATCATTAGGTGCTCTCGTTATGGTGCGTGTAATGGTGCGATTAGGAGCCCACAGCTGAGAACAGCACCTGTGGACACACTAATTATACTATGATTTAAACGTTTGCCTTGCAAGAGTTATCTACGGGAGGCGGCAACTAAGTCGACAGAGTCTTTGACTGTTTAAAAGTGCTACTAAATATAATAAATCCTAACTAATTTCTGAACTAAGTATCTAAAGGTAAGTATCCGTTGGTCTCGTCGAACCGCTGATGTTTGGAATTGGTTCAGGTAAAAAGGTTGCCCCGTGACCTATTACCGTCATCATGTTTTGAGAAACAATAATAATTATGAGCTCATATAAAAATAACGTCCTCATGGTCGCGATATTTTGTTGCAAAATGGAATAATACAAAATTAGCATGCAACAAGAGCAAATAAGAGAACTCATAAAAAAAGTCCCTATACTGCTCAGACGCAGCAGCCGCACGCGCCGTGTGTTTGCACAGTTGTTTCCGCCAAAAACAATATTGTCTGTAGTCAGGATCATTCTATCACAGTTCATGGCTTAAATAAGCGTTTTAGGAAGGATGAATCTAGGTTCCTTCCTGCCATTAAGCCGTCTTTGAAGACTTGGTGACCAAACGACCACCGTTTTTTTTTATAATGCAACTTACTATTCACAAGGATGATGAAGATCCGACCAATTTTTTACTTTTTTACTGAAAGCAGGGGCCAAGCCATTGTGAGTTTTTGACAGATTTGGTCAGGCATCGATCATCGATAAGTACCCGTCACGCCTGCGGAGTTTCGCTAGATAATTGAAGTTGACCCTGTACACGTAACCAAAAAACCACAACAGCCCCAACCGGTGCTAGAATATGTATGTATATTGCAATTGGTAAGCGATGATATGTGGGTTTCTCCATTTCCTGATGTTAGGTATATCATTTCTTTGGCCTTTACAAGATAACTAAATCTATTAGCCAGAGTGCTACTACAAGTCTATTAATCCGCCTGCCTTTTGCCATCTATGTTGGGGTCGGCTTCCAGTCTAACGGATGCAGTTGAATACCAGTATTTAACATGGAGCGACTGCCTATCTGACCTCCATAACCCAGTTGCTGGGTAACACGATACCCCTTGGTACCTAAGACTGACCAATCAGACTCGGTCAGGTCGGTCAGGTCTGTTGTCAGACTGACCTATGGGCCTCTTAATGACTGTCTAAGATATACGAATAAAACCAACGGGGTAACGTTTTTTCCGAGGCACAGACGGGTCTCGATATGTAATGGATGGTCATCCATCCTCAAACCGACCATGGCAAGCGAAGCTTAACCCTTCTATTGACCTTGCGGCTGTTATCATTTAGCCACGAACCCTTACCTACTACAAGTATTTTCTTAATATATTTTATAGGGAGAATGCCTCTCTAATCTCTCTCACCACAAAATACCGACAAAACTTTATCGCTGTAAATTTTGGATTTAGGAACATATTGTAAGAATACCACTAAAATACACATAAAACATTAAAGATCGCCAGTCGCACACCCGGGCCCCAGCGACGACGCCGCCGCGCGCCGGCATGGCGGCGCCGGCGCCGGAGTCGCACGCGCCACAGTTGACACAGGTGTTGCCAAAAACAATGTAACCGAACGCCTTTTGACGTCACACGCGAATGGTGCTGGTAAGACTGTTGCTGGGTCCTTTGTCACCTATTTATAGGAGTTGGGGATCGAGAGATTGGGTTTTCAACATTTTTGGAATCTTTTTTCTATTTTTTTTAATCGTTTATCAACTGGTTATCACCTAGGAGTATCCTGTTAACACCTATGAGGGCCTCATGGCTAAATAATAACAGCCGCACGGGTCGATCTTCAAGGTTAAGCAACGCTTGCCGAGGTCGGCCCATGGATGGGTGACCGTCCATTACATATCGGGACCCCTCCGTGCCTCGGAAAGCACGTCAAGCCGTTGGTGCCGGCTGTCATTTGTAGATCTATGACAGTCGTTACAGGTAGTCGGAAGCCCTAATGTCTGAGAACCAGTCTTACAAAGTAGTATCGTATTACCCAGTAACTGGGTTGTGGAGGTCAGATAGGCAGTCGCTCCATGTAAAATACTGGTGTTCAGCTGCATTCGGTAAGACTGGAAGCCGACCCCAACATAGTTGGAAACGGCTAGGAACACCTAGTTATATGTGCATGCTGTGTTCTCTTGTAGTTGAAAAAGCACACGTAAAAGAGCCTTTTGTATTATTTCTATTGTAGATATCTGTGTATCCTTTGTTGGAGACCCCAACTAAATAAATAATAAATAGATGTTCTAAATATCTTAGATGTAATTGTTGTAAGAGCTGAAGATATATTCAATAGGATGGGAGTAAAGTAATGCTAGGTTCGTTAGTGAAAACAGATTGCGATCACAAAAGGTTGACTAAAAAGTAATAACATATAATTTAAGCGTTCATTTTTAAAGTCATTGACGAACACGATCAACGTTTTTAGAAAAGCAGAATATATCTAATAGAATAATTGCTGCTTGCCTACGACTAGGAGCTCCTTCTTGTTCTCCCCATCGCTGTCACTGTGCCGAAGTTGTCAACAGCCTTGGACACCATGGCCTGTCTTGCAGCCGAAGTGCGGGTCGCTTAGCTCGGCACGCGAATATAAATGACATCATCCGATGAGCTCTTGTCACCGTCGGCGTTCCAGCTGTATTAGAACCTAATGGCTTGGCACGCGACGATGGCATGAGACCGGACGGCATGTCTTTATTTCTTTGGAAGGTGGGTAGGCCTTTAGTGTGGGACGCAACGTGTGTCGATACTCTTGCGCCATCCCATCTTCCTGACTCGACGTGCTGTGCTGGCGCTGCTGCTGCGGCTGCGGAATACCTCAAGCGGCGAAAGTATAATAACCTTGTCGGCAATTATATTTTTGAGCCGTTTGGGGTTATAACCCTGGGGCCGTGGGGTCCGAGTGCTCAAGGCTTGTTTAACGAAATCTCCAAACGGCTTGTTAACACTTCCCGTGATCCAAGGGCTGGCCTTTACCTTGGCCAGAGGCTTAGCATTGCCATACAACGTGGCAATGCCGCCAGTCTCTTGGGTACTTTACCAGTCGACAGCGATGCAGAGGAATTTTTCGACGCCATATTTTAATTTGTTAATAGTTTTAGTTAGTTTAGGTTATTATATTTTAATTTTAATAGTTTTATAGTATACTTTAGCTAATCTGAAAAATGGTTGATCTATTTTATCTTTATTTCTTGTATTAATAATACAACTAATTTGGTACGATAGAAAAAACTCACGAAGATACCTCTAAAGAATTATTTTAACGATTAAAAACAATACACATACATACACACATACATACATAGAATAATTTAAAGTTATTCATTTCATTGCCAGAAATAAAAAGCCTACGGTTAGCAAATTAATCAATAAAAAGCTACACAACTTTTAAGGATTAATATTGACAATATATCTAGCAACATCAGGCATTTTGTCAGTAATTTCGAGCGATAAATAAGACCTTAGAAGCAATCGGGGTGGAAATACAAAAGAAATATTAAATCACATGAAGGGACAATTCGATAGACCCACGTCGGTATAATTGAAGTGAAGAAAATACGATTGCCATAACTTCTAGAGGAAAAAATCTAATAACTCGGCAGTCTATTCACGAAATCTAACCCTTTATGTTATTGAGAGCTCTTTACATGTCCGGGACGACAGCGATACGACCCACAGGACCAGCGAGACGTGATGAAAATGAAAAGGAAAGTAAGTATACAAACTTTTTCTTAAAAACACAAGCCGTGTGCCCGATATGATTTCCAATCTGCAAAAATGACGAACTTCCATACAAACCATGTCCTGCTAAATGCCATTAGCCGGAGGGTTTTCTAAATTCCTTCCTCACTGCTCACCTTGGTTATCAAAGCAACTCTTGTGCAATATTTCATACTTCTAGAAATCTAGACCCTGAGGTTTGCGCTGTGTGTTGTCTGCCAGTAAAATTAATATTTTTTCATCCCACCATCTCGGAAAGAGTATTTTTAATCTTCAATATCTGAGTGGAAAAGCCGTTTTTATTCTCTAGAGGATAAAGTAAATTGAATTTAGAACATCGTGTGCACTAAGTTTGTGAATTAAAAAAAACATTAAACCTATTTACTGCTACCTCTATGGTGCCGAATATATCATACAACTTTTTTTTAATTTGTTAAAAACTCAGACTCGGAACCTTCTTGGTGTTCTTTTTTCAATTTGCTTTGTACGCGGTTCTTTACGCGGCATTTTTTCACGTCATTGTTAAACCTTATATTAAAAACAAGAAACTTGAAAACAAGTGAAAAAACTAAAATGAGTGATTCTAGCGACGAGGAAGTTTGCTTGACGCCAACAGAATTGACTGAAACTGTTAATAATGCGCAAATGAGCTTTCTCCCTCAACAATCACGCGAGAAGTATTTAAAACAGTACGATATGTTCAACACGTGGCGACTAGCAAAAGGAGCCAAAACTTTCTCAGAAAACGTTTTGCTGGCATATTTTATAGAATTATCCGAGAACAAGAAAGCAAGCACTCTATGGAGTACGTATTCGATGCTAAAAGCAACAATAAAGATGAAAAAAGACAAACATATCGATACCTATCCTAAATTAGTGGCATTTTTAAAAAGAGCCTCATCTGGTCATCAACCAAAAAAATCGAAGGTTTTCACAGTATCTGATATTGAAAAGTTTCTTAACGAAGCACCCGATTCCGTATATTTGGCGGCAAAAGTAAGTCAGTTGCACATTCAGTATCTACTTAAGTATATTAATCTCAATTAAATAGTATACTTAGTAGATGTTGATAGGCATAATTATGCGTTCATATCAATTTTATTCATTTATCTACTACAATACTCTTTACGTTACAGGTTGTTCTTATTATTGGAATAAACGGAGCATGTCGAACTAATGAACTAACACAACTTAATGTCAAAAACATTGAGAAACATTCAGATGACTTACTATTAATTAATTTACCTAATACAAAGACAAAAAGAGACCGCAACTTCGTCATTCGCAAGGAATACGTAACGATTGTTGAGAAATATCAAGCCTTACGCCCGCCTAACACTCCAATCAATCGATTTTTTCTACAGTATCGCAATGGAAAGTGTGTTAGACAGCCTATGGGTACTAATAAAATTGGCAGTATCCCACGAGAAATAGCAACATTTCTTGAACTTCCAGAACCCCTGTTGTACACGGGTCATTGTTTCCGACGAACTTCAGCCACACTTTTGGCTGATTCAGGAGCTGATCTCCTGTCCCTTAAGCGCCACGGAGGCTGGAAGTCCAATGCAGTTGTAGAGGGATACATAGAGGATTCCATCCAAAATAAGTCTAAAATATGTGAAGGCATCGTAGGAGCCATTACACTGAAAGAGCCTCAATCGGATCCTTGGACTGGCCCTTCTACATCAAAAATAAGCCGTTATGAAACACCTAACCATCTCCCTCTCTCTCCAACATTCACGCCAAGGGAATCCGATGAATCGGTACAATTATTAAGTATGACAGATAGTTTACCGAAAAACAGTACACAAGTGACTAACACCAATATTACAGTACCAAACAAAAATATTACACTCAATTTAAATAACTGTAGCAACGTTACTTTAAAATTTTCTTAATTATACCTTAGTATTATTTTGTTATAATTTAAAGATTATTCTGTAATACTTACCTGTCATAATGTAGTAATTAATACCTAAACTGAAATAAAAGTGTACCTATCTTGTGATTGTAAACGTTTTTTTTTTGCATTTAGTCATTTCCTCGCTGAGGTGGAATGAAAAGTTACGTGTTGCACTCGAGTGCAAAGATTTTTCACCTCGTGCTCTTTTGATTCCCTCGCTAACGCTCAGGATTCTAATTTTGAATCACTCGCTGCGCTCGTGATTCAATTTTAGAATCCTTCGCTTGCTCGGTCATCAAAATTGAACACGCGGTTAAAAAGCAACTTTGCACTCTTGTATAACAAATAACTATTATTAAGTACATTTTCCAGAGTGCACTGGCTTGCAATAGATCTCTACCTAGTCGCGTCAGAACAAACAGATCTCTGCCTATAATTACCGTAGTATTAATCTATTTTGCGCTTCTATATCCAGTTTCCCCCAGAAGGCCGAACCTTGAAACAATAAGAGGCAACGCGGATGAAAGGCCAAAAAATCAAAAAGACTATAATTTTCAACCCATATTAAAATATTACAGATATGAAACTGCAGTTTAATTAGATATTGAATTTGTTTAGATACATATTTGGTTGAAAAGAAGAGACTAATTATTCAAATATAATACGTAACAGTTACATAGTGCTTAGGTAACTTTTTCCGGAGTTAATTCATTCATTTAATTCTTCCCAGTCATTTTCGACCCATTTCCATTCTCCCATTCCTGTCTAAAGTGCTTGAGGCCTGCGTACACAAGCAGTTTGCGGGGTTTGTTCATCGGAACAACCTTGTTAGCTCTTTTCAGTCTGGGTTCAGGCCTGGGCATAGTACAGCCTCCGCTCTCCTTAAAGTGACTGGTGACATTAGGAAAGCCATGGAGGATACCAAAGTTACCGTTTTGGTATTAATTGATTTCTCCAATGCCTTTAACGCCGTCAGCCACGATATTCTCCTTTCTATCCTCTCCCACCTTATGGTTTCGTCCGAGGTGCGGGAATGGTTCTCTTCTTATCTTCGGGGACGTCAGCAGTCGGTTCGCGTTGATGAGAGCTCATCGAGTTGGCGTGATCTGTATGCTGGTGTTCCACAAGGCGGTATTCTTTCCCCATTGTTATTCTCCATCTTCATTAATTTTATAACTCACTGTCTTCGATGTTCGTATCATCTATATGCCGATGATCTTCAATTGTATACAGCTGAGCGGGTTGAGGATTTGTCAGACGCTATAGCAGATGTAAACCGAGACTTAGATGCTATCAAAAAGTGGTCTGATAGTTTCGGGGTGTCTGTAAACCCCTCGAAGTGTCAGGCCATTGTAATTGGAAGCTCACGCATGATAGGTAGGGTGACGCTTAGCTCTCTTCCTCCTCTTATTTTCAATGGTACCGTCATACCCATTACCCCTACTGTGAAAGATCTCGGTTTGCATCTCGACTCTACACTCAGCTGGCAACACCAGGTCTCTAGTGTTAGTCAAAGGGTCAACGGTACTCTGCGATCCCTGTATCGTCTGAGGAATTTTTTGCCCGCTAAGACGAAAACCATGCTTGTGCAGACTTTGATTTTCCCTATGATCGACTATGGTGACGTGTGTTACTTTGACTTGAATGCGGTTTTGCTGGATAAGCTCGACAGATTGCTTAACTATGGTATCCGGTTCATATTCAACCTCAGAAAATATGATCATGTGTCGAGCTATAGGTCTGAGCTCAAATGGATGTCCATTCGCCAAAGAAGAAGTTTGCGTGCTTTGACCACGCTTTTCTCCCTTCTCAACTCTCCCACTCCTCCTTCTTATCTCGTGTCTCACTTCCAATACCTATGTTCTTCTCACGCTAAGAATCTACGTTCTTCTAACAATCTTCTTCTACTCTGTCCTTCTCATACTTCTGACTTTGTTCATTCTTCCTTTCATATTCAGTCCATTCTTCTTTGGAATGCGCTTCCTCTTGATATCAGGACGGCTACCAGTCGGTATGCATTTAAGCGGAAATTGCAGAGTTATTTTCGAAACAAATAGAGTAAAGTCATCTCAACATCTCTCTTCCTGGAATTTGTATATATATATATATATTTATGTAAGTATATAGTATAGTAAATAGTATGTATGTGTATAGGACTTATTTATATATTTGTGTACGTTATTTTGATAGTTAATTTTATTTTATCATTGTTAAACATCGCTCAAATCAATGCTTTCCTTTCCTTTCAATTAAAGCACCTGCCATCTAATCTCTTCACCACCCTTGGTTGACTGGTAGAGAATGCCTAAGGCATTAAGTCCGCCTTTGTACCTTTTGTGCGAAAAGTTATAAATAAATAAATAAATAAATTTAAATAACAGTTGGTCAATCAAATGACGTGTGAGTTCCAAATAAATGCATTTTGTCCAACGATCTACGTAAGTCAAAATTCTCTTGATATTTTCGCCCGCTTTGCTACGTTGCTAACTTGCTACATGCAGATTTGCTTAAAATACATTAAGGTTGAAGGCAATTCAATTAGTTACGAATTAATTTTTGACACTTTATTTGATCACGTGCGACAAATGCATAATCTACAGCAATCGTATCATAAGTCTCCTTTTTGCTTTAGTGTTTTCGAACATGTATGATAAGCAACTATTTCGTCGTAGGTACCTACAGCGAAACTGTTACATGTGGGTACTTAGCCGCCCTTTTGGGCAGCTGCGGTCTATTCTGGGGCAAAACGAAAACATCTAAGCATATTCTGCTGAATTTTAGTACCTGATCTACGTTTTGCTAACAATCGTATAACATCCAGGATCGCAAGACCAAGAGTTGTTCTTAAATCACTCTATTCAAGTCTATTTTTACTGCAGATTTTCATCGCGTCTCCAGTTAATAATAACACATAACAGTTAACAGCAACATGCCGTATTAACCAGTATTCCCCAACGAAGTGGACAGAGTTGCCAGTACACAGTACACACTAACGAACCACTGCCAAACGCAGACCACACAGGCTGCTACAGAAAATTTCATTACCAACACCAATTTCTCCATCAAACCGCTACAAGGTATCACTCCACATTCCCGATCCATCACGCCACCACCGTGTCGTACCCACTAAATCTCAAAGGAACCCTCCGTTATTGGAATTTCCCTGTTACAATTTATACGTAAAGCGAGGTACACACCTGCGGCGCACAGATGGCGCTTTATTGTTGACACAGATGTGCACAACTGGATGTGCCAGAGCTTTGTTCTGAATTCCACTTTTAATTCTGTAGAAACTCCACGAGAAGATAACGCCTCTAACATTTTCCTTCAAAACTTAAGCCTCCAGTTTTGAAAGAAAATGATAAAGGCGTTATGTTTTCGTGGAGTTTAGATCGATGCTGTGTAAAACTATATCGAAGACCAATGGCAAGCAATATATAGGTAGGTAGGTACCTATATATTTAAAAAGTCAACCAAGCTGTAAAATATGTGGATTTTCGTTTTCCCTCCATATTATCATCTATCCTTATTTTCACACCTACATTTTGTATAGGTAGGTAGGTACTTAATACTGAGGGTATTTGCTCAGAGGTTCCATCGTTAGTACCTGAAGCATTGTTGTATGTGTATGGTTCACGTACTGAGCAATCAAAGTTTGTAATTATGGTTTTGGGTTTGAATGTGAAGTCTTTTAAATTATAATATAATTTGTACCTACCTGACGTACGTGTACCTGCCCATACGTGACGTACCTGATGTGCATAGTCGGTCGACTTATAAGTATTTTATTTGTATAATCAGTCAACAAAATAAACAATTTACAATAAGAGTTTCAGGTATTCCCAAAAGTACACTCGAGAGCAATGAATCCGGGTCACTTAAAGAATGTTAAAAATCTCGGAAACTAAAAATGATAGGTTAATGCAATAAATTGTATTTAATAGACAATGTAATACTCCTTAAATGAAAGTAAAAAAAAATACATTTTATTAACACAAAATTACATAAAGAAAAAAACTGCTGATCTCTCCTTAAAACAAAAATAGGAAACATGAAATTTTTGAACTTTATTACGATTTTCTTGAATTTTAATACTTCGTATTGCCTCCTCGTGCTTCCATTACTGCGTTTACGCGGTTTGGCATGCTGTACACCAAGTTCCTTATACGATTTTGGGGAATATTCTCCCATTCCTCTGTGAGAGCAATTTTGAGCTCACGAAGCGTGATTGGGGGAGGGTTTCGTTGTTTTACGCATCTGCCTAGCTCGTCCCAAGCATGCTCGATCGGGTTGATATCCGGGCTGCGCGCTGGCCACTCCATACGAGTAATGTTCATCTCTTGAAGGTAGTCATTCACAATCCTACCTGTATGAGGTCGGGCATTGTCATGCATAAATATAGCATCCTCACCTAAATTGACCATAAATGGACCAACGTGATCATTGAGGATTTCTTCCACATATCTTACGCTAGTTAAAGAGCCGTTTTCTATGATCACCAGCTCTGTGCGACTTTCAGAAGAAATTCCGGCCCACACAAGTACAGACCCACCACCGTAGGCTACTTTTTCTTCGATGCATGCTTGCTTGAATCTTTCCCCTGGTCTTCGATACACTCTGTGTCTTCCATCGTGCTTGTAGAGCATAAATTTTGATTCGTCGGAGAACATAACTTTTGACCAATCTTCAATACTCCAATTTACGTGGCTCTGGGCATATCTTAGTCTTGAAATACGATGCCCACGCTCCAGTTTAGGGCCGTTTGCAGGTCTAAGGGGTTTTAAGTTAGATTCAGCAAGCCGACGTCTTACTGTCCATGCACTTGGGTTACTTCCTCCGAGGCGTCGAAACTGATTGGTGAGTTCAGTTCCTGTGAGAAAGCGATTTCGAAGCATGGTGTTCACCAAGTATCGGTCTTCTCGTGCTGTGGTACACCTGGTTCTGCCCGTTCCTGGTCTGCGTAGGTTAGAACCAGTTTCTTCGTAACGTCGGAGAACTCTTTGTACTGTTGACAGCGACACACCGACAGTCCTGGCTGTATCGCGCTGACTCCGGCCGGTTTCCAGCATTGTAAGTATTCTGGTGCATTCTTCAGGCGTAAGCGACATAATTTCAGCTTGAATAATGAATATAGAGCACTATCAACATGGTTTATGTACCCACATAAATGACAGATTACAAACAAAAGCAAAACCAAATGCTGTAATTTCGTAGTTCCATCTTCGAAAGTGGCCCTTTTTCAAATTTGATTTTTTTATGATATAACTTTACAATAACTAAGAAGTTTTAATACCTTCATTTAAGGAGTATTACATTGTCTATTAAATACAATTTATTGCATTAACCTAGCATTTTCAGTTTCCGAGATTTTTAGGATTCTTTAAGTGACCCGGATTCATTGCTCTCGAGTGTATTTTGTTCAAATTAATTATTATAAGTAAATCAGTCAGATAGAGTTAGTAAAAAACAAATTGTTTATTTCGTAACCATAATAGAAAAACACATTAGTGATTGGAGCCTCGTTGTTAGCAAAAAATGCCTGTATTAGGAGACTCCGCTCTTTCACAGCTTACAAGGTAATCAATTAATCATACAAATGTTTTTAATTTGTAAATCTTGTTGGCACGGATATTAATATGTTGTAAATTACTTCTAGAATTGTTAATTAACTAAACTACCGAATTGGGAAACTGTAATGGTAGCGTATGTGTGTAAAAATATATACATATATATAGGTAAATAAATATGTGTCTGTGGGTGTGTGTGTGTGTGTGTGTATACTATGTAAATGTTGTGTACATTTCATAAATTCATCAAAAATTCTAACATTAATTTTAAAGTGCCTGAACAGAAACTATACTGAATAGAACCTGTAATTGGTAATTCAGCTCAGTCACGCTTTGAAACATTAAATTATTATCATTCTATATTATTGCGTCACAACTTGCTATTCTATCGGAAGTAACCATGGCAACGAGTTTAATACAAAAGATGACACAGAAGTTGTACTTCAAAATATACAGGGTCAAATAAAGTTATTCAGCTAAACTCCGCAGACGTGATTTACCAGATGATACCCTTTTAGATATCGATACCCATATCGATATCTAAAAGCGTATCATCTGGTAAATGGGTATAATCTAGATGAGTATCTAAACATGATAACACAATAAAAAAAATTGCAGATTTAATTGTGCGGAAAATATAGCTTTGGAAAAGAATTTATGTTAACTTGCAAATATTACCTGTATATTATACGCTCTAAATAAGAATTTGACATGTGTCATGCAAATCATCATGAAAAGAAAGGCAAATAATAGAGCCTGCTATCGAAAATGTAGTGCGCGAAACAGGGAAGGCAACTGTCATAATGTAGTGTGGGTAACAGGGAAAGCAACTGTCAAAATGTAGTGTTGTTAACAGGGAAGGCAACTGTCAAAATGCAGTGCGGGTAACAGGGAAGGCAACTGTCAAAATGGCGCCGTCGCTGTCGTAGCTAGTTCCCAAACTAAGCTAATAATACAAGGCGTGAGTTGGTTTTATGTTATTTTTGCGAAAATAACTCTTTGTTGTGTTTCTCAAGACTCTGATATTGTAAGAATATTGTGGCTATTCGTAGACAATTCTTTTTATCTAAACTGAGTTCGATGTTACGTTGGAAGCATTATGAACAGAGTGATTAAGTGGAAATATTTAAGGTTTTCAATTATGACACTTTTCATGTCAAAATACTTGATTTAAAATATTGAAATCGTCAAAATTATCTAAATAAAACGAAACTCATGAATTATCATCACCAAATGGAATGAAAGGGACCGAACTATGTCACGCCACCTACAATTAGCCTTGGCCGACCTTCCTCATAGAGCTAGCATTATTTGCCATTGCTGCACTAAAGATAAATGATCTTGTCAGGTGTCCTTTTCACAAATGCCTTAAAGACAAGATCTTCTGTCTCTCTCCTGCGATACGTCAAACGTGTCACAGCCAAACTCCCTACAGTTTTAGCGCGGGAACCGACACAGCTGATGTGATGTTTATCTTTCAATGGCGGCGTAGAATTAATGCCAGAGCCCGAACATCGCTCAAAAAACTCCTGAGTGGGGTGGTGAAAACTGCACCAAATTCCACTTAGCAGTTTAGGAGATTAGATCGAAGCTTATAGATGGTCATTGGTCAGTCGGAAATCGATCGGTAGTTTGTGTTTTATAAGTAGTAGGTACTAGTGACCGTCCCCTGCTTCGATGGGTTTTTACGACTTGACAAAACATCTAGATTTTTTTAAATGTACTGAAATACGTATGTTTAATATGAATGTACGTGGGTCACACTGAAAGTTTTTAGAAAATTTAAAAATGGAATGATGTAGAAGCCTGTTAATATTCGTATTACTTTTCGAAGTAGTCTTCGTTCCTTTCTAAGCACCGTCGCATGTGATAGAACCATTGACTGAAGCAGTGGGGTAACTCTTCTTTAGGGATTTCTTCCACGCCTTATTCAAGCGCAGCCACGGGAACTTCAGGGTTCATAAAACGAATTCCTCTAAGTTTATCTTTTATTTTTGGAAATAAATAAAGTCACAAGGTGCCAGGTCAGCACTGTAAGGAGGATGACTTACTAACTCCACACTTTCGATAGACAAATACCTATCCGATAGTCCGTCTGGCGGAGTGAGCTGGGGCGTTGTCGTTGTGGACAAGGATCCTGCTTCTAGGGCGCTGCTGTAAAAAAATTCTCTAGTCAAATCCATGTCGACGCACGACAGACACTTTTTAAATTGCCGCCAATTTGTAAAAACAAATGACGTATGAACTTCTACAGACTCCCAAAGAGTTCTTAATTCGAAATTTAAATACATTTTTCATCGGCTGCTATTCTTACTGGCCTATTTTAAAAACTTTCAGTGTGACCCCCGTATTATTATTATGCAAACTAGCTTTTGCCCGCGTGGATGTCGGAAAATATCCCACGGGAACGTACTCTACCGGGATTAAAAGTACCCTGTGTGTTAATCCAGTTAAACAATGGCTTCTCACACTGCTTATTGTAGTATCCGAGGTGCGGCGCGCGGATTGATATATTTATTTATATTTATATTGCTGGAGGATAACAAATCCTAAAATCTAACAATAGTAACGGAATACATAACTCGCTAGAGGGCTCGGAGTCGCTAGAGGGCGCTGTACCGGTGTTTACCTTTTAGAACTTACTCCCCGTAAATACTTATTTTAAAAATAGTAAAAGTGTGCAATCCAACCTAAATACGTGTTAAAAGTTTGAAGGGACAATTATTCTGACTGTGTTTATAGTTTTAACAAGTTTTAGTAACAATATATAGTGTAAATACTTGGAACGGTAGGTATAAACCGTCATAAAAATAAAACTACAAAAATTATAAACAAAGGTGCAACTATCTCAGTGAAATAACAGTTTTTGTGGTGTTTCTGGTCTTTTTGCGCCGATATAAGTGTAAGATTCTATAAACTGTAATTTAAAGTGTTGGGCGATCTAAAATCAAATTCTGCAAATCACTCTTGCCATAGTGTGCCTGAGAACAGCGACATCTATCCTAATAGATTGGAACTACTACGAGCATCGCTCCACTTCGTAGATCATTGCGGAATCGATCCTCGCCGCTCGCGCATGGTATTTGCAACTCGCGCTCGCATTGACACTTGGCGCTAGGTGGCGTTGGTAGTACCATAATATACATAGATACATGCTAGACTAACATTGAAGAATTGAACTTTTTGTGTTTTTTTAAGACTTTTACTACATATTACCGACATCATGGACAAGTCTGAATTAGAAAATATTACTTTTCGCAAACCACAGAGGTCGAGTTCAATGGACAGCGTATTTAACGTTAACTTGAGCACAAACTCCACACTATTAGATACAACGATGTTGAGCCTTCCAAATACCTCACTAAATGACAGTGATGCTGTTCTACATTTTAAAGAGACAATTAATAGGTTAAATATGGAGCTAAAAAGTGCACATACCGAAATTGAAAATTTGAATAGCGAGAATTTTCGTCTTAAAATGGATATTGGGCAGTACCAGAGACTTATAGAAACGTATAAGAAAGTAAATATATTGGACAAGAAGAGCTTTTCACCGAGGTCCGCAAGTAAGCGAAATAAACTTCGAACAGACAGCGCCTCCACACCAACTAAACTATGTCTCTCGCCCTTGGTGACTCACCTACCAGACTCTGTCGTACTAACCCAATCCACAGGCAATATAGATGACGACTCTTTCAACTCGGCTCTGTCAATCGGCAGCTCAGAGGCAATTACACTCACCAAGTCGCCACCGAAATTCGAACAAAGCATAAAATACTGCAAAGGTACAAGTGACCACATATCTGCCTCGGACACTTTCAATGATAAAAAGGAAAATCACTCGAAACTTAAGCAATGCCCCAAACAGACTATAAATCTACGAGGAAACATCACTGAAAATCGCAAGCTGTGTATCTTAAGTAGTAATAAAAACAATAAGATATTATCAATTGCAGAAGATTCATTCCCTAATTATGAAATTTGCCACTACATAACGCCTAACTGTGGAATAAAGAAACTTCTTGATAATATTGAACAAAAGTTAAAAAACTATACAATGTACGACTACTGCCTAATTTTAATTGGCGAAGAGGATTTTCGACGAACTAAAAACTATGTCGAATTAACAATTTATATTCGTGAAACTCTTTTAAAAATACAGCACACAAATGTTGTAATTTGCGCCCCTACATTCAAATTGAACGACTATTCAACGATGTTTAACGGAAGAATAGAGACATTTAACAGCCTTCTGTACCTAGATGCATGTAATCATAACTTTGCATACTTGTTCGATTCAAACTATTATCTTTGCTATGATTTCGAAATGTTTTGGAAGAAAAGTGGGTCAGTAAACAATCACGGAATGTCAAATATATTTGTAAATCTTAGTTTAGTGATAAACGAATTTGGATATTGTGATAACTGGAATACAAACCACTCAATTGACGCGGAACTTGGAGGGTCCCCACCCAAAGGCACTTCAGTTCATGCGAATGAGTTTTTTCTTTTATAACCACATGTATCTGTTGCATCAAAACATAGCAGGGCTTCTTAATAAATCGGACTCATTAACAGTACATATCCAGGAATTGATTGAAAAGCATGTAGATGTAGATGTGATCTGTATAACTGAACATTTTGTAATGGCTGGTCACGAAAGCTTAATAAATATACCTAACTTTAAGATAGCTGCGTGTTATGCAAGAAAATCACAAAAACGTGGAGGTTCCTGCATTCTTATTAAGAATAGCTTTGAATACAAAGAACTAAAGATCACATCAAAGTTTTCCGTTACGGGGGTTATAGAATGTTGCGCTCTAGAACTAATTAAGCAAAATATTATAATTATATGCATATATCGTCCACCCAGTATGTCTAACATAAGCCTCTTCTATGATAACCTGGATGCTCTACTAAAGTCATTGTGTACTAATTCTAATAAAAAGGTGATTTTGTGTGGGGACTTTAACATAGATGTAATTAAAAGAAATAGATTTACTTTGGACTTTGAATCCCTACTTCATAATTACAATCTTAAATTGGAAATACATCAACCTACACGACTAATGAGCAAAACGTGCCTAGATAACATAGCTCATAACTCTAAGCAAAAATGCAATAGCGAGATTCTCGATCTTGCTTTATCTGACCATACAGCTCAACTACTGAAAATCCCGGTTAAAAAAACATGTATTATTAAATCTTGGCGGGTACAAAAACGCAATATCACAAAGGAAAATTTAATCAAATTTAAAAAATATCTACAGTGTCTTACTTTTTCAGACGTATTTGGTACTGAAAACGCTAATGAAGCTTATGATAATTTCAGAGACATTTTTTGTTTATTGTACGATCTTTGCTTTCCGACAAAATGGGTTACCGTTAAACCAGACACAAAAATTAAGTGGATATCTCGGGGTATAAGAATTTGTAGTCGGAAACAAAGAAATTTACTGTGGAAATACAGACTGTCTCCTACGCCTAAAAATAAATATATTTTCAAAACTTATGCACAGAAACTCAAAAAAATTATTAGACTCACCCAAAAAGCTCAAAATAACTATATTATAAATAATGCAGAGAATAAGACCAAAGCAGCATGGCAAATTATTAATAAAACTAAATTCATTAAAGATCCGATTTTACAAATCAAAACACAAAATTCGATAATTAAGGACCCTCAAGAAATTGCGGAATCTTTCAATAATTTCTTTGTTGACCAGGTTCAAGATGTATCTAACGGAAACCCGGAATCAGATAAAACCACTAGGATAGTTAATAACCCTAACTCAATGTTCATGCCGCCAGTTGTTCCACAGGATATAGCTAGAGCAATAAAAACATTAAAAAATAAAAAAAGTCATGGCTATGATGGCGTAACAACCTCCGTGGTCAAATTTGTGTCTGATATAATAGCTGGTCCTCTAAGTCACATTATGAATACAAGTATTAGCTCAGGTACCTTCCCCAATAGTCTTAAAAAAGTAATCATAAAACCACTCCACAAAAAAAATTGCAAAGAAGACATGACTAATTATAGGCCAGTAGCCTTAATTCCAGTGTTTTCCAAAGTTCTTGAAAAAATTATGTATGAGACAGTTTATAAATTCCTAACAAAACATGAAATCTTGTGTGACGAACAAAAGGGGTTCAGAAAAAATAAAAATATCAATATGGCAATATATGATTTATTGAATAACGTAATGCCAAGTGTGGACCATAAAATGCCTGTATGCGCCATATATACAGATATGACGAAAGCATTCGATTACGTAAACCATGACACTCTAATAAATAAACTTTACACGTACGGGATAAGAGGAAATGTCTTAGATCTAATAAAGTCTTACCTTACTAATCGAATGCAATACACTGAAATATCCAGGATATGTGTGAAAACAAAAAGAGAACATAAATATCTATCCGGCTACAGAGAAGTCAAATATGGCGTACCACAGGGCAGTGTGCTTGGACCGTTGTTGTTTCTTTTATATATCAACGACTTGCCTCGCCATATTCAACAACCTGTGGTTTTGTTTGCGGATGACAGTACGGCGATAGTAAAATGCGACACTAAAATTAATTACGAAAATGATATTAATAATACATTAAAAAGCATAATAAATTGGCTTAATGAAAATAATCTAATCATAAATATTCGGAAAACAAAAGTTATGCATTTTCATCAGCGTGTAAGAGCAGAAAATTGTGAGGTTGAATTTAATGGACAAAGAGTAGACTCGACAAATGATACAAAATTCCTAGGTATACTAATTGACAATAAATTGACCTGGAAACCGCATGCAGAGGAGGTATGTAAGAAGCTAAGCAAGTCAGCGTACGTACTTTATAACCTAGCAAAAAAAGTAAGCATTCGCACCGTGCTGGAAGCCTATCATGGTCTAGCTGTGTCAGTTTTGAGATTTGGCGTTATATTCTGGGGTAACTGTTCTGAGAGGGAGAGGATATTCAGGGTCCAAAAACGTTGCATAAGATCAATGACTAGTCTTCAAAATACCGACAGTTGTGCACCTGTGTTCAAGTCTCTAAAGTTACTCACCTTTCCGTCTCTGTATATCCTTGAAGTGGCTATATTTGTTAGAACAAACTTACACCTTTTTACCCATATGGACGAGATCAGAAAACGTCCGGGATCTGTTAGATCGCAATACAAAAATCTAATGTATACAGGTAGATACAAAACAGCTTTGTTAAGAAAAAGCTTACTCTCAATGGGGCCAGTCATTTATAATAAAATACCTCATGCCTACAAAGAAGAATCATTTAGCTTATTTAAAAAGAGGCTTACATCCTTACTTATAGATAAATGCTACTATTCTATACAAGATTTTTTGAATGATAAGAGTATATAATGTTATTTTGATTTATTCTATTTTAATTGAATGATAAGACTTTATTGTGATAAGTGTATAATTTATGTCATTATATTTGAATGTTTATGATGTTTTATTTTGATTTTATTTGTGTAATTATCGTGTTAAATACGAAAAATAATCAATTTTAATCAATTATTTGTTAATTATAGAAGAAATATTGTTGTTGTTTATATTATGTTGGAGAGAATGTAAGCGGGTCTGTATTTTAATTTATTATTTCATTTTATTTCTTTGTTATTATTTCATTTTATTTATTGATAGTTAATTGAGTATATTTATTATATTATATTGAGAATACTTACTTTACTTTTTGCATGCCGTAAGGTAGAGTGTGTTGAAACCGTTTTACAATGCTACCATCATATTTTGTACACATATTCTTTGCAAAATAAATTATTTCTGATTTCTGATTTCTGATAACGGAACGGAAAATTACCTACTTGAATGCCAAATTTGAAGGCAACTGTAAAAGGGAAATTTATCCTATAAAAAAAAAAGTTAAAGCTAAGGTAAATAGGTACCTAAATAATTCAAATTACGCTTTTACTTACATTGTTATTCACAGGGAGTGAGGACCATTTATTTTTTTAAATTATACCTAAACTGTTATTATAACCTTCTCAATATCGCCAAGGATTTGTTAATAAACATAAAGCTGTTCATCTGTCAGTCTCTTCTCATTATTCGACACCGCCTCCCCCAGGGCGCAGGTATCATAATTGATCTCCCTCGTATATTTCTCGATTACCCAAAGTTGCTGCAGATATTTTTGGCTAAGGTAATCCGTATTGTGCCAAGTTTCGTTCAGCTTGAGCTAACACTGCATCTTCGATCAATATCAAGCATAGATCTGTTGTACACTTCGTCTATGAGCAGCTGCGCACTATCTTACAACTCTCTCTCCAGTTGCCGGTTGATGTCGTCAGAGAGACTGTCTTTGTATTTCTCCCAAAGGCTTATAGGATTAGCGAGTTGACAGAAAACTAACATTATTGTAAAAAGTTCTCGCAGCTTCAAAGGAGAATCGCACAATGTAGCTTCCTCTAAAGTAGTGTCCCAATGTTTGTCGTCTTCCAGCAATCCAAGGGCCTTGCGCGCAGACTGAAATGTTGGATGGAGGATGCCATTCACAGTCTTCAAGTACTCAAAAGATGTCAGACCTCTAACCTCATAAAGTAGCAGGAGTAGGTGGTAGCACTCCGTGTTGTTAGGATGAATCGTGTAGACCGTACCCAGAGCGTGCTGTTTCTTTTTTTGCGCGAAGTTTTTTTGTTGTTCCAGACAAAGTAAGAAGGGACTTCAAAGTACAACAGCGTCTTAGCAAAATTGTCCGTTTTGTCATTGGAGGTGAAGTATACACGCTGACCGTTTTCAAGATGAACAGCGAGATGTAATACGGGGGGGGGGGAGGGGGGGAACTTTTCATGAATGAGAAAGCTTAAGATCCTCCAAACTGCTTCAGAACTATTTATGTAGATTGCCGCTTTCGTAGATTTTCACCTCATCTTCCTCATTCTCCAGAGTAAAGGCCGCTGGATCACTACCCTTGCTCACGTACTTACGTATCCAAGGGTTTGGGCTGGGCGTTGATGAGTCAGTCAGTCAGGACTTTTCTTTTTATTTATATAGATAAACCTTTCGGAATAACATCGTTTAAGAAAAAACCACAAGGATTTTACATTTTTGGGGGTTTTGACATATTGATGCTGTTTGCTAGAGAATCGTAAGACGCGTTGTTTCAGCCAATCAGCAACGCATCATCATCAAGCAACGTCGAATAGTAACTCATAAAATTAAGTAAAAATTAACAACACCATCTATGCAAAATTATGCCCTTTTTCCACTCTCCTGTAAAGTTGCTATTTATGACTTATTTTGTGTTAAAACTTATTAAGCAACGATAAATGCTCTAAAGTATGGTGAAAACCGCATCAAAATCTATTGCGTATTTTAGAAGATTTAACCGGTTACACAGACGGTAATGAAAAGCGACTTTGTTTTTAAATACTATGTAGTTACTTTATCTTACTTTTAGGTCTGTGGTTACAAATCAAATGTCATACTCATAACATAAGTGGGTCATTATAAAAGCGGAAGTACCTAAACACTGGATAATGATATTCCTGTGTAATTAATGTTTTGGGTGGGTACATTAATTGTGCGCGCACGGTAATACCTGCGGATTAATAATACATTTTGATGTTATCTAATAATATTTGTTCAAATAATTGGTTGTTTATTCTAAGTGCTTACTGTTTGTTTTAGTTTATTTTGTTATAAGTAGTACCAATCATTAAACCTGACTTGGTTTTCGTACGTCCTTTTCGGGTAACCACTGAAAATCAGCGCTGTGCTGTGGGTCCCCCATAGCACAGCATCATGCTGAGTGGAAGCCTTCTTGTCACAGTCATGACGTGCAGCCGTGATTAGAGATCTCTTTGTTATTTTTACTTTTTTCTTAATTATTAGAGCTAATTATCTTTTTGTATCTACGTGTTTCTGTGACAAATAAATCTATTTTTCTTTCTTTCTTTCTTTCTATGTCAGACTGTTATATTTTTGGTTGGTACCACAACTAAAACCACTACCTACAAAGTGAAAAATATCTTTAGTTTCGGAAGTCGGTTGCAAAACACGAAAATACAAATCCAAAGACATCAACTTCCGAAATTAAATTTGAAGTCGGTTGCTTATTTTTTTTTTCTTCTAATTATAAAATGGTGAAATACAAAATACACGCACACAAAGTCACGGGCATCAGCTACCTAGTTTGACTTGAGATGAAAAGGATTAATGTAGACAATTAGGTATACACGGTGACATTTGAATCACAGTTTTGCTAGAACAAACGTTGTTCAGACCATGGTCTACCACCATTCTATAGCATCCAATAGAAAAAAAACGTCATTGGTTTTCTAAAAAAACACAAAAAAAGCAATGTTAAAAATGTCGGGATTATCGTTACGCCCTACAACACAGACACTGCGGCTGCGACGCGCGGCGCTCGCGTCTTGAATGCAATATCGCTACCGTGATGAGTACTTTGAAGTTACGGTTAATGTTTCAAACATTAGTACACGTTTGAGCAACATAAGACTAATTTGAGAACTCCTAGATTAGATTGTTTTAATAACATATTTGATGCTGTAGAATGGTAGTAGACCATGGTCTAAACAACGTTTGTTCTAGCAAAACTGTGATTCAAATGTCACCGTGTATATAAAAATGCGAAACAAACCCGGACAAATTTGAAAATGTATTTATAAGATCAGATCATGGCTTAGCAAAACTACTTAAGTATAAAGCGCTCGTATCTTTTCGTCCACCTACAAGCTATTGTATGTATAGCCTAGAATTCTTATTTAGCTTAGAAATACGAACGTTCGCGTGTGTTCCGACACTACACCGGACTCCATCATCGTTGCCCCTTGATGCTCATACATTATCAGCGCTATTTGCAATCCGCGAGACTTATGTGAAAGATTGACAAACTGACGGAATAGTCTATCTAGGCACCTAATAGAACGTGATTACTTGCTGGCTGACTGGTCATCATAGTCCACTGTAGGACATAGGCCTCATGACCCGCGCGGTAATTGCTTATCACACTAACAGTAGCTATGGCTTTCATTTTGACAGTTAAACAACATTCATTGCGTTATTTACGTTGTTTAGCAGACAAATTCTTCGAACATATTGTAGTATTAGTAATACTACATGTTACATATTTAATATGCATCCTTCTTTTTTTGAAAACATGCAACCTCATTTATTGTCACTCCCGCTTAACCAGAAATATTTTTTTTTAAATTTTTTCAAATAAGGATTTTTGTTTGACGTCTTATGGGATGAGAAAAAAAACAATTGATGGAAGAAAGATTCGTCACTGCCGACGGGCCGAGAATAATTTTATTGCTTTTGGAATTAATACATTAAAGTATTCATGGTCTAAATATTCCCATACAAAATTGGCACAAGTTGCTACAAGTTGTTCGTGTGATTCTGGATCAGGAGCGGATAGTCGGCGATTCGAGACACCAGGGGAGTTAAATTCCTTATTCTTTTTTCTGGATTGTGTCCGAAGTATTATAATCTACGATTCACTTATTTTCTGCTCCACAAACCATTTTGCTGGTGGAGACTAATTATCTGACGGGAGTCTTTCTAACGAACCATTTTGCTGGCGGAAGTTAATTACCTGACGGAGTCTTTCTAGAAGTAGAAAGTGATTTTTCTGAGGCGATCTACCAGATCTAAGGTCAGAGGGATCATCAGCTTGACACAGCGGCTATTAAAAGGGTCGTGAGAGACACGAGCTACGGCACGGAGCTTCCGGGAGAAGATTTGGCGGAAAATTTTATGTTATTTTTTAAAAAAACCTTAGTTTCCATTTAGCCTTAAACTTAGTTTCTATTCTAATAGATTACAGAAGGTTCGATACCTTTTTTATTTAAAAAAAAATCAGCCTAATTTCAGTTAGAGTAAAATTTTGGTTGCAACCACAGTTACAAACTCTTTTTTTATCCAATTAATTCTAGATTTCTTAAGGTACGAAATCCTTCAGTATTTTCATTCATAATACTTGTTAAACCTACCGAAGCCCGTTGGGTAATGTGACGAAATTCCTATTTTGTATTTTCTATTTTTTATAATATATATATTTTTGTTTTTATATTCGGTCTTTAAGATAAAATTATACGTATTCAGTGGCTGAAGAAAAAAGTGTGTTTCCTTTCTTTTACGCTACAAAATGCTTATAATATATATATATTTGTTTTTATATTCGGTCTTTAAGATAAAATTATACGTATTCAGTGGCTGAAGAAAAAGTGTTTTCCTTTCTTTTACGCTACAAAATGTCATGTCCCTGTTCGGGCGCCATTTTGTAGCGTAAAAGAAAGGAAAACACACTTTTTCTTCAGCCACTGAATACGTATAATTTTATCTTAAAGACCGAATATAAAAACAAAAATATATATTATAAAAAATAGAAAATACAAAATAGGAATTTCGTCACATTACCCAACGGGCTTCGGTAGGTTTAACAAGTATTATGAATGAAAATACTGAAGGATTTCGTACCTTAAGAAATCTAGAATTAATTGGATAAAAAAAAGAGTTTGTAACTGTGGTTGCAACCAAAATTTTACTCTAACTGAAATTAGGCAGATTTTTTTAAAATAAAAAAGGTATCGAACCTTCTGTAATCTATTAGAATAGAAACTAAGTTTAAGGCTAAATGGAAACTAAGGTTTTTTTAAAAAATAACATAAAATTTTCCGCCAAATCTTCTCCCGGAAGCTCCGTGCCGTAGCTCGTGTCTCTCACGACCCTTTTAATAGCCGCTGTGTCAAGCTGATGATCCCTCTGACCTTAGATCTGGTAGATCGCCTCAGAAAAAATCACTTTCTACTTCTAGAAAGACTCCGTCAGGTAATTAACTTCCGCCAGCAAAATGGTTCGTTAGAAAGACTCCCGTCAGATAATTAGTCTCCACCAGCAAAATGGTTTGTGGAAAGACTCCGTCCGATAAATAGCCTCCACCAGCAAAATGGTTTGTGGAGCAGAAAATAAGTGAATCGTAGATTATAATACTTCGGACACAATCCAGAAAAAAGAATAAGGAATTTAACTCCCCTGGTGTCTCGAATCGCCGACTATCCGCTCCTGATCCAGAATCACACGAACAACTTGTAGCAACTTGTGCCAATTTTGTATGGGAATATTTAGACCATGAATACTTTAATGTATTAATTCCAAAAGCAATAAAATTATTCTCGGCCCGTCGGCAGTGACGAATCTTTCTTCCATGTCAATTGTTTTTTTTCTCATCCCATAAGACGTCAAACAAAAATCCTTATTTGAAAAAATTTAAAAAAAAATATTTCTGGTTAAGCGGGAGTGACAATAAATGAGGTTGCATGTTTTCAAAAAAAGAAGGATGCATATTAAATATGTAACATGTAGTATTACTAATACTACAATATGAAGCAATGGATTAGCAATAGCCTTCAAAATGTTTCAGATTGTGCTTGAATGTGTCTTACGTATTTAGGGTGAAAGAAAGAAAAGAAAGAAAGAATAAAAGTGAATATAATGTTTAAACAACAATAGTGTGTGCGTTACGGCTGAGCCAAAGGGGTTCATTTATTTCAGCATTAATGCCAGATAGATACTGTTTGAAGCTGGTGCTGGTTCTCCAATTCCAATTCTATTATATTCTACTAGCTTTTCCCCACGTGGATGTCGGAAAATATCCCACAGGAACGTACTGCCGGCCCTACTGGGATTTTTACCGAAGTTTTCATATAACTCTCTCTTGGTTTACGCGGCGCACGCCAGTAAAGCTCTTGACCCTTCCTCATGAATCACTTCGTCCATTGGTGAAAACCGTATGAAAACCTGTTCGGTAGTTTTTGAGGTTATCGCGTTCAGACAGACAGACGCGGCGCCGGGCGGAGACATATATAGTGATTCTAGTCTGTTTTAATAGCAGCCTTTCAAAGTATATCGGTCTATGTAGAGGGGGCGTCCCACGCTACGTCCGCCTTCTGCTTTGAAATTCCTTCACCAGCCATGGCCGACCTTATGCCACCACAAGTTACGTCGGCACTTCCAATTTTACGTGTTAACTCTTGACCGAATCTGTAGTAGCATATTTTTTTTCGAACCAGCGTTACTTTTACTGTGATCTCTACTTACTATTAAACTTCTTCTTCTTTTCATGTCGATGGTTCTCTTTTTATATGTTTTTATATTTATTGCGCCCATTAGGTGACCACATTGATTGCGGCATCTGTGGCACTAATGGCACTTCAGCATATGGATGGTGGGCATGGTCTGATCAGAAGCAGCGCTGGCCCTGGGGTATAAGCGACAGGGGCGAGCCGCTCTAGGCGCCAGATGGCAAGGGGCGTCAAAAAGCCAAATGCGAAAAACATTTTCCAGAGCAAAAATATTTTTTAATTTTCTATTTTCTTACTGTTAAAAAAGCAGAAGTATACTAATTAGAGCTACTTAATTTAATTTAAATTCAATAATAAATAATTAATTTTTGAAAATTTGTCAATTATTATTTATTTAGATAACATATCACCGAAGTAGAATTTGCGTACAGTGGAAGCGTCCACCAAAGGGCGCCGAAAGACAATCTCGCTCTACCCTGGTCAAGGGCTAGGGCCGGCGCTGATCAGAAGCACCGCACTCGCACTGGGTGGGTAGGCAATCCGCCACTTCTACAAATTGCAACACTTACTATTAACCAATTCGCATCGACACACTTCCCGAAACCCGCAGCTGATCAAAACCTTTGCTACAGCTACAATACAATACGTGGCGTTCGCGCTGAAATCCGCTGCTTAAAACACTGAAATGCCTGACATCCCTGATGTAACCGCCATACCATAATGGCTGTAAGTGTTCAGACAGAGCACATAGTGGATCACTTATAATTCTAGGGACCAAAGTAAAAGAGATTGTTAAGATTGGCGAAATGTCTCCTTAATTGTCATTATGCAAAATTGTACCAACTCACCTTAACCTTTAACCTTTTAACAGAGTATTGTTGAGAATGCAACGCCCGTACCTCTGGACAAAATAGCTAAGTACATCTCGAGTCGTTCCCATCCTTGGTGCTTTTCCATCCGAGTAGGGTTGGTCCACTCTAAATTTTTCTCGCAACCTCTTCTTTGCTAAGTCACGACACACGATAGTCTCTAAGAAGTGTCTTTTTTCCAAACCGCTATCAAAAATCAAAATCATTTATTCAAACCAAACTGAGAATCAGCACGTTTTGAACGTCAAAATTACATAAGACAGTCCCCCAAAACGCACCATTTACCATGCCGACTAGTCATAGGTTCTATGTTTGCCCTGATGTAATACCGTAACCCTGATATAATAAGTACTTGATTTACAACAGTACACTTTAATTGGATGAGCAAGTAAACAGGGGTAGGCAGCGATGCGGGTCTAAGGTGACCTCAATAAGGGCTCAGCATCGAGACTGTTGCATACGGGCAAGTGATTCATGTGATACGCATCTGTCTGTGTGAGTGTATGGTGGTCGAGGTGACATGACAGTAATTGTTTCCAATGTTTCTTACTATGTGTCTTGCGTTATGTGTTTACTCGTTCATTTTGACAGATCAGTAAAATATTCGTCGTTATTTCAGTTATATTTAGCACTAGCTTGGCCCCGCGGTTGCACTCGCATAAATCTCGATCCTATGGGCATATCGGGATAAAAAGTATGATGTGTCCTAATCCAGGTCTTGGTCTACCCATGTGCCAAATTTCATCCCAATTCGTTCAGCCGTTTCAGCGTAAAAGCGTAACAAACAAACATACAAAAAATCAAAACTTTTCTCTTTATAATATTAGTTTAGATTAGCTATCGTGACTGGTAGCTAAAGACAGCTTTGTTGTAACTTACTGGGTACCTTATACACGTACTTATGTTGTACCTTACAATCTGGTACAGGTTGAAGTGTCTTCAGAAATGAAAGGACGATAACTACATTTTCATAAAGCCACTTTAAACAATACGGTCTGCTAAGTCTTAGTAAATAAATGAAAGATGAAATGAAAATAGCATAAGTATTGGACCAGTAAAAACTGTTCCCGTAATTAAGTACGTAGCAATAGTTTCCGTAAGCTGAAGCAAATCATTGTTACTAGTATAGAACCAATAGAATGTAATACACAAACAAGAGGTTAATTTTATTTTTTTAGCTTCTTTTGTGCATGTTATTGATTTTGCCCTGACTACAGTTACGTTTGCCATCAGTTTGTAAATATGTAAGTTGTAATCTGTGGAAAATGTAGTGGGTAGTATATTTGTTAAGTTATTACCGTTTATTTTGAATATACTATGTTTTCCCTTATGAATAAAATAAAATAAGTAAGAAATTCATTGGAATTTCCAAAAAATTACCTTATATTGGTCGAGTAATTATTACAAGAACTTGAAACCACTTTTCACTCCAAGTGCCTTCATTCCGTTTATTCAAAAATGCGAGGAAACACCCCATGTGTGTATTTCATTCATTTAAAGCCTACCTTCAAAGAATATTAATTATACTACAAACGATTGGTAAGAACACAAAATTCCTTCAACATCGCTTTTTCGATCTACGTTAAACGAAAAATGGTCTTTTGAGACGATCCCAGGCGGAAAATACGAAACCTAATAACGATTATCTTCGCAAAATATTAAAGCTTAGAATTCTTTTAACAAAAGTTGCCATCCAAAAAATTCTGTTGTTTTTTTTTTCTAAAACAGGAAGCATGGGTACCGGCGCGTGGCGTAAAGTAAACTTTTGTGTTTAAAAATAAATTCCTTGTGTACTTTGAGATATTAATAGACGGGGGAAATGGATGCAGTTCATTACCAAATAGGTACCATTCAAGGGAATCGATAACTAAACTTGTGCTTATTGAACAATAGATGCCATGTTTTTTTATAGTAGAGGCTCGTGCCTAAATTATAACAGCCGCACGGGTTGATCTTCAAGGTTAAGAAACGCTTGCCGAGGTCGGTCCGTGGATGGGTGATCATCCATTACATACCGAGAGCCCCCCGTGCCTCGGAAAGCACGTTAAACCGTTGGTCCCGGCTGTCATTCGTAAATCTTTGACATTCGTTACGGGTAGTCGAGAGCCCAAAAGTCTGACAATTAGTCTTACCAGGGGGTAACGTGTTACCCAGTTACTGGGTTGTGAAGGTCAAATAGGGAGTCGCTTCATGTAAAATTCTGGTATTCAGCTGCATCCGGTTAGACTGGAAGCCAACCTCAACATAGTATAACTAAGACAGCTACAGACTGATGAAATCTACTATGAAATCTGTATTTTCCTATCCGAACCAGTTATGCGTACCACAACATCCACAGCCCACAGCAACGCACATGGCACCAGGCGCCGAGCCACATTTAATGATCGCTATATTGAAAGGACCAGCTGATGCAGAGCACTAGTAAAAACCTCTGGTTTAAGTTACAATAGCGAGAAACCTACTTATATTAAGTAATACTAGCTTTGATTAATTATAGTGCTTTCAATAGTGTTCAACAAAAGTGATAAGAATTAAGTTGATAAGCCAGCCGTTCTGTCATTCTGTTTTTGGTCCCAAGAAATTGTTTCTGTAGGAAACTCCATATTCTTTTTAAGAAGCGGATTAGTAAAGAAGACTTTCGAGCTAGCCTATTGTACTCGGTTGAACCTGATTTCTTACCTAGATCTAGATACATATATCTACGTATGTTTATTTTCCGATCACAAAATATGTATGGTTCCGAGCTTTCTACAATACCATCCACCTTAATAAAGAGACATGGGTTGACGAAGCAGCACTTTGCTCAGATTAGAAGGTCCTAGTCTAAGATAAGCGCTTAATAGCTTCCATTTTCAGTTACAAGAGGGCTTTCTACAATTTTTATTTTATTTTCCAATTCTGCAGCTCGTTGCCAACGCGTATGGTCTTCAGAGCCGCACCACACATAATGATCGCAATATTGGAAGGACCAGCTGATGCAGAACACTATTAAAAACCTCTGGTTTTGGTTACAATAGTAAAAGACTTGACTTAAAAGTACTTGCATCATAATGAAATTTGAAAGCGGTCTATCGCGTACACTTTGAAATATTTGCAGGTATAATAGTACGAGCTTGGACGACCAAATTAAAGCTTTGTCAAAATATCCAGCCTAGATACACACCAAATAGGTTTATGAAGCAGTTATTTTCTGGTCCTTATTATGTATGTATGTAAAGTATGGAAAGTATTAATTTTAGAAGAAATCAGTTTTATCTTCTACTACTGCTGGCCAACCTTAACGCGTACGGTCCTTAGAGCCGCACCATACTTAATGATCTCTATATTGGGAGGACCAGCTGATACAGAACACAGGTGCCCCCTTTATGAAAACTAATAACGTTTTATATATTCCCTGCGACGTGCGCTTTGAGTTATGTTATGGCAGAGTTTTATGTGGACCATTGTGTTTGGCAAAGAAATCGATCGATGTTGGTCGAATTGAGCGATTTTCTGTGATTTTTAAACCTACAGCTAGTTAGTGTCGACAACTGTCAAATGGTCCGAGATTCTTTTACAAATTCTTCTTCTTTTCGAGTGGATGCTACTTTTTTATTAGTTGTGACCAGTAGGTGGCCACATTAATTGCAGCGTCATTAGCGTTAATTAAAACCTCAAACATGTAAGGACACTTCGGACATCCCAGCAATTGGGTCATGTTCTGGACAGGACCGCACGCCCATTGGGTGTTGGACGAGTCTATAATCCCCCATTTTCCTAGTTGTAACGTGGATACGCAATCTATTTGTTGTTGAGAAGGTAGAAAGCAAATGATATAAGACCATAAAAGTCCACTGAGAACCTCCTAACGTTGCGGACTCATTGGCGATTTCGTGGAGAATCCGAAATTTTTCATTTCTGGGCTTCTAAATGAAATTGAAAAACCTTTCTATACAAGTCTCAATACGCCAGCACAACCTATTCAGAGATACGAGTACCACAAAATAGATTATTGAAGGCAGTGAAATTGCTAATTGTTTCACGAACTCTCATTTTGCTACACGCCTAAAACTCTATAGTTAAGTTTGTAAGATGCGGTTTTGGGATAATTTATATCACACCTGTATCCCCGAAGGTGTTGGCACAGGTGTATAGTAAGTCCCCATGTCACCAGTTATATTTACTTCCCGTGTAATAGGGGCAGGGGGGAAGAGAGAGATTTCGGCCATAACTAAACTTTTAATGCCTTCTTTTAGTAGATCTCTATAATGTAACATCTTTGTACCTACATACAAAGTGTGTTCCCATATATCATAGGAACACACTGGGTAGTGGCACCGACTTACGAGTTGTAGGTCGTAGGTTCGAAACGGGGCAGGCGCTTTACTTTGTATAAATAATTTCATCAACACCGCTCTCAAAACGGCGAAGGAAAACATCGTGAGGAAACCGGCATGTTCTAGAACCAAAAATTCGAAGACGTGTGACATCTACCAGCCCGCACCGGGCCCGCGTGGTAGATTCAGCCAACTCTCTCTCGAAGAGAGGAGGCCTGTTTCCCAATAGTGGGAACATTATAGGCCGATTATGCTACCGAATTTGTGCGTAATCTTTCAATGATACTTGAATGGGTGTATCAAACTGACCGATAGTAACGTATGAAGCTATTGAGTCCAAAACTTACAACGGTGTTATCGTCACTAGCTAGATGCAAAAGGTGCCATTGCTCTACATTATCATAAATTGTATTTATGCAAACGTTCCATATACCTAAATAAACAATACAAGAATCGAATGTTATTTTATTGCAGTTTCCAAAATCTCCACAAAGCTTTTTGCGAAATTGTTGATACGACTTTTATATTTTTATCTCATAAACTTTTCACATAAATAATTATTAATTTGACACCGGAAAACATCATACATACTGTTTTTTTATTATATTCTATATCCTAAAGTAATAAATGTAACATCAAGTTTACAAGAAAAGAAATACGTACGTTATTAGTATAATTTACAACTCGATAATAAATTAATTTCATCGCTCACCTCAACCTTTTTGACAGCTGACAGCAAACAGCTTTCCCTCGCTTTTTATTGCAGTCTCCCACAGTAACACGCACTATTGTAATAAATCACTGTACATTCAAACGAAATGTTCACGAAATTAACAAATTTAATTTAAATAGATGTATTAGGGTGAAATAAATATTAAGGATGAAAATTTTTCTTATTTTTCCGCCGCGATCTGTGAGCGGGTCGAGCGCGGGAAAATTATTCGTGCGCTTCAGTCCGCGTTCGGATAAGCACTGAGGGCGGGAACGCCTGCGTCCAAGCGCCATTCGCTTGGACATTTCTTTTTTTTTTTTGTTTTTCACGAAAAGTGTTCAGCTGTTGGGCACCAAACATTCTGCGTCTGTTTTTCACATTCAAAGTGGGTATTGCTAATTCGCTGGGCGTTCCGTTATATGGAAAAGTAGATATTTTGTATTGCAGTTTTTGCTGCTTCTGTTTTTAATATTAAATGTATCTTCGTTATTTGTTCGTTTTACTTTGAACCACTAAAACTGTTGCAATATAATATATGTATTACATACAAATTATGTTATTCATACTTTTATACCCAATTAAACGGTCAGCAACAAAGGTTCGGTTTTTTATGATAATTATTGTGTTCAATATTTTTTAAATTCGGAACTGACGCAGAATTTGTAGAATATTAACTATTACACGAAATGCTCGAAAGCCGTTATCAAGTAATTTTAGACCTAATTTAAAAACACGCAAAGCTCACAGCAAGCTTTTAAAAGGAAATAAACACATGAAAATCAAACGATTGATATTTTAATTTCCTTTGGTAAACTATTAAAACACAATTACCCAGGTACCCATTTCTAACAATTTCATCATTCACATTTTCAGTGAAGGACAAACCATTAGTCTTGAAACTCTGTTTATGGCTGAAAGCACTGAAACTGAAAAAGCCTAAGTAGGTAGGTAACTACTTTGAGAAACGCCATAAATGAGAACATTTTTTATTTAAAATAATTATTCACAAGACATACTTATATTTTCCATCTCGAGAGGTTCGTGGCTAAATAGTAACATCCGCAAGGGTCGATCGGAGGGTAAGCTACGCTTGCCGCGGTTGGTTCGTGGATGGGTGACCATCTATTACATACCAAGACCCCTCAGTGCCTCGGAAAGCACGTTAAGCCGTTGGTCTCAGCTGTCACTCGTAGATCTTTGATAGTCGTTACGGGTAGTCAGACCCCCAAAAGTCTGGCAACCAGTCTTACCAAGGGCTATCTGTCACCCAGTAACTGGGTTTTAGAGGTCAGAAAGGCAATCGCTCCATGTAAAATCTGGTATTCAGCTGCGTCCGGTTAGACTGGAAGCTGACCCCAACATAGTTCGGAAAAGGCAGGCAGATTTACTTGTATTTTTCATATTTATTTCCAAACGTTATGAAATTCAACGATACAACGGGTTTCGACATTGCGTGTTTTCTGCACATTTGGTATTCACTAGACAAATAATACACCAACGTATTAGAAATAAACTGAACAAACTTTTACCGCCACCCTTTATGTTGACATGACCTAGAATGTTTTCTTGCTTCCCCCTTTATGCCACCCATTGTTGACGTTTTTGTATCCAAATATTGTCAATCTATACTAATATTAAAAGTGCGAAAGTAACTCTGTCTGTCATTTACTTTTTCACAGCAGCCTGACCTGCGCGGTACAGGTTAAAGAAAAATGTGAGACCCTGGCTCCAGAGCTACGTAGAGTACATGTATTTCAGTAGCCAGTGACTTCTTCCATTTAGATTACAAATAAGCAAGTTTTATGCAGCGAAGGGTGACAAAATTATATTACTTAAAATTAAGTTTAATAGGAATGGCTTTAATTTTGACAGTTCAACAACATTCATTGTGTTATTTACGTTGTTGAGCAGTTAAACTTTTCGAACATTATGGAGCAATGGATTAGCAATACCCTTCAAAATGTTTCAGATTGTGACTGATAGTGTGACTCAATTAGGGTGCTGGATTTGGACACTTTTTATCGCGGTAGCGGGCAAATGCTCATTATACTTAATAGTCGCTGATCATGTAGAGAAACAAAGAGAAGGGAATGTCATTAGGTTTTTTTTTGGATTTTTTCAATTGCTGCCCGTCTGGATATCTGTTCGCTTAATGACAATGAGCTCACCCCCCAAATATTACATGAGTCTTAAAATTATCTGGCGAAATGTGATTGTCCTCCCTAATCCTTCTGGGAATACAGTCGGAATTTTAAGCTATTTAAAAATACATGTGCTATGAAAACATAAAGTTCTTAAAACTATATCAATAAGCTATAAGTAGTCATTTTTAGGCGAGTGTTGTATCGTTCTGGAGCAGGTGTCGTATTAGCCTGCAAATAGCGCAGCGATGTGCCTAAACCTAAGTTTACGATGCTTTAAGTTCGATCGTTGCATTTTATGAGTTTATCACGTAAGGTGTGCTGGGAGATGATTTTAAAGTTTGTTTACTCACCGAAATATTGGTATGTTGGCGATAAGTATGATAAGCCTGGCGGTCTATTCTGTAAAAAAATTAGATAAAAACTTAGATTTGGTGAGCTCTCATTCCACCTGTTGCTAGGATGGTGAAAACTTAGGTGAAGTCAGCTGACATTCCACCTGTCGCTAGGGACTGTCAATAGTGTCATTGTTGACACTGCACTTCAAGCTCACTTAAACTAAGTATTTACGGTGAGATTTCTACAGAATAGGATGTATCAAGGAGAATGATGGGCCAGGGTCGTCACGCGGTGCCTGAACACGGGCGTCGTCACCGAGGCAGGCCTGAGAAATGTTGACGCAAAAACTTGGACTCGTTCTTGGCTAATTGGTCGGAGAAAGTAACAGCCAAAGATGAATGGAAAAGTATGGGAGAGAACTTTGACCAGAAGTGCTCGGGACATTAGCACAGCGGAAGAGAGTTAGGTTATGCCTTTGGCTTCAGCTCACGGGTTTGATCTTAAGAAACTGATCTATTTGAATGATCTTCAGAAATTAACTATTAATTCCTCCTGCAGGTCACAGCCATCTTTTTACCAGTCCGTACGGCATAGATATTCTTTAGTTTTTTCTACTTAAATACACTGTAATGCTTCAACATCGAAATTACACCAACATTCTCGTTTGTAACAATAGGCACAGACCACAGACACAGCTTAGTTACTGTCCACCTGTTTCATTGCAAATCGAACGTTATTTCAAATTATATTTGATCTGTTGTGCCACAGTATAATAAGGTAAGCAGTATTACGTCTTCATACAAATCGGCCGAAACGACGCGCTTGGAAATCTCGGTGTACAGCAGTATTCGACAATTTCGACAGTCGCGCGTGCGCCACTGTTACGTAAGGACGCGGATGGTGCGAGACGCTTCCGTCCATTTATTTACGTGAAAATGGTACGAAGCTGTCGACTGTATTGCTCAGTGTATGGATGTTTGAATTAATTATCCTAGACAAATTAACATATTTGTTTTAAACAACTCTGTCATATTTTATCAATTTGTGTATAAATTTGAGCAATTTGATGTATTATGTTATTATTTACTTCTAAACTGTAACAATTTTTATGTAACTTTATTAGCAAGTATTTTATTCTTGAATCCGAATAAATGGAGAATATCTAAAAAAAACGTGCAATCCGAATAGCTTCGGCTGATGTGGCGAGATGATTTAGCAAACAAACCTTGGAGCCTACTCTCCTAAGGGGGCATCCATTAATTACGTGAGGTGATTTTGGCAAATTTTCGACTCCCCCTCACCCCCTGAGATTTCGCTCGACCCCCTCACCCCTCCCCTAATATCACGTGAGATTTTTCAAAATGCATACTTTTAATCTAAATAAGTTAATCTGAGTTTAACTGCGCTGAGTTTATTAAAAAAAAACATTTTGATTTTTTTATTTATTTAATACTAGTTACGACTAGTGTTTAAGATTTCTAAAAACGTAGTCTAAATCTGTTTACTGATTCAATCCGTGAATTTCCCTGAATAGTATCATTCATTTTAAGAGAGTGTATTTTAGTGGAGAAACTTTTTTATTTAATTTAACCCAGTTTTCTCGCAATTTTATACTGTTTCTTGTGGAAAAAAAATTACGTGATATCTACCGAGGCCCCCCTCTCCCCCAAGTGAGATTGAGTGAGATTCGGCTCGACCCCCTCTAAACGCCTAACGTAATTAATAGACGCCCCCTAAGTCTGTCAAAGAAGGTACGGGCCCGTCGGAAAGTAGTTTCAAACTTTGGAGTGAACCCTACACCCGATTAATTAGCTTTTTAGGACAGGTAACAACACATCTTGGCTAAATGCACAAACCGTGCGAAGCCAAAAAAAAAAAAAACAGGCCTAGGGACAACTGTCACATACACACGTACTCTCATTCATTTTTAGGTCAGGCCCCAAACTAATCTTATGTCCGTTGGTGATAAGGAGTAGGAAACGCCCGTAACGTTGGCCGAAACTGCGGATTTTGTGCTTACAGAGTAGACCCCTTATACCACAAGCTACCGGATTTGTGAAAAACATTTCAATGTACAGGACATACAGGTAGTATGTCCTGTACAACAAATCGCCAGTTTTTAAAAAAGAATGCTCTCCCATGATTATCGGACTTATAAACTACAGTTACAACAACCCAACGGTTTACGGGTTACGGTCTAACTACCGAGCGGCCGTAGGTAATTATTTCAAGGACACAGCCGAAACGTGCTACTGTTTTTTATATTATACTGTGGCTGTGCGACGGCCATCGGGTGTAGCGCACGTGCCCAACGTTGTGCTCCGCTGTTTTCACAGTTGGCAACAAGAGTTGTGTGATATATAATTATTTTCCACACATACTTTTAAGAGAGTCTGTTTTTGGTTTTTTATTTACCTTGTCTGGGAGTTGAAATACTAACAAAGTATCATTGTTCTTTACAATTTACAAGTAACGTTTTGTTGCTGTTATTCTGGACACCCCAAAACAGAGTGTCATTTTTGTTTTTGCTAAGATGAGCTTCAATGTTACTATAGCTAAATCCTATATGAATCCTGAACGGTAGGATGTCGCATTATTTTCCAGTAAGCCTTTGCCTGGAGGTATTCTACCAGTCTGAAAACAGACACATCTTTAAAATGACAAATACGAAACTAGTATTGTAAGCCGCAATTTAATTACCTTACATAATCAGCCTATAATGTTCTCACTGCTGGGACACAGGCCTCCTCTCTGTGAGAGGGAGTAGGCTGTAATTCACCACGCAGGCCCAGTGCGGGTTGGTGGATGTCACATGTCTTCGGATTTGTGGTTCTAGGCCATGCCGGTTTCCTCACGATGTTTTCCTTCACCGTTTTGAGAGCAGTGGCGATGAAAAAATTTACACAAAGTAAAGTGCCTATTTGGGATCGAACCCATGACCACTCGTTGGTCGCGGCCGTTACCACTGGGCCACCACTGCTGCTAATGAATGAGCTTATAACGTATTAACTACTTACATTTTCTATAAGAATACCTATAAGGGGTGTGTCCCTCCCTGGCTGATAGAAATCACTCATCGTTGCTCATAAACTATTAACTCTATAGACACTGTTTACAATTGTCTATGGCTTCCACCTTTTTTATGTCGCCATCAAATTTAATATGTATTGAAGTTGTTTGGTCTGTAATTTACATCGATAATGTGTTATTACTGCTGATAGCGAAAAGGTATGTAGCGCTATTTATCCTGATTGAGTATAAGTCCTAACACTTAAACCAAAAATAAAAAGTTGTGTTGTAAATGTTGTTATTGTTGTTTGTTGTTGTAATGTTGAGTTTTTTGTTTGTTTTAGACACCCAAAAGGCAAAGGAGAGGGATGTTCTTGGAGTTTCGTAATCGAATCAGTATTGAAGAGATGCGCAGGAGAACTAAGGTAACCGACATCGCCCGGAGAATTGCCTAACTTAATCGGGCAGGACATTGCTCGCAGAAAGGACGGTTGAATGTTGGTTCACAAAGACGTCTCGAGGTGTCTTGTCCTTCTCTCCTCCCATCGAGCGAACACGTGCTGATCAAATTTCAACTTTGCTTTATCAAGTCCTAGAAAATTGCGCTTTGATAGAAAGCGACAAACTAAGACAATAACTACGAAGAGGTATGAGGCGACGTGCCTTACAAGCGCTAGTTTCACTTCACATTTTTCTCTCTTTGTGATAGGCATGGAAATCAGCACAGCTCGCCAATAAAACACCAATGTCGTGTAATTAAAACGCCATCAAGCGGGCACACGCGCGCGCCAGCCGGCACCTACGTACGTGACGTCACGGAGCGCGGCCATTTGCATTTTTTTCCCGCCAACCGCGCGTTTGCGGGGTGCGTTAGTGTTAAGCGTTGTATGTTCGTACATACGAATTTTATTATTCAAATACTTATGTAAAATGCTTACTATTTAATGATTACATTGTTTGTTGACATACAGTCACTGTAAACTGGCAAATAATTTATAATTAGCTGCTTATTAGACTATGAAAACATTTTAAAATCAAAAGAGCTTTAAATTATTGCGACGGGGGGCTTCAAATAGCCATCAACTTTCATTGCAATAGGAACAACATTCTGCAGAAGGATTTCATGTTCAGCAACTTCGTCATCGTGCAGTTTCCTTCTGCTAGGATCTTTTATACTAACCACTTGAAAATGTTTCAGATTGTCCTCAAAGTCCGACACGGTTCCACCTTCAAAACTATTCATTCTATCGTCTTCTGCGAATTTATCGTCATCTCTCCGTGTCAGAAACGTATTAGCTGGATGATTCTTCGTGAGGGCATCTAAGAGTATCCCTGCATTTTCGTTGTGCAGCTGTCGTCTGTAGTCAGCATCAGATGCCACGCCTTCGTCCTCGTCATCGTCTACTAGGGGAGTCTCGCGGAACATCTTGTTCTGTGCGCTCACCATTCCTGACAAGTCGAACCTGTCATTGTTGCCCGTATAACTTATATCAGGCCTGATGGAATCCATTTGCGCTAGCGCGACAGGAGTCAAAAGGATGAGGCGGAGAATTTTCTGAATCTGGAAGAAAAAAATAATGTTTATCTTAATTTCTTATCGAGAATATTTATCTGTTCTGTCTATCCTACGATCAGAGACAGAACAGATAATATATTTTTTTAGTTATATTTTGGAATTATAAAAAATATTTACAAAATATGCGACACATTTCTAATTCTATCTCAAATCAAGTCAGAATTTCCCTAAAATATTAAAACCCGTCTAGCTCCTAAACTATAAATATTCGCTGAACATACATAGGGGTATTTCGGGAAGCCCCTGGAGAGAGGCTTTTATGAACTGTGGTGTACCTACAATAAAGGGTAGGTATAGGTTATGTGTCGTTAAAAATAATAACTCACCATTTTGCTATCTTATTTTAAAATAACGTTACCATAGGGAGCTGATTTTGTCATTTCAATTTCATGCTTATAGTTTCTATTAAATTTGAGATAATTTATTAAATATTAATGAAGTAGAAAATTATATAGATTTAGACACCCCTCTTCCTCTTTTAGCCAATGCAATAAAACAACTCTATTTTCTACTCCCGCTATAATTTATATAGTAAAACTCATGAAAAACTAAAGAAATAATACAAAGCCTAATAAGTTATCTCAAAATTAATTGAAACCAAAACCATAAAATTGAAATTCATATGCTTATAGCTCTTGGAGTTAAGTTATGGAGGTAACATAGGAGGAAATATGGTTTCAAATTGACATACACAAAATGGTAAGATATTTTTTTTTCTTTTCACCTTATGTAGACCTACCGGTGTTGGGCAGGTTAGGGCTCCACAGATTGGAACCTTCCCACAATGCGAGCTGTATCGAGAATAACTACCTTCTGAATCAGGCCTTTTATGAACGAGAGCCTGCAAAGACGTTTCAGGCCAATGTTTTGGGCCATTAGGCTATTGGCCGTTACAACAATCGGCACAATATAGCCAAGATGATAATATATCAACGTAATATTTTTTTTTCCAGTTCAGGAAAATTCTCGGCCTCATCTTATTGACTCCCGCTGCACTAGCGCAAATTGATTCCGTCAAGCCCAATATAAGTTATACGGGAAACAACGACAGGTTCGACTTGTCGGGAATGGTGAGCGCACAGAACAAGATGTTCCGCGATACTCCTCTAGTAGACGATGACGCGGACGAGGGCGTGGCATCTGATGCTGACTACCGACGAGACCTGCAAAATGACGATACAGGGATACTCATAGATGCATTCCAGACGAAACATCCTTCTCATGCCTTTCGGACACGGAGAGAAGAAGTTGATTTCGCATATGACCCTGATAATCTTCCGACGATCGGACGAGTTGGAAATGATGACATGTTGGACTTGGAATTTCAGGAAAATTTGAACCAATTTAAAATGAATATCCCTAGACCTAGCAGAAGGAATACGCCTGATGACGATCACAAGCATGAAGATGACATCCTTATGCAAAACGTTGTTCCTATCGTACTGAAAGTGGATGGCTATTTGAAGGCCCCATTGCAAGAATTAACTTTACTTCATGGCCAAGGCAAAAATAGTAATATTTTTAATACAAATTGATTTCAAACAAATATGTATGAAATAGAAATTATTAATTCGACTACAATTAAAGCTTTTAAAATTAAATTCATAGAGAGTACACAGCTACAGAATAGTACACCTAGTATACCGTAGATTGTGTACTGTGTTATGTATTCGTTTTTCTCATGAACCGTTGCAGATGCGTTGCAGTTGAGAATACGGAAAACATAATATTTACTTAAGTATATTTTTTATTACAACTTTATGCACAACTGTACAAAGGTGCACTCAATGCCTGAGTCATTTTCTACCAATCAACTATAAATTGTCAGATCAGAGGTGTAGGTACTTAGACCAGTAGGTGTATACCTAATACACGTTTCGCAGATTTTGTTAGATGCGTACCATATTGTAAGAGGCGCTAGTATTGCCATTAACTAACACAAATCCAGAATCCGGATACCTTTGTTAGTAATAGTAGAGTTTTTTGTGTAAGAGCTCGTCCGGGGAAGTAGGTACTAACGTAGGTAAAGAAGGATTTGGAAGGCGAACTTTACAACCTGTTCGTCGTACCTCTATATTGGTGACCCCGACGTGATCTAATATATAGGTACGACGAAAAGGGTGCAAAGTTCGCTCATACTTCCATAGAAAAGGGAGGATCCTCCGATCAGACGGGTGTCGTGTCTGGTGGGCAACTGGCCAACGATAGATGTCGCGGTGTTGTATATATGCTAGTTTCGAGGTAAACTCTGCTTGCGTGTGCAGTGTGATGCGTAGTTCGCATTTGGCGATGTAAAAACCGCTACATTACTCCCCTCCGGAGACCGGAGGTCGATAGTGGGCTGAGTCGTGTATCTTGCGATGCTTGCCAGTGCCAGTTGAGGTTCCAGTGGGTCGGAACCGGGTGCCGCATAGTTCACGGTGGGTCGGAACTGTCTGCGGTGACTCCCCAGTGAGTCGGGGTGGCGCTGCGTTATGCTCCAATGCGTCAGATGTGGTACAGCGCCGGGTTGAGGCTGACTGCTGGCGTAGAGCAAGAGAGGTCCGAAGGGCTCTGCTTGTTGACCGGCCGAAAGGCACATGAGACATTAATTCAGCTTTGTCTCTGAAATAGCAACACATTTGCGATGCCTCGGTGAATCCCAGCGGCGGTTGCCACTTCAAATCAGGCGGAACGTAGGCTTGTTTGTCATCCAATTTCATAAAAAATACGCATTGTTTATCAAATATGTCTACACACAGTACACAGTTGGACATGCAAATAGTACCTATTTCTATGTAATGGTAGGTACTAAGAGGTTGGGGTTACAGAACATACACCGACACGCGTAGCATAAAACAACATCAATCAATCTGCCTGCCTTTTCCCAAGTATGTTGGGGTCGGCATCCAGTCTAAGCGAATGCAGCTGAATACCAGTATTTTACATGAAGCGACTGCCTTTGTGACCTCCATAACCCAGTTACTGGAAAACACGATACCCCTTGCAAAATCCTGCAAATGTAAGCGGGTACGCCCTTTATGCCTGGAGGCTTTTATTTACTTATTAAGTTCTGTTTACGTTTTTATTATTTATTTCAGCTTGAGTATATTTTTCAATGTTTTTGTTATGTTCGTTTTTAGCCTGTGCTAGCTAACATATGCCAAAAAAAATGTTATATTTAACCCACAGTAAAAAAAAAAACTTGTCATAAAACTAAGTAGGTACCTAACTGTCGGTGAATTGTCCTCCGCGCTCGGCCGCCTGCCGAGCGTTTCTGTAACAAACAATCTCACCGTGATAACTTAGGTGAAGTGAGTTTCCGATAGTGTCAATCCCTAGCATCAGGTGGAATGATAGCTACAGAATTGACCGGCTGTAGCGCTTCGTGAGTGCGTTGTGGATGGATCAATCTTGCAAGGTAATCGCTAAAAACAGGTTTTGCCGAGTTGGTTCTTGTTGTTTTCCTTTTGTAAGTAATTATATTTGATTACTAGTTCATTTATTTATTTATAAGTATAAAATATATATATTATTTATTAGGTATTTACCTATGTCGAAACTGTTTGTACTCGTACCTACTCCCCGTCACTTGTCCCTAAAGGTTCATTAATCAGAAAATCAGCGTCAGACAGCATCTGTCTGGCATTAATGCTGAAATTATCCTTTTTGGCGCAGCCGTGAGACACACACTATTGTTGTTAAAACATTATTTTCACTTTTTATTTTGTTATTTGTATTCTGTGTTTCACGAACTGTGTCCAAATAATCGTTTTTCTTTCTTTCTTTCTTTATGTTTTGTAATTACTTACTACTTTATAGAATCTAATTCTTCTAACTGAACATACAGCAGTGCTGCTGGGGAGCTTGTTTCGCCACTTCTTCTTCCCAGCTAAAGCACTAAAAAGTGGTGAAGGGCGGGCGTTTTGGGGGACTGTCTTATGTAAGTTTGACGTTCAAAAAGTGCTGACTTTCAGCCTAGTTTGAATAAATGACTTGATTTTGAGTTTGAAACAGGCACGACACGCGACACAAAGGCACCGCCCGCCTCCGCGCGACGAGCGGTGCCTTTGTATCGCGTGCGATTCGCGTCGCGTGTCGCACCTGTTTGAAGATAACCGTAACGACTGTCTAAAATCTAGCCGGGAACAGCTTAACATGCTTTCCGAGTCACGGAGGGGTCTCGGTATGTTTTGTATGGTAAACGATCCACGAACCGACCGCGCCTAGCGTAGTTCTACCTTCGATCGACCCGTACAGATGTTATTATTTATAACGAGCTTAAAACAGCATAAAATAACTGTTTATAACATGCAATGAGAGGATTCTAATCACGGATTACATCCTAATCAACTCTGCCAAACTCATTACAGACGCCTCGCAGTGACACAACATGTCATATCTTAAACCAATCTCACGCTGGATTACATGTCGATAGTTTCATCTTTATAACTAGTTTCCCAATCAATTAAGACGCCGCTCCACAGCAACCCTCGGCCAAGCTACGCATGTGTGCTAAGCTGCGCTTTGTATGAAAATGTAGGTGGGATCGTCACTGTGACTCACGCCCACGCCGCGCCGTGGCCACGCTACGCACGAATGCGTGACTGGCAAACAAATGAGCCGCGCAGCTAACGTCGCAAACCGCTCCGTGCACATCCTACGTAGCAGTCGACGGTATAATTGTCTTCCTAATTACCCGGCTGCGCGACAGCAAAGACAGGGCCAATCAAATCTGAGATTGAACTAAATAACTGCCAACAACTGCATCAGGCTTCTTGAAAAGTGAGCTTGTTTTATCTTTTTAGATGCAGTCGGGTTTTTTGATTATTGCATTTTTTTTTACCAAAAAATTTCATAAAGATACTGTAGGTACTATCATCGAACAGTATGAATAGAAAACAGTATGGGTTCAAGTAAATCGTAAGCAATGTTGCCTGAGATCTCATATTTTAAGGGTTCCGTAACTCGGAAGGAAAAACGGAACCCTTGAATCGCGTTACTGTGCATCCGCCACTCGCAAATTCAATGCAAATATTATGTCGCCCACAGTGGTTTTAGCAGATAAATCATTATCAGATGACATGACATGTTTTTTAAATTTCCAATCTCACGCTTAGTTAAGTAGTGTATATTTCCATTTTCTAACTAATTTCACAATCAATTGTACTGCCCTATAACCAAACGGTACAACGAAGCTACTGTCATTATTATTTTGAGTACATAACAGAATGGTACTAAGCTTTTAAAAAATGGTATCTAAAATCTTATATTTTGTTATTTTCGGAATAATAGTCTTTACAAATGGGAACCCTGCTTACAGACAAGATTCTTCTCATGGTGAACCTCAATATGACCTCAAGAAGTTGATAGAGGAGGTTGTGAAACAAGGTAAATATGATGTTATGTTAAATCACCACGAAGATCGCCCGGGTACTCATCATGAGGATATAACTCAATTAACTTATAATGGTGGAAAACCAAATTCTCGTGATTACAATGACAAATACCGTAACGCAGAGTCGTCCCAAGGTTCAAAAGGAAAAAACTTAAACTACAATAGTCCACCAAGCCGGACAAGCATACAAAATTTGAATTTATTCCTTAGAAAGAAGCCCAGAACCCTTAGAGCTGTAGAAGAAAATAATAATGGTAAAACTAACGAAAACGCCGATGACGTTCTGACATTCCTTAATAATCTTGATAGTACTTTGAAAGTAAACGGAGGTAACAACTTGGAACTGCGTTGCTATGGTAACAGATGTGGTGAAAGAGATGAAGGTGGCAACAGTGACAATCAAAACATTATCAACGATAATGTCAGACAACTGCGATGCAATGGTAAGAGATGCAGCATAGCCATCGATAACGATAGGAATGATAGAGATAATCTGCGATGTGATGGAAAAAGATGTAGTAGAAGTGCAAATGACAGAGATGGCAATGACGGGGATGACAGAAACGATAAAGATAGTTATAACAGAGATATTTTAAATATTCTGAGTTGTTTTGGAGACAAATGCGGCATTAACAGAGATGATGATGATGATGATGACAGAGACGGTATATATGCATTGCGTTGTGTTGGAGACAGATGCGGCATTAACAGAGAGGATGATGATGATGACGATGATGATAACGATGATGACAGAGACGGTTTAGATTCTTTCCGTTGTGTTGGAGACAGATGCGGCATTAACAGAAATGGTATAGATTCCTTGCGTTGTGTTGGAGACCTATGTAGTATAAACAGAGATGATGATGATGACGATGACGGCATAGATGATTTTCGTTGTATTGGTAAAAGCTGCAGTAGGAACAGAAATGATGACTATGGTATAAATACCCTGCGTTGCATAGGAGACAGATGCAGCAGAGACCGAGACGACAGAGATGATGATAAAGACGACAGAAATGATTTGCAATGCGTTGGCGACAGATGCGGCAGAAAAAGAGATAATGATGATGAGAGAGCTAATTTACGCTGTTTTGGAAATAGATGCGGTAGATACAGAATTGATTATGAAAATCAGGACACAAACCACGAAGAACAAGATGATGATGAAGCGGAAGCGGTTGTGGACAACCTCCTATCAAATTACGCTAATTTAAGGGATAATGATTATTCTTTATTTGAAGATTCAGTTAAAAGAAATGTCATGAAACAAGTTAAATCGTTACTGGCTAATCTAAAGAATGGACTAATTCGAGTAATTCATGGTGTTGTTGGGTTGAAACCACCCTCAGCCAGACCGGTAAACCTGTAAGTTCTGCAGAAAAGTTCTAGAATTATCCAATACTTACATTGTCGAATAACAAGGGCGACTTTTAAATGTAACTTTTATTATACATAAGTATTGATCCCATTGTGCAATAAAAGTTTTAAAATATCAATATGTAATTTTTTTATCCTAAATTCCCATTTCTTTTACTTTGAGTAAAATGCGAAACTGGGGAATTACCTGGTGGTAAGCAGTAAGACCGGCCATATTAGCCGTAGGACCGATGACCGTTGGGGTAGACGTGATCTTAAGTGGAGACCGCGAATCGGTAAACGTAAGGTAGGACGCCCTCAGGCTAGGTGGAGTGACGATCTTCGAAAATCGAGCTAAATGGCGTGCAATTGGCAAGGCTTATGTCCAGCAGTGGACTGCTGTAGGCTGATGATGAAGCAGTAAGACTATCACTGCCCTGCCTATTCACGTCGTGCACACGTATTGTAACATGCTATCTTCGAGCATAGCACACGTCAAGCAGGATCACAGTAACATAAAGTCAGCAAAGTGTGAGTCAGACTCACACATCGTGGGTTCCGTACCTTAGAAAGAAGGCAATGGTTATTCTATGGTCGGCCCGGCCCGGTTCCGGCACTCGATGGCACGGCCCGGCCGATAGGCAGATAGAACCAAATGTTAGCGTTTTATCCCAGCCAGTGAAAAAACGCTTATTCACCTTACAATTATTCATTACATTCGTTTTTCAATTTCGCAATCAAAGACGCCAAATACATTTTATATGTGCGCAACCAATTATATTTCTCAATAATAAAGTGACAACCCAGTCAATTTGATTATAAAACTTCTATGAGACTATGCTAGCAGATCTATTCGGCTTTTAACTGTTTTAATTAAAATCTAATAAATAAATCTATAAGGCAAGAATTGAGTTATGGTTTCTACACTCTCGTGTTGCCTTCTATTCGGAATAATAATACTAACAAATGGAAATCATAATTACTATAACGAAAGATCTGAGGGCTTGATACAAAAACTTTCAAGCTTAAAAGCAAAGCATGGTCTAAACTTCGTTCATATTGAAGGTATCGGGAGTTTGCTGAACAAGTACAAAGATTCCCACCCAAAGGTGCATTACATTGAACCTGACGACCCACATTACAAGCAGGTTAATAATCCGGCCGATGTGAATACTATAGACAATGTTAATCTTTTGGTGGCGATGAATAAATTTAAAGATGCACCAAGTCAGGTCAAAAACATTAATCAAATAACACGAATGGAAAGTCTTAGAATGTGTAGAAAAGTACCCAAAGAGTTAAATAAGTGCAGACAAGAGGCAGAGGAGGAGAAGAAGAAAAATGAAGAAGTTCGTGATTCTAAGGATAAAAAGGAAAAAAAGCGTTATTACAGAGCTGGTTATAACGAAAAACATTATGCTGTTGCTGAAACCGCTAAATTACTGGACGATCTCGAGAGTCTGTTGGCAAAGAATGGTAAATACAACATTTTCTTGGGTTGTGTGGGTGACATGTGTGGAGGAAAAAGCAATAAAGACCGATATTCAGAAGATACAGATAACACAGAAGTAGTAAGAGAATACCTAGGTTGTACAGGCGTTAGATGTGGCAGAACTAGAGTTAATGACGATGATGATGAAGATAACGACGTTAGAAGAAGCCGTTAATGATTTAATAATCTACGTTGCAAATGCGGTTAAACCAAAAATAAAATAAAGAGGGCACCGACAATCTACACGCCATTAAAAAGCGCAGAATCAGCCGCAATAAAAACAGCAGGTCATCAAATAAAGTGGGGGTCTCTGTTTTTTTTTAGCTATCGTATCGAGTGGGGTGTCAAATGAAAGTTAAAAACATAAACCCAACTACAAAAATGCCGTTGGGTTTAAGTTTTTATAGTTTTTTTTCAGTTTTGTACAAACTCAAACTCAAAGCATTTATTACAGCCGGAGTCACACGTAACCTGTACGATTTATGTATTAAATAATACGTCATACATGAGTCATACGTCATTATCTAATGACGTATGCTCCGGCTTTAGGAAAACCGAAAAAATTCGATACGTGTCGTGTTTTATGTTTATATCTTTTTAGTAGGCGTTTTTGTCGTAGTTGGGTTTAAATTATAACGTGCTTTATTTTTGGTGTGTAAAACGCTATTCAGCGCGCTATGTAACGCACGCAAAATATTGTATTTAATGCATCGGTGCAGGAGTTATTTGTAGGTGTATTTAGAGTTATAATATAACAATTAAAACTGGTATTATTGAAAAAAAGTTGGAACTTTGATCTTCAGTATCTCTCTAACCAGAAGGATACCGTACCTGGGAAGGTGACATGTAGACTGTTTCATGGGTATTGCTAATTATTTTTTCAACATTTGTGCTCGTTCGATAGCTGAACCCTCTCACCGAGAGGAGGCCTGTGTCCCACCAGTGGGGACATTATAGGCTCATTGTATGATTATGCGATAGCTGAATTAATGAAGACATTTTCACAGTCGGAGATAAATAAATGGTGTTCAAGTTCATCTATGTAGATGATTTTGAAAATAATTAATTAACATTTTGTCGTATCTTTTAACCGGTTGATGGATAGAACATTGGTTACGTCAGAAGGTTTGGTACCGTATCACTACCAAATACAACTGTATTGAATAGCCATTCAATTTGAGAGAAATTTGAGAGAAAATACAAAAAAGAATTTTCGGAAACACATAGTTTTGTGTTTTTGCAATCCCATGTATTTACGACTAGGCCCTATGGGGTGCTTAGAGGTTGCAAAGGGGTCACAATATCATCTCTTGGAAGGAATACGTTGAATTACAAGCCACCCTTTAATATTTAAAGGATTTATAACCGCAATTAGTGAAGTGTAGTATAGTATTTTTATCTCACGAAGCGACGCGCGCTTTGCTTGTGGTTACCAAGTTTACACACACGCGGTGAATGTATATACGGTATATTAATCTATGGAATGTATGTTTAAGCGCAGGAGCTCTTTATACCGTCCGAGACAATGGCAAAGTCAGAAGTGTGTGTGTTTGTTTGTGCATGTGTGTGTTATGTTATGGCTGACGCTACTCGTTTAGTTCAAACGTCCACCTGAATAATTTTGAAAGGAATAACGCCATCTCTGAATGAGTAGTGTCCTGAGAAAGCTCTTCATGCTCCCTCTCTTGGTCCGCGTACTCAACGGCGCTGTCCACGCTAGCGCTGTCTTATCAAGGAAAGTTTGTTATTTCATGTTCTGATTTTCAATTGACCCACAGTTTGCTTTTGCTTAAGATAATTATGTTCCGGCAGTCTCTGTATGCAAAGTGACTTATGATAGAACTAACATGAAACTAGGTACTTGACTGACCGGTTGGCGCAGTGGGTAGCGACCCTGCCTTCTGAGCCGCTGGTCCCGGGTTCGATCCCCGGACAAGTCAAACATTTGTGTGCATGAACATGTCTGTTTGAACTGTGTCTGGGTGTGTATATGTATATAAGTATGTAGGTATATCAGTCATCAGGTTACCGTAGTACAGGCTCTGCCTAGTTCGGGACCTGAAGACCTTGTGTGGATGTTGTCTCATATTATTATTATTATTTATTATAATCAACAAAAGAAAAACACTACAAAATGAAAAATAACTTTAATACAGATTAACCAGACATTTTTAGTTAACGTGGTTTATGCCAAAAGGCAAAATGGAGCCAGGCACGATGGACCGGAGAGATATGAAGACATTTGAAAAGAAAAAAGTGATCGTTAATTATTTAGGTAAGTGATATCAGTGGACCAAAAAGATCTAAGAAAGAGAAAACAAGAAATAACATTGATAAAAAAAACCGGCCAAGTACCTGTCGGACCACGCACAAGGAAGAGTTCGTGGTTGGGATGAATTTATCCCAAAAACCAATTTAACCCTGTTGTTGAAAAAATATTCTTCCATACAGCGATATATGTCACGGTCAATTCTCCAACTGCAAATGTAAGTTAGATAGCGCAAAACATATATTGTATGTGCTAAAACTACAAATTAACGATTTTCGGACTTTTTCCATAACTTGTATCTTGCTTCTTGCCATATTTCATGATTCTATGTCAACTGGAAGTACCCTATAGTTTTGATTTATTTGCAAGTAGTCAAGTACTAAAATATGTCGTTTATATGGCCGTATTTTTTTATTGCGTTGACTTAGTAGCTTGTCTTTTGTTGACTCTAAGGGACCTAGGTCCTCATTTGATATTCATTTTAATTTGATACCTCCACGTGTTCCTGATAAAAAGGGCCTTGACAGACAGACGGGCAGACAACGAAAAAACCCTATCCTAAATATGATCCTTTAAAGGTTCCGTTTTTGCCTTTTGAGGTACGCAACCCTAAAAATTACAGTTTATTCGACGATGGAAACTTGTTTTCAGAGTCAAGTGGTGGATAGGTTCAATGACCAGATTTTCGCTTATGGGTACATTGTGCATGCGCTGGCTGTGACAAAAATGATGATGAGGCAGTGTTTCTCTCTTTTTATGTGAGTTCATTTTGACTTACCGTGTGGTCTGTTGTGCCTCACTTTTGAAGGTAAAACGGACCTAATTACACTTCTAAATCATTTAATAGCTAATATTAGCATAGACGCCATGACAGATAGCATTTTGTGTCGTCATCTGACAGATAATGTACCTACTCTGTGTCTGACAGCCACACTATAAAACGCTATAAAAGGACCGTTCTGCGAGTAAATTTGTCGTTATTTATTTGAATTTCTACATGAATATTAAGATTAACGGTTGTTTGCTAGTGTGATTTTGTTGTTTATTCAAGAATAATTAATGTTGAGAAAATTGGTAAAATCTATGTGATTATTGTTTTTTTTTATTTATCTCTACTTCTAGTTCATACAAAATTATTTAGGTATATTGATTTTTATATATCTAATTAATAAGTAGCGTAGAGTAAATGTTTCTGATTATTTTAACGCTCAAATAAGTGAAATAAAACAAATAGTGTTTTTTTCTGAAATTGTGTTTAATTTTGGAACAATCAGAACCCAAAACTGAAAACTCATCACAAATCCAAACGAAACTTGGAGAGAAAACAGTTTTACTCAAAAGTAAAGATAAGAAAACACACGACAGACATTCTTCCGTCTTCCATGCCACATACAATATTACAGGCGTGGCAACCCACGCAGTTGCTCGCTTCCCCCCTTGAGTGAACACTAGATCCGCGCCTGCAATATTGTCATGTGTCGGTGTTACGCATGCCTGATTATAATGCTCACATAGGAATAATATTAATCGCGTGCAACTCATTCCACACATCATCACTGTGACGTAACGTAACTAATCATAGTTTTTCAATCTCACGCTCGATTACACGTCGATACCGTTAACTTTAACTACTTTCTCAATCAATTGTTTTACCTAAACCCACCATAAAGTTTTTATAATTATTAGACAGTAGGAAACCTAGCATGCTAAGAAAAAAAATCTAAAAAATGGTGGTCAAGATCTCATGCTTTATTATATTTGGAATTATAACTATTACCACAGGGAAACCGGCAAGGGATGACACAGAAGAGTCTCATTTCTCTTACGTGAAAAACGATTATGAGCTTCAAAAGTTATTGCAGTCACTGGCTAACCAAGCTACATACGACGTAACACCAAATCACAGAGAAGACCGGCCCAACGCCTATCATGAAAACAGAGCTGGTACATCACGTTACGGTGAGAAACCAAGTCAATTATATTACCACAATATTAAAGCTGATTCTCCACGATATTACGAATCACGTGAAAATGCAGACAAAAAACAGCCAAGCATCAACAGCTTACAGATAATCAAACAATTATTGCAAAATAACGAAAAAAAGCCAGGATATAATAATGGCCAAAATTTACTTGAAGATTTACCATCACTGGACCGTAATAACAAGTTTAAATTGTTAAAGCCTATCGATGAAACCGATAATGTCGATGAAATTGTAGCTTTTCTTGGCGATTTACAGAAAAAAGTCACTGACGACAGAAACAACAGAGACGACTACGTTTATGGTAAAGCTAGAGGTGATAATTTAAGGGGCAAGTTATTCCTTGGAGAACTTGATAAACAAGAAGTCTCGGATCAAATTAAATCAATGCTGGTTCAGTCAAAAGATGGAGTCGTGAAATTGGTTGAAACTAAACCTCGATATCATGAGCCGGACTATGTCACTGTTATTGATAGCTACAATGACAGAGATAATCTACGTTGCAATGGAAATAATTGTGCACGAACTAACAAAGCTGTCAACGATGACAGCAATAATCGTTTGCGTTGCCGAGGTAAGAATTGTGCAAGAACTAGAATACAACTCAAAGATGATTATGACGATATAAAATACAACTCAAAGCTATCAGCTCAGAAAGTCAAACTTAACGATGAATTAGATGCTGTTGTCCTCGGGCTTTCGGATGCTGAGCATCTGCTGACAAAATTGAATGAACCAAAACAGCCACGTACAAACAAACTAAGAGGTGCAAAGTTGCTCGAAAATTTAGATTTAGAAAATCTACTCAACAGCAAAGGTACTATTGGTAAACAGGGCAACGTAGAAGCCGTAGTTATCGATTTAACACAAGTAGAAAATGGTGATGCTGTAGCAAGACAAATAAAACAGTTACTTTCACAAAACACTGAGGGGTCCTATGACGAATATGAAGAATATGGAAACTTAGTTCAAGAGCACCTAAAGCAAGGAGTGTATGATATTGAAAAACAAGTCGCTACCGATAGAGCAAACTCAAACATTTTGCCGCATAAAGAGAACAATAATAACGTGTACCTTCCACAATGGTTACTTGATGAGGTGATAGCAAGATCCCATGGAAAGGAAGAATCCACTAAAGAGCGTAAATCTTTGTTTCCTTTAACGCGGCAGCAGAAAGAAAGAATTGAAGCAAAAACAAAACCAAACACGTCCCGAATTTATCGCCGTAACTTTGAACAAGATGTAGGTGTTCCATTCCACCTGGAGGTTCAAGGGTTAGGTCAAGTTAATCCATGATAATATTGAAAATGTCGACTTAGAAGATTATAATTGTTTTATTTGTTTCATAAGTTCGGGGTTTCAGTTTAAATGAGACCGATAATTAGAGTGCCAATTAATATCCATGATGAATAGCCTTTCCATCACTCTTCATTCAACCGCTAGGGCCGTACCAAAAGAGTACCAGTGGGACTCTATAACTAAGCTTACGCCGGCGGGCGATGTCACCAGCGTATAGACAGACAGATGGGTGTCTGTCTGCTTTTCACAGGGCTGTATCTTTTTAACCTTAAACACAACAACAACAATAACACAACAATAGCTTTTAGCACTGAAAATGTTTTGATGGAAAATTACTTCAACTTTTATGTCCTTTTGTATCCTTAAAATCCGCAGTCATATACTAAGCTAGCCACTAGAAAGTAGAATTTAGTGGCTAGCATATGGTCTAGTGACTAGAGCAACGACGCAGTCGAGCATCTAGCTTGGAATATTAGAGCATCAACTCAGAATAGTACATATTATGTAATGGTCACGTTGAAGACTGTTTCTTGCAGCGTGCAGTGAAGTGTTTCATTAAACGCCGTGCTGCACGTCGCTACGTATTTGCGGCCCAAGGGTTTTGTACTTCTTTTTAATTACCGGCCAATCAGGCAAATAATTGAACAGTGAATTGAACGCACCCCAGCTGACAAACAAAACTCAGTGTCAAACTGAAGTTGACGTTTCGTTTCATATCTTGACGTTAAGTTAATATCGATCTAAACTATTAATGATTAATGTTTCGTTTCGCCCTGAAAATTAATTTAGCATTCTAAGAGTGTGATAAAATGGCAAACGACACACCAGAGAGTGACTTTTCCATAGAATGCTTCCAAAACTATTCCGCCCCGGAAGTTTTCGTCCAAGGTTTGGCGGGAATGGTGAATCAAAACGATGTGGAAACAGTTATAAGGGCTCAGAAAAATATGTAAGTTTATAGGATTCTTTTACTACCTATCTTTTGGATGCAACACAATAAAGACGGAGATTTGATTACTGCCTTATTCTTTGGTACCAACACTTAACTGTCGATACGTTTAAGCAACAAGATGCAAGTATGAAACCACCCGGTTGGTACTGTACCTATTCTTGTCAAATAAAAGACTAGTACCTATTTCTCAACCAACCACCCAAGAAGTAATGATGATTTTATGAATGGAGCATAAATAATACACAATACTAGTTATTTCCATATCTCATTCCTTAAATTGAAATGGCCAAGGCCCCCAGCTTATTTCATGGTGTTTAGATTATTTTTTGACAACCATACTGTGAATTCCAGGCTACAGCGCTTTGAGAAGACAACGGAGATGCTCACAAACTGTAACCAGCTGTCTGCCAGCCGTCTCCGAGCAGCCTCCACAGAGTTCAAGAAGCACACGCAACTGCTTCTGGAAATGAGGAAGGATTTGGAGTTTATATTCAAGAAGATAAGAGCCATCAAGACTAAATTAAGGTTAGCAGACAGTTTAAAATATTTTACTTTTATTTCCGGACCACAGAGATCTAGGTGTTAGTAATCCTTGAATCTTAGAAAGTTGGGCTCTGGACTTTCAAAACATTTTTTTATTGCATTCATGTTTTTTCATACTCATATTATTATGTCAAATTGTAGTGGATAACTAAGAGTTTATATTTCAGTTTTATATTCTGAAGTTTACAACAGTCTCATAAAAAAAAAAATATAGTTTTTAAGTCACGTTTTTATAACTACTGTTTGTATTTCACATTTGTCTATTTTATTTTTCTTAAGTACCTACTCATATAGTAGTTAGCATATTAGTTTATCTCTATAAATTGTGATATTTTGTGTACCTCAATAAATAAATAAAAGATCAAGCTATAATTTACAGTATAACCTGATCTCGCATTGTATAGGATTTCCTTACAATGAGAGGTCAGTGTAAACTGGAAAATTATAGCTTGATGTGTAGCCGTGTGTACAACTAACTAATTTAAATTTAGAATCTTTCTAAAATAGTTGTTTTGCCTTCAAACTGTTGAGACCTGCAGACCTGCATGGCCTAAAATCTGTCCTTTGAAATGACTAAACATATTGCAGATATCAGCTACCTACGTAAAATTACTTTGTGTTTGGCATTTATTTCAAATAGGCACATAAAAGGCACTTTTGAACGTCAACATTTACATTAAAATGGAATTGAATCTAGTTGCCCCTTCCTAAAGGTAGTTTCGTATGGAGAAGAATGGGCAAGAAACTTCACCACATTAATTATATAATATTATAATAAAATTATGTGAAGACTGCACCTAGATTATAATGACTATACCACAATAGGTAAAAAGAATTAAAATATAGCAATGACAAATAAGTTGATAATGCGATAGATACATGGTGCTCACATATTCACAAATATTGTAAAAGATTTTCAAAAATTTTAATCAAGTAATTAGTCAGTAGTATGTTAAAGTAATCACAGAATGTAAATCAATGTCATAAAAATAATAACTTATACAATTAAAGCAGCAACCAGTTTGATTTTTCTAGACTCTAGATTGTCCCATAGATGGAGCTGGACCAGCATGTTTCCAAGTATTCTTATCTTGGATATATTCCTCTAATTGGTAATATGCTTGTTTACAAAGTTAAGTTTGATATGAGTTTTAAATTTTCTTTCATTTGTGCCAATCCAATTAGGCAAATATCTTAGGTTCATTCATTGCAGAAAATGCACACTGTTAACAGCTGTGCAAAATTTCATGGTTCTAGAAACATGAATTGCACAAAATTTGCTTAAAAAACAAAAATGAGCCCTAAGAAAGGATTTTTGAAAATTCGTCTCCTAACAGAACCAGTTAAATCCTAAAGGGGGATAAATAGGGGGCAAACTTCCATACAAACTTTTATTGTACTGAAGTTTGTCATTATTGTCAATAGGAAAACAGAATAGGCACACGGCTTGTATACTAACATTTTTTTTTATTCATTTCAGCACCCAGTACCCAGAAGCTTATAAAACAGCAGTAGCAATATCAATAGCAAACAGAAGACCAGCAGAAGAAGATGATGACGAGGACTTCAAACCGTCAGACACCAGGCCAGAATCCAAGATGGTTGCCACAGTTTCAACAGAAACCCTAAAACCTACTACAAGTGAAACTGGCAAGAAATCCAAGAAAAAAGATCAGACTAGTGACGAAAGTAATAATAATAAAGAGCCTGGTGTTGCCAATGCGGAAAATTCAAAAAACGATGGTAGAAAAGTTAAAAGGAACAGTAGTTCTTCGGAAACGGAGAGCGCGAGTTCTGGTGACGATAGTAGCACAGATACAGGCTGAATATTAGAACTGTAATGTTTTATTAATTCTGCTTACTGCTTATAATGGAAGCAACATTTATTTCATAGAAAGTCCATTACCGAAATCACTGACGTTACTGTAATACAGCGGCATTTTTTATATTGGCAACATAATGATTAGACGCCATTTTATCGCCCGCCGCCCCTTTCGATGTCGTTATATAAAAACCGGCCAAGTGCGCGTCGTACTCGCACACGAAATATTTAACACTACGTTGTTTTTATACACGTTTCTTGTATGGCATACATAATCAGACTATAATGCGCTGGGATACAGGCCGTAATCCTCCACGCGGGCCCAGTGCGGGTTGGTAGATGTCTTATAATTTCTTGGTTCTAGACATGCCGGTTTCCTCACGATGTTTTCCTTCATCGTTTTGAGAGCACTGGTGATGAAATAATTTACACAAAGTAAGCGCCTGTCTGGGTTCGAAACTTACGACCTACAACTCGGTAAGTCGCGGCCGTTACTATTGGGCCACCACTGCTCACACTTGTAACTTTCTTGAAGGGGGACTCCTTTAATTTTTTACATTATTTTATTTATATTATTTGTTGTTAAAGCGGCAATAGAAATACAGACTCTGTAAAAATTCCAACGAATCACAAAACTTTTAGCTCGATGCCTGTCACAAATTTATGTGACGCCCGTTGATATGAAAAAGTCGTCAAAATCACTTCCGTTGCCGAGATTGAGAGACCAGCGAAAAGTGTTTCTTCAAGCTGGCTGGACACGTTTTTGATCGATTATCGAAGATTCTGTAGCGTCACAAATTCTGAAATAACAGTGTTTAGCCGTCACATAAAGTGCACTATTGACCTAGTTAAATGCGAGCAATTTTGAAGATTTGTCCAGCCAGCCTGAGTCACATTTGTAAACTTGTGCTTGTTTTGTTTGAATATTAGATTGCATATTTCACTCAATAATTATAGCCTTTTGATCTATGTTAAAAAGAAAGAAAGAAATCTATGTTACAAAGGAAGTTATGTACATATTAATTTCGGCTATGATGTGCGCTTGCCTTAGTCTACCTTTTAGTTATGGTTGCAGCAGCGCCTTTAGGCCGATTAGGCGCTTCATTTGCGTTCATTTCGGCCTTTTAATCGGCATCTTCCACTCTAAAGTCTAACGTCTGCAAAACAAAATGAATCAAAAGTAAAAATTTATTAATTATTGAACCGATCCAGGGATGTTGAATTTGGCACTCGGCATCTTTCATTGGCCTACAAAATAATCGAAAAAGTGTATAAAAGGAGCGGATGGAACAATTCCTATAGAGTTTTACCGCTGTCGTCTGTATGTGGAATGAAACAAAAATTAACCTTCACAAAAGATCGGCATATTACATGTACGCGCAGAGTTTACCTCGTTTAGCAATAAAGTTTAGGAAAACTATCGCAAATGTTAAATCCTTAGGACCTCCTTCACAAAAACCACTGCCTAGAAGATATATACTATACGATTATACCTACAAATACAAGTCTTCCATCAAGTTATTATAATAGTTACAATAAATGAAATATAAATCACAATAATGTAATACCTAATCAACAATAAATAACCTACAGTTTGTAATCATGTAAATAAAACAATAATTAATAAAGAAAAGTTTATTAAAAATAGTATTTTCCTGTCTCTTATTTGAAGTAGTCAACTGCAATATATTGTAACGGTGTGGTTTTCGTAGTGCAATTGTCACTCATTACTGACATGCTGTTTACTGTACAGCTTGATGCAATCTCTTAATTAAATTACAACAAATTCCTCAAACACGATCATCATAATTATATTTGACATGATGTTGGTGCCTACAGCTAAAAAGTCGAAAAGTTGGCGGTTACATAAAACAGAACCCCAACAGTTTTTGTGATAGTAAGATTATGTTGCTCAACTTATTGTAAACCAATGATTTATTAAGTAAAATAAAAGCGTGTTAAAAAGAGGTAGATTAGGTTATACGCGCTCCGCAAGTCCCACATCAAAACTTGGCTAGTCATCTAAGTTTACTTCGTCTTGACTCATTTTCGCTCCTGATAATTAAGACGTGCCACCCTACATCTAATTGTGTAACATTAAGCCATTCTAAAGTCAAAGTCGAAGCATTTATTTCAAATAAATTAAAAGGCACTTTTGAACTTCAACATTTACATTAAAATATAATCGATTCTAGTCGCCCCTTCCAAAATGTAGTTTCGTATGGAGAAGAATGGTCAACAAACTCCTCCGTTACTCTTTTAAAATGTTTTACAATATTTTGTATAGGTACGTTAATTATACAGGGTTGTCCAGCAATGGGCAGCTCGCCGTTCGATAAGGACCAGGCCCGGGTCGATGGCGCGTTGTGTTCCACGCGCGCCTCAAAGAGATGTCAGCACCAATGACGGGGTCCGCTAGGGCCGATGCCTGCTAGGGTTGCGGGAAAGTCCGAGAGGGATACCGTGGCCCCTGGCACAGGCAACTGAAGGAACACGGGTGGGTTTTAGTCAGTAAGAGTCTGACACGCCCTCCTGCTCTGCCCAGAGCGGGAGAAGTTATTTGACGATTTCCCACACTCAAAAAAAAAAAAAAGGGTGTCCAGTAAATAGCACGACATACTGCAGGGGGTGATAGCTTGGGTCAATACCTACCAAAACAACACAATATAATATGTTCAGCAAATTCTTACGGACTTTTTTTCACCACTATAGGTTAAAGTTAAGCGATAAGAAAATACTTTTTTGAAAATTTAAACAAAAAATTGTATTTCTTGAAAACATTCTTGTTTTTGATAGAAAAAAGACTTATCAATGAGTAAAGTAACTATTCAAAAATAATCTGATGTAAAAAAAATACTAGGAAAGGAATTTTTCATTACGAAATGCTTAAAAATCTGTTTCAAGGTAGAGATTCTTCGATATATCGGAAAATTTTGTAAAACTATAAATCTGTAAGATTTTGCTTATTGTATTGTTTTGGTAGGTATTGACCGAAGCTATCACCCCCTGCAGTATGTCGTGCTATTTATTGGACACCCTGTATAATTATATGTGAAGACTGCACCTAGAATAAAATTACTATAGGTACAGTCAGCATCAAAAGTCGATGATCACATTCAGATTTTCAAAATCACTGTACACTATATCACCCATAAATCGCTCAACAAGATAGGGCGCCAGTATTGAATGGACATCATTAAAGTTCAAAATTAACTGAACACTACTCGTCAAAGGTCACTGAACACCATTTTGTCAAAAATTGCTGATCGTCATAATATCCGAAAACATCATAACATTCAGTTTTACAAAAGTCACTCAACGATATAAAATGCTTGTTTTGGTTATCTAAAGACGACCCACTGACCATCTAGTCCTAATCACGGCCACGTCCAAAAATAACTTAACATCATAAATAACAAAAGTTACTGAACATTACTTTGTTTCGGATACGTAGCGTGTAAACATATACTATCAAAAGTAGCTGAACTGCAAACTAAAAAAGTGCTCGTTACTATATCCAGAGTTATAAATCCTGTCCTATCCAAACTAAATCATGTAAAAAAAAATTAAATGGATGTAAACTAATTTAACTTTCCAAAATAATTTTGGTTTTTTTTCATAGTATCAATGAGAAATATTAGAAGTGGGTGTTCAAACGGCAAGCACATTTTTAAGCCTATTTTTCAAAATAAGCTCGCAAGCACGATTATAAAGATAAGCAAATTATTCCGTCGACGTCATCTAAGTTTTCTATATTACGATTGAATAGTAACCTTATTTGTATAGCTATAAGACTCACTATCAAAAATCACGCAATCATGTCACTCGCATATCAAATTCTTTTTTGAAAACATGCAACCTCGTTTTTGTCACTCTGCTTAATCAGAAATATTATTTTTCTAATTTTTTCAAATAAGGATTTATGGTGAAAAAACTTTGAAATCTTCTCAACACGGTCGTATTACGTTATGGAGAATTAATAATTCCCGTTATCAAGAGGAGCACTTAATAGAAAATAGATCCAGTGGAAGGATTTCTGTGGGTCTTTGGGGGTGGATGAATAAAAGTGGACCAGGGGAACTGATAGAAATTGGTGGTCGGCTAAATGCCGAAGGCTACAAAGACATCTTGCAAGATGTTTTACTGCCCACAGCACAAATAATGTTACCTGATATGGCCCCATTACATTTCATACATGACAACTGTACAATCCACATGGCCCGAGTGTGCAGAGCTTGGTTCCGGGATAACGCTGATCACATTGTCGAAATTCCATTCCCACCAAAGAGCCCGGACCTTAAACCCATTGAAAACTTATGGGGGCTTATGATCCAGGCTTGAGATGAAAGCACTCCTCGAACAAGGGAAAATCTACTAAATCACGCCATAGAAATCTGGGAAGATTTTAGGGGACGAGATACTTGTGCAAATATGGTAAACTCCATGCGAGAACGTCTCCAAAATGTTATCGATGCCAATGGGGGACACACTAGATTTTAATTCTAAGTAGTTTAAGCCTAATCATAATTGTAATTGATTAAAAATTTAACCTTGTTTTTGTTTATAAAACATTGATTTGATTATGAAAGTTTAAATTTGTTGATTTTTAATAAAAACAAATAATTACAGAAATAAAATCATTTATCATTTAATTATTATTAACTGTATTGATTTATCGAACCAATTAAATTTTGTTGATAATAAATAAATGGGTGGTGATTTACATGTGCATGTGTCTACTTAATTTATATATCAAACACATAAACCTACCGTAAAAAAATACACACACATATTAAACCCAAAAACATTTTATTTTGTTCAGGGACTTTAGAGATAAACGATGTTATGCTATTTTTGTCAAACATTTGTTCAGAGACTTTAGAGACGAAGAATGTAATGCTTTTTTACTATAACTTTGTTTAGCGACTTTTGAAAAGTGATGGTCACCTACTTATGCCCCTTTTATGATAATCATTCATTTCTGGCGCTTGTCATGTTGAGCAATTTAGGTATAATACGGTGTACAGCGATTTTGAAAATCTAAATGTGGTCATCAACTTTTGATGCTGACTGTACCAACCACAATAAGTAAAAATAATTTTAAATGAAGAAATGACAGATAAATCAATCTAGATACATGGTGCTCACATATTTACAAACATTATAAAAGTATAGGCGTTAGCGATTGTATTTAGCTTGGAGAAATTACATCAATATGTTTACGGTAGGCAGTTTACATTGAGAACCGATCATAAACCATTGGTAACCATTTTTGGTCCCAAACAGAGAGTTCCATCAATGGCGACGAGTCGACTACAACGATGGGCCATTAAGTTGTCAGCGTATACGTACGATATTGAGTTTGTAAGATCAAAAGATAACGGGGCTGACGGTTTATCGCGTCTGCCGGCGCGCTCGTCATGTAAACAATGCACTAAGATGCCGGAACAAACGGTCTTACATTTTGCGCAGAACGCGATGCTAATGGATTATCAGGAAGTTAGGAAACAAACTAGCCGTGATCCTATGCTGGGCCGGGTATTATCTTATCTTAGAGACGAATGGCCGTCGCGTCGGAGGAAATAATAACTACACTGAAACCATATTACAACCGAAAATAGAGTTATATGAAGAATTAGGGTGCGTTATGTGGGGTCACAGAGTAGTAGTGCCAGAAACCTGTAGGACAAAAGTTTTATCAGAGTTACACGAGGCGCATATGGGCATCGTAAAGACCAAATCATTCGCTCGTTCTTATGTGTGGTGGCCTGGCATCGACGAAGCGATCGAGACAATGTGCCGTACGTGCCAGACTGGCACAGCCGAGGCGGACGCGCCACCGCGACACGTACCCTGTCCGTGGCCCTGGCCTGATAAACCATAGGCTCGGGTACATCTTGATTTCCTGGGACCGATCATGGGTAGAATTTTCTTGGTTATGGTAGATGCTAGGACCAAGTGGATAGAAGTAAGTCAGGTACAGAGTACGGCGGCGGGCCACACTATAAACAGGTTAAGTGAAGTCTTTGCGCGTTTTGGTTTACCTAAACAGGTAGTTTCTGATAACGGGCCGCCCTTCACCAGTAGTGAGTTTTCTCAATTTTTAGTCTCAAATGGAGTAGAACATTTATTTTCTGCACCTTATCACCCAGCGTCCAATGGCGCTGCGGAAAATGCAGTTAGAACGGTAAACAACATCATCATCATCATCTCAACATCTCTCTTCCTTGAATTTGTATATAAATATATATATATTTATGTAGGTATATAGTATAGTAAATAGTATGTATGTGTATACGAGCGGTGCTGCTTTTTATGATCCCAATGTAGCAAATCAATCTGCTTACAATAATTGTTTTAAATCAGCCCACGAATTTTCAGTTATGTCGATGGAACTCATAGCAATTTTAGAAGCACTTTGGTACTCTCGGTCAATTCAACAAAATAAAGTTCTAATTTGTTCCGATAGTAGAAGCGCTTTGTATCATATAGCTCGATGCGCCTCTGGTGGCAGAGGTACATCGATAGCTTATGACATCCTCTCTGAAATCTACGAGAACAATTTAAAGGACATTCAGTTGAAAATGCAGTGGATTCCATCAAATATTGGCATCAGAGGTAACGAGGAGGCTGACATGTTGGCGAGAAAAGCAGCAGTAGATGGAAAAGAGGTTTTAATTTTGCCAAATTACACTCGAGTTGTTGCCTAAATACAAAAAGTAGGTACTGTCACAATAACTGGACGGAATACTTTAATGAGAGATCTTTGGAAAAAGGAATTTGGTATAAAACAATACAATGCGAGCCTCCTCGTATACCATGGCTCATTAATGGGAGTTTAAGTAGACCTTTGACTGTAATAGCGTTCAGGTTAAGATCTGGTCACGTTCCATTGAACAAGTTCGCACACATGATGAGGAAATCAAATTCTCCAAACTGTGACGTGTGCGGTGTAATTGAAGACGTACATCACCTGTTGGTAGAATGTGTCCGTTTCGAGACGGATCGAGAGCTCTTTATAGGAACTTCCCACTTGAACAGAACTAATGTGGGTATGTTCCACGAGATGTTGTCCTCGCCTTTGTCAGAAGCCGCTAAAGCGCTGTTTATGTTATTTAGTCGTAAGCCATAATTTTGTAAGTAGATGAACTTAAGATAAGGTACGATGGAATTGACATGTACTTATGTATAAAAATTCCTTAAATAAATAGAAAAAAAAAATGTGTACCTATACGACTTATTTATGTATTTGTGTACGTTGTTTTGATAGTTTATTTTTTTATCATTGTTAAACATCGCTCAAAATCAATCCTTTCCTTTCAATTAAAGCACCTGCCATCTAATCTCTTCACCACCCTTGGTTGACTGGTAGAGAATGCCTAAGGCATTAAGTCCGCCTTTGTACCTTTTGTACGAAAAGTTTAAATAAATAAATAAAAAGAGTAATTAAAAAGGCATTCAGAGAAAAACTTTTCTATTGCATTACCGTAACACGGAGCACTGTACAACGGGTGAAACGCCAGCGTTGTTAATGTGCGGCCGGAGGCCGAGAACCAAGCTAGATTCTTTGAGACCAGATAGAGGCACTAAGGTTAGGAACATCTAACAAAAGCAACAGCAGACAGGTGGCGCAAGCGGAACACGTGACCTGCGTCCCGGGGAAGACATTTGGCTCCGCCAGTACAGGGGAAGTGATAAGTGGGTGCAGGGCAAAGTAGCAGAAAAGATAGGTACTACAGACTATAGGGCAGTCGATGCCACAGGTAGGGAGTCGCATAAACATATCGATCAGCTCAAGCACAGGATGCGTAGTTCACTTATTAGTCCGCCGAGCCCTCCCCGTAGCAAGGGGGAAACGGCTGTGGATGGTGGAGGTCCCAGCCCGAGCAGTTTTGAGGGGAACACGTCACAGGTAGTCACGGTGGAGCACAGAGTACTTTTTTTAGCGGTGGAGGATAAGGATGATGCTCAGGAACTGTTTGAAGACTGACGAGCAACCTACACCGGAAGTAACTCAACCGCCGCGCTCACCTATCTGCTGAGAAAAATTATTCGCAAATAGAACGGGAGGCGTTAGCGATTGTATTTAGCTTGGAGAAATTATCTCAATAACACCACAACTATAAGACCCTAGATTGTCCTATGGAGCTGGACCAGCATGTTTCCAAGCATTCTTATCTTGGATAATCCTCTAATTTGTAATAATTATGCTTGTTTACAAAGTGAACTTTTTATATGAGTTTTAAATTTTCTTTCGTTTAATTGTAATAGATCACAAGGTATTTTGTTGTTAACTGTCCTATCTTTCTAACAGCGTAAGCGGCCGAGCTTAACCGCCCCGCAAGAGATGTTATAATAATATGAGGTCCCCATTGTAATTTCTCGTCTAGCGTGATGCGTAGGAAAACTGTTTGATTAGTAAATTCCAGTTTTTCTCCATTCAATATTATGTCACATTCACTACTTCTAACGTTGGATAATTTAAATGTTTATATATTTTTTTTTAAATTTGGTATTAAATTAAATGAAAAGTAATTTATTCAAAGTAGGCTAAGAATCAGCACTTTTTGTACGTTTTACTTTGACAGTTTAGCTGGGAAGAAGTGGCGCTACAAACTCCCAGCAGCACAGCTGTCTTTTCAATTAAAAGAACTGGATTCTATAAGTACAGTAAGTAATTAACATTACGAAACACAAAATGTCGGCGACGAGACCCTATCTGAGCACTATGGCGCAAGTAGTGGCGGGACCGCCGAGCAAAAGTAACGTAGATTATTAAGTTCACTAGTTAGAAAAGTTTAAAAAAGGATTTATTTAATGTTTCTATATTCTAATTAGTTTATTTAACTCACATTTGTTATTAGTTTTTGTATTCCAAACTAATAAGACTGAATTGAAAGGATTTCTTACAAAAATAATGTTGTTCACGTATAATTACGTAAGTTGAAAACTCACTTTTTTGTTTATGGACGGATTTTAATAATTTTTGTTTTTAAAGATAGGTTTAGTCACAAAACTAATATATCCGTTTGAATTGTAAGAATCGGGCCATTAGTTTAGAAGATATAAGGGATTTTCTATAGTGAAAATGTGCCAACCTATGTTTTTTAACAGTTTTTGTTCTAGAAACTTTTATTTATTAATAGTTACGTTCCAAATTAATATTTAATTAGATTAAGGACATAATAAGGTATAATTATACACAAAAATTGTAAGGATATATTGATAAAATATAATAAAAAACGGCTTGACAGATTTCGGCTATAGGGAAAATTGCAAGCAAAAGGGCCTCAAAAATCGCGGTTCTCGTTAAGGTAACGTAGGCCGGCCGCGCCTTGTATAAATTCAGGGCCATTTGCCGGCAAAAGTCAGTCGCAGCTCAGCCGTCGAAGAGGCAACAACTACCAAGAAGCCGAAATCTGCCAACAAGAATTAAGAAGAAATTCTGCATTTTATTCACCGCCTCTTCGCTGCCCATCTCTCCGTGGTCCTCCTAGTGGGTGTACCCCTACTAAATCTACGCATTCAGGGGTGCGTGGTGACGTGTGTCGCCAGCGAGGTAATAGGGAAACATACGTCAAAAACGTGGGAGACTGTCCCAGGCAACCGTAAGGTACTGGACATACCCCGGTAGCCGCAACACAAAACATTAAATTAAATGCCATTTCAGACCCTAAAATGAATTTATGCCGTTTACTTGAACTTTAACCTTTCTATCTTTCAGACATGATGTTAGTAAATCAAGAGCTGTATTCCTAATCTCATAGTGCTCTAGTTTCAGCAGAAGTGTCTGATGGTTTACGCAATCGAACGCCTTTAGAGAGGTCGCAAAAAATTCCAATGGCATCTTGTGCTTGTTCCCAGGCGTTAAAAATGTTCTTTATTGGGGTGACACCAGCGTCAGTGGTACAACGCCCTTTGGTGAAACTGTACCTACTGTTGTTCATGAAAGATGGAATTTTTATTAAAGTGACGGAACATTTGATTGAGCATCAACTTTTCAAACACCTTACTGAGAACTGGCAGAATTGACAGAGGCCTATAATTGTTGGGTTCTTTACTATAACTGGATTTAAACAAAGGAACTACTTAGGTACCTACGTCACTATGTTTCATGAGATCCGGAAAGACTCCTTGGTCTACTACTGGTGTTAAATAAGAATGATAAATAGGGCGCAATGCTTTCGATGATAGATCTACAGACTTTTACAGATATTCCCCAGAAATCTTCTGTTGATTTAATTTTAAGATCATTAAAATCTTTTAGGTATATCTGCCTGTGGAGAGATTCAAGTTGTTTAAGTATTTCGTAAAAAGTACGAAACCAATATATAATTAACTTTTTTACTCAAATATTGTGTGTACCTACCTAACTCCGAGTTACATTTCGTTTTTGTTTCATCGCAATCGCTTCAATCAATCTATAGAAAGATATAAGTAAGCATTTAAAGTTTTCAAGAAGAAGTTTTGTTTACATAGTGTACATACGCGTAACGACATCTATTGACTACAATACCCAAGAATGTATGATAAACATATTAATTTCTCTCCCGTCGCGTCGTCGTGCGTATCGGATTGCCGTCCCATCGGACTATGAGAGTGAGGGAAGAAAGATTGCACCTGTGTCTTGACACACTAACTTGTGCACTATAATATCTCCCGCACCCAAGGCCAGAGGGGTAATTCTCGTAATTTTAAGAACGTTCACAGTCTAATCTCAGTGTCAATATGTCAAAAATACATCTAATTTCCCTACATATTTGACAAGATTTTGACATTGACTGTCGCTGAAATGAGATTGTGACTGGATTTTGAACGTTTTTAATTACGGGAATTGCCCTTCTGGTCTCCGTTGAGATTGGTCTGGAGGACTATTACTATTATTAATTATTGTTAATAATAACAGGCCATAAAGGTAAATGTCTGTGTTATTTCAATAAACACATTACCCTCCTTTGCGTCGCGCAGTTGGGTAAAAAAGTAATGATAATGATTATTGTTCCCGCAAGCGCCTACAGAAATTCGCATCCGTACAGTTTTATGTTGAGGCTACGTAGATTATAGCTAATCGTTTTATTTTTTCTAACTTTTTCGACCGGCTACCTACAACTGTGAGGACCACACAATAAAATTGCACGTTCACATCAAGCAACGTATTTTTTCTTAATTCCCGTAATTATACCTGGATCAATCCCGCACATGGTCCTACGAGCCGGATTAGGAGATTTGAAGAATATTTACTCCGATCAGCGAATTGTTATAAAGGGATTGAAGAGAATTGGTGGACATCAAACAATCATAGTCGACGCCCGGTGTGGCCGGTGAATTCTGCTACGTCCTTCAGAAGGTCATTGGAATTTACGTGGTCTGGATACTTAATAGCTGAGAAAAGGCGTATTTATCATTAAATTGGTGTACCCAACACTCTATTTAACAGGTATAATTAGTTTAAGTCAGCCGTTAATAGCCAGGTTAGTACGAAAAACCTATTGTCATTTTTCTTTGTTCTGTGAGTGGTTACAAATTGTAATACAATTATTAACTGATCAGTAATTATTGTATATTATTGTTATTTACACATTATAAAGAGTAGTTATTTGTAGTAACTGCATTATTTTGCTTTACGGTGTAATAATTTTACAGTTATTGAGACAGTCAGGTAATCACATTAGTTAACACAGATAGATAAGAGAAATCATTGCAATTGCAATGTTATTATAGAACTTTAGTACAATATAACCGTCAATACGCATAGTTTATTATAAATTCTATATTATTATTTATGTAAATTCACTCTAAAGGTAGTGTATATAAATCATATACGTATTTCAGGCTGCATCATTTGCAATTGTAATTTAAACGTTGCAATAACTTTATTTATATACATTCCAGGTTGATCACACCAGCTTGCGTAATGCCAGAGGATAAGGAATTAAAAGAGCTCGTTAGGAAACGAGCGAGTTGCAAAGGAAAGGTGACAGTGTTCTCGAACTATTTAAATTCTTTGAATCCCTCTTCTTTGAGCCCCACTGAGGTAAGCGAGTTGCAATTACGTTGTACTAGACTCGTGGCGTTGTACGCCCAATATGATGAGGTGCAATTATTGCTGGAGTGTAGTACTGATGACTTGAATGGTCAGATGTCGGAACGCGAACAATTTGAATCTCTATATTACAAAACCCTAGCTAAAGCTCAACTAATGTTGGATGATAGTAGGAAAAGAGATTCTAATGATAACTGTGACGTAATGTCGCGTTCTAGCAATCATAAGTTTGTTAAATTACCGACTATTCAGTTGCCGAAATTCAGTGGTTCCTATACAAACTGGTTAGAGTTTCACGACACATTTGTCAGTCTCATCCATTCAAACGATGATATGGACGAAATAAATAAATTTCACTATTTAAGGTCATCCCTAGAAGGGTCTGCTGCTGTGGTGATCAACACAATACAGTTTTCATCTGCAAATTATTCGGTAGCGTGGAATCTTCTCTGCGAGCGGTTTGATAACAAACACCTGCTTATTCAACATCATGTTTCTGCATTATTTCAAATAGACACCGTTCAAAAGGAGTCGTCAGTTAATTTAAAAGGTTTACTTGATGCTGTTAACAAAAACATACGTGCCCTAGAATCATTAGAGGAACCTGTTAATCACTGGGATACGTTACTCATTTATATTGTCACACACAAATTAGATAGCAAAACTTATCGTGAATGGGGTGAGCATAAGGGCCGCCTGGACAAGAATTCTAAAGTTACGTTTGAATTATTTATAACTTTTATTAAAAACCGTGCTGAGATATTGGAAACGTTCGAATTGGAAGCTTCTACGAATACTAAACACTCACACACAGGTAAAACTGCAAACAAGGTTAGGTCAATGTTGGTACAGGATTCTAATAAAAATAATTCAGGTGAAAGTTCAAGTAAACAGAATGATGGTGTTTCAAATAAGCCTAAGAATTGTGTTATGTGTAACGGTGATCATAAGTTAAGTAGTTGTCCTCAGTTTTTATCGTTGAGCAATGAAGCTCGATTGCAGTTAATACCTAAATACAAAGTTTGTTACAACTGTTTTAATCTGGGACATTATGCAAACAACTGCAAAAAGCCAAGTTGTAAAATATGCCGTCGTAAACACAACACTATTGTTCACGTTGATAAATCCTGGAAGTCAGACGCAAGTGGTGCTTCTGCTAGCAGTGTTGTTGTTGACACGAATGGCAGTGCGACTGTCTCCACTCAGCCCACTACTATAGGTGTAGGGACCGGTGTGTCGCTGTCCGCGAGTGTTGAACATGGTGAAGTGTTATTGGCCACTGCACTCGTCAAGGTCATGAGTATTAATGGTCAGCAGTATGTTGCTCGTGCTGTGCTTGACAGTGGCAGCACGTCATGTCTCATGACTGAGAGGTTATACCACCAGCTGGGTTTGACTGCCAAGACTGTAAATAATTCTATTATAGGTATCAACAAGTCGTCATCTTTTATCAATAAAATGTGCTCTGTATCAATAGAATCTTTAAATAATAATTTTAGTATGGATATTAATTGCTTTGTTCTCCCATCCATCACAGATAAGATTCCAAGTAAACATGTTAACTTGTTAAAAATTAAAATTCCTTCTGACGTTTGTCTCGCAGATCCCAACTTTTACTCACCGGCGCCTGTCGATATGTTGCTGGGTGCTGACATCTTTTGGGATTTATTGGAATCTCAACGAATTAAATTGGGTGATGGGCAACCAATTCTTTGTGAGACTAAATTGGGTTGGTTGATCTCAGGCCCAAATAACAGTTGTATTACTTCTAAAGTTTTAAAATGTAATTTTATAAAGGTGCGTTCAGACTGTGATGATGAATATAATTTCAATGTTGATCAACAACTAGCAAAGTTTTGGCAACTTGAAGAAGTGTGTACGTCGTCTCCGTATTCCTCAGAGGAGAAGCTATGCGAGGAGCATTTTATGAAAAACACTACTCGTTTGGAAAATGGTCAATTTTGTGTTAGGATTCCTTTAAAATGTTCCCCGGACAATTTAGGCGAATCTTTGTCAAGAGCCAAAAATTGTTTTGCTTCTCTGGAACGTAGATTTAAATCTAAAACTCAATTCTGCATTATGTACAAAGAGTTCATGATAGAATATGAAACTTTAGGTCATATGTCTAGATGTAAAACTATTGATGATCAAGCGTCTTACATCCCGCATCACGGAGTTCTTCGCGAAAGCAGCGCCACCACTAAGTTAAGGGTGGTTTTTAATGCAAGTAGTTTAACTAAGACTGGTATTTCTATTAATAATATCCAGATGATTGGACCCGTGGTACAGGACGATCTTTTATCAATCCTGTTGCGTTTTAGACAACATAAGTACATCCTAGCTGCTGATGTTGAGAAAATGTACCGGCAGATAGTTGTTCATCCAAATGATAGGTATCTTCAACATATTATTTGGCGTGATAATCCGTCAACTCCATTACACGCTTATCAACTTAATACCGTGACCTACGGCACGGCCAGCGCTCCTTACCTAGCAACCCGGTGTCTTCGGCAGTTAGGGCTAGAGTGTGTTGATAAGGAGATTGGTGACGTCATCCTCCACGACTTTTACGTGGACGACTTGCTCACCGGAGGAGATGACATCAATGAGGTCAAAGAGTTGCGTCATAAAGTTACTTCAATTCTCGCTTCTGCGCAGATGAATTTAAGGAAGTGGAAGTCGAATGACAAACAATTGGTAATTGGTTCTGACTTTCCCCAATCTTCACTGGATTTGAATGTTGGTGGATTCGAGTCAACCAAAACCTTAGGCCTAGGTTGGCAGCCACTGTCAGATTACCTTTGTTTTCCAATTAGTCAGTCAGTTCATTTTAATAACACAAAACGTGACATGCTCTCGATTGTTTCACAAGTTTTTGATCCGCTTGGATTATTGGCTCCGAGTGTAATTGTTATGAAAATGTTACTTCAGAAGTTATGGTTGAGAAAACTGTCTTGGGATGAACGGCTATCACCGGACATTAGTGCGCTTTGGAATGAACTGATTAAGAATTTACATAAATTAAATGAAATTCATATTCCACGTCGAGTTTTAATTGATTGTTATGAGTTTTTAGAATTTCACATTTTTACTGATGCGTCTGAACGAGCCTACGGCGCTTGTCTGTATGTCCGAAGCGTTAATAAGCTGGGACAGGTTTTAGTGCGTTTATTGTTAGCCAAAGGCAGAGTTGCGCCACTCAAGCCGACGACCATACCCAGACTTGAGTTATGCGGTGCTCTTGTAGGTGTTCGCATCTTTGAAAAGGTTGTGGCAGCTTTACGAGTCAGCGCGCGGCGCACTTTCTTTTGGACTGACTCCACTATCGTTTTAGGGTGGCTAAAAATGTTACCAAATAAATTACAGCCGTTCGTTCGCAACAGGGTTGCCGAGATTTTAGATAAGACTGGTGGCTGTGAGTGGAGACATGTTCCAACTGACCAAAACCCTGCTGATTATTTATCTCGTGGAGTAGACATTAATTTATTACCTAGTTTAGATGATTGGTAGTCCGGTCCTAGTTTTTTAATGAATGAAATGTCATATTGGCCTTCTAAATTAATGAATTTTAATAACGAAACATTGCCTGAAATGAAATTAGATGTCTCCTTGCATGTTTTATTCAGTGACAATGAATTTGATGATTTGATTGATTTTACACGGTTTTCAAACTTTTTAAGACTTCAGCGAACAGTTGCCTATGTTTTACGTTTTATTGACTCATGTAGAAACCAACCTGTTCGCAGTGTTCTTTCTGTGCATGAACTGGAAAGGGCTTTAAACTTTATTATATGTTTATCTCAACGTCAGTCTTTTAAAGATTATAAATTACTCCTTGAAAACAAACCATTACCCAAGAAAAGTGAATTAAATAAGTTTAACGTTTTTCTGGACGAAAATAATATAATGCGGATTCGAGGTAGATTACAACATTCGAATTTTCCTTATAATAAAAAGCACCCTATTCTTATTCAGTCTAGTCATCCTTTTTCTAAGTTACTTTTTAATTATGAGCATAAAAAATTGTTTCACGCTGGACCTCAGTTATTGTTGGCGTCTATACGAGATACGTACTGGCCCATTCGAGGTCGCAATTTAGCTAGGATGTGCTGTCAACAATGTGTTCGTTGTTGCCGATTTAGAGGTGTAACAGTAAGTCCTATTATGGGAGATTTACCGCAGCAGCGACTTCTAGCAGGTTTTCCTTTTGAAAATATAGGCTTGGATTATGCAGGTCCTATTCAGTCAGCTGTTCGTCAAGGTCGTGGCTGTAAATTAGTAAAAGTTTATATAGCTATTTTTGTTTGTTTTTCTACGAAATCAATTCATCTTGAACTAGTCGGTGATTTAACAAGCAATACTTTCATTATGGCCTTAAAGAGGTTCATCTCACGTAGAGGAAAGCCGAGAAATATTTACTCAGATAATGGCACCTCATTTGTTGGTGCATCTAATGACCTTTCTAGGTTTCTTAGGGCGAATTGCGATTCGCTCTCCGAGGAGATGGCTAAAGAAAGAATTAACTTTCACTTTATTCCTGCATATTCTCCTCATTTCGCTGGCCTTGCGGAAGCTGGTGTTAAATCAACCAAGCATCACTTAGTCAGAGTGCTGGGACTTTGTAACCTTACCTACGAAGAGCTATACACCATGATGGTTCAGGTTGAAGCCATTTTGAACTCCAGACCACTGACGCCGTTATCATCGAACCCCGAGGATCTGACACCGCTCACACCCGGACACTTTTTGATTGGACGTCCTATGACATCGCTGCCGTCACCTGATTACCGAGACCAGTCCATCAATTCTCTGACTCGATTTGAGCGTATCGAGCTTCTCCGACAGCATTTTTGGAGCAGGTGGAGTAAAGAATACATATCGGAGCTCCAACTTCGCATGAAATGGCGAGCATGTAAGGGCTCCTTGAAGCTGAATTCCTTGGTCCTGTTAAAAGAAGACAACCTCCCCCCACTCAAGTGGAAATTGGGTCGGATCGTTGCTACGTATCCAGGAACAGACGGCGTAGTCAGAGTTGCAGACATCAAAACTTCTAGTGGTCTGTTGCGCAGATCATTCAGTAAGATCTGTCCGTTGCCTATATATCCGGAGTCAGAAGATTCTTAGTGGTTGAAAGGCAGGCTTTCAACGCCCGGGGGTATGTTCCCGCAAGCGCCTACAGAAATTCGCATCCGTACAGTTTTATGTTGAGGCTACGTAGATTATAGCTAATCGTTTTATTTTTTCTAACTTTTTCGACCGGCTACCTACAACTGTGAGGACCACACAATAAAATTGCACGTTCACATCAAGCAACGTATTTTTTCTTAATTCCCGTAATTATACCTGGATCAATCCCGCACAATTATCATGACTACATAATCTTATACTAGCACGCGAGCTGCTTGCAGCCCGCGCAGCACGCAAACCAATAGTCTCCGATTGGGTACCTTCAAACGGTTTCGAATGAAAGAGGATTTTTAATTGTCATCAATTTTAGGGTTCCTCAGGGGTTTTGATTGGCGTTTCACTACACTTAGGGGCTTGATTAAATAGACAATTTCATTGTTATTTATGGCTTTGCTTAAATTTTTACTACATTTAGGGGTTAATTTTAGTGTACCTACCACACTAACACGCGAGCTGCTTGCAGCTCGCGCAGCACGCAACAACTAGTCTTATAGTGTATATAAAATTCTCGTGTCACAATGTTAGTTACCATACTCCTCCAAAACGGCTTGACCGATTTTTATCAAATTTTATATGCATATTCAGTAGGTCTGAGAATCGGCTACTATTTATTTTTCATACCTAAGTGATAAGGGTTGGAAATTATTTCTAGGGACACTAGAAATTCCCTAAATAATTTATATGGCAAAACAACGTTTGCCGGGTCAGCTAGTATTATACAGGGTGTTTGGTAGGGAGCTGTACATACGCCTAGGGTAGAAACTAGGGATAGTCTGCTACCTACCCCCGCCCATTATATTGACCTTGGCCTCAAGGTTTTTTTTACCTTACTACCTTACCTTAAAATTATTTCTTTACCTTACTACGGTACTTCAGGCCCCATAACTTTTCTTCTCCATAATTTTCTGGTGTAAAATAATTTTTTGCAGGACCCTAAGACTCTAACGATTAAAACAAGACCATTAGCCGACCGGTCCCATGGATAGATTTTGAGCTACAGGTAGTTTTAGTCAAAAAATCACAAAAAAATCAAATAAAAAATAAAAATAAATTAAAAAAAAACCTTGAGGCCAAGGTCAATATAATGGGCGGGGGTAGGTAGCAGACTATCCCTAGTTTCTACCCTAGGCGTATGTACAGCTCCCTACCAAACACCCTGTATAAAAAAGTCCCCCCCCCCCCCCCCCCGCAAGCACCGCTTCTGTATATCTGAACGCGATAAACTCAAAACTACTGAACGGAATGAACGGATTTTCATTTTCTCCAATGGACGGAATGATTCACGAGGAAGGTTTAGGTGAATAATTTATTTAAGGTTTTGTGTAAATTGGCTGAAATATGACGATGATTGTTGAAGATGTCGGTCATGCATGCCGACTGGGAGCTTTACTGGCGTGCGCGCTGCGTAAACAATGGATGAAATTTGGCACACAGATAGTTTATAACCTGGATTGACACATAGGGTACTTTAAATCCCGGTAGTACGTTCCCGTGAGATATTTTCCGACCACAACGCGGGCGAAGCCACGGGCAAAAGCTAGAAAATAGTCCGAATTAAGTTTTTATGGAAAGAAAAATTTTCAAGTTCCCAAACAATGTTCAAATTCGGGAAAACCTGAACATCTTTTTTTCCTATGGAACTTTTGTACAGGACAGTGTCTGTCGGGTCAGCTAGTTGTCTATACTTACAAACAATTGAAATGTGTCAACCTGTAGTGGAGAGGCATGCAATTTTAAACTAGGCTAGACTATTCTATACCTCTCTTAGAGTCGATTTCACCAACGCAGCATAAGTCTTATTCCAAGAATAAATCGTTAATTACTCGCGAGTAAGCCCATTTTACATTTCACCAACATTTAACCTAAGGATAAAATCGCTATACTAGAGTAAATTCTTATACCACCGATTTCGGCCGAGTAAACTGTTATTCGTAGATTAAGTTGACAGCTTGTGTCTGTAACTGTCAAGTCGATTGCATTGCAACCGTTATAAGCTGTAACATTGATCGTAAGATTATACAAACAAATATACGAAGGTAATAAAGCTGTGAATCAAACCAAAAATGAAACCGATAGTGATGATGACGATTATGAATTTCCTCGCCCGCGGTGGTATAAGGAGAGGAGCCAATACTTCGAAAATTATGACGACCACGATTTTGTTTTAAGATTTCGTTTAGGTATCTAAGGAGGCAGCATTAAGCTTATTGGCAAAAATCGAGCATCGTTTAGAGTACCCAACAGATAGGTGAGTGTCCTAGATAATAATTTTGTTAGTATTCCTTGTTATCATTGATAAGCTGATTCCGGCACTGTTTGTTATGTTTCAGAAATAAGTCAATATCGCCTGTTAACCAATTATTAGCGACGTTAAGATTTTATGCAACTAATAACACCCAAATGAGTATTGGTGACTTTGGCGGAATGAGTACACCAACAACACACCGAATTATTCACCGAGTCAGTGCAGCGATAGCATCGTTGCACAAAGAATATATAAGATTTCCTACCACAAACCAGGAAATACGAAAGGCACAGGACGCATTCTTTCAAATAGCAAGTTTTCCACGTGTCATTGGTGCTATGGATTGTACCCACATTCGTATAACCTCACCAGGTGGAGATCATGCAGAGCTATTTCGCAACAGAAAGGGTTACTTTTCTATCAATGTGCAAACAATATGCAATACCAACCTGAGATCACTGACATAGTGGCCAGGTGGCCAGGTTCATCTCACGATAGCACTATATTCAATAATAGTTCCATAAAGGCTAAATTTGAGTCTGGTCAATATGGAAATGCATTGCTGTTAGTAGATGGCGGTTATGCTTCCACGTCATACACAATGACTCCTTTAGAGAATCCGAGGACCCCAGTGGAACAACTCTATAATGAGTCACAAATACGGACACGTAACCCTATTGAAAGGTCCTATGGAGTATGGAAGAGACGTTTTCCTGCATTAGCTTTTGGGCTGCGAACTGAAAGTTAAACTGAAGGTTAACCAAAACGTCAAGCTAACGTATTACCCGAACAAATACAGTAATACGCAGCATTATTGTTCAAGCATGCGACAAACTACCTATCCTCTTGGGTGCTTAATGTTTTCATTCTTTTCATTTGTTCACCATCACAGAGTAACTATGCGAGAGTAAGATATCCATAGATTAGTGTGGTGAAACGAAATTGAAGTTATCCATTGAGTAAATCGTTGGAGTAAAGTTATACTAGGATAGCTACTCTCGTGTAAATTCAACGTTGGTGAAATCGGGTCTTAATGTACAATATCATTGATGCAAACTCACAAAACAATCTTATGTCTAATAAAATCTCAGACATCCTGTGACAATATTAGTAACAAAATCAAAAGTAAACTGAAGGAAGGCCTCTTTTGATTAAATTAGTAAATAGTTCTTAGGTCTTCTTAATAATCAGGCCTTAATTAGTATAACTCACACAATCTAATCATACAATTTTTTTTAATGTATCCAAATAATTTATTATCCCTTTGCATATTTCTCAGTATGTTTCTTAGCATTTTCCAGATATTTATCTATGTTGTACTTATATTCGTTGGCTACGTCCATCATGAGTGGGTCGTCGGGGTTGGGATTGGCCATCAAGGTCTGAAGGGACACTAGAAGGGTCTCCAGTGTAATGGTGGGCAGCCAAGCACCTTTTGGAGGCATTTTTAACATGTCCATACATATTCTGCCACCTGGAACAGTAAGTGAGATGTCTTTATTAACCAAAAAAGTTCTTAACATGGAATTACACTCAACTCTTTCAAAACATGACAAATTCAAATATTTTCATTCATGATTGATTACTGAATGAAAAGAAAGCTTGGCTTGATCAATTTTATTTATGACAGTTTTACCCATGGATTTTACCTTACTGCGTTAGTACCTACTTATGGACTGCCCTAAGGACTTGTAGCATATATAAGAATGCTTGGAAACATGCTGGTCCAGCTCCACAGGACAGTCTAGGGTCTAGACAAAATTAAAACTTGTTGCTACTTTAATTGTATGGTTTGTTATTTTTATGACATTGATTTACATTCTGTGACTACTTTAACTCACACACTGACATATTAATTGGTTACATAATTTGGGAAATCGTATACTTTTACAATGTTTGTACATATGTGAACACCATGTATCTATCACTTAATTAACTTATTTATCATTGCAATGTTTATTAAATTCTTTTTACCTATTTTGGTAGGGTAATTTTTATTATAGGTGCATCGTCTTCACATATAATTATATAATTAATGCATACAAAGTATTGTAACACATTTTAAAAGAGTAACAATGGAGTTTCTTGCCCATTCTTCTCCATACGAAACTACCTTTTGGAAGGGGCGACTAGAATCAATTCTATTTAAATGTAAATGTTGACGTTCAAAAGTGCCTTTTATGTGCCTATTTGAAATAAATGCTTTGACTTTGACTTTGAATATAAAGCAGTGGCAAGAACTATCATGTCACTGTGTTGAGTCAGTATTAATTTACCTTTATCAATGTTGGGATGATAAACAGGAGTAGAGAACTTAACGAGTGGTGGCTCAAAGGGATATTTCTGTGGTATAGTAACGGTCAATTTAAACGATCCGTTCTCATACGGGGATCCTTTAGGGCCTTGCAATGTGAAGTTCAAAACATCGTAAATGTCTTCTTGTCTCGGATGGCAAGTTATCCCCCAAGGAGGTTTTGTTTCAAAGTTTTTCACTTCTCTGGCTAAACGCGCTGTTCGAGCACTGGGTATCATAATTTTTTATATAAAATTTAACGATTTTTAACGACTTCGTAAAACAACAACAAGACACTGAACAAAACCGGCACCGCGGTTTTCGACTGACATTAGGTCAATGTCAAATGTCAAAAATATTAAATTGACTTTTGACATGACATACATATTTTTTTGCGTTCGTGGTTTCCGAACTCAGCAAGATTTTTTATTATGACAATACAAATTCTATAATTGCACACTAACATCATTTGACAAAAAAAACGTATCAAAATTCAACCTGTACATACATACATACTTTTAAAATACTCTAGTAAAACTTTTATTTTCATGATATTTTAAAATTAAAAAAACCATTTGAACGCAGCCATTACGGAAATGTCAAATGAACATGCAACAAAAGCGCCCTCCGGCGTCAGAAAATCGAACCATTCCCGTAGAAAAATCATCGCGAAACTGAAACACTTTGCGAAAGGTTATTATTACACGTTTTAATAATTTTACTCGCAATTATCTATTCTTAAATTAAGAACGTTCACCTCTTACTCGTAAAATTATCCACTTACATTATATTATCATTACGTAAGTCCTAAAGTGCAATACTTATAAATAATTCAGTGCTTTACTCCAGGCACCATTGCAGCCGCTCCATTTTTTGGTAAGTAATTCATTATTTCTGTATCGTTAGCTGTACTGTATGTACTAATTATGAAATAGGACAAATATTCATGGTTCAAACTTGTACTTAAATGTTGAAAAGCGATTCATGTAGACCTATAGGCGGGTCTAATCAATACGGACAAGTGACGATCCAAATGATTTATTTATGTTGTGGTGTGGTGTTTTATCGATCTGCAAGTGCAAGTTTGCTGATTATTTGAGTGCCAGAGTGTATAACGAAGGAGTTTTATGTAATGCGATAGGATGTTAGCCGCGCGGAAAACAATTATCGTCAGTATTGTTGTGATTTGTATGCGGCCGAACTGCCGGTAAACTTGCGCGTTTCTCTGAATACATTGCGCCTTAACAGTATTTGTAGTACATAATCAACCTAATTCTCGTGAATCAACCTCTTTTCTTCATTAATAATCGAGTTCTAAAGGCCTTGTTATGGCTTCCACAGGCTGGGAGTAAAGGCCTGTCAGAAATAATCGAGTAATTATCATTATATCTTGCTTTAAATATCTATAAGATATAAATAAAGGATTATAAGCAATAAACTTGGATCTATGTCCATAAAATTTAAGTTTTAGTGGCTATTTATTAGAGATAAGTAAATTATGGTAATGATAGAAACATTGGTACATAAATCTACTGTTATCAAAAATAGATAAAATCTTATCAAATGACAAGTTACACTAATTTTAATTGATTTTAATTAGATTCTAACCAGAATCTTCTATTTTTTTGCTAAAATGTCTGTAATTTTTTCTCTGTGTGACTGTATACTTTCCTATGGCCTTAGTTTTAGGTAAATTGACGGATTTTATCTCCAATATTGACATAGACAATTTGTTACTTACATGTTGTAAAATATATGGTTATTATTTTATTGTGCTGTCTAGTAAATAAAGTGGCCGGTTTTTCATTGATTTTCCAGCATAAGCAGATAGATTATGCAACTCAAGTTTTATTATTCTTAGGCCTTTATCTAAACCTTTAGTTTATAATCAGGTCATTATTTTAACACCGTGGTTATCTCTTTCTAATTAGAAAAGTATATTTTTTAATATGTCTATTGGTGATGCAAAATAAACTTTATGTCTGATGCATAAAGTATATTTCTAGTGTCAATTTGAATAACAGTAGGCACTCATAGTACCGGAGGAGGCTACATAGGTAAATAGCTTCCTTGGTTCTGCCATAATTGAATAAAAAGGAATAGACACTGGCCATTATTTAATTTTATTTAAAAAATATACACATTCCAGCAAGTCAATTTTTTAAATATGGAACAAAGGTTCACCTGTAAAAAAACAAAATCAATCCATTTCATGAAATGTATAGATTACTATATTTACTAAACTTGACCAATGATATTGCACTAGATTATCAAAACATGATTTATAGGTTGTGTAATGTTTTATTGTTAGAGATAGTTGTGCTGGCCTGGCCCTGTAGCCCAGTGGTAATTAGAATGTTACGTTTTTTGACTACTGATAGCAATATAGGTAAGTACAGCTGACTTTCCTTCTGATAACAATCCGTCAAGAAACAAGCATCAATTATTATTTACCAAACAAAACCCAAAATGATCAATTAAGATTATCTATCATGAAATCACGATTATTATAACAATCAGTAAACAGAATTCAGTCTTGAAGAACTAATTCAATGCATAATAACATTAATCTACTCAATAATATTAGTTTTTGAAACTGTTGAGAGAGTATGATGAGAGGTAGTAAAAGGGGTAGCTAGTTACGAGCAGTTTTATACACTATTGAACCTACTAAATAAAAGATCGAAGTTTCCCACGAAATTTAGTACAACAAAACGTATTAATGGCGCCAAAATCCAGCACATCACCGCGCATGCGCTAAAGGGGGCGCTGCAACGGACAAGTGAAAATTGTAATTCAAAACTAGCATATGCGTTTCATTCGAAAAAAGAAATTGGTGGAAACTATCTTTGGTGATAGGTATTAACTTCTTGGATTTGCCCTGTATCGTATTAGTAAAAAAAATGTTTTAGGTACCTATAACATAATTTTCTAAAGGTTGTCTGTAAAAGATCGCTTTTAGCGATACACCGCCCATTACTTATGTCACCTTAGCTAAAATTTCTACATTTATATCTGTAATTCTTTGGTGGTCAAATTAAAGAGTATTCTAAACTTCTAACGATTCTATGTAATTCTATTCTATTTTTTTTTTGAGAAAATGTTTTTCTATTTTTAAATTTCGGTAAGTATTGTGTTTATTAGGCATGTCAATATACTTAAATTCGTTTTGAAGTTTATAATTCGAATTTTACGTTAGCTAAAAGGAGGTTTAAATAGGGATGAAAGTTTTTATGGAAGTCCTTTCGTCATTTTTGCCGCTGAGGAAACCCATCGGGCGCACGACTTGTAGATAATATAAGACTTAAGACCAATTTCGAAAAAATCCCAAAAAAGTCCTCCTTTTAGGGTTCTTCGCAGTTTGGTAAAATATCATCATCTGCCTGCCTTTTCCCAACTATGTTTGTATTTTACATGGAGCGACTGCCTATTTGACCTCCACAACCCAGTTACTGGGTAATGCGATATCCCTTGGTAAGACTGGTTGTCAGACTTGCGGGCTTCTGACGACCAGCAACGACTGTCATAGATCCACCAATGACAGCAGTTTGGTAAAATATGTCTAGTTCAAAGAGTATAGTAATATAGATGGAGCTTTAAAATATACTCCACAGTCGAAATTTTACTGATAGATTTAAGTACGAAACAATGTCTAATTCTAAAGGGCATTTTCCGTTCCAAACTGCACCCTAATTACGTAAAACACTATCAATCACCAGGGTTGATAAAAATCACGAATTTAAAAAAAAAAACGGATTTATTTGATTTAAATCGGATTTTTAAGATTTTTTTTACATTCTGATCTTTTTTTAATTTGGAAGTCTGTTATTACTTAATTAAATAACAACACAACTTATTTTTTAATTTTTTTATTAAGTAAGTAAGTACATCAAAAATCAAATCACTTTTTAAACAACAGTCATTTTAATGAACAAGGAAAATAATTAGTTTAGTTTTTTCAAAAGGAAGACTAATTTGGCTGTCTTCTCGGTGCCTAATCTATTTCTTATTGAATGCCGAAAATATTCTTTCGACCCCAGCGGGAGAAGCAACTGTACATAGCAGTTGCTTGATTATATCCAATTCTTCTTCGGTTATACATTTTACATAATATTATGTATTGCTACCTACCAATCAGCAGGGGTAGTTTTCTGTATGACTTGTTTATCGAATAATATTCCCATGACATGCTCAACTTTTGCTTTCAAACGAATAATGCTACTCATCAAACTGATTTCAATCTCTCCATAATTTTCTTGCAAAAATTGCAAGGGTGCATCACTTTCATCGGTCGACAACTTTTCTTGGGGCAGTTTTGGATTAACAATGTAGGGTACACGAATGACCGCGTCAAAGACTAAAAGGACGGATTCAGTCGCGATCGCGAGTTTAAATTTCGAGGTATCCCCGAACGGTGTAGATAAACAGCATTGGACACGTGTGTGCGCGCCGTAGTTGTATGTCTGGGGAAGGCCCTTGACACATTTTGGCTGATTTGGTTGCAGTAAAAAAGTATTGATTTAAATCATTAATTTTTATAAAAAAATCACTTTAATATAATCGCGATTTAAATCAAGTGATTTAAATCATATCAACCCTGTCAATCACAATCGGAATCATTTTGAAGAATATTTGTAATCCATTGCTTTATATGTTCGAAAAATTTGTCTGCTCAACAACGTAAATAATGCAATGAATGTTGTTGAACTGTCAAAATGAAAGCCATTCCTACTGCTTAGTGTGTTACGTAATTACCGCGCTGATCCATTTCAGACTGATAGCCTCAAATAAACCTTTCGATTTACCGCCAAAGATACCACGATAATGACAATCTATGGAGGAAATATCCTAAATTCGATTTTGCGTACAATAGGTAGGTACGTCAATTTATATCCAACCAAGAGTCCTTTCTATACTTGACACAACATCGGAAGCTGTAGGCCGATGTGTATACTTACAATGTGTAACATAATTAACGCAAGACCTCATACACCCCAATTAGAGTATTGAGTTAAAAGCATAATACAATGACAAAAACCAAAACAACTACTTACAGGACTTGCGTTTATTCTGTTACACCTTGTATAATAGTACACGCATACTATGCAGACAGGCATATTATAAGTTGGGGGATTACATCGCTGATAAAAATGCCTGGCTTGATGCTGGTCCTGCTCCACAACCACAACTAATTGATTAACATTTGATAATACTGTTGGAGCTGCTGAAGATTGTAAGACTACCTGCATTGGATTGTATAAACTCAATCTCCTTTGTATTATATAATTGCATTGGACAGGTGTGAGTACTATGTACTATCGAGCTACCATTTGCCGGGTAATGTCTTTAATGGATAATTCAAAAGTGCCTGTAAATGGTTTAATTACAGGAGAAATTCCTGGTGTGGGCCAATCTTTAAATAAATGGTTTGAGTTTAACCTACATTGCGCCAACGTCGATTCTCGTCATGTCGACTTTTGGGTTTTCTTGGTGGCCCGTCTGGTTTCACCTTGATATTGACTGCTCAGAGTATGGCCATGAAACCAACAACACTTTCGTGACCTGGGGATCAAACCCATAGACGCCACTTGCAACAGTCGCGCTTGCGACCACTAGACCATCGAGGAAGGCGACCCATCTTCCCGTGGTCTTAAATGAACGGGTTTTTCTCTATAAAACATTTTCAAAACAATAAGCTAGACTTCAAAAAAAGGAGCCTCCTCCTTTTTTTGAAGTCTAGCTTATAGTTTCTCAGATCGTCGGAATCTTAAAAAAAATATGCATTTTGTTCCCTGCTTACTCGAAGACGGCCGGGCCGATATGGATAACATTTTTTTCGTTTGATAGTGTTTACTTCTCAGGTGGTCCCGTTGTCATCAGATCAGGATCTGATGATGATATCCTTGAGAAATCAAGAGAACTCTTCAAATGTTATAGGCACACCTATTGTGATTTGGGTATTTTTTTATGGTAACTCGTGCATTTGCTCTCGAAAAGCACTATTTGGTTAAGTGGAACTGATGATGAAGACCACATATGGCCACAGGAACTACTCAATAATAAGCATTTCACGGGTTGTAATACAAATTTTGGTGCGGCAGGTAGGTACCATAACTAAAAAAAAAGTGAAAATTAACTTTTAATTCGGATGTCGCAAATGCAAATGATGCAAAAAACTAAAATACAGATCCATAGACACCGACTTCCGAAATTAAAGTTATTTTACAAAAATCTCCCACGCACGTAACCCCCTTCGGCTACAATCACTTTATTTGCGTGTTAATTTGGAACGTATAGATCTAAACTTTTCCATGGCGTCGCTATCAATATTCAGTGCCCTCGTTTCCCTGGCCTCGGTGTCACACGGTCACGGCGACTAGAGACACTTCCAGACGCATGAGTATAGCACCCTAATTACATAACACACTCACAATGACGATCGCATTCAGCATTACTATTCTGTGAAAATCTCACCGTGAAAACTTAGGTGAAGTGAGCGTGGAGTGAGCTGTCAGTGTCATCCCACTGATGCTAGAGATTGACCAAGCATTACACTTACAATCATAATCGAGATTATAATAATATTTTTTTATGCTAATTATATTGATACTTTTATTTAATTTCAAAGTGTCTTTACATTTTTAAATAAAAAGGTTTTTTTTTAAATAAAATAGTAAAACAGAAATTAAGTCAGAAACTATTTAAATGCGTGCCAAACAAATAATTGAACTTCAAACGATTATGACCTTTTTAAATTATTGCGTTTTTTTTTTATATTTGGTCTTTTACAATATCTTGTTTTACCGCCTTTAAGTTAAAATCCGAGATGGCGGCTGCGAAAATTTTCAAGTTATTCGTCATGGGTGTCGTTTTCGTGTGTGATAAAGCCGACAGTGAGGTCAAAATCTCGATTATGATTGTCAATGTAATGCTTGGTCAATCCCTAGCATCAGTGGGATGCCACTGACAGCTCACTCCACGCTCACTTCACCTAAGTTTTCACGGTGAGTATTTTATAGAATCGACATAAATAAAAAACAATGCTGCGATAGAACCATGGAATTAGTATGTACCTACGATATGACAGACGCAATAGATATTGCAGAATTAGAGAGAAACTAGCTTCATCTTTCTGACTAACCGAACCGACACCTTCCACAATTCAAAAGTGCCTGTAAATATTGATGCTTTGAGTTTGAGTCAAAAGTAACACGAGCCCTTTCGGATTGTCATTTCGAATGTGGTTTGCAATTAGGGTCATCATTATCTGCCTGCCTTTTCCGTATGTTGGGATCGGCTTCCGGTCTAACTGGATGGAGCTGAATACCAGTATTTTACATGAAGCGACTGCCTATCCACAACACAGTTACGGGGTAAGACTGGATGTCACTTTCGGGCTTCCGACTACCCGTAACGACTGTCAAAGATCTACGAATGACAGCCGGGACTAACGGCTCAACTTACTTTACGAGGCTCTATACAACGTGTTGTTTTGCATCCTCGTCAAATTTCAGGAGGCTGTTATGAAAGACATAAATAATTAAATAAAATTACGATCCTGCTCAATAATTAATACATACTTGTTTTTTTTAGGTATTTAAGTTTGACAGTATTTCAGAATACTCCACTTTCAAAGAACAAAATCGCCCCGTTGCGTATGCGGTAGGCAGTGTCGTACGACTATGTCGCTGTGTGCATGCGTTACAGTTACAGCGCAGTTACAGGGCGGTATACACGGGCCCTACACATGCCGATTTCCGAAAAATACAAAAAATAAATACCTACTTATTTTATTATTGATTCGTGTCGAGAATCATTAGCATAGTTACCTCCTCGAATTTGACGAGGATGCAAAACAACACCTTGTATGTAAAGATGGTCACCCATCTACCGACCAACCGCGACAAGCGTGGCCTCGTGCTGCTGTTATTACTTAGCCACGAAGGATGTAACCCTTTATGACATATCAAGCTATAGAAAGACACTGTCACACGGGTTCAGCCAGATTGAAACTTTATGGCAGCGCTGAAGTGCGCTATATACTCGCTGCGTAGTACCCTTCACCTCCGCTGACAGGTGAATTCATTTGTTACTGCGCAGCCACTCGCCTCATGTTCCGAGCCGCCATAAAGTTTGAACCGGGCTGTATGAGTGACAGAGCCGACGCTCTACATAGCTGAACTTTTTCTTAACACACGCACCGTTGGCCTCCCGAAGTAAATAAGTTAGGGGGCCACCGGTAGCCAAACGCTGCGCTGGATTATTTGGATGATAATATTTGTCATCCTTTAACATAACGTAACATCACGCGTGTGATTCCCGAAGGGTTAGGCAGAGGTGTACCTATAGTACACCCACATTTCTCCAGCTTTATGCTAAAGTCCCATGTAGTAGGGGGCTCAAATCTAGACTCCGGGCGGCTACTGAGAAATTCCTGATGAAAAAACCCAATCAAACTTTGCCCGACTTGTGAATCGAACCCAGGACCTCATGCTCAGCAGTAGCGCTTGCGGCCACTACACCAACGAGTTAGTAAAATTACATGTGCCATATTAGGGTGAATCCTCAGATAAAGTCCGCCAAATTCAAATTTACTTTGAATTTTTTGCAAATTGCAGCTCTGTTTTACGTCGTATGTTGATCAAAATGCGATTCGCGACTTTAGGAATTAGGCTATTTACTGAATAATAATCATCAAACTTTGGAAATTGGTTCCACCTAAGATTTTTTTGTACATATATTTTACATAAGAAAAACCTTTAAAAAAACTCTTTCTGGTTGGTTTCGCATTAACTGCCAGCTCATTATCTTAGCTTATGGGTACAGTCAACCGCTCACTAGTGGTAACACTTGCAAAGTTGCAATACGAAATCCATCCTTCCTACTACGACATAAAGGCGTGGCCAATCTCAAAGTGTTGTCACTGTTCTGCTGTTGACTGTACAATGAACTAGGTAGGCACAAAAATTTAAATATAACATACATAAACTCACGCCTTCTAGTAGGTAGGCAGACAGAAACTACAGGCTACAGAACGCCACCTGCTACCCTTTATTCCCGTTGTCCCCGTATGCCATATCCCCGTCACGGGGACAGCGGGACGTGATTAAATGTATTACCCGTTGTCCCCATAACGTACATTCGGCTAACGGGGACAACGGGAAGTAAACTTTTCACGAGTCGTTGCCCTCTTAAATCTGCATTCTGTTGTAAGCTTAGTTTAAGATTGTGTACTTACCTATTTTTAGGCAAATTTGAGGGCATTATCATTCACAATAATCTACTATTTCGATCAAATTTATTATATAAAAAAATCCTACTTGAAAACAAGGTCTAAATCCTTTATATTAATCTACCGGGTACCAAGACTAATCTACCAATATTCCATACACTTTGTATGTTGACGGTTAAAAAAGAAAAACGGTTTATTTATTTTTATTCAACTATATTAACGGGGACAACGGGAAGTATGTTTAAATATTTAATTGAAGTACCGCTGTCCCCGTAGGACGGGGAGACGGCGTACGGGGACACCGGGAATAAAGGCCTGCTACGATCCTTACATACTCCTTTTGTACGATCATACATCTGGCCATACACGCACGCCGCCACACCCGCGCCTCGCCGATTGCAAGTACACCGCACCTGACCGTTCTGAAGAACATCATCAATAAGGTCACTGTATGTCCTCCTAAGATGTCCACTCCCGTCGTTTCCACTCACATCTGCCTCGTAAATACCTTTTGTTAGTCTTCTTTCATTCATTATCTCAACATGACTAAACCGTATAGATATACTCTATCCAATTCTGTCACTACATCTTCTTGTACCACATGACTCCTCGGCCTATCAGTCAGAGTCACACCACACATGCTTCACAAGGAAGACATTTCCACATCATTTATTCTACTTTCATGCTTCTTTTGCCACACACAATATTTAAATCGGGAACAAATAAACTAAATGATGGAACCACACCAACCGCCACTATTTCACTATTTGTAAAGTTCAGTATTTGGTCATGATCATGACCCATCAGCTCAAAAGTAGCTAGGTTTATGTAATCCCTATTTATTGATCAATTTAGGTATGTGCGATTATGAGTACTAGGTATTGTAGACACCTATTGAGAATCATTTATGTATGTAGCAATTTTGCGTCATTATTTACGACCATTTCTCAATGATATGACAGAACTCAATCGGACCCCTATTCGTGTAAGTACAACGGAACCTACCCTTACTGCCCCATCTCAAAAATCCACCCTGTAAACGCGGGCTCATAGGTATTACGATTTACGAATAGGTATAAACTACGACAGTGGGATTTGTGACCTGCAAGGTTAAACCAGATAAGCAATAATTGATATTTAAACTTAGTTTTTACCGTTACTATTAAATCAGCGTAGCAGAATTTTTTATACCATGAAATATTATAATCGGTAAAATAATAAATCAAATCCATTCGCTATGGCAGTAAAAACATGGCGAATTATGCAATATAGTTTTTATCTAAATAAAAAACTGATAAGATCTTCTGGGCCCCAATTCTCCGTATTTTGACGGCATTTTTCCCTGTTTTGTGTCAACATTGGTGAAAATACAGCCAAGTCATAATTCTATAGCCAACACCGACATTTGTTGGCGTTGCCGGTGGGAGTATTCCTGAAAGCTTTTGTTCTGAGACTTTTATCCACATCACCTCCAGACTCACCGCCAGTTTCCTCTCCCAGGTCTAACTTTGAGGCAATATAGTGCCCATTGTGCCACCCTGTGTAAAATTTCTACATTAATATCTGTAATTTTTATGGTGTACATAATAAGAGTATTCTATTCTATTCTATAGAGCAAGACAATTAGCCACTCAAGTACCTATTTTAGCATAGCAGCAAATTATGGCCCCTTTAAACAGGCGCGACGCGCGACGCGGCACAAAAGCACCGCATGTCGCGCGACGAGTGGTGCCTCTGTGTCGCGTGTCGCACTCGTTTATAGGAGCCTTTATTCAATTTCTGCAGTTTTAATTTTCCTTACTAGTCTCGTTAACAAAATCGGATCGATCCAGTCGAAACGCGCAAGAACGTGTCAATCTATCAATAAACGGAAAAAACGTTTTCGTGGAGATAAAACATTCATTGATAGCACACCAATACCGTCATGCCTTTCAGTTTCTGCGTTCCAGCAAAATATATAAACAAAAGTTCAAAAAAAGAAAAAGGATGCACTACTAAAATAAATATATACATATATATATCTCCATAGCCCGCGAACTTGTTATCGCATAACATTTTGCGATCAGTTGCAGGCGTCGCGTCGTCACGTTTAGTTTCAAACTTTCCTTGTAAAACACAATGCTTGATGAATATCAAAATGCCGCAAGTTCGTAGGTGTTTGATTAATGAGTATCACTAGGTATTCATAGCAATTCGAATTAAGCATACTTAATAGAAAGATGGGGGAAACATGCGTCACATCCACGCAAAACGGCTATCGCTCAGCATTATGTTTCGACACTTTGCAAGACAGAGCCCCAGCGCTGGTTTAGAGCGACATCCGGCGCTGACGTGATGACGTCGTCCGGTGAAGCAAACAATTGTTAGGACGCTGTACCAGTACAGCGTACTTACGAATCTCACTGCTGGGACACTCACACAGGCATCCTCTCGATGAGAGGCGGTGGGCTGCCACCGCGCGGGCCCAGTGCGGGTTGGTAGATGTCACATGTCTTCAAATTTTTGGTTCTAGGACATACCGGTTTCCTCACGGTGTTTTCCTTCACCGATTTATAAGCAGTGGTGATGAAATAATTTACACAAGGTAAAGCGCCTGTCTGGGTTCGAAACTTCGAACCAACGACCTATACCTAACTCATAAGTCGCGGCCGTTACCACCGGGCCACCGCTGCTCTCGAATCGAATTAAGATAGAAGTAAAATAAATGACTGAAAGGTAGATCAAAGACTGTGACGTGAGTACTTATGGGTAGGCCTTCGTGCTACAGAGGATCCAAGGGAAGTCCAAAAAAGGAGTAAGAATCGTGTTCCTGTTCCATTTTGTTCCTCATCCTCTAATGGAAATCACCACAACATTCAGCCAACAAGTCCTGTCGCTGGATCCTCAATATCTCTTATCCAAGACTTTCGTTACGGACGTTCATCATTAACCCAGTTTTTCCTGAGGTTATGGACAAACGTCTTCTGACTTGCTAATTATGCGTGGTAGAAGGTGACTGCCAACTGGCACTGTAGTTCTTGACCCTCTGAGGTTTGATATAAAATACGATAAGTTGTCATCGAATCATAAAATTCGTTTGTTCACGACAAAAATGCATTTTTTTACTAACGACGACCCTGCTCGGAAAATTCCTGCGACAACAAGCTATAAATAAACTCAGATTCCGCTCTATTTTCACCTGAGTAACCCGAGCATCGAACTCACAATAGAAAATTAGTTTAAATTAAAAATATAACTGCGACGCAACTATGTTGACATACAATCGTCATAAACTTACAAGCCATATCCATTTCTATTGTGAGTACAGTAAGAATGTAAATAGCTTACACATAAAGAAACATGTGGTGCAGGTTTTCTCAAAACGATGCAAGCCATTTCGACCTCTATGGCTTAAGTGCGAAGGGTCGGAAACCCCATGCATACAAAACTCGTTCATATGTAACACAATACGCTGAACTTGGCACTGATTCAATAATTCTTATGTAACATTATAGTAAATAATAAATGCCAAAGCAGCCTGCATTGATTTTCCGCAAAAAGGGATCAAATCTAGAAAGCGGGATTATTCCGACAATTTTGGGAAGAATCCAGCACCCTAATTGCGGGACGCAATCGCAATGACAATCCCTGAACAATTGGTCATAGTGTCAAAATGAAAGGGATTATCATTCCGATTCAACGCAATTAGGGTGCTGGTGAAGACTAACTGAACCCAAGGTATAATTTATATAATCGACATCAAACTTAGGAAAGGGAAGCCAAGCCTAGTCTAATAAAAGCCTATTACTTTATTTAATCTGTTGATGTTATTATGTTCAACTAATCAGCACGAAATTTGATAGATTTCTTTGATCAAATGTTTTAACAAATTATTATCGACTTTGACCAAACTATAAAATATGCGACCGCGCTGTTCTTCAAAATTACGTCTTATTTGTTGCGTAAAAGATGGTGAAAACTTTTCACCATCTTTTAGATAATTTCCTGAAGCTTTATGTGCCTAATACAAACCTAAACGGTTTATGTTTGTTGTTTGTTTGGGTTTTATGTGCCTAATACAATAATAAACTTAATTTTTTTTTTATCTGGATATTTTGTCAAGGTGCTCTCTTCCGCTCCACCCAGAGCGGGAGGGGTCATTTGATGATTTCCCATCCTCAAAAAAAAAAAAAAAGGTGTTAAAACCGTATGAACCGGAAGCGGGCAGCTAATAGCTATGAACAATAAGGTAGCCAGTGAAATTCAAATTTTCTTACGTTTTTCGCGATTTGCCGGTCAGAGTTTGGTTTTATGTTGATCAAAATATAATAAGCGAGTGCGCGAACGTAACAGATGTGTATTTACAGAAATATAATCATGTAAATCATCAATACGACTCTATAGCTTTGAATTGACCTAAAATCTCATGAAATATCCATTTATTAGGGTAATTTGAACTTGAACTTGAGAGTCGTTTGTACGGTTTATGCTTGTTGTTTGTTTGGGATTTATGTGCCTAATACAATAATAAACTTAATTTTTTTTTTATCGGGATATTTTGTCAAGGTGCTCTCTTCCGCTCCACCCAGAGCGGGAGGGGTCATTTGATGATTTCCCATCCTCAAAAAAAAAAAAAAAGGTGTTAAAACCAGAGTTTAATGATTATAATTTAGCAAATACATATTTGTAACAGTCGCCAATCATATGATCAACATAAAACCTGACTGACCACTAAACTGAAAAAACGTAAGAAGTTTTAAAAATTTCGTGGGCTATCTGGCGCTTTCGGCGTAAGCAGAATTATTAATGCTGCTACAGGCCTTCTAATACTCCAGACCATGGTACGGATTCGCGCCTTCACGCCCCTAGCCGCCGCAGGATACGCCGTGGTCGTCAGGAATCCCAGGCCGTTTCCCGGCCACCGTAGACGCGGGTTTGCAGACGGTGAGCAATGGGTAGCTTGCCGTCCTATAAGGACCAGGCCCGGGTCGACGGCGCGTTGTGTTCCACGCATGCCTCAAAGAGATGTCAGCACCAACGACGGGGTCCGCTAGGGCCGATGCCTGCCAGGGTTGCGGGAAAGTCCGAAAGGGTTTAAAAAAAGGCCATCCAATACCACGTTAATACTTATGTCTCCTACAGGAAAATAATCCGATTTTCTATCAAAGGTCACCCACAGGTTACATAAAGCCAACCTAATATCATAAATAGCTTAAACCGAACACTAATCACTACTTTTTACCTAAAACAGTGACACAGCAGAACATTCAAGTGCTACACAAACACAGGCACACCACACAAACGCACACACACAAACCACTGCTCAGGAGGTGTGTTGCGAATGACGCACTTGCAAACATAAGGTTATGTACATAAACATATACGAGCCACTTATCAGAAGTGCTATTTATGTGTATAATCAATAAGTGAGTATGTTTGTTTATACTTTGAAGTATTTTTTCATTGAGGAAATGCTGAGTAGCCGGCATTCGCCGATGATCGGTGCAGTGTTGTAATCCTCAGCGTTGCGACATGTGTCGCGAGTGTTGCGACAAAATAATTAAAATGATGAGCGATATAAGAATAATATCTTACTAATATTTTAATTTTACGCTTAAAAAATATTCTCTTTAAAAAAATACTACGCGTGCAAATAACTAAAAATACTTTTTTTTTATTAAGTAGGTACTTTTAATTATGTTCATAGCTTAATTGAAGTACCAGCTATAATATAACTTTTAGTGGTACCTACCCATTCAATATTTGGAATTACATGTCAAATTTTGGCTACTTAAATATCGAAAAACCCTTAAAATTCAAATATCTCGAAAACTGTTTATTGCATTTTGGCCACCCTATCAGCTCCTGAAGGATATACGTCGACTTACAAAGTAACTGTATAGAGACTGCTCAACGAAATTGATTGTGTTCAAGTAATGATCGATATTAATTTACTTAATTGAAATTTGCTTTCTTTAGAAAAAATATTTTTCTATGATAATAACATGTGATGCGATCGTTAGTATGAAGACTCCAGCAAACAGGCGCGACGCGACTCTAGTAAAATAATTTCTATAAAAACTTCATTCAGCCATCCCAGCCTTTAGAGTATTTTTCCACGGTGCGATATTATGAAAGAAAGAAAGAAAATGCGTTTATTTGCGGTAAACATGACGCAAAAAATAACACAAACACTGAAAATATGAAAAGGTTGGGGAAAACATGCGTCACATCCACGCAAAACGGCTATCGCTCAGCATTATGCCGCGACCCTATGCAAGACAGAGCCCCAGCGCTGGTTTTCAGCGACAGCCGGCGCTGACGTAGTGACGTCGTCCGGTGAGGCAAACAATAGTTAGCTATTATGTGTTAGTTAGTGTGTTAGTTAGTTATTATGTGATAGGCCACTGTTTTGGTCACCCATCATATTTACTATGTCAACACCATTGTGACTGTGATAACACATACACGTAATAGTAATATTCGAGTAGTATTAACAATGTATGCGTTCACAATCAATAGTTGAGCTGCCCGATAACTGGCCAATGCGTGCACTGACTGGACAGTTCCGCTCAAATCTGTGTGGTTCTTTCCTCAAAAGACCATTTCAGACACCAATCTACATAGTCCTCAAATGACCGGACCAAGATTCTGTCTGGACTTTAAAAGAGGCTGTGACCTCCGCGTTTGTTTCGGCCTTTCTTCTCAGAGTAGACGCCGAACTCATCTAGTTTTTAAAATATTTTTAACGGTGCTTGTACAAACCAACTTACAGAAATAAAATAAAATATTATATATCGTTTGACGCACCAGGTGGTATCTTTTAATCAGACTGCATAGGAAGGAAACATATGTGTCCTTGTGTTTTTCCTCGGCTCATATTGGCACAAACAATACGAGATTTGGAGCTTTTGTGGAAACTTTAGCTAGGCAACGTAGAAATTAGCAGAGATGTTAGCATACTGGCTTAAGTAAATTAGCAGGGATGTTAGCTTACTGGCTTAAGTAAATTAGCAGGGATGTTAGCTTACTGGCTTAAGTAAATTAGCAGGGATGTTAGCTTACTGGCTTAAGTAAATTAGCAGGGATGTTAGCTTACTGGCTTAAGTAATTTAGCAGGGATGTTAGCTTACTGGCTTAAGTAAATTAGCAGGGATGTTAGCTTACTGGCTTAAGTAATTTAGCAGGGATGTTAGCTTACTGGCTTAAGTAAATTAGCAGGGATGTTAGCTTACTGGCTTAAGTAAATTAGTAGGGATGTTAGCTTACTGGCTTAAGTAAATTAGCAGGGATGTTAGCATACTGGCTTAAGTAAATTAGCAGGGATGTTAGCTTACTGGCTAAAGTAAAACACACAAAACATCACGCCTGTAATCCCCGAAGGATAAGACAGGTGTACCTATAGTACAACCACATTTTGCCAGTGATGTTTTATGTTCCGTGTAAGAGGAAGAGGGTGAGCGTATTGCCATCAAGGCCATCAACTGAGCACAATCCAGGCTCCGGCTGCTACTGAAAAATGCCTGTTTGCTACAATAAAAGCTGTTCTATATAAAAAGGAACCTCGATAGTCGGCTGAAAAAAGTGTAACTTGTGTACTTATACATACAAAGATATTTATAACACAATTGACATGCTACTTAATCAACATATCACTTCGTGCCAAACTTTAGTCTAATGACTTCCATTTATCACTTGGCAGTGATTATAACTTTAATTAATTATGTTTATTTTTCAACTAGCTTATGCCCGCAGCTTCGCCCGCGTGGTTGTCGGAAATGGTCTCACAGGAATGTGCTATCGGGACAAATAGTATCCTATCATCCAAATACGTTCATCAATCCGATCTAGCCTGTCCTTTGCTGCCCTACTCCGGCGACGTCCTAAGCCGAGGTCCCCCACAGGTGGTGTTCTTAGTGTGTAGTCGCTCGCTTAGTTTTAAGTTTTTTAAGCCCTGGCTGGTGGCCTTCATTTATTGAGGTACGCACTGTTAAGCACGGTTGCCGACAACCTCTTAGGTTGACCTACGAGAAGCCCATATAAAAAATAATAAAAAACCATTCAGCAGTTAAAGCGTGAGACAGGCAGAAAATAGAAACAAATAATCTTTTTTTTATTTTTGTTGAACTGTTTTATGATTATATTATAAATAATAATATAAAGAGAACATATTAATTTTTTTGTATGTTTGTTACGCTTTCTCGCTAAAACTGCTGAACGGATTTAGTTGAAATTTAGCACATGGGTAGACCATGATCTGGATCAGGACATAGAATACTTTTTATGCCGTTATTCCCAAGGGATCGAGACTTATGTGAAAACGGCGGGGCGCAGCTAGTCAAATATAATGAAGTAACGGATTAGGAATTTCCTTCAAAATCCTATCTCATTGAGTAAAACATTTACAACATATTCATTCTATAACTATAACAGGATACATGGATCATTCATTATACTTTCAATTTCCCCGTAAATACCTACAGTTATGTGTGTATAGCGATAAGTAGAGCAAATATACGAATTTCATAATCGACTGCGTACGGCAACAGATAAAGTAATCTTTGGGATTATCCAGCAGATAAGATAATGGTATCTCGTAACAAGTATGGGTAATTTTAGCGGGAATGTGAACGCACCTACCTGTTATCATCGCTTATTATCCCTGTTTCAGGGAAGAGTTACGGGTTAACTGGCAATAATAATATGCCTGATGATGTTCCTGTGTCTCCATTGATACAGCCTGATTCAAACGTTATGGCGGCTCGGAACATGAGGCGAGTCGCTGCGCATAACAAATTCACGTGTCAGCGGGGGTGAGGGGTGGGGTACCTACTGCGCAGCGAGTAGCACACTTCAGAGTTGTTCCTACTAGGCTTTGGAATGGACAACTAGTTTCATATTTCTGACTGACCGACTCCTTGTCAATTCAAAAGGGTCTGTAAATGGTTTAATTGAAATAGATGCTTTGAGTTTGTCAAAAAAAAAGATTGAAAGTCTGAAGATCGTACAAAACCTTATTTTCATTTTATAAAATTTTCGTTCATACATTATCCAACATCCAAGTTGCTCCACTTTTCAATAACAATCATGAAATCATGACACTTTTACTAATTTTAGTTCGTCAATATTCATTGCGTTGATCGAGGTAACCAATGATGCCATAATGGGTTTTGCTAAACACAAGGCAACGAGCATTTCTGGAAATGTTAAAATGAATGCGATTGCGAGTGTCTTACAGAATAAGGTTGCGAAGACAAAAATGGAAATGTGTTTTATCTTAAATAAAAATAACGAATGCTAAAATAATTAGAATTACGTTGTGGATTACTAGTTATTTAAATTAAAGAATCACAAATCGATGAGCTACTACGTCGCGTCGCAAACATTTGTTTAAGTACCTAGGTGCTTACTTATGTACATGAAAACTACCAATATTCTTATAAATACACTAGCTTCGACCCACGTCTTCGTTCGCGTAGAAGTCTCAAGATACACAATTAACGATACGCTAAAATAAGTGCCGTACTTTTATAAAACTATTTCGGCCCCGAACCACTGCGTCGCATCGCATCGTCCGCCCGCGCTATTATTTCGCTTAGCTTGCTTTCTGACTTCTCTTCTTTTTGCTCGTCTCCTAGCGTGATATTAAATTACCTTTCTCAAGAATTGGGCTACCAAAACAAAAACAAAACGAATCCTACTTGTAGTTCTGGAGATAGCGCGTCCAAACAAAAAAAAGCGGCCAAGTGCGAGTCGGACTCGCCCATGAAGGGTTCCGTAACAGCAAGTAAATGTTTGTTTTATTATTTTTATGTTTGATTTGATTGAATGAAAGGTAAATTGCGGTTTACGATTTATGACATATTAAAAAAAAACTACTTAAGTACTAGATCTCGTTCAAACCGATTTTCGGTGGAAGTTTACATGGTAATGTACATCATATATATTTTTTTTTGTTTTATCATTCTCTTATTTTAGAAGTTACAGGGCGGGGGGGGGGGGGGTTCACACATTTTACCACTTTGGAAGTGTCTCTCGCGCAAACTATTCAGTTTAGAAAAAAAAAAAACCTCAATATGTATTTTAAAGACCTATCCATAGATACCCCACACGTATGGGTTTGATTACTTAATATATTTTTTTAGTTTCACATCTAAGTATGGGGAACCCCCAAAATTTATTGTTTTTATTTTTATTTTTGTGTGAAAATCTTAATGCGGTTCACGGAATACATCTACTTACCAAGTTTCAACAGCATAGTTCTTATAGTTTCGGAAAAAAGTGGCTGTGACATACGGATGGACAGACAGACAATGACATGACGAATCCATAAGGGTTCCGTTTTTTGCCATTTGGCTACGGAACCCTAACAAACTCGCAGTTTTATTATTTGTCGGAAATACGTTAGTCACTCGTTTGACTAATCGGGACGCCAGCGCCACCAAGCAGCGCTCAACCGAGACTACATCAGAACGCTCGACCAGAGTTGAGTTTGTTGTTGGCGGTCAAGCAGTAAGCACGTTTAAAAACCGTCGCGCGTTATCTACATTGTCTGAAGGTGCCTAAAAGTTGGAAGGAGCTTAATAATGTACACTTGAAAAGTAAACTTAAGACATATTTAGTAAATAAAGCATACTATAGCATTAACGAGTTCCTAGAGGAAAGATTTGTATTGACATAGTAGCCTATTTGATTATTATTATTTTATTTTATTTTGTGTTTGTTAATTTTGCAATAATAAATAATAATAATAAATATCGTCTGACATTGCACACAGCACCATCTAGTTCCAAGTTAAGCACTTAACACAAGGCTTGTGTTATGGATACCAGATGGTTGATACACTGCAATGCATGCATGCACGACTTAGTTTAATTATTTTTGTATCTTTTTACCTATTTTTTATTGTTGACATGATTATTGTATAAAAGTCTTAATAACTTTTATTTTAAATTTATTACAATATTATTATTTCATATAATACTGATTTATTGTTATTTTATGAGAATGTTTTTAATTAATAATACTCTTTTTTTACATTTGCACGTCACATCAAGTGGCAAACATGTCTGTACGTAAAAATTGTTAATGTTACCACCTTGCATGCATGTTTATTGTATGTATGTCACATGTTTACGCAAATAAATATTATCTTATCTTATCTTATCTGAATTGTTAGTGTGATTAGTTTAACCAGGTTTGTTCGTAAATTGTAATTTGATTTGAACTGCATACGGTTTTTATATTGCGCAATAACCAACCCTTTCCATAGTATGCCCACAGTAGTTCAAATATGGCTGATGATTACGAGACAGACGTACCTTCACCGTCATTTAAATAATATATATTATGTATGTAACATCGCAATAAAGTTTTTTAACATATAATGACTGGCATAGTAATTGTTAGTATGAAGGCCAGTCATTGCTTTGACCTTAGGCTTCTGCGTAGTCATGCCTCGCCATGGTTACAGAATACAAATAAAAACTGAACTAACTTATAAAAAATCTAAAAGTTGGGGCGTTTAATATAAATCATTTTATTTATCTGTACCAATATAATAAAGCTGAAGAGTTTGTATGTTTGAACGCGCTTATGTCTGTAACTGCCATTGGGATTTGAAAAGCCCAATTCTTGAGGAAGGCTATTTAACATCAACCTGTGGAGCCGAACAATAAGAAAGAACGCTAAGCGAAACCGAAGCAATAGCGCGGGCAGGCGATGCGATGCGATGTGACGCGTTGGTTCGGGGGCCGAGGGAGTTTTATAAAAATGTTACTGTATGCTGTTATTTTAGTATATTGCCCCGTTAGTCTCGTGGTCAACAATTGCTATTCATCTGCTTCAGGGGGCCTACTCCCAGAGCCCGAAGTCCGTAGTTTCGACCAAAGGTACGAACGTCTCCTAATCCGTATCACTTACGGATATAAGATTAGTTTCGGGCTCGAACAAAATATTAATGACAAAACGATTTGACAGTTGTCGTCACTCCCAATGTGATTTTTCCCGTCCGGAAAAACTAATTAATCGGGAGCACGGTTCACGTCTATGTATTAAACTACTTTGGGACGGGCCCGTGTCTTCGTTGACGGACTTAGAGAGCAGGCCCCCAGTTCCCAACTTTTTTGAATAGGTACCTACTCAAAAAGTTTTTGTATCTTCGTAAATAAATATTCCTTTTCAATTTTGTCAGTACCTCATGTCATATAAAATAGTGGGTGTGTGCTTATGAACACACGATAGAAGTCAAAACTTACGACTGGAGCCGAGTATACCCGATTCAGCGTGACGGTTCAGTTTCGTTCACTGTTCAGGAAGAGCGCAAAGTGCGCCTAAAGAATTATTCACTTCCAAAATGGTTTGCTCTACATCTACTTAATTAAAATCTTAAATTCGGTCACTGGCTGTTCTTTGGTATTATTCGTCGAATCGTTGAGCTCCTTGAGTTCTTAGTTGAGCTGCACGATTCCTGACAATTGCGTGCACTGACTGGACAGGCCCACTCAATCTGAGTGGTTCTTTCCTCAAAATACCATTTCAGACACCGATCTACATAGTCTTCACATGATCTGCCCAAGATTTTGTCTGGACTTTAAAAGAGACTGACCTCGGAGTTTGTTTCGGCTTTTTTTCTCAGAGTAGTCAGATAGGAAACGCCGGCCTAACCTAGTTAAAAAATTATATGATTGACGTGTAAAGTATTTGTACTGGTTTTCTCTGTCTACGGTACAAACTTACAGTAATAAATCTTTTATCATTTGACATACAAACATTCATAAACAACCGCCTTTTACCTATAGGGTTAGCTAGAAACAGAACAGCATCTGCTAAAATTCTTACATAATTCTTTTGCTTCGTTTATGTTCATACATCAGCAGGGTAGTTACGTAACACGCTAACAGTAGGAATGGGTTTAATTTTGACAGTTCAACAACATTCATTGCGTTATTTACGTTGTTGAGGAGACGAATTTTTCGAACATATGAAGCAATGGATTAGCAATATCCTTCAAAATGATTCAGATTGTGATTAGATAGGTAGTGTGTTTCGCAATTAGGGTGATTATTTATATAGATAACGTACGGCCTGAACCGAAAGGAAGGATGTAAAAAAATCCATCTCCTGCACGGGATAAATAGGGGATGGGACTTCGTATGGAAGATCATAATTTGTGCCGATGGAAAACTTCTCGCTTCTAAGGGTGGTAGAGTGATGTTAAAGCCTATAAGCTTCCTCAAGACTTGGGCTATGAAATGCAAAAATAATTTTTCAAATCGGTAGTTCCAGAGATTACCCCCTACAAACAAACAAACAAATTTTACCTCATAATGATATTAAGTATAGTAGTATCTGGTAATTAAATAAAATAGGTAAGTATCCTGCCTGTCGCCTATTTTGACGGCACGGTTGGCGCAGTGGTTAAGTGATTGACTGCTGCGCTGCCTGTCGCGGGTTCGATTACCGCACGGAAGAAATATTTGTATGACCTACAAGCAGTTGTTTCGGGTCTGGCTGTTGGGTTATGTTAGTACATAACCCAACAGCCAGACCCGAAACAACTGCTTGTAGGTACTAGGAGGGGGTGTATTGTGGGTGCGTTTACAAACATTTAAACTATTAAATGTTTGTAAACGCACCCACAATACAGGAGAAATTCCTAGTGCGTAGCAACGTTTAATAAAAATAAAATAAAATCGTTCACCAAAAGCTAGACAAAACCCTCTTCAACTATCTGATTACAGTGACACCAAAGAACCACGTCTCAAACCGGTCAGCCTGGTTGTTGACCTAATCTCACAGAATACCTACATATCGGCGTCTAGGCGGACGTTGAACTATTTTAATTAGCCAATTGGTAATTAGTAATTGCTCGTTTTAATAGCAAAAGTAGTACCAACTTACCAAGGGGTACCGTTTGTTACCCAGGAACTGGGGTAGGCAGGTCAGATAGACAGTCCCTCCGTGTAAAATAGGTAAGTCCTGGTATCTACTTAATCAGCTGCGTTCGGTTAGGCTAGAAGCCGGTGTCACCACTGCGTCGACTGCCGGGAGGACACGGCGCGGCATACGCTGGCAGAGTGTGCCGCTTGGGAGGAGCCGCGCCGTGCCCTCATCTCAGAAGTAGGCAGTGACTTATCGCTACCGGCCGTAGTCGAGTCGATGGTCGGCAGCGACGAGTCCTGGGACGCGGTGGTTTCCTTCTGCGAAACAGTCGTCTCTCAGAAGGAGGCTGCGGAAAGGGAGAGTGAGATCTCGTCCACTCACCCGGCCCGCAGATGGCGCACCGGGTGTCGGCGACGCAAATATACTGTTCGTTTTAATCGCTACTTGATGCGAACCCTACAGGGTGCTACAAGCTACAAGAATTCATCAGTTAATTTTACGGAGTATTGCATAGTATGCATTTCAATTCTAGCAACGATCTATATCAACTCGTCCAGCTCCCCAATTTTGTAACACACTTTCTATCACAATCCGAAGGATTTTGAAGGAAGCTCCTAATCCATTACAACATCCATACTTAATATTATACATTCGCAAGTGACTCTGTCTGTCTGTCTATATGTTACCTTAACCACTGATAACAACTGAAACCACTGAACGGATTTCGATTTTTGGCAAGGAGATAAGATAGGTTCCTGGGGAAAGACATAGGCTAATGTTTGGTTCAAAAGTAATCCTAAAGGGAGTGATATAGGGGATGAAAGTTTGTATGGGAAACCCAGCATTTCTCAAGTTAGGGGTATTCAAATTCTAAGAAGAATGGCAGGACTCCATGTAATTTGTACATTCGTACAAAAACTCTAAAGACAGATCTCCGTCAAATTAAGATATTTTTTTTTAATATCGGGTTTCACCAGAAAAACCTTGTTTAAAGAGTGGGTGGCTCCGTTTATACAGAGGTCATTGTCGAGGGTTAAAATAGGGGATGATTTTAAAATTAACATGTATTTTAGATTTTTTGTGTACTTTTCAAGAGATAATTATATGGGATTAGAAATACAACGTGTCGTTTTGCATCCTCGTCAAATTTCAGGAGGCTGTTATGAAAGACATAAATAAACAAATAAAATTACGATCCTGCTCAATAATTAATAAACACTTGTGTGTCGCTGTGCGCGTGCGTTACACTTACAGCTTACAGCGCAGTTACAGGGCGTTATCACACGGGCCCTACACATGCCGAATTCCGATAATTATAAACAATAATAAAAATTACCTACCTATTTTATTATTGATTCGTGTCGAGAATCATTAGCATAGTTACCTCCTCCAAATTGACGAGGATGCAAAACGACACCTTGTATAATCCGTATCTTGAAGTCCAGGGGTCCGGAGGTCATGGAGGTAGTGGGCTCCTTGGTTTTGTTACCTTTTCATGCCGTAACGGCTGAACAGATTTAGTTGACGGGCATACGAATAGGCCATGACCTGGGTTAGGATATAGGAAACTATGAATCCCGGTAGTACGTTCCTGTGGAATAATTTCCGACCATTACGCGGGCGAAGCCGCTGGCAAAAGCTAGTAAGTTATTTAAAAAATTGCGGGTACACGTGATATAAGTTAAACTTCTTAAAAAATAAAGAATAAGAAAGATCTAGCGTGAAAGATAGAGAGAGTTATATATTTCTTGTCCATGTAACGAAAAGTGTCTAAACGTGACGCTCCCTTGAAATGTTACTCTAAATTCCGTCCAATTATCGAAACGACGACGCCTAAGTTTCACTTAAAAAAATCGTCTGCTCGACTACTTTTAAAAGAGGCTATAGATTTTGTTAAACTCTCAAAATGTTTGGCATTGTCATTTACGTGTGACACGCAATTTACCTTGCAGTATCAACTAAATCATCTTCGAGAAATAATCTGAATGATGGATGGTGTAAACCTTTTAAAAATCCAGTAATATCAAAGCTTTATTCGAAAACACAGACAAACGCAGCCTAATTTAACTCTTCGAAGGGTTAGGCACAGCTGTAGGTACCTATATTAGTTCACACATTTCGCCAGTTATGTTTAGTAATGGGGGGCGAGCCGATTGCCTTCAACCGGGCACAAATACAGACTCTGAGCTGCTACTAAAAAATTCTTGGTGGAAAAACCCAATAACACTTTGCCCGACCCGGGAATCGAACCCAGCACCAATGAAGCAACTCTTATTTCGAGATATTCTGGCCAAATACAGGACGTATGCCTTGCAGTTGCCACCCAGACCAAAAACATATTATCAGCTCAATTACTTTGTCTGGACGTTAGCAATTAACCCGAAAAGGTTAATTGGAGTAATTTGATAAGATCTGCGAACGGTTCCAGTGGATGCAATGTATTAGCATCGTTTTATTTAATGCTGTAGGTAACACGAGAGTAGGTGTCCACATCGTTATCAGCCCAAATGATACGCCGCCACGACCGGACATGTGAGTTACCACATTTGACCGCATGTGAGTACAATACTACTTACCTACAAAACAGCCGTGTCGGCGACTTCGGAACGGAGGCTTTGACCCATCATTTGCTGATAAGTAGATATACTTTTAGGTATCGTGTGCGTGTTCCGAGGTATAAAAAAGAAATAAATAAATATCTGCGTGGTGATTGCATAACTCACAATCAGTAGCAATGGCTTGAATTTTGACAGTTCAACAAAATTCATTGCGTTATTTACGTTGTGGAGCAGACATATTTTTCGAACATTTGAAGCAATGGATTAGCAATATCCTTCAAAATGTGATTGATAGTGTGTTACGCAATTCGGGTGCTAGTCAGTGGTCACTCTCAAGTACTTTATTTTTAAAGTATTTATTTTTTTCAGACAACGTGATCCATTTTGTTAGTAAAGTACTTAGTGCTTAAAATTATGATAGTTCACACAAACGCCAATAATGTTTAAAGAACGGACATTAAATGGATACAAATTATAAAGGCCTTTTATTAATCCAAACCTTTATTAGAAAGAGGTACAATTGTTTGTTTGTTTTTAAAAGATAATCTCTGAAAGCAGTACCTACTTTCAGAGATTATCTTTTAAAAACAAACAAATCCGATAGCAAAAATTCTGTTAGCGTTAGAAAGCTATACTATTAATGAATGCCATAGAATGTTTTATGGTAAACTTGACATCCATGCGGAAGTCGCGGGCACATGCTAGTGAAACATAAACTCAAGGTAGGTAACATATCTACGGTTATACGCTGCAATGGACCCCGAAAAACTTATACCAAAAGACGAATGGATTGCGATGAGATAACATACCTCTCAACTAAATATAAATTAGATCTGCCTGAACATCTTGAGACTAGACATAGAATAGGTACACGTTTGATATCAAACCAAGCGACAGACGGCTGTCTAGACTAGTCATGTAGATGCGCTAATTGTTCGTCCGTATGTTCCAAAATAGAGCCCTGATAAATAGACTGGCTCGCATTGGTTTGCTGCCAGTTTTTTACTCTCTCAACTAAGTCTGACAACTAAGCTTATCGAGGTTCACTGCTGCACATGCCTCTCAAATTATGTCACAAGTCCCGGTTCTCCGTCTTCCTAATCCAGTCTGCCTCAGTCACAATTCGTGTCCTTCTCACTCCATATAAACATTCGTCTGCTTTATGAACGACTTTAAATTCATCGACTCTTAAATACTGTATTTATTTTTTAGACAGGATGTCCCAACGATCTTTTTAGGTCGCTCCATCGAGCTGGGTGGGCTACACTAGACTTGCTGATTTCCCCTCTCTCAATTTTAGTCTTAGAATATTGCCTCACATACTTCACTTAATATAAGTTCTCTATGCTTTTACTTCTTTATTTCTTACTTAAACGGGGGTAAATCTGCCACTGACACAGTACCTATTAGATTTATGTCCACGCTGACCACCAAGTCGGCACTGCGTCGTATCGATAACCTGAGGGTCAATTGACACAGCATTATATAAACCCTATATCTACTTGTAGAAAAACTTATTGATGATAGTGTATTGTCTTTGTCTTCAATGAAAGTTAATTGTTTATTATTAAACTGTTGGAATACAATTAAGTTTGATGATACGTTTAATTAAATATTGTTGTGAAAGACAATGAATATTTATCGTTTAGTGAAACACTTTTCTAGCTACAAGTATTGCTGCGCCATCGGTTTGTTATTCTTGGTCTACGATGACTAGACCCAGTCACCTATGGACGTAACATTCTACGTCCATGCCTAGACCACCATCTTTCTCTTCCAACTACTTAGATCATTTCTTCCACCTCCACCGAGATATTTATTCTCCTTATCCGCACTCAACTTCATTGATATCGTGAGTATTAGCAACTGTTCTCGGCGGTCTGTCTTATCAAATCAGGATCCTGCCTGGGCTGAAATAACTTAGTATGCTGGCTGATAAACGAAAATCAAAATTGTTTTATTTCATTATTACAGTTTGTGGCGTCTCCTTTTAAGCATATAGATGCCTGTGCCAGGAGGCGCCGCGGGCCGCCGCCGCTCTTTTATATCTTACAATAGTGTAACATATTACTAAACAAAAGATTATGAATGAGTAATTATATACATATATTATCTTAGTCGTTAGTGTGTGTGTGTGTGTGGAATAATTGTACATCTATCATCACATATCATAATAACCATATAATTCTACATCTTTATTAACCGTCGTCTCAGTAGTCACCTCCATTCTAACCATAATATGATCTTTCACACAATCCTGCTAACGTTCTTCGGCCTTCCGCTACTCTTATAGCCAATCAACATCCATATTTAAAACCTTCCTCACACCTTGTTCTTCATTCCTCTGAAAGGCTGGTCAAAAAAGAGCCGATTTTTAAGAAAAAAAAAAAATATTAAAACTCACCTAGCAACACAAACCAATTATAACCTTTGATGCTGCTCAATCAGATAAAACACTCAAGTTCGTTCACCTTTTATCAGATGAGAGGTGTCTCAAATCTCAAATCGTTTATTGCAATCCATAATGTACAATTACAGGTGGTGTCTTGCTTGGGTGTATTGACATAAACTAAAGCTATCTTATCATAATGTGGTTGCTATGCCGTCTGGTACCTATGACCGATCGGGTTTGGCCTCAGATCATATAAACACAGGGTTTGGCAGTTTAGTTCAATCGATTCGAAATACTTGTTTGGTATATTGCTTTTCTGGAATGCATAGAAAGGCCTCCTGAGTAGATAGGGTAGACCGGGGACAATAGTACCATTTTCGAAACATCGGTTGATTACACAAATTTAACTGTCGCTTTTTATTTTAAATATTATTATTTTACAGCCTTGGTTTATTATCTACCGATTAAAATATCTAAAGTTGGCCTAGATTGAACAAAACTTGGTCAAAATTGACTTTGAATGAAATGATGGCTAGTGCTACGAATGACCCCCTTTAAGGGTTAATTGTACCAAAACTGCATAGGGTTATAAAACGCGAATAAAGGTATTAATCACATTTTCTCAGTCATTTATTTGAAGCCTTATGGGTTTATAATAATTTTTAAAAATTAGGAACAAAATAATCATGAGATCGGTGTTTTAAATCAACACAAATGTAAAGTAATAACATTATCATACAATTCTTCACTTTGAACAAAAATAAAATAAGTTTTTATTATCATATAATCAACTTTGGCTCACACGTTGCACATTTGGTGTTATCTAGCTTTATAACAATTATAAAATAGAAATAATCAACAAAAATATATTAGTATGGAGGTACAATTGACCCCTGGTACAATTGACCCTCATAAAATATTTGTTACTTATAAAAAAATATTAGTCGGATTCGAAATTGTCACAAACATAAATTGACTCCTGAGGTGTACATTCCTCGTGTGCCCATAATCTGCATTGAGCGCATTGAATCCACATTTAATTAGGGCGGCTGGCACTATAAGGTTCCATACATACAACACAACACAAAACCATTGTTCTTCTTCTTCACTGCTTTCAGAGTAATTTTTTGCTGCAGTTTTCTTTTTCTGGCTGGAATCACATTTATTCCTTTAGATTTTCTTGGGTGCTGTAGATTATTTTTAATTTGTTTAGCTTTCTTTTTTTTTCAGCTTCCTCCGCTTATTTTTGTATAGCATCTTTTTCCGGGGTATCGGTGTATATAGCCATTTGTATATGTATATTATATATATTTATGCGTATGCTACGCCCTTTTAAAATCTCATCATATGCCTGTTCATACGACAAAGTATCTCTTGACCCACGGTCCGTCTTTTTTATTCTGTTTCGTGGCATCTAAAACAAACAATGTCTAATAAGTAATTGCATATTTTAAGTATTTATTTTTTACTCTGTTATTATTTCTACGGGGTTATTTCTACCATGGGGTCAATTGTACCGGTACCAGTGACCCCGGCGATGTTGGTACAATTGCACCAAAGTAACTAATTTAGAAAAACCATCTAATATTTACGTAATTCTAAACTTATAGTTTCCATATTTATCATAAATCAAATTTAGAATATCCGTTTAAACTGGCAACAACAATTACTTGTCGAAAAGGCTCTGGTAGTACGAGTTACAGGCAATAATATTATACGTAAAAACTTACCGCGGCTTGCCGAAAATCAAAAATTCTCCACTAACACGTTCGTTTCACAGCACGCGCGCCGGCGACTGAGGGGCGCCTCGGGACTCAAGTAGCGCGTGTGCTGGCGCACTCACACATGCAAAATTTAGCTCAGTTGTAGAAATATCGATGATGGTACTATTGACACGTGTTACTATTGTCCCCGGTCTACCCTACTTGAATGTACGTCCCGCGGCCTGGAGTAAAGTAATGCCAAACTTAACCCTCAAGAAATGTATGGTTGATCGGTAGGATGAAGTAGGTTATTCGGGTCGTACCTTCACTACGCGTTTTTTAATAAGGTGATAATCAGTGATCGGATAATCGGGCGCTAATATACCCAAACTTCACTTTTATTCCCACGAAAGAATAATACGGACATGCCTTTCAGGATCCCGGATCCCGGAATCGTTTGAAATTCCTGAGATTGCTAAAATGTTACGAGTACCTGCATACAAAATATAGTTCGTACTCGTTGTGAAAAAAACATATATACTTACCTAAATATTTTTTAGTCTTATGTTCGTATAAAAAAACAATAAATTAGTCGATTCGATCACTAATCGTAATCTGTTAGATAGATAAATCAATTTTCACTACTTGACCACATTGTGCACATAATTTTTTATTGATATTCCATTTGTTTTGAATAAAATAAAGACATTAAATAAAAATAACCACTGCTATAATTTGATTATGTTTGTTATAGTTGTTTTTACAAAATTGTTAATTCCCGGGAACCCGGGATTACTTATTTATTCAGAAAAGAATGTCCATATTATTCTTTCGTGGGAAGAAGTTTAGGTATATAAGCGCCCGATTATCCGATCACTGGTGATAATATACAAGGTAGAGACGGCAATACTAGAATAAATTAAAATTCGTGTATCTAATGACGGTCCCAGTCTGCATACAAAAATTCAACTAAATACTTACGTATTTCCCACAGTTTAGTCACTAACTATACAACGTGTCGTTTTGCATCCTCGTCAAATTTCAGGAGGCTGTTATGAAAGACATAAATAATCAAATAAAATTACGATCCTGCTCAATAATTAATACATACTTGTTTTTTTAGGTATTTAAGTTTGACAGTATTTCAGAATACTCCACTTTCAAAGAACAAAATCGCCCCGTTGCGTATGCGGTAGGCAGTGTCGTACAACTATGTCGCTGTGTGCATGCGTTACAGTTACAGCGCAGTTACAGGGCGGTATCACACGGGCCCTACACATGCCGATTTCCGAAAAATACAAAAAATAAAAATAAATACCTACTTATTTTATTATTGATTCGTGTCGAGAATCATTAGCATAGTTACCTCCTCGAATTTGACGAGGATGCAAAACAACACCTTGTATAATATACAGGGTGTAAGGGGAACGCTTCCGAAGCCAGAACGTAGATTATATACTACCTAAATGCAAACGGATACCAATAACCTTTTACTTTAAATTGGTTATTTTCAAGACTTCATATTTCGTAAACACGCAATGGAAACCGTCCAAAACGTGAGGTCACTGACACGCAACGCAACATACGCGCCACCTTGCGTCCGCGTGTTTCGGGCGCCGAGCGCTCCGTACGGCCGAGTCACGGGATTTATACGGAATTTACAAACATCACTTTCAAAATGCCTACCTTTACAACACTTCACAAAAATTATGAATTTTAATCGCATTATTCGTAGCCCACTGTTAAACATTAAAGCTGACAGAGGCATTTTACGTACCTGTCTAAATCCTTTGCGACCTTATGAGGTTTGGCTCGAACTGCGCTCCATCCCTTTCAATACAAAGTCGGGCCCGTCGTTGTGTCGACCCGTGAACACGAGGCAATAGTGTAGGATCCTCAACACATTCTGCACGAAGTCTATCGAAAACACTCACTATTCTGCCCCGCATTTCATCAGCACTGTCACATTCCCGATTAAAAACTCTTTCTTTCACATAACCCCACAAAAAGAAGTCCAAAGGTGTTAGGTCAGGTGAACGAGCCGGCCAGGCGTGCGGCCCCATTCTTCCGATCCAGCGGTCATCAAATAGCTCAGTGAGACGCTCGCGGACAGGGCGCGTAACATGCGGTGGAGCACCATCGTGCTGGAACCATGCTCGACGAAATTCAGCCAACGATACATCATCTAGCATATCATCTAAATGTTCGTTTAAAAAAATAAGATATTCTGATCCATTGAGGCGCTGCGGTAGAAACACTGGTCCTAGAATTCGTCCATTAAAAACACCAGCCCATACGTTGACGGACCATCGGGTCTGATGGCCGGTTTCTTGAGTGGCGGACGGGTTCACGTCTGACCATACATGAGCATTCCTCCTGTTCCACATCCCGTTCCTCGTGAAAGTGGACTCGTCCGTCCAGATAATGTGCTCAATAAAGCCAGGCGCACGTTGTTGTTGATCTAGCAGCCAACGACAATACGCACGACGACGAACGTGATCGTTAGGTAGCAAAGCTTGTACTTTGTGTATTTTGTAGGGCCGCATTCTGTTCCGGCGCAAGACTTTGTGAACTGTCCAGTGAGAGACTGTCGGTTCGCCCCGGCGCCGCAATAATTTCGCTGCACTTCGTGTGCCCAGGCGAGGATTTTGGCGAATCAAATTTAAAATACGCTCCTCTGTCTGAACATTCACTTGTTGTCCACCACCTGCGGCTATCGGAGCAATCGGTCGATTTTCTAAAACTCGCTGAAAAGCTGCCGTTATCATGCGAGAATCAGACGGATGCCGGACGTTCGGAAATCTGTCTCGGTAAATTCTCAACGCAAGAGAAGCATTGCCACGGGCTTCTCCTAAACACATTAACATGTTGCCGTATTCACGAGCACTGTACACGTATGCATCAGGCATTGTTAAACACAACAAAACTGTACTATAACTAAAAAACAATAAAACAACACTAAAAACGTAACAATAATAACTAAATACAAATTTAAAACTAACAAAACAGTACGGTTCAATACCTATCGACCGATTAAACGTAACGCGCGTTCGCTCACGAACTGAGTCTGAAAGGAACTAACTAGATTACTAAGAAGTACTAAGAACATCAAACATGCCGCCTGGCCACGTGCGGCGGGGCCGGCCGACAAACGTACCGCCGCGCGCCACGCGTGTGTGCGTGGACGGGGAATCACATAGGTAGCGGTGTCTTTTCATGTGCAAAGATCAACAAATTACAGAAAATGTTAGAAGAATAATGATAACCAGAAACCAATTAATTTTAATTGATATGAAATTGTACTTTAAATGCTTTATAATTACAAGCTGTTTTCATTTTCTAACTTTTAAATTAGTTTTAACGAGTTTTTTAGATTAAATTAATTAAATTATCCACTTTCAATTGATTGGTATTACATACCTACTTAATGAAGGATACAGTTATAGCAATAAACGAGTGCGCGTCGTGTGACCCGTAATTACATTGACATAAAGTTCAAATTTAATTGATTCACGCGCGCTATTTGCTTGAAACGGTGCAAGTGATGAAATCTTTTTAGTCATTCACAGGTAAAGTCGGCGATTTTTTACTTTATTTCATTCACTATCGATTAACGACTTACATACAAAACTGATATTAAATGCACGACACGGCCCATTAATTTAAAACATTTGGAGCCTCTGTAATGTTTATTTTTCTTTATTTTGGCGGCGCTTTACAAAGGATGTCTAGGTCGCCGCCCACGCCGCGCAATAGTCGTCGAAGCTTCTCTCTATCAAGTGAAGTGACCCGGGTTCAAATCTCGGCCAAATACCAATGACTTTTGTAATCATTTACCTTGATTATCAGAATTCGACCGAATGTCACAATTATCTCTGTACCTCGCTGGAATGGTCCATCTCGCTTCCCCCTTCACCTCCCCGTGTTAGCCTCGTCGCGTGACTCGTCGGCCGTCGCCTCAGTACGGTGAGCCTCTTCGTTACTTATACGCGTCTCGTTATTTTGCAAATTTTTGTATTATTATTGTTTTGATTTTGGATAGTTATTGTTAAGTTTGCCGATATGAAGTCGTCGACCCCAGATCTAGAGATAATCTGACCATGATGTAGGTAGGTAAACATTTCAATTTTCTTACTGTGCAAAATTTTATTGAACGAATTAACGAAAGTGCTCTTTCCCAATCACAGTAGGTATCTTATTATCTCTATTCGACATGGATCTCAAGGTTAAGCATAAACATCTGGATTTTTCTGATTTGTGAACATAATTTGCGAACATTCGGATCAAAATTGTAACCCGGTTCAAGGGGAAAATCATTACGAACCTTGCATGAATGGAATCCGAAAGTAGATATCCCAGAAGGTAATAGTGAACTGAAAAGATATTTGCTTCAACTTTGACGCACATCAATCGCGTGAACAAAGGGGTCGTTGGCCGCGCTGCTGTCGGCAAGCGCTCGCGCACTTTGAACTCGGGGCTATGCGCGATTGTCAGCTGATATTTATTTACGAATACATTGCTTGATAGAGTTGTAAAGAAAAAAAAATTGTTTAATGGCAAATAATGGTTTCATTTAACTGTTCTCACCGCATAGTGTACGAAAAAGCTAAAAAAAAATAGTAAAATTGTAAAAAAAAAAAACTGTTTTTTTTTTATGGTATCGTATCGAGAATCACTAGCCCTATCACCTGTCTTCGTTTTCGGAAGCGTTTCCCTACCACCCTGTATAGATAGTCAAGGATTGGCAAAACCCATAGTCGGCCCATCACTGCTATTCAGTTTGTTTGAAAAAATCACGTATTCAGCTTAGATGTTAGTTTCAAAATAATCTTATGCAGTAATGTCAGTGTTTTCATTTATCGTCGTATTGTTGTCTCGGCATTGTATTAGACTTATTAGTTCATGTTGATGAAAGAGGAGAAAATAAATCTGACCCGTGCATGAATGTCTGTTAAAGTATCCAATTATCCATGTCATGTTAAACGATCGAAAAACAATAAGGTTAATTTTTTTCTCCAGTGTCACTGGATATTATTTTAATAACAATTACAGGTGACAAGTCACTTGAAATGAAATAAATCGTCGATAATATTTAAATATTTTCATCGAGCAATAGCGTGTGTGTGTGATAATATTTTCAAACGTACTACGCAAATAATAGCCGGTAGGTGATATTATAAAAATATCGTAGTATAAACGCATTATAGGTTTAATAAAACAAGCTCTGTTAATAAAACACTTACACTTCTAAAACAATGAGACATAATAGGCGCCAACCCAACATGATATTGATAATTATCCTATCCTTAACTTTTCTTTTGGTATTCGAGATCCTCAGCTCCATTTTTCTTCTCAAGCCACGCCGGATAATCTAAAAGAAATATAGGTAGTCAATCTCACATTAGTCATAAGACATTCGAGGAGTGTTTATTAAAGAGGATAAAAATATATACACTGCACTAACTTCTGATACTAAATTAACTAACTGTTAAACTAAAAATATAATACTATTAACAGACTAGAATATGGCGTCGATAGATTCCTCTGCATCGCTGTCGACTGGTAATGTACCCAAGAGACTGGCGGCGTTGCCACGTTGTATGGCAATGCTTAGCCTCTGGCCACGGTAAAAGCCAGCCCTTGCGTCACGGGGAGCCCACCAGCCGTTTGGAGATTTAGTTGAACAAACTATGAGCACTCGGACCCCACGGCCCGAGGGTTTCAACCCCAAACGGCTCCTGCCGGGAAAGCGGGATCATCCAAAAGGGCCAAGGAAGGAACACGGGTGGGTTTTAGTCAGTAAGAGTCTGACACTCCCTTCCGCTCCACCCAGAGCGGGAGGGGTCATTTGATGATTTCCCATCCTCAAAAAAAAAAAAAAAACCCCAAACGGCTCGAAAATATAATTATCGATAAAGTTATCATACTTTCGCCGATTGAGGTTCGAGGAGTTTTTCAATGCCCAACTCCACATTTGTAGATAATTATTGAGCTTGCACCTGCCGATTTAGAAGCCTATTTAGATATGTTCATCAATAAACAATCTACAGACAGCAGTACGACAATAAATGAGAACACTGGCAATACTAATGCATAAGAGTATTTTAGAACTATCAAATAAATCCTAAGCATCGATTGATTTTGCACGGTATCAAGTGATTTTTTCATGCAAACTAAATACTTAGTAGTGATGGACCGACTATGAATTTTACCAATCTTGTGACTAAACTATTGGATATACATTTTTTTTAAATCTCCTTTTCGTCCTGCAAGCTGTCTTGTCGACATTAAGCTGGATTTTATGTACTTAGAAAATATGGCGTGCATGGTACAGTATCCAATGATATGTCCATCTAGTATGGCTTATTTATATTTGGGTTAGAGAAGATCTTGAGGAGGATTATTGGATCATTGAGTTCCCTTCAAAATGGTTGAGCTGAATGGTGCTGATCCATACGTCATGTTCGTGAACGGGCGCCGTCAGTAGGCACTGGTCATTTCTTAGCTGCCACGGCTTATTTTAATTCCATAATTGTTTTTATATTTTTATTACGGACGCTTTTAACGTGCACGTCTTTCTACATCGTTCTCACATGTATAATTACAACATGAATGATGTAACCACTTTTTTGTAACAATATTTTGATTTAAAAGAGTGTCCATGGAGTTTCTTGCCCGTTCTACTCCATAGGTACCTACTACGCTTTGGAATGGGCAACTAGCTTCATCTTTCTGACTGACCGACCCCTTGACAATTCAAAAGTGCCTGTAATTGGTTTATTTGAAATAAATGCTTTGAGTTTGAGTTTGAGCACGTCTCTTAAGGCTTATAAATGTGTGGTTTGGTTGTTCCTCCATTAAACTTCTTGCCAGTTGGTTTGGATGGTTTTCTATTCTTTTGCAATAAGGTACCTAGTAAAGTTCCTTTATTTCTTCCTTAACAGTCTTGATTAAATTAGATATATTTGATTGACATTTCTTATGCAGACTGGGAACGGCATTACATACCTACGCAGTTCAATTCAGTCGGCATGGTTGGCGCAGTGGTTAAGCGATTGACTGCTGCGTTACGTGTCGCGGGTTCGATTCCCGCACGGAACAAATATTTGTATGACCTGCAAGTAGTTGTTTCGGGTCTGACTGTTTGTGTATGTGAGTTTCAATGTTTGTAAACGCACCCACGATACAGGAGTAGGTAATTCCTAGTGTGGGGCAACGTTTTAAAAAAAAAAATTGTATTGTCGTCCCCACTGTGTTTTACTTATAGGCTGATTATGATACTAAAATGCACAGTTTGATGAATGATATTGATTTCTGTAAGTAAGTATATTTGTACAAACACTTTTTATTAACAACCTAGTTTATCATTTGTGGCTACAACTTACAGCTATATACATATAAACATAATGCAGCATTGCATATGTAAGCGGGCACGCCCTTTATGCCAGGAGGCTTTTTATTATGTATTAAGTTCTGTTTGCGTTTTTGTTTTTATTATTTATTTCTGCTTGAGTATAGTTTTAAATATTGGCGTGTGCTAGCTGACATATAGCAAATTTTAATATTTTTGTGTTTCGTAATGTTAATTACTTATTACTATATGTATAGAATCCAGTTCTTCTAACTGAACAGACAGCAGTGCTGCTGGGGAGTTTGTTCTGCCACTTCTTCTTCCCAGCTAAAGCACTAGGAAGTGGTGAAGGGTGGGCGTTTTGGGGGGACTGTCTTATGTGATTTTGACGTTCAAAAAGTGCTGATTCTCAGCCTAATTTGAATAAATGACTTTTGATTTTGACAAGTTATTTTTTTTTTACTAGATGTGGTCGGTGTTTACTATCTGACTACTCTGAGAAGGAACACCAAAACCAACTCATAGCTCAGTCTCTTAAAGTCCAGATATTGTCTTGGTCAGATCATGTGAGGTCCAGGATGCAGATTAGCATCCGAGATGGTATTTCAAGGAAAGAGCCACACAGATTTGAATAGACCTGTCCAGTCAGTTTCGTGAGATTGCCAAATATGAATTGAAACTGCAATCTGATACATTTTCGATTTCATGGTTCGAAACATTATTTGCGACTTATTTTTAACCTTGGCAAGTACGCCTGTTATGGCTGGCCAGGCATATGGTTTTTTATCTCTTTTTCGTTTTGGCGATAATTATTAGATGATTAGATTACAGTCTGGACGGGTTCCGAATCCTATTTTTGCCTGTTCTTAAGGAAACTGTATAAATTCTATAACGTTTTGCCTTTGTGGGTCGTTTTTGTTTTGTTAGGTACAAGAAATAACGACTCTTCGTTTTGGTTTTAAACTTAAAATTTTAGAAGATTTTTGTATCTGTAGAACGATTCTGTTATTGCGTAACTTACAATCGCTTTCAATAAATTGCTTATATTTTGAGAATTCGATGACATTCGTTTTTTATTTTTAAACAACGTGCAGTGTTCTTTGATGAACTGTCAATCTGAAAGCCATAGCGATTGTGAGCGTTTTGCGGAATCAGGCTTCTGGTAAACAATGATATCGATTAATTGACTGTATGCACAAGCTGCATGCAGTCATTAATAATTGTTCACTAGTATTGATTGTATGTAACCTTGGCAATTGATTATTATTCCTGTGAACACATGATGTTATGTCATAACGTCATAGGTTCACTCCCTATTACAAGGTACTTCAACATAACTAGCGAAATATCGGTGCACTATTACAGCTCTGATGGGGATTACAGGCGTGATGTATGTTATCTTGTGGAAGTAAATAAAACAAAAACCGTTGACCGCCGGAAACTGGAGGTCGCAGTGTGAATTGTTACCGCTTATGGCTTGTGAAATAATATTGCATTGACATCGAACTTACACTGGTATGCCAAGTTTCAACTTAATCAGAAATGCTTGAAAAATAGATGCCTAATTTGTAACTACATATGTATTTAGAAACACATACCTACGAACGAAACAAATTGTTGAGAAGGTTTTTAAACGGGGGATTTTTGTGCATTTTATAGCCTTTTTCAAGTAGTTAATTTTATCACGATATTAAATTCGTAGCACTTCACAAAAATATAGGTACGTAAAATTGATACGACCGACACGTACAACAATCCAATTATTTCTTAGAAGCTGTCTGTGTTCTTTAACACGGAAGCCTAATCATGTCAGATATGATTATCACTGTCAGTCGCCAATTTGATTGATAACAAATACGCCTTAAATGGCGGTCAAAACAGGAAATCAATAAATGGCGAAAATTTCCACACCTACAAAATTATCTTTTCTATATGCGCGTTAAAGGCATCTATCAGATACCTTATTCACTTATTATATTGGTAATAATCATAACTTTAAAAAAAACAATAATATTAAAAATCGCTCAAAATATTGCATCATATAAACCTGTTATCAATCGTAAGCTTGATGAAGATACAAGAACAAACATGTCGTGATGCCTGACATCACACGTTAGGTCGAATGACGTGAGCACTTACCAACCGTGACTAGGCAGTTTGGGAACATTTTGATTTGCACGTTATAGACTGTATAAAACGCAATTCCGTTATTTTATCTGCATATTATCTTCTGTACATCATACATATCTTTTCTTACAAAAAGAAGGCAGCGATAGAAGAAAATGTGGATGGCACAAAGCACAAAGTGAACTCCGAGATTACGGTTTGTAAAGATGTGTGGTACAAAAAGAAATGTGGCGCCGCCGGCCCCAAATAAATTAAGATAAGCGCAGGAGAATGATGATGTAACAGTTTTTTTTCGTAGCTGTACTCGATTTACAAACCCTTACCAACAAAATCCCCTGGACTTCCTTGGGACTCCTAATTCCTTATTCGTTCCTAACGGCAGAGGTATTCGCTAGATATTTTCCCACTCCTATCTAGCCTGTGCAATTTTGAGGCAAACCTTTTTGCCAAAACTCATATATGTCGCCATTTTCGACACCAACTAAAAGTTCCAACTTCCAAGTAATTTGTTAATTCTCCTCAGACATGAGAAACCATGCAGTTTGTAATTCCCAGCAGACATGCGTCACAGTCTATTTTGGTTGTCGTCCAGAGCTCGTAGTGTACAGACGTTCCCCATTAGTTCTCCTCGAAGGGAACTGTCAGGTGGAACGATTGTAGCTAAAGTTGCATGGAATTGAGGCGTAGTTTCAATAAGTACTGTTAATAAACAAACGTGACTTACAAGCACTTCTATTAAGGATTTTATGTTGATACATTATAGTATAGTAGTAGCCCTCGTTGTTTAAGATAATATCTATTAGGCTAAGCGCGCACTACGAGTTTTAATCGTTGCGGATTATAAACGCAAATCTGTGAACAATACCAATACACTAGTCCGTTGAGAATTCGCTTGAAAATTTGTTTTGGTTTGCGATTTTATTTCGCAGTTTAAACATCGTAGTGCGCGCTTAGCCCTATAGCTATTTGAATAAAATCTCTCCCTAAATTGACCTGCAATTGCTGCACTTGCACATAATCATATTTTACCGGTACAGTTCCGAACAATAGGTGGCTTTACTTTTTCGAAACTTGGAACACATTTCAAAGTCTCTGTGACAGCATTTAAGACCTGGGGGCGTACCACCACCTCTTACAGCAGTAATATTTGAATCTTAGTTAGAAGTTAGATAAAAATAATACTTCTATACGAGGTGGTGCTAGGCCCCTTGTACCGTCCTATTCTGAAGAATCCCAAAGAGCATAATCCTTGATTAACAGTAAAATATTACTCTTGCCAAACTTCGTCATCCTGCCAAGTTTACTCAACACACATGGCACTTACAAAACTCAATGCGACTTAATTTCAGTCGCTCATATATCATCCACACCCGTCGCAGTCGTCGTAAAGGGCAGGCAGATAACTAACCTCAGATATATCACGGGTTATTGCGTTACAGCTAACTTTATCTCCATTCACGACGAGAAGATTCAAGAATAAACTCCAGACGTAGTCGAGCCTTGAACGTCAACCCAAGGGTCAGGGAGACACTTTCGAAACTTAATTTAACTTTGAAAGTTAATTATTCATACATAATCGGCTCGAATGCTTAACTTTTTGTGTAGTTATTGAACGTTCTTGAGTTTTAAAGGTCGTTTTACTACAGTTGTGGAAAGTTCTAGATTTATTTGACAGTCAGAATTTCGTAGTAATGATTTTGACATCGACTTGAAAGTCTTCCTTTTCCTCATTTTTAGTAATTGACAGTTACGTACATACATTACATCGTACATAGTTCTAGAGTTCTCCTTCTTACTAATTGGTCAGTAAATTAGATTTACCTTTTGTGCCAGATTCGATGGTCCTAGTTTATCATTTGTGGCTACAAGTTACAGCTATATACATATAAACATAATGCAGCATTGCATATGTAAGCGGGCACGCCCTTTATGCCAGGAGGCTTTTTATTATGTATTAAGTTCTGTTTGCGTTTTTGTTTTTATTATTTATTTCTGTTTGAGTATAGTTTTAAATATTTTAATATTTTTGTGTTTCGTAATTTTAATTACTTATTACTATATGTATAGAATCCAGTTCTTCTAACTGAACAGACAGCAGTGCTGCTGGGGAGTTTGTTCCGCCACTTCTTCTTCCCAGCTAAAGCACTAGCAAGTGGTGAAGGGTGGGCGTTTTGGGGGGACTGTCTTATGTGATTTTGACGTTCAAAAAGTGCTGATTCTCAGCCTAATTTGAATAAATGACTTTTGATTTTGATTTTGAGATGTAGTGTGTACTAAAATTCCTACCATCATCGTTATTCATCTGCCCATTACGTTATATTTGGGGTCGACGCACTATGTTTTCTTCTTTTATATCTCTATCAGCCGTCAGTACTGACCTGAGGTACTGACCTAGCCATATCATCTTTCACACAATCTATCCATCGTTTCTTTTGTCTTCCTGCAGGTGCTCTTATTAAACAAGAGACAAGAATACAACAATAAATTAAACTGCGTATATCTAATACCGTTCCGCGTCCGTACCGTTTAGTAACTTTAGCTAGTCAAAACCACTTTAGCTTTGGTAAGATCCATAGTCTGTCCATCACTACTCTTTAGCTTGATTGAAAATATGGGGATCCTGCAGTTTTGCCGAAAAGATTTTGCCAAAATTTCACTACCCAAACAAATTTTAGCAACTTTTTTTTACACCAAAGCACTGTTTGGAATGATTTTAGTACGCACATTTTCATTTGGTCAAATTTTTACTTGGCAGAATATTATCAAGGATAATGTCATTTTGGCATTTGGTCTTTAATCAAATGATTTATTACAGCAAATAAGTAAGTTTATGTGCTTGAATATGTTATAGTTACCTATGGAACTAGTTATAGTAGATAAATTATTTTAAAAAAAATGGTTAGGTTAGGTTAAAACTGTGACCTCCTACGCACGAGCGAGCCGACCGAGCGAGCGCAGCGGTGCTGCGGCAGCGACCGGCGAGTGTCAGAAACGACTAGAGAATATAGAAAAAGAATATGGAAAAAAAAACAGGCTCATCGAAACTGAACTAGTTAGACGAGATTAATTATTTAAAAAAATGCTAATAAAAAAATTCTTAAAAACTAAAAAAAAAATACTACCAGAATTATATATTATTATTTGGGAAAATTTATTTTGCGTAACATGAGTTATTCCAACTCAAATATTTCATCACATAATAATTGGTATAAGTACTAGTTGGTAAACAAGTTATTGTTTAAACGTTCACTTGCCAAACATTAGGTTTGCGTTACTATTATTAGTGAAGAGATTTTTTGCTAAGTAATAATTTGGCAAATAAATGCGGAAATATGCTATGCGGAAAATTGTTTGGGGAGTGATCATTTGGCAATTTCTTTTCGGTGAAACAAGGGAGACCCGAAAATATGACTTTTTTTATTTCGGTGCTTTAATTGATAGTTCCAAAATATTCTTATACTTTAGTATTGCCAGTGTTTTCATTTATCGTCGTATTATCATCTCCACATTGTATAGCTATCTTATCTTAATTACTTATTAATAAATGATACAGTAGATTGATTATGAATCAGATTTCTCACCATCATATTGAACGTGTTCGCACTCGTAGCCAATGGAAGATATAGCAAGGAAGCTTGTTTTACTGTGCCGACTTGAATGGGACATATAACATGATTGTCTCCTGTTTGTCATCAAGACGTTTCACACAATTGTAGAGATCGTTCTAATAAACGGGCAATTGGAAAACGAAGCTATTATCATTGTAACTGTAATGTATGTAGTTTGTTTTCACCTCAACAATGATTAATATTGGTAACACTGGATCATTGTCCGGAAACTTGTAGGTATGTCTCCTGTCATCGGGGCTCGATGAGAACCCCATGTTAATTATTGTCATTGTGATTACATGTGCATTTTACGGAGCTTGTATTTATTTCTCTGACCACGCAACCTGGTTCCAAATATTCTTCAGGAACGACTCTGAAATACGGTGTAATTGATAAAAAAATAACGATTTCGGACGAAGCCCCAACTAATGTTAAAAGTAAATGACTTAATATCATGGCTCAAATCTAAATAGATTAGCGTTAAGCGTTTTCTTGCAGCAACGGTTCTGCCAATTATTGGGACATAAAAGCCACTGGAGGACAGTAACGATATTTAGAAGATTAGAGGCCTCAAAATCGAAATATTTTATTTCACATACACCTACATGAGCACTTATGAAATGTCAGATGAACGGTTTCAATAGGTCGTTTACTATGGAGAAGAGCCGGCAAGAAAGTCGACGGTGACTCTTTTAATCACAGCCTGTTTCATAATATCCAGATATGTATAATTATACCATCCACCAGTTAAATTAAAAAAAGTTAATTAATTTCTACATTTATATCTATAATTTATATGGCGTACATAATAAAGAGTATTATTCTATTCTATCATCATCTGTCTAACCTTTTTCCAACTATATCGGGGTCGGCCATCCACCAGATATACAAAAGCTGTAAGTCATTGAAATACACAGACTCGGCGAAAAAAGAAGCTGTTCCCTACATTTTGTCGTATTACGCGACCAAAATGTCTAAAGCAGCTGATTTTTTTCGCGAAACTTCACATGAAACACCGTCATGAATTGAAAAACTAGATACCCATAAACTATGAAGTAAGCACTGTGCAATTGTTTTCGAAACTATTTTGTAACATGACTAATTTGTAATTTGACGTAAATATTATACTAACTTAATCTCAATTTGATGTATTATATTTTAACTATGTACCGAACTTAAAATATGAATTTTGTATGCCCCAAAGGTCATAGCAGACTTATGTGAAACTAACACAACATCTTATGAACCTATGATCCACAATAAATGATTTGAATTGAATTTCATGTTTGGTCCCATAATAAAAGTAATCCATGATGATGACTAGGTACAATGATCTTTTATTCCTTGTATTAAAAGTTGGAAATTGTCATAAAAGTAGTGAAACAGGCCATTCAGCCATCAAACGAAGTTGTTAACAAATCCAATTAAAGCCTTAGTGAGCGGATGTTTCGTCTTAAGTGCTTAGATAAACAATAGCCTGCTGTAATGAGTTATTAATTAGCCAATCTGCAGGCCACTTATGCTCAAGTGCGCTCGTAGGCAGTAGACACACATCACACACATGTCTTCCAACGTGTATCCGACACGTGGCACTTAAGGCGAGGTTGCAGTGTACTTTGTAACTTTTTTAAACCTCTGTAAATCTAGCAAAATGTAAAAATTTAGAAGAATCACGAGCTAAGGCGAAGTGTCCTTCCTTAAGATCATCGTTAAACGCAGATCTTGCTACTGTGTAGAGAAAAATTCCAGCGTTACCGAATATCCCACTTGCCACAGCATGTACCTTTACTTACATACAGCATGATGTTAAAAGTAGCAGATGTTTTTTTATCGTATGTGCTTATATCTCGTTTGCCGTGAACTTCAACAGATTGCGTTGATAATTAATTATTAATGAGAAATAGAATTAAGCTAGGCTTGATCTAAAAGCTAGCCTGTTCTAATGTATAGACTTTGTCTTCGCTTTCCATCAGAGGACAGTTACGCCAATTTGGACTAAGATCATCCAGACAATTTTAAAGGGATGCGCTTAATTAGACGACACGAAATAACGGTACAGACAGACTCAATTCGGATGAAAATAAACACACTAAGAAATAATAGGTATTTACTTAGGAAGGTGCCGTTTTACGATACTGGTCATTTAAATCGTAATTTATGTACCTATGACTGGCAGTAAATTTTAAATTAAAAAAATATGGAATACTATATTCAAATTCAGTTGTTTATTGATTAGTGTTTTGTTTGTCCATTTGTATTTTTTCATCAATATGGACACGATAAAAATACGAGTAATTATGGAATACGAGTTCCGTCGCGGTAGCAATACCGCACAAACGGCTCGCAACATTAATTACGTGTACGGAGTGAACACTACAAACGAACGCACGACTCGTTACGTTATTGGTTTGAATGCTTCTGACACGGACATTTTGATCTAAAAAATGAACCCCGTGGTCGCCCGATAACTAAAGTCAACAGCCGACGAATTAAAGGCGATAGTGGACGCTGACGATACTCAATCTACGGCTGAGTTAGCAGCAGCTTTCAACGTTAGCATAAATACAATATTGGTACATTTGCGTCAAATTGGCAAGGTAAAAAAAGTGAGTGCCGCACGAACTGAACGATCGCCAGCGCGACAAACGCGTTGATGTATGCTTTGCGCTGCTTAAAGACACAGAAACGAAGGGATTTTAAACCGCGTTGTCACTTGCGATTAAATGGACTCCTTTTGTTAATCGTAAACGGTCATCATGTTGGTTAGACCCTGGTACAGCGCCTAGGCAATGCCCCAAACGAAAACTTACCCCTAAAAAAGTCATGGCCACTGTTTGGTGGTCTAGTGCTAGTATAATTAATTACAGCTTCGTAACAAATGGCACCAGCATTACTGCGGATGTGTACTGTGAGGAACAGGGCACAATGATGGAGAAGCTCGCAATCACTCGTCCCCGCTGCTCCTACACGACAGTCGACAACGCTCGACTTCATACGGCAGAACAGACGGTCTCTAAGCTACAAGAGCTAGGGTTGGAAGTTTTGCGTCCTCCACCGTAGTCACCAGACCTTTCCCCGACAGACTTCTACTTTTTCCAAAATTTTACAACTTCTTGGTAGGGATAAATTCAATACACGAGAGTCAGTACAAAATGCCTTGGAAGAGTTTGTTGGCTCCCGTACACCAGACTTTTTCAAGAAGGGCATTGAAAATTTGCCACTGCGCTGGCAGAGGTGCATCGATAGCATGGGTGCATAATTGATTGATAGAAATAAAAAATATTTATTTAAACATGACTAACTTTCTGTATACTAAACGGCAATTTCATAGGTACATACCTAATATTTGCTGGCTCTGAAAATACTGAAAAAGTTTATTGAACCACATGTGACAATTTTACTTTGCACCTAATACCTACTATTAGTTGACCAGAATACAAGGAGGCTCGCTCACTAGCCCCTGGGCACATGGGTTAGTGAACGAGCGAAAAGACTGAACATCGCCGCGCCGCCATAGCTGATCGATATTATATTGCCAAGAAGTATCCATCTAATAGATTAAAATCCGACCATCATCGGACACACCTGAAACCCATGAAAAACATGGAAAGTATGTGAAACACGTGTCTGCGCCGGCTCTTCACTGTAGTGTGCGATAAAATTCGAATTAAGAATCGGATATCAATGTTAGTTTAGTTGTCAGTATTATTTTTAGTCGGCATCCAACCGCGGTCGAGAGCGCACGTCGAGTAAACGCTCTACCGGAACATTCGCGAGAAATTAAACAAAGTTATATTTTTTAAACGTTTTCTTAATACTTACTGTAGTGTTGTGTGTGTATCATTAAGTGTAGATTATTACTTTTACTAGGTATGTATTTTTTTAATTTTCTTCTTGTTTTTTGTAATCTTTTATTGTGCAATATCGATCGCTGTCGTCATGCGACTGAAAATTACTTGCAAGTTTAAAAAAAAATAGTTGTTATATGTCTGCAAACAATTTAAAAACTTGAATAGTACAATTTATTCCTTTGGTTTTGAATAGACTAAGTATTTACCTTAATGTATTAAAGAAATTCTTAATTCTATTGAAGAAAAAAAATTATCCTAGATAGATATTCCTATCTACATAGTAACATTAGTTTACAACCTGTCGAATATTGTTCAGTTCTTAAAATTTAGGAGAACAAGTACATTATAATAGAAATTCTAGCCATAGGTATGGCTAGAATTTCTATTATAATGTACTTGTTCTTAAAAAGAATTTGAATGAACACCTGCTTTTTATTATTTTCTTCACGATATTGAAAGAGCTAAGTATTGTGTATTGCAAAACAATAACTATTATTAACGTTTGGACTATCCATTTATAATATTATTAAATGAATTCTGCAATTACTTATCCTTTCGTCGGACAGAGAAGAAACATTTTTATGAAAAAAAATATACTTCTTTGACAATAAGAAAACCCTACTGATAAGGGTGAAATTAATTAAATGAAATCTTTTATCAAATCCGCTAATTGAATTTAAATTTAATAATCGAAAGATGTTTAAGTAAGAAAGCTGGTTATTCTAGTTTAAATCTTGTTTCTAGGTCTCTTCTCTACATACTATAAATTAAAGTTGTTCTTCTAAAAAACGCAACGGATTTTGATGCGGTTTTCAACATCATTTAGAGATATATATTTTTTTATAAGTACTAAAGAAATCTCGGTGTTTTGTCAAGTCGAAAAAACCGTGAGAAGCAGGGTGGGTTAGGTTAGGTTATCTTAGTTATTAATAAGAATAATGTATTGTTTAAGAAATTACATTCGAATGCGTTGATTCCTGGAACTCACACTAGGATTCCCTGTGTCATGAGATCCGGGCTCCTTCGTTCCGTTTACCTTTATAAAAGACAGACAGGTATTTGCGGTATTTATTTTTTAAATATTGCAGCATTATGCTGAGATAGGAGCCTTTTTGGTCTCGCACAGGTCTTTTATTTTATATTTTCTTGTTATTGTTATTTTTAATGTTAATTTTGTTAGTTTTAAATTCTCTTTATTTTTTTTACGATTTCTATGGACTGTGCGTATCCCAAATAAAATATTTTTCTTTTCTTTCTAGACATATGAATTTACATACCTGTCATTCAGTTTGATTTACATTGTAAATTTGTAACTCATAAGTAGGTACCGTTAGCGTATTAACATAATTTCGATATATTCAAGCCGGTTATGTGACTGACGACGATGGCAGAGTCAAAGACCTCTTAGGGTTGAAAAAAAAGTTGAATTTGACAGTCAGTTTTTGTTTAATGAAATTCACAGTAGGTACCTACTTGTGTAAATTTGTTCTTACAAACATCTATTTATTTGTTACGAATTTAAAAAAATATGATGAAATAGGGACTTGTGGCTAAGTAATAACAGCCGCACGGGTCGATCGATCCGGTTAAGCTACCCTTGCCGCGGTTGGTTCGTGGATGGGTGATCATCTTTTCATCATTCATTCAGTTATTCGTGGATCTTTGACAGTCGTCAGAAGCCCGAAAATCTGACAACCAGTCTTACCAAGGGTTATCGTGTTACCCAGTAACTGGGTTGAGAAGGTCAGATAGGCAGTCGCTTCGTATAAAATACTGGTATTCAGCTGCATCCGGTTAGACTGGAAGCTGACCGCAAAATAGTTGGGAAACGGCTAGGCAGATGATGATGAAAAAGAAACTTATTAAAAATACAGTCTGTATCAACTTAAATATTGTTAACTTAAACTAACTTAAAAAATTGTTATTTTTATTGTTTTTCGCAGATTAGATTAGACACGTAGGTACTTAATAGAATCTCGAATAATTCGCAAATTTGCTTTCGTAAAAATATTATTGAACATTCTAATATAATGATTGCGCCTCTTTTTGTGAACCTCAATTAATTCCTATTTGGAGTCCTAAAATACTAAATAGTCGAGTAACTGCGACGAACTTATACAATGTGGCGCGTACCCTATCACATTAAATTATACCACGTATATACTTACTACATGGTATATTTAGTCGATATATCTACAAAATTTGAATGAAATCTATTCACTAAAAAAATCTGCTGTTCCATACATTTTGTATTACACTTACTTACTATACATTTTACATTTTGTCGAGCTACGTGTAACAAAATGTATGTAACTGCAGATTTTTTTTAGTGAATTTAATTAATTACTAATGTAGGAGTTAATACTTGTACCTACGCTTATCATAAAATAAATATTTCTCTAATCAGTAATTAATTGCTCTAAGTATTACCCAACACATTGTGGCTTAATTTTGCACATCTTTAGCGCTAGCGAATAAACTAAACGAGCAATCATTAGGATATAGGCCTATTTCTAAAGCAAAGGGTTTCCATAGCTTCCATATTATTTTCTATAACTCACATACTGAATTATTGCTAATAAAAAAAAATTGAAAGTAAATATAAATAAAATAAATATAAATAAACTTTTACAATGTTTGTAAATAGGTAGGTATAGCACCATGTATCTATCACATAAAATAATTAACTAATTTGCCATTGCTTTAGTTTATTATTTTTACCTATTGTGGTACCTATAGTAATTTTATGCTTTATGTAGTATAATTATTTAATTAATGTACTTATACAAAATATTGTAACACATTTTAAAAGAGTAACGGTTGAGTTTCTTGCCCATTCTTCTCCATACGAAACTACCTTTTGGAAGGGGCGACTAGAATCAATTCTATTTTTAACCGACTTCAAAAAAGGAAGAGGTTCTCAATTCATCGAAAACTTTTTTTTTTTTGTTTATGTTCACCGATTACTCGAAGACGCCTAAACCGATTTGGAAAATACTTTTTCTGTATCAATATTTTTTTTATTTTATACTTCCCAGGTGGCCGCGGTGTGCGGTTTAAAAATAATCAACAATTAATTATTTTTTAATAAAAAAAAACCGCCTTCAAACAGACGTGGACGTGTAAGACGATCGTTTTCGAATTGGTGTGGAGTAGGTACCATAACTAGATAGGAAAAATAAAAATCTTTAAAAAGACAACCGACTTCCAAAAAAAAAGACTGTACAAAGTGAAAAATAACTTGAATTTCGGAAGTTGGTGGCAAAAACTATATTATAGATCCAAAGACAGCGACTTAGAGCGACCGAAATTAAAGTTATTTTTCACTCTGTATTGTTTTTTTAGGAAATCGGTTGATTTTCTTTTTTTTTAAGTTTATTTAATGTAAATGTTGACGTTCAAAAGTGCGTTTTATGTGCCTATTTGAAATAAATGCTTTAACTTTGACTTTATGAAAAATAAGCTAAGGGAGGTTTTATCTATTCTGTCATATTGAGCGTCGATGGTCCTGCCACCCTGTATAATTAAGGATAAAACTACTATTGATACAAAGCCTTATTTGTAGCAAATAACTAAATAACGAAAAGTCCGAAACTAAACTCATTCATTTGCTGTATCTAGTTTACAGGTTAGTAGGTAGTTTACAGGTACTGGTTTAAAATACCGTCCCACGAACCCCGATCAGTCAAATTCGCTACCAACTTTCTGGACTGGCTAATATTTGTACCACGCCATGACCTATTCGTAATTTGTTCCCGCCGCCGCCGATCATTAGTTTGTTTCTTTACGTATTTCGAACCATAGACACTACAGTATCTTTTGAGGAATGTTTCATTTTCTGTCGTCTTTATGCAATTTTCAATGAAAGTGATGCAATAAATGCCTACTTTCATATCATTTTGTTTACTTCTTTAATGTCATTAATAAGTGGTGCCATTCATGTTTGATCAGCGTTTTTAATTTGTTTACTCACTGAAGTGTAAATAAAACCGATGCACTATTGTTGTTTCTATCATAGTAGGGTCGGTGCACTAACACCTAAGCGTAAAATTGAGCCGTCCCATGAGCATTGTTTAGCGTTTTTCAATATAAACAATCACGGGGACTGCCGACAGAAGTTAAAACTTAAAAGTATGCGTAGCTACAATAATATACTTTTAACTAGCGTGTTGGTGACGGTGACTTACCAAAAATCTCTCGACATGCTTTTAAAAGTTTCCACTTCAATAAATTCGGAAAATTCGTCAAGCGACTTGTTTCACTGTCACCTCTTGGCCTGATAATAAATATCTTAGTGATATTATAACAATGCTGACTAACCTATCACTTCATATTATTGAAGTACTAGCCATATTCATGTACCTATTGCCAAACGCATGCATTCAAAAGTAAAGCATCATCAAAGAAAATTCTGAATACTATTTCCCAAAAACTATACCTACTACTGTGTAAAAGTGACTCGTTGTGGACTAATAACTATGACTAGCAACATGAGTTTAGCACAGATTAATAATTGTTACAAGAGATAAGAACTCGTCTCCTGGCGCTCTGCCATGCTGCCATCCTTGAACCCACGTCGGGAAGTCTGAGCGCCGTCTGACGTTTATAGCGCTGTGGCTGTTATGTGTCATGGTTTTTAATGCCTCAAGACAATTTGTATGGCATAGGAAAAGGATATCTAGTTTTGTGGGAGGCATTTGCTCCGCATCCAGTCTGTCCCAGCCACCTATTTAAGGTCGTCAAAAAAAAATGGCCAAAGTGGCCTAAATAACTCTGTGCACATAAAAATAACCACAGTGAGAAATTTCTTGAAAAAAATTAATTTTCCGTGAGTTTTTCACAAGAAAACGACTCTATCTCATATACTCAGAAACAAAATTTTAAAACTTACAATGAGATGTTTTCCAATGCACGACTGTCAATATTGTAAGGGAAACGCCAAATGAATTTTAATCTGAGAATATTCCAATGAAGCTTTCTCTTTCTTTTTTAAAGATTATTTAAGGGCCAATGGCCCATTTACCACGACGAACCGTAACTTTCACAGCAAGTTAAGCGGTTTTAAGTTAAATGATAAATCGATAACGGTTAACCACCGTAAAACTGACATGTTTGACGTCAGATATAAATCTATAGCCGTTTCCATAAATTGAAATATTCTATAGAAAGAATGAAGGCTGAATGTAAGAGTTGCCTTGTATCCAAATCAGCGCACTAAAATGTTGATGCGTAGCGTTTCCTGTGGGATCATCCATTTGAACCGTTCGATACTTTTAATAAATTACAATTTTAGATTTCGGACATAGGTATCGATGGTTTTACGTTTGGAAAAACGACAGATAAAGAAAGTTATTTTCAGACGATTTAGAGCCAACGCTGACTGAAAAACCTGACAACAATTTCATTCCTTTTTCTTAGCGTGTGGATGGCAATTTAAATCGAGTCAGCCCAGACTTTGGCTACGAGCTTGGCATCTTCAGAAGCGTCCATCAGTTCCTGTAACGTGCAGGCAACAGGACAACTTACCTCACCTTACCTAAAATAAAATACACACCACAAGTGCCTGTATATTTTCTTTTCCACAATAAATGACACAATGTTTACTTGAATAAAACCAGTAGATTCCTACCTGTATGCTCAATGAAAATTCGTTTTGCCTGCTATTGTGCAATTAAGGCTAAAGGGACAATATATACCATAGGTACCTATCTATGTAGTCATTATGAATATTTAAATATTACTAACTTCTTTTATAAAGCAAGAAACAGGAAAAAAAGGTGCTGTATCATGGCTTAGGGAAAACCGCATAAGATGACATATTCAGCATATTAATGGCCGCGGTTCCTATTGGGTACCTAAATAATAAAAGTTACCATAATGTGAATCATTTCACGCTGTATTCATCTAAATAAATTACCTACAAAACTTATTTTATTTACGAAGACTTTTTCCTTCTCTCAATCAAGTTTTTTTTTTAATGAGGAAAATTTTGCAACTAGCAGGTGCGCCCGACGCGACGCACGAGAGGAGGCGTTGTTGATACCTGTCAGTTTCATAGAAACGAATACGTGTTTTGCGAATTTGATGTTTATTATTTATCAGAATTGTCGCACTGATTGGCATCAAGAACGCATTCTCTCGACGGCAGTACTTGTAATAGATTCTACCTGCTTGGAGCGGTTAAGTAACTTATATAGGAACTTGAATAAGGAAAATATAAATAAATTGTTTGTGGAGAATCCTGGCTAACTTTATCAGTCAAATGTTTTCTTTTTAATGATAACGTTAACTAGCTGTACCTATCCACTGTGCCAGTATATTTTAAATATAACCTCATTAAGGGTCTTTTTTATTTGATTGTTATGGGTCAATCATTTTACCACCTGTGCACATATAAATATCATAAATTCATTTTCAAGCGCTTTTTATGAATGTGCGTAATAATAAGTTGTTTATTGCTCATTTCCTGGTTTCCAAACCATCTTCACTAATATATTATTGCTAAGTTTGTTTGCTAAAATCTCCGAAACTAGGAAGAGTAAATTCCCTACAAAAATTGGCATGGATACCAAGATTTAAGCCACATAATACATGAGGTTCGTTTCTGTGCCAAGAATTAAGTTTGGCGTAAAATATGTATTAGGTCTAATAAATCCGCACTTAGACATAGCATCCTGTAGTAAATCTTGCTGAAGAATTTAATCTAGATTCCTGAAATAAATCTGTTATCTAGAATTTGTTTCAATAATAAAAGATTGCTTGAATTAGATTTTAGGAGGTTACATAGACCATGGAAAGAGAAGAATTTACCACGTCCATTGTTTTCCGTATCGTAACCTTACGAAATGTTTCTGTTAAGCTTGGTTTCCTAGGAAAGCGGTTCCGTCATGAAAATATGTCCTTTTTACCAGTATTTGTAATGAAGGTTTTCAAAAACGCTCTGTATTTGGACAGCCCTTATTGTGACAATGCCTCCAGACCTCTTAGGAAACCTACATAAGTTAAACGGTCACAAAATACGTGAAAAAGAATTAAGTCAAAGACACAAATTGTATCTTTAGCCGACTGAGCGGCTGCCAAGTAGTGGTAGGAATGTTTTCCGCATATTCGCCCTAAATATATTATTGCCAACACTTAATTTGTTCGATTTGGAAATCTTTAACATCAACCACTGCTTCGTTGGTCTAGTGGTCGCAAGCGCCATCATCATCATCAGCCTGTAATGTTCCCACGGCCGGGACACAGGCCTCCTCTCTGTGAGAGGGAGTGGGCCATAATCCACCAAGCGGGCCCAGTACGCGTTGGTAGATGTCACATGTCTTCGAATTTTTGGTTCTGGGACATGCCGGTTTCCTCACGATGTTTTCCTTCACCGTTTTGAGAGCAGTGGTGACAAAATAATTTACACAAAGTAAAGCGCCTGTCTGGGTTCGAACCTACGACCTACAACTCGTAAGTCGCGGCCGTTAGCACTGGGCCACCACCGCTCTCAAGCGCCATGCTGAGCATGAAACCCTGAGTCCAATTCCCAGGTCGGGCAAAGTGTTATTGGGTTTTTCCATCAGGTTTTCTCAGTAGCAGCCGGAGTCTGTATTTTTGCCCGGTGGATGGCAACAGGCTCGCCCCCCATTACTTGGGACTTGAAAATAACTGGCAAAATGTGTGTGTAGGTGTACCTAGACTGTATAGGTACACCTCTACCTAACCCTTCTAGGATTACAGGCGTGATGTTATGTTAAGTTACTGACGAAGGCAGGTTGTATAATTCGTCATTAATTGCGCCTCCTTTTGTGAACCTCAAATAATTCCTATTCTGGGGCCCTGAAAATGCTAAATAGTCAAGTAACTGCGACCAATTCGGCTCGCGTTCTAAAACTTAACCTAACCCGGTCGAAGTACTCGAACTTAGTTAGTGCGGTAAACTATGAGTTAAGACCAGAAAGTCAATAAGAGGCTCAATCGTTTAAAAAACGTGTGCATCATTTAGAAGCTCAAAAAGTTTTTAGAGATACATTAATTTAAAAAACTGTCCATCATTAGTTGTTCAAACATTTTTGACGCGACGTTAAATAGGTGCCATTTTTAAGTTTAAGTAGATTTGATTCGAAGTCTGAAGTCTCATTTGTAGCAGTTTCGGATGTTTTAACTGTAGTTTGCTCACAAACAAGTAAACGCTTATCATTTCTTGTATTGAACGTAATTTGGGCAGGATTTTCCTCAAATTAAGATAAAAAATTAGGTTTTTAGAAAGCCGTTTTTCAGGGAAAGACCAAAGATATATTTCGGACTCCTGCCAAGCCTGCCTGTCTGGTGCTAGGATGCGCTACATGCCCTATTTCACTGACTTAAAAAAAGAAGAGGTTATGCATTCAAAGAGTTTTTTTTTTTGTGTGTTTAATAACGCATTGTCCACCTTCTTTTGGGCACCACAATAGCCAATCGTTTCCAGAACTGCATCGAAACCAATTAGATATCAAGCTGTATCACAATAATACAGTAAAAACATTGTTTAAAAAAACAAAACACCCGACTGCAAAAACACGTACTTACCTAACTGAAATAAAGAGAAAAACAAGCATCTATTTGTTTTTTGTAAGTTTATCGCAGGCGAGGACAAATCCACAACCTGAAATATGGTGTAACTTTTGTTTGCCCCGACCCTCCCCCTCCCCCACCCCCACCTGGGATATCTTTATTTCAAGCTTTTTAGTTAGATTAATTAGCATTTCTCATTCCAAATTACATTTAAACATATAAGTTGTCTATATATTTTTGTAAGCCATTTTAAAAAACCCTATATTTTTAAACCCCACTCGATAGATTTTGAGACCAAAAATATAATCGAAGACATTTTGGCATTGACATTAATTTGGCGCCAAAATTCTCCCGCTCTGGGCGGAGCGGGAGGGCGTGTCTGACTCTTACTGACTAAAACCCACCCGTGCTCCCTCAGTTGCCTATGCCAGAGGCCACGGTAATCCTTTCAGACTCTCCCGCAACCCTGGCAATATTTAACCATCACCAGTTGAGAATCAGCATTTCTTGAATATCAAAATGACATAAGACAGTCCCCCAAAACGCCCACCCTTCACCGCTTCCTAGCGCTTGAGCTGGGATGAAGTGGCACAACAAACTCCCCAGCAGCACAGCTGTCTGTTCAGTTAGAAGAATTTGCCAAGAAGAAGAAACTAAGGTCAAGCTAATGATTCCTCTACACAAATTCAGTAAAACCTGCTCATAAAACGATATAATTGCCTTTATCAATGCCCCCTTCGTCTCGTTATCAAGCAATACCAGCTTATCATATTCACTAGTGAATCGCCCAATGATTTATGTCATGAGTTCATGACAACCACAGTATATTAGTGTACTTTACTGTGGTCTGTGGTACAACGTTTGCAGTCAACAGTCAATAGTGTGTCTGTATGCCCAATGAATGGTAATCATTGAACCGTGGTCAGTCGTTTCCAGTCAACTGTTTCCATTTACCTCGTTAATAATGAACTTTGGACAATATTTAGGTTATGTTGATTCTATACATACACATAATGTAAATATGATGATCCTCGACGCTATGAGTCTCCTATGACATTGAGAGCAATGGTGTCCAAGTGGAAACAGCTGCAACTACGAATTGTAGGTCGTAGGTTTGACCCCACATAGGCAGTATACTTTGAGTAAATTATTTTATCACCACTGTTCTCAAAACGGTGCAGGAAAGCATCGTGCGGAAACCTGCTTGTCCTAGAATCAAACATTCGGAAACATGTGACATCCACCAACCCCTTACTGGGCCCACGTGGTGGATTGCGGCCCACTCCTTACAGAGAGGAGGACTGTCTCCCAGCAGTGGGAACGTTATAGGCTGATTATGCTACGTATTGATTATTTGATATTTCACATTAGTTTTATCAATGACACTTTGTGGTCACATTCTAATTTCGTTACGTAACGAAATGGACTGAAAATTAAGGGGCGTATTTTGAAACTGATATTATAATTTCCTTACTACACTTTAAATATATGTAAATTACATTTTTACATATTTTAATAAAATACATAAAAAAATATATCGGGAACAGGGTCCAGGCTACCGGTGGTCAGGGCTCTTTATAAATAATAAATGTATTATTATTATGGCTGAAAAAAAATACAGTCGTTTCATAGAACCATAATGACAGTGTTTCACGATCGATTAACTATGACAATACAAAAAGTTATCTACGTATACAATAACTAACCTATTATTTTTTATGTATTAGGTAGGTAGCGTATTGATCGTTTCTTTTTTTACGTCTAGACACATGTCTACATACTGCGTCATCATGACGCATGACATGAATAATTAAATTGTAGGAACTATATTGTCATACCTTTTCATTTCATATGTTATGTAAATATAAATAATAATTCCAGCCTATTATTGTCCCACTGCAGGACAAAGGCCTCTTCTCATACAAAGAAGGAACGAGCATTGATTACCACGCGCGCTCAAGACGGGTTGGCGATTTCTGTCATATTAACATTATTAGTTAAGTCCAGGTTTCGTTGCGTTTTTTTTCTTCACCTGATGTCAGTAATGTGATAATGTACAAGATAAACTCGTTTGATGATATATGTTGTATTTTTCTCTGTAAGTAGGTTTGTACAAAAACACGTTACACGTTACTTTAAAAACTTACTGAGATCGGTGTTTCCTACAGGTCAGTCTTTTTTAAAGTTTAGACATAATCTTTGTCAGATCATGTGCGGAAACACAAGAGGAGGAGGGAGGAGCTGTGTGTAAGAAGCTATTCGAACGTAACGAAGCAAAAGGAGAAAGTATGTAAGGGTCCAGTGTACGACTAAACGCCGACAGACACTACGCCGACAGACTGAACACCGACAAGACTTTACTTCGACGGGACTCTTCGCCGACAGGGCATAATACATATAATACCTATACATACATAATCAGATACTTACTTTGGAGATCAATTATGCGAAATAGGTTAGTTTAGAACTGAGACCAATCGCGTACCAAGTTGCTCACAGAAATGTTGTTCTGTCGGTGAAGAGTCCCGTCGAAGTAAAGTCTTGTCGGTGTTCAGTGTGACGGCGTTTAGCCGTAGGTAGGTACATTCGTAAGGATCGTAGCAGATGGCGTTCTGTATTTTCTGCCTAACCCCGTGGGAAGAAGGCGTGAGTTGTATGCGCGTCATGTGAGATATAGATTAGCGACTTCGTAATTGGTGTCAATTACTATTTTAAAACTGATAACCCTGTGATTGTAACTATTTTTTTTTTAACTTATGGCAATTATTGCGATACGGGAATAAAAATAAAAAACATGGAATATTAAAGATATGGTAGTGCCAGTCACTTATCATCCAATAAAACCTGCGGACAATATTCTATGTCGGTATACCTACAGATAAAGGATACCTACCTTGTGAAGGCCGCAGGGATCTGCTGATGCGGGAAGCACGGAACCGATCAAAGTGGTGGTGCTTGGTGGAGGCCTATGTCCAGCCGTGGACGGGTTTCGGCTGAAATGATGATGATGATACCTACAGATTACAGCGGGTGTGTCAATCCCTATGACACTATTGATAGCTCACTTGAAGCTCACTTCACCTAAGTTCCCACATTACAGCCGGTCGATTCTGACAAAATCTCACCGTGAAGACTTGCGTGGAGTGAGCTGTCAGTGTCATCCCACTGATGCTAAGTTAAGTGCCTAAATATTAGGTGCTATTTTCAGGGGTTTTCAAATAAAATAGCAAAACAGAAATTCAGTTAGAAACACAATGTTGTTTTTTTTTAGATACTTAGATACTAGCTTTGAAATAATATAAAATTTTCAATAGAAATTGCAATTTAAAAAAATATTATTAAAATCTCGATTATGATTTTAAATGTAATGCTTGGTCAATCCCTAGCATCAGTGGGACGACACTGACAGCTCACTCCACGCTCACTTCACCTAAGTTTTCACGGTGAGATGGTTACAGGATCGCACTGCTGGGCTGTACTAAAAATACGGTGTGATGTTTTAATTTTAATCGATATCACCAACAATTTCGTGCGTAGGTGTCAGACCATGCGCACTAGTATTACAACAATATCATTGCTTGCAGCGACCAAGCTTTAGTTTAAACTAGCGACCCCGCCCCTGCTTCGCACGGTTTTTAAGACTTGACAAAACATTATAAACTTTGCTTAAAGTTCAGAAACGTATAACGTCCAAATGGATGGTTAAACAGTCTTTAATCATAACTTCACTTTAAATAACGTTTATATAAAATAAAGGGGTAAAATTTCTTTATTATCTATACGTTTAATATTAATGTTTAACACCTTCGATCAACAATAACAACTAGATAACGGGTCTCGTACAAAATCAAAGCTAAATGCTGTCCGCGTGAATAAAGTTTAAAACAGTTATAAATTCAACCGAATTACAACCATGGCACCTAGTAATAAAGTCGTGTTGACATTGGCTGTGTTTCAAGCGAACTAAACAAAATAAGAGCTCACGTCTCAAGTGCGCTGTTATATTTACCTAGACGTATTTCTTGCGCCGACTCGATATCTAGTGGGTATTGTTGATCGAAGTGTACACATAAACATTGCGGAATAAATTCTCTAAATGACGGTGAAAACCGCGTCAAAATCCGTTGTGGTGTTAAGAAGAACAACGCGGTCACACAGATAGACACGAAAGGCGACTTTAATTTGTAGTATGTATAGATTTACATCTGACTAAAACTTGGAACTGTCTTAATAGACTGGAGTGATCAAATGCGCCATTAATGTCTGATTTATGAGACTAGTGATCTTGACTTTGACGGAGTGAGCAAGGACCTATCTGACAGTTTGTTGGCACTAAATACCTGGGATTTATGAAACACATTGTTTTATTAACCTATTACTTTTTATTGTTTCAGATAGCACGAATCACGACTGCACATAAACCAAGCTAAAACGCTGTTTGCATCAAATATCTACCACAGACCCAAACCATTACGACGAAAAAGAAATAGACTAAAAAAGTCCGTAAGACTCAAAACTGCTTGTGATATTAATTTTATTTAAAAAAGTATTTATTCTGACTGCATTTAGAATTTAGAATTCGTTATTTAAAAATCCGCCATTCGAATAGAATTAGCCATAGATTAAGGACACAGATAATATAGAAACAAGTGATAGACAAGGAAAAAGGCTGGATTGCAGGAGGCTGTATGCGATAAAATCGGAAAATACAATGAAGGACAGTATGAAATCCTGCCAGCACGCGTTATCAGAGGACGTCGTGTACAAAGAAGTTGTTGTTATCGGTAAGTAATTATCCTATTTTTCATCAGAAAAGACCGTTGTACCGTTGTTGACCATCTGAAAAGAGTATGCTTAGATGCTTTGGTCATGTTGAAAGGATAAATAAAAGTCGACTAGCAAAAGGTATTAAGGCAGATGTGTTTGAAAAGTATGGGACACGCCCACAAAGTACATATAGTGACTTTATTTATATAGCCGGCGTGCGTGTATGAACGTAAACGAAGCAAAAGGAGTATGTAAGGGTCGTAGCAGGTGGCGTGCTGTAGTGTCCGCCTACCCCCATGGGGGGAAGGCGTGAGTTTATGTAATGACATAAATATATGCCGAAAAATGACTTCTACAATTTTCCATTCACGTCATGTCGTCTATTGAGGCCACACGAATGAGCGGAATATTTCCGTCACCCCGAGCTGGCGTCCATGCGCACGAGACGATCAGACGAATCAATTGACCCTCCACCCCGCTGTGTAGCTACTTTGTATATTATTATACTGATCATTTTCAAAGTAGATTAATATGCCCGCGGGTTACATACGACAGTCATATAATTAGAGCTGCACGGATCAAAAATAGGTAACAGACTTTAAAGTTATGTCCTCAATGTTTTTTTTTTTTGGTATGGCATCTCGCAGTTGGCCTTGAGAGACCGTGACTGCTTAACTGGTCAATCCTGTGGTGCCTTTGAGCTAACTCAAAGCCTCCAGCCAGGGGCATAATATTAATTATAAACTAAGCGACCATCACCTAAGGGCACCCCCTGTGGGGTACGAACCTCGGCTTAGGGCGTCGCTGGGGGAGGACAGCAAGTTGGGGACAGGCTGGATCAAAATGGATTCATTATTATTATTAGAGGGGATTAAAACTACTGGCTAAGCTACGCCACCAGCTGGGTCTGCGGATCCGATCAAGGGACAGGGAGGGGAATTTATCGGGGAGGAACGCGGACGCGGAGGACCTCGGCGGCGAGGTCGGAATTTCGATTTGTGTCTGTGTCTGCTGTATACTATACTGGTGACCTTACTGCTTTCCTGGAGGAGGGTAATGGGGTCGTCAGGGTCGATCATTGCGTGCCTTGGACGGCGGATTCTACTAATTCTAGAGGGGACATAACTGGCGGCCTTCACAACTAGAGGATTGCGATGGCTGCCAGCGGTATCAAAAAAACGCTTGCAAGCGCGTTTCATGAATTACTGAATGGTGGGGATTTTCAAATCTAAGTGTAAGTTATTATTACGACCGAACCAGGGGGAACCCGTTATTTTACGTAAAAAACAGTTCTGTAGGGTCTGCATCCTATGGACGTGACGGGGGTGTACCTGTGTGAAAACAGCACAGGCGTATGTCATGATAGGTTGGATGCATGTCATATAAATGCGCAGTTTGCATCTGAGTGAACTGCGTGCATTTAAGACAGAATGTAGTCTACCCAGAGCAAAGGCGGCTCGCGAACGAACCACCTTTATGTGCTCTGAGAAGGAGAGACGTCTGTCCAAAATCACACCCAGATATTTGGCAAGCTTCGCCCAAGGGCTCGGCTTGCCAAACATCTTGATCAGGCGCGGGTCGTCAGTTCTGCGTTTGAGTCGCGGTTTCAAGAAGAGAACCGCTTGACTCTTGTCGGGGTTGACTTCGATTCTCCATTTTCTAAACCATGCGCCAGGCTGGTTGACTGCGGTTTTGAGAGTACGAGATATCGAGCCGGGGAGGAGCCCAGTGTAATAAATGGCCGTATCGTCTGCGAACAGAGCCAACTGCGCATTTTTACATTTGGGGATATCACTGGTGAATAGGGTGAAAATGAGTGTCCTCAATGAATAGGTGACATATTATTTATACTGGTTACGGTTTTGGTTACAAAATATGATGGGACAAAATTTTATCAGGAATTTAGGAATGGAAAAGAAATTTGTTCCTCCCACTGCCGAGTATAAGCCTCCCACCTTTTGTGCCATGCTTCCCTGGTCTGTGCGAGTCTTTACCAGTGGGGGGGGCTGTGGAGCCTGTGAATGAAAGTGTGTTACGCGATTATGGTACGGCAAGGAGGTATTTTGACAGTTCAACAACATTCATTGCGTTATTTACGTTGTTGAGGAGACGAATTTTTCGAACATATGAAGCAATGGATTAGCAATATCCTTCAAAATTATTCTAATTATAGCTTGAAAGTGTGTTACGCAATTATGGCGATTAGGTCATAGATTAAGAAGATAACTTGTATGTATCATGGCCGACAAATCGCGCAAATTATGCTCACTCAAGTAAAAACAACGCTTGAATAAAAAGGTGTTCCATTTAAACTCAGTATAAATAAATAATGATAATCCAACTCGGAGCTGATGATATAATAACATCTGATTTCGGATTACGTAAAACAATACACAAAGCATTGTTGATCGTTTATCTGGCATCGTGGCCATGACCGACACCGCTGTTTCACGGATGGCTTGTTACATCTGGCTGGCATTGTTTACCGTTGCGTTACGTCCTTCGCCGATCCCTGTCCGTTACGTTCCAGAATTTTCCATGACCGTCACCATTTAGTGACCGAGGGGGGAACCGTGAATATTTACTTCTATTATTAAAGCGAAAAATAGTTCGTGTTTGACCCATTTACCCGTAGCCTTGACAACGTACATGATCGAATTGCGTGTTCATTTGTTTTTTTTTTCGGGACAAAATGGTCTTTCATCTTTCTCTAAGCTCCGTTTCCACCAAATAGTTTTAAACATAATATGCTCTTTCTCTTTAGTTTTTCAATGAAAACATTTACATCACCATCACTCTTTGTATTCGTTTCGTCTTGAATCGACTACTATACAACGTACCTACAATACCTAGGCGAAATTAATGACACGTCGGTTAATTGTCGCGATAACGCGAACTAGACTTCGCGCGCCCTCTCTCGCACTCCGCTCCTCGTCTCGCAGTACAACAGAGAGCGCGTGAAGTGTAGTTCGCGTTATCGCGAAAATGTAGCCGTAGCATTAGAAAGAAACTGTTACAGCGATATCAGTGACAAAAACAGCGCTATAAAAAACTGAATTTTCAAAGCGCCATATTTATGGCCAATTACAGAAAGAAAAGGGACCGAATGATAGCGTGTCGGTTGACAAGGGAGACCTAGTGCAGGAAGCTAATTATATACGGCCTGTTACAGGTTATTAGTAAACAGTATTCAATCTACTACCTCGTTGGTGGTTGGTGTATGGTGCCTAGTTCGATTCCGGGTCGGGCAAAGTGTTCTTGGGCTTTTCCCTTTATCTGGAATTTCTCGGTAAAAACCCGGAGGCTGGATTTGTGCAGGTTGATGGCGATAGGCTCGCCCCCTATTATATGGGACTTACACTTAGCAACTTCTAAATGTGATTTTCTCCTACTGTTTGCAAAGGACATTGTCCGATCCTGGCCATTTTTAAACGCGATGCTATGCAAAAAAATTATTTACCAATATTTTAAATTCTATTTTAGTAAATATCTGATGCAAGTAACTTTGTATCAATTAGCACTGTTAAAAATATTTTTTTTTAGTATCTGAGTTGATGCTACGCATAAATCGGCTTTGGATTTGGTTTCGGTGTTGCCAAATCAAAACTCCATAAAACAACAAATTCAAATCGATTTAAAATACAGTGCAATCTCTCCACTGTATTTAACATAGTTTTCGCTAAATCACTTAATTAAAAATGTTAATAAACGATTTAAATGATTTAGGACATAAACATTTAAACAGACGTTTTATACGTTATTTCTGGAGAACTTAAAACATTTTGATCGATTTCAAATGGATCGATATAATTGTTTTTTTTTCTTATATGGCAACACGATGCTTAAAAATCTATCTGATATATTTACTTAACTTGGAAGGTCGTCATCGTCATTTTAATTACTTTATTGCAAATTGAATGTCCGGAAGCAAGCAGCTGCAAGTGTTATTAACAACTAGCTGTTCGTGCCCGGCGTCGCCTGGGTTTCATACAAAGTAACATCCAAATATCTGACTTTTCCGGTAGATTTTTCAAAAAAATCTTTTATACAAACCTGGTCCAGACAATTAAAACACAAAAAAACGTTTGGGTTCAGGGGATCCCCGGGCCCGGCAGGAACATAGTACAAAATGAAAATCCATGACGACGGCTGCGAAAATTTTTAAATTAAGTACCAAACATTTTGAATTTTTCATCGCTACCATCTTGCATTTTTAGTTTGACGTCGCTATTGGCTTCAGCACCCTCGAAAACCGTGAAAACTATCTCTCTCTCAGTCTCTTTCTATTATGTATAGCATAAACCCTTATTCGTTATATGACGATGTCTAAAATTTTACTTCTACCGAAAATTCCGCTGAAGAACTTCGTTCCAAGAAAAAATCTGCCTTATCGCTCGAGCCGTTCTCGAGTGAGAATATAATAATATAATACGATTTTTATTTACATAAGTAGATTAACAATTATTAATTAATAAACAGGAAAACACATAGTATCTATTCTGCATTGATGCGTGTTTCCTATTATAACGATATCGTATACTACATAAAATACATAGCAATTAGCAATAGATATCCAATTATCGACTTCCTATTGTTTTAATTGCTTTACTATTAAAAACGGTTTATTCCGCCAAAACTGCAATTCTGCATCCGCATTGTGTTTTCACTGCAGCAAAATCAAAATCCAGTCATTTATTCAAACTAGGCTGAGAATCCGCACTTTTTGATCGTCAATATTACATAAGACAGTCCCCCAAAACACCCGCCCTTCACCACTTCCTAGTGCTTTAGCTGGGAAGAAGTGGCGGAACAAACTCCCCAGCAGCACTGCTGTCTGTTCAGTTAGAAGAACTGGATTCTATACAGTAGTAACTAATTAACATTACGAAACACAAAACATTAAATTAAATTAAAATTTGCCATAATATAATGTCAGCTAGCACACGTCAATATACTTACCAACAAAAACATTGATAGATTGAAATAAATAATAAAAACGTAAACAGAACTTAATACGTAAATAAAAGCCTCCAGTAATAAAGGGCGTGCCCGCTTACATTTGCAATTCTGCATTATGTTTATATAGCTGTAACTTGTAGCCACAAATGATAAACTAGGACCTTCGAAGTAAAATAAAGAAACAATTCATTACTAATAACAATAACAAAACCATAGTCAGCAAGATGAGCATAGGTATTTACAACCACTCGACAGATTGGCGGTCGTCTATTTGATTTAAAGTGACAAACTTTAAATTAAATAGGGCATTGCATTTAATAGGGGCGGGGGTTAACCTTTACACTTTTAGAAGACTCTTTTGAAAACATTCATTTGATGTACGATTTGGCAAAGAAGAGTATCGAACGGTTGTGAATAGCTATGCTATTAAAAAAAATAACTAATAAGTACCTACATATACTTAGTATGTATATTTAAGTGAATGGCTCTGCAGATATTTGTGCACGGTTCCTACGTGTTGGGTGTGTATCTTCACCAATTTCCTCGTACACATAACACAACCAACGTTTACATAAACCTGGCTCGCGTCCAATATCTGTGACAATTTACTGACTAGATTAACTCAATTTAGTAAAGAGTTTGTGTGTTGACTAGCTGCGCTCTCTACATCGATAACTTAATTTATTAAGTAATGCTCGCTTCGGAATTTAATTTGCTTCTCTGTCAAACTGGGTTCAAATTACTTTGGTAGTTGGGCCTCAAAATATAATGAAAAACCATAATTTTCATAGAGTTCATTGATGCGTCTATTTGCTCAAAGCATCCTTATAAAACGTTTTACTGATAAAGAAACCAACGTCACATTAATCAACTTTTGCCTATTTAATAAATATTTGGAATAAATCCAAACGTTTTAAAAAATATCTATTCAACATTCAAAATATTTTATTTCACATAAACCTATATGATTCCAACTGGTCGTTTCCTATGGAGAAAAGGCGGCAAGAAACTCCACGGTTACTGTTTTAAAAACAATTGGCTAGAAGAGAAGAATTTATAAACCTAACAGGTGTATTATATTCCTCTAATTAACTTTTTCCTCCACCAGGCAATGGACCGAGCGGAATGGTGACGTCGTTCATGCTCGCCGGTAACGTGCCCTACCTCAAAGAGATACCTGATGACTTGCCCATCGATGAAATGTTAAGAGCCAGGTAAATATGACAACATTCCTGAACCTTCATGATGTCCGCTAGCTGATTGAGCAAGTTGACGTCCGACAGCATATCTACTTGTAAACTAACTGGTAACTAAACTACAGTGCCTAGGAATGGGTTTCATTTTGAATTGTCAACGACATTCATTGCGTTATTTACGTTGTTTAGCTGACAAATTCTTCGAACATAATATAAAGCAATGGATTAGCAATATACTTAAAAATGTGATTGATTGACAGTGTGTTACGCAATTATGGTGCTAGTTGCTAGCAATGGTTTTCATTTTGACAATTCGACAGTATTAATTGCGTTATTTACGATGTCGAGTAGTCGATTTTTTGAAACTTAAGCAGCTATGGATTATGAATTTCCTTCAAAATCCTTCGGATTACGATGCAACTGTGTTAACTTAGTAGTTGATCGAATGAAAAGTGACTGTCATGCTTGTCACTGCGCATTGGCAATTTCAGACTTCAGTTTCGTTACTGTGTCTTGAGCATAAATTAAATTATCATTCTTTATTTATAAAAAATTTGAAAGTCAGACAACATACATTTTTCAAGTTTTGCAGACCTGTAACTGGGTATAGAAGTAGTTCTTTAACCGTAGGTAAATAATGTTTCTTGTTCTCTTACATATACTGCCGTCATAAAAAAGAAGGCCGTAACTGACAATTTTGTCAAAAATTAGTTATTAACATATTTGGAATCAGCAAGGAAAATGCTGTCTTACACGCAAAGCTGTAAGTCGTATTAGATTAGAGATACCATAAGGATTTTAGGCTTGACTACGACATAAATTCTGGTGTTTTAATCTGAAAAGCCGTAATTACACAATTAGGGTCTTTTGTGTCAATTATGGTTCAAAATAAAGCCTATATTTTATGACGTCTTATAAATTATAATACAAGGATCACTAACTAAAACCATTCAGTAAATCGCGGGCCTTCATTTTAGATAAAACTTCAATTATCTCGTAAGTATCTAGAGGCTTCTGTACTGTATGGTATTATTCGTGGGGATTTTGATTGATTTTGTATCGATCTCACGAGCCAACTATGTCATGTAGTTCCACGCACTGTTAATATACGTAGTATCCCTGCAGGTACCCTATTTGCTGTCAATACCTGTCGAACGAATTCTGGTTTGTGCTGCCCTATCCGTCGAATGGTTGAATCTTATAATTTGTAATTTTGTTATTGTTGATATTTTTGTATCCTCAAAATCCAAATTTAAATGTCATGTTATGAAATTATTATAAATCAATAATCTAGTCTAGATTTTATTATTTATTTGTTTTTAGCGTTAATATTACTCTGTTGCCAAGCAATCAATTAGAATTTATACTTTGCATGATGTAGGTAACTAATGTGATGTACTTATTTATCTACATCCATGCTATAAATCCTCTATAAAAGTTTCTGAAACAGTTAGCTTATTGCCAACATTAAAACAACCAGTGTCATAGTAACCATAATATCATCCAAACGAATGTTTATATTGTTATACAAAATTTCATTATGCAACTCGAACTCGATCCCTTCCTTAGGGCTCCCGCACACGGGCCACGGGCCACAACCACAAAACGCCGCCACTGGCATATTTCCTGTAATTTTCATACATTTTATATGGACTCGCCGCACACGGTTGGCGCCGGTGGCGGCCACACGCTACAAATCGTCGCAGCTTGCTTCTTGTGGCCCGCACCGGCCACTAAACGCCGACACAAAAAGCCGCCACACGCCATTCGCGAAATTCCGCGCCCCTCTCTCTCTTACCTCAGTAAACCTGTTAGAGCCGACGGTAACGCACGCACGTAGTCTGTGGTTCATATAGGTAGATAAATATGGATATAGAAATATTTATATCAGAGATACAATCCCGTCCTGCGATTTGGGATTCAAAAAGTGATAGTTATAGTAATAGAGGAGAAAAAGTGAAGGCCTGGGAAGAAATTTGCGAATTGTTTGTAGGAAATTTTTCGAATAAAACTGCCAAAGAAAAGAACATTGAAGGTAAGTTTAATAAAATAATATAAAACCATATATTTATATTCTATTTTCTTGCCACGGTATTGCTCCTTCATTCATAAAATAATCTTTTAACGCTTAGAGCATAACGTATCTCTTGCAGTAGACGCTCGTGTTACTGGCCAGCCTGTATTTTGTATATTTTCGAGTCCCACTATTTTCAAAGTGTCACGAAAATTGAAACCATCCCTTTTGCGAATAAAGTTGTGCAAAATGCAACAAGCTTTCACAATGTCTTCTGAGAAATGAACAGAAGTGTTTAATGGGCGATGTAATATTCTCCATTTGTTTGCTAGTACGCCGAAGGTACACTCAATGCAACGTCTGGCACGGCTTAACCTATAATTGAAAACTTTTTTGTCTAAGTCCAAATATTTTCCAGCATATGGCCTCTATGCAAATAATATTCTCAGCAAATAACTACGGTTTCGTCTTCTACGACGACGTCTTTTTATTAAAAGTAGCGCAATTAAACCTTCGTCCGAGTCCATTATGATACTGCATTGCATGCCTGGGTTAAAAAAAGTAGCAACCACCGACCGCAAGTGTCGACCATCGGCCACAAGTGGCTGTCGCGCGCTTCAGCTACTTTTGTGGCAGTTTCTTGCCTCTTGTGGCGGCGTTTGTGGCTGTCGCGTGTGGCCCGTGTGCGGCAACACTTACTCGTCAAACACATTCTCACTACTCAATTCGTGGTGTAGTTATGAATTTCAAAAAAAGAACATTGTCATGCACGCGCGTTTCACTACTACAGCCACTAATTTAAAAAAAATTACTTATAGATTATTCGAATTCACGACGTATCCCGCCATTTTTGTACGATATTAGTAGATTGCGAAAAACTATTACTTTGTTGTTTACAAAAATAGTGAAGTGGTGAATATAAATATTCCGAGTATATTAGGATCTGCCAACATTCAACAAGGTGCGAATATTCAAGTGCATTTCAATAATTGTGCAATCCAAAATGTTAATACATACTCAACTCATCTCATACTCGGTATTAGATAGGTACTCAGCAATTAAATTTACCATGAATTTAATTATGGTTCTTACAACACTGTACAACACCCTATGGTTTCAGAATCTTCTATATGTAAGTAGAGGATTCATATCATGGGTGTAGATAAAGTGTTGTACATGCAACTGTAGGTACATAATTAGGTATTAAACCATTCATGTGCTACTATTATCAAACTAAACCCACATTCGAGTTTTAACACTCCTTTTTAAACAACAGTTGCATAAATAACTATTATTATATTACCTAACTAGTGGCACTCGTTATCATATTTTCTTTAGCTAATATGCGGATAATGTAGTGGGCTGCAATATTGTTAATATTTTGTGTTAAATTTTCACTGTTCCAACACATAATGTAGCTGTTGATTGTCCCCGAATAAAATAAAAATAAAATATCTCTGAATCAACGTTGACGTAGTTACGGCCGTCTTTCTTGTGACGGTAGTATAGTTATGTTGTTTTCTTACAGACTTTCGAACTTGCCGCGCGGACAAAGTTTGTACGACACAGACCTCATTGAGCTGGCTGAGGGACTCGAGGGGAGAAGCCAGAACCCCATACCACTGCTGGTGAGTAAATAGCATTAGTAGCATAGATGGAAAGAAAGAATACATCCCACAACGTACATACAAGCTCACAATAACTCCGGAAAAAAAACTGCCTCTGCATATTTCCTACTGCATGAATTTATAAATAGGTATATCTAAATTCACAAGTAGTAAATAGTTTTCAAAGCCCTATAAGTTAGTAGTTTAATGTTTAAATAAAAGAACTGAAAAACAAGCAACTGATCCAGCGGATGTGAGACTTGTAATTATTTTGCAGAAGCAATCGCTTAAATTGTGGTTCCTCATTACTTATTGTCACTTAACCTAAATGAATACCTACCTACCTCAATATCTTACAATCTTTGTACTACCTACGGAGTCTCTACCAAACGACCCACTGCTGTATGAGGTCTTAATAATATTACAATAAAATTGTGCTAATGACGCCACAACCGCGTATTATCAGATATACTTAGATACATAAAAATCGTAAAACAACTGACATACCTACTCACTTAGGTACCTACATAAACCTCATGATAATCAACGTGACTCGGACAAGTATATAGTAGAGGATCTTGTTATATATAATTATGTTTGATAAAAACTGGTATTTTACCGTGTGGGGCTAGCTGGGGTCAGCATCGAAGAGGTCAGCACTTATAACATGTACAGATTTTATTTAAGGTTTTTTTTTTGCACGAATTCAAGTAGGTATTGTTAGTTATACCTAGCAAATATTGAAAATATTTTTCCAGTAGTGAAAACATTTATATCACCACTGGACTTTACTTCTCTGAGACGTATTAATTTATAATTAAAACTAAATGTACATAGGTTCTTCTTCTCTGAGATTAGGAATGTGAAAAAATCTAAATTTTTGAAAACTAAAATCAAAGTTTGTTCTTTATTTTTACCCAAAGATAGACAGTTTTCTCTTAAAATCTTCTGAACCAAAGGAAAACGCTCAAAAATGTATAATATAATGTCTGCTGCATCTAAGATTCACATTTTAATAAACTTCTTCTGATTTTGATTCATCAAACAAAGCTACTCTATACGAGAATTGAATAAAACAATAAACTTTTAAATCACGCTTAACATTTTCCACGTTATCATCATAAAACAGTAAAACAAAATCTTAATGTCACACTATCGAAATCAGTACAAGACGTTACGAATTACAAAATTAAAATATTCGCTAACACTTTAGATTTTAGTAATTTAGGTAGTAATAGGAATAGAGGACAATTTTATTAACAATTTATATATTTTCCCAATAGTCTGGGTATAATTTATTGGTCGTTGCAACGCTTTCTTTTTATGTTAGCTTACAACATAAAACGTTTTATATTTCACACGAGCTTATAATTAAAATAATATGTGTAAAATTGCCTACTAGACGAGTATTATCGTCAAGAATAAGTTATTCTGTTGCCGTAACAATTGTATAAAAAGATAAAAAGATTTTTTGTATCACACCGCCAACTTCCAAACTCCGGGCTTTTACTCAGAGATGCCTAATGGAAATACCCAATATTACTTTGCCCGACCTGGGAATGGAACCCGGGCAGGACCCCATGCCGCTGTTGGTCCTGCGCCTGATCTCTCTCCTGTCGTGTCGGATTGCCGTCCGAGTGGACTGTGAGAGTGCACCTGTGTCTGCGCACACACTTGGTCACTATAATATCTCCCGCGCCGTCTCTGTTGAGTAAGATTGGCTGCAATAGCTGAAATACTGTCTGGAGGACTTATTATTATAAAAAGATTTAAAATACCAAGCGCTGTGGCTAATTCTCGCATCGGTCGTAGCATTATGCTGAGCGATGGCCGTTTTTCGTGGATGTGACGCATATTTTCCCCCAACTTGTCCTTTTTTGTGTATGTGTTCGTTTTCTGCGTCATGTTTACCGCAAATAAACTTATTTTCTAACTTTTTTTCTTATTTTTACCCTTTAGGGTACGATTGGTTACATTGCTTTAAATAAAGACTCATTTTGGTAACAAAACGTAGAGTAGCCCTTAATAAGTTGGTAGGTGCCCTAGTTAGTTAAAATAGCTATTAATTTAATATTCCAGAAAAATAGCAATAGCCTTGGGAAGAATGAGTTTGAAACATTCGATTCAGAAGTCCATGAAAAAGGCATTTTATATCGCAATGCACAATTTAACTTGCAACGCGCGAATGCACAGGCCTTGATATTTATTTTTATTTATTAATAGTCGAGAAAAAAGTCTGTGCACCTACTAGTAGACTAGTCAAGGATTGGCACTGCGCCCAAAAAATGGCGCTTAACTAATCGGCCCTCGAGATGCTATGCCGTCATCACTTCATTAGCGAACTGCGGGGCGAGCACGGCCTCTGTGATAGGCTTGAGTCACGCATTTTACCACGGTTTTTGCTCCCAAACAGATAAAAATGTGTGACTCGAACCTATCACAGTAGGCTGTGCTCGCCCCGCTGTAGAGTAGTGCCGAGACGAGACGAGCGGTGCCATTGTGTCGCGTACGATTCGCGTCGCGTGTCGCGCCTGTTTGTAGGAGCCTTAATGCTCAATCTACCTAACCTTTTTGGGGGAACGGCTTCCAGTGTAACCAAATGCAGATGCATATCAGGATTTTACATGGAGCGACTGCCTATCTGACCTCCACAGCCCAGTTACTGCGTAACACGATACCCCTTGGTGGTCAGACTTTTGGGGTTCTGACTACCCGTAACGAAGCGTACCTCACCCTCCGATCGACCCGTTCGGTTGATATTATTTAGCCACGAGCCCCACACACTATGGTATAAATATTAGCCCGACAGCAACGGTATTGTCCAGGGTGCGCCCCACGTATATGTAACTACTCTTACACACACGAGCGATGCACACAGAAAGGACTTGTGGAGGCTATTTCAATGTTATTATCTCCAAACACGAAACGTTTTAGTCTGTCTACAGTAATAATTACCAAAATTCGCCATTATGTAAAAAACATGTCATCATTTTCGTCTGAATGTTTTACATTTATTTGCATAACCTTGACGTGAAGTTCATGGTGATATAATTATTGCGTCAGACATAATATATTACGTACCTATTCTATAATACGCATAACTATAGCGTATAACTATAGAAATGTTGCCAACTTCTGTAATTCTATCCATAATAGAGGGAGAAACTGAATCCATCCGCGATGATTTTATATTTTAAGTCTTTGGAAGGTACTATTTAGTGTTAAATAGTACCGAAGGAGGAGCTCGTGGCTAATATAAACAGCCGTAGGGTCGATCGACAGTTAAGCTACGCTTGTGGAGGTCGGGCGTTGGATCGTTCTTTACACATTGAGAACCCTCCGTTGGTCCCATTTGTTGATCTTTGACAGTTGTTACAGGTGGTCAAAAGCCCGAAAGTCTGACAACCAGTCTTGCCAAGGGGTATTGTCTTACCCAGTAACTGGGTTGTGGAGGTCAGATAGGCAGTCGCTCCATGTAAAATACAGGTATTCAGATGCATCCGGTTAGACTGGAAGCCGATCCTAACATAGTTGGGAACTGGCAGGCAGGTTGATTGGTACTATCACTGGTACTGTTCAATATAAATCTGTTTGAAACTATTTAAAAGAAATGGACACCAATACTAATTAATTTATGCTTTTGACGTCAAAGTTGTTAGTTGTAAGTACTCTGAATATTAATGTATGTAACAGCTTTCAAATATTTTATTTATACATAGTAATTTATATTTTGGGGGTTGAAGAAAGTAGAGAGGGGCTTGTAACTAAAATTATAACAGCCGCGCGGTTCGATCGAAACTTAAGCTACGCTTGGCGCGGTCAGTTCGTGGATGGGTGACCATCCATACATATCGAGACCCCTCTGTGCCTCGGAAAGCAACTAAGTATGTTAAGCCATTGGTCCCGGCCACAGAAATCTAAATAATAAGGTAGGTACTTATTATTTAGATCTCTGTGGTCCCGTTTGTCATTTGTAGAACTTTGACAGTCGTTACGGGGCGTCAGAAGCCCGAAAGTCTGACAACCAGTCTTGCCAAGGGGTATCGTGTTGCCCAGTAGGTAACTGGGTTGTGGAGGTCAAATAGGCAGACGCTCTATGTAAAACACTGGTATTCTGCTGCTTCCGGTTAGACTGGAAGCCGACCCCAACATGATTGGGAAAAGGCTAGGCAGATTGATTGAGATCATTACAATTACAAACAAACAAACAATTACAATACAATTACAAATAATTTCACCTCTTTATAATAATTTCGAGGCCTATTCACGTAATCAATTCGCCTCGTCATGCCGCCGAGATGACCGGCTGATTACTTACGGCTTTGTTATCAAAACACGTGTTTCGCTTGTTTCGGTTATAATCACTGATTGTTGTAGATTACAATCATTTGATATTATCTCTCTTTTAATTAGGGCTATTAATAGAAATGATTGTTAAAGTGAAGAATGGATTGTTGATAAACATAGATTGATAATAAAATATTGTCATGCGTGTGAGTGTGGTGTGTCACTCTGTGAACGATGAAGGAAAACATCGTGAGGAAGCCGGCATGTCCTAGAACCAAAAATTCAATGACACGTGACATCTACCAACCCGCACTGGGCCCGCGTGGTTGATTATGGCCCACTCTCTCTCTTAGAGAGGAGGCATGTGTACCAGCACTGGGGACATTATACAGAGTTGATATGACAGAAGAGCATTAAATTACACTACGTATACTATACGTGTTTAGTATTAATTCAATACGTTATAAAAATAAAAAGCACCAAAAATGAGTTTTTTTTTTTCAAACCAATTAAATAGCTTGCAAATCAGAGTAAAACGCAACCACCCTTTGTAATGAAAGTGCAAGTGTGTGTGTATTTACTGCCATCTTTTTATCGAAAATATTTGGCTGTACTTGTGACTTGCGTCAGAGCGGCAACGACGCATCGTAGGTTATACTCAGATGTATCGTTTTAAGGTGCATGACCTATGCGTATAGACATAATCAGCTGTTAGGAAAGATACATCGTGTTCAAACGGGACAAAAAATTAAAAAATCATTTGCGACTAAACTACTGCTCCTATTTAATTGATTTTTGGTACAGAGCTTGAAAATGGTACCTAGAATAGGCAGTTTAAAGGAAAGCCCCTCTGTCGTATCAACTCTGTAGGCTGCTTATGACTTTCTGAACAAATCTTCGTAGAACATAACATAACATCACGTCTGAAATCTTCGAAGGGTGTAAGCAGTAACGCAGAGGTGTAAGTACCCTTTTGTACACCCCCATTTGGCCAGTTTTGTTTAAGTCCCATATAACAGGGGGCGAGCCTATTGCCATCAACCGGGCACAAATCTACACTCCGGGCTGCTACTGAGAAAATTCTGGTGTAAAAACCCAATAACACTTTGCCCGACCCGGGAATCGAACCCAGGACCTCATCCTCAGCTGTAGCGCTTGCGACCACTAAACCAACGAGGCAGTGATTTCGTAGAACTGAAGTGAGTCTCACTAACAGTAATAAAATGGTGGTCTACTTAATTAAAAACCAATCAATTCCGTATTTTTTTTAGGGTAGTATTTAAACGAGTGACTGTAAATTAAAGTTTTAAATGTCAAAAAAAAATAATTTACTTTATAGTATTAATAGGTGAGCGACTGACTGCGAGTGACGAGAAATCAACAGAACAGCAACTCACAAACATTAATTAAAATGAGAAGCTTCATAATATTTGAGCGACCTAATGTTTGTTTGAGTGTCAACGTTACGTCCTGCATTTTTTTTCAATATTTGGCAAATGATTTATTTATACTGAGCGGCATTTTATCTTTAGTGAAGTGTTTCGAATAGAAAAACCACTTTGAAAAATACTACAATGAGTAGAGTACTATGAGCTCACATTTTTTTTAAACTATACTAACATAACCGCAATTGGAAAAATCGTCTATATCTTAATATTGAAGTTGCCCTCTCTGCATGTATTTCTAGTCTCTCACTTAGTCATTTAGTCGCACGGCTAGAATTTTAATATCTGAAATGGTTTAATCACAACCCACTTCTAGTAAGCTCGTTCTGGATTTTATTATTAATAATCAATATTCGTCGTTAGTTTAATTAATTTTTCGCGTACTCAAATTCATACCGCTCGAGATATTTAAACAGTAGGTATCTCATCATCAGTCGCTAAGCTTTTTTTTATTCGTTCTTTTGATAATTCCCCTTTTTTTACTTCTTAATTCAAACAGTTTTTTCACATCACAATAAATTATTTTCAATGTACATAATTCATGAATAAAAAGTATAGGCCATAATAATGGACATTAATCATCAAGATCAATACGTCATGGAGTTAATTTATCATGCATTGTATTCAAGGCGTATAATTTATTAATGTCTGAATCGTTCTTATACGTTTTTGTCAAAGTTTTTTATGGGAATATTTTATTATGTAGCAAGATATATACAGGGTGGCATGGCAGGGACATCGAACCGCAAACTGAAACCATGAATTCAGTAGTATGATTCTAAATAGCCCCCTAGCGTAGAAAATGTTCGTCATTATCAAAAAAACACAGCTTTTTCATAGGAAAGTACAATACCTACGCGGCCAAAATAATAATAATATCTACATAATATAATAATATGAGACAACATCCACACAAGGTCTTCAGGTCCCGAACTAGGTAGAGCCTGTACTACGGTAACCTGATGACTGATATACATACTTATATACATATACACACCCAGACACAGGTCAAACAGACATGTTCATGCACACAAATGTTTGACTTGTCCGGGGATCGAACCCGGGACCAGCTGCTCAGAAGGCAGGGTCGCTACCAACTGCACCAACCGGTCAGTCCAATGTATGGAACAGCAATTTTATTTTTCATTAACCGACGATAAATTTCAACGCAGGGGTTTTCTGAATTATGTATTTAATTGGTAACAGGCTGCGGGTCGAGGTCAAAGCGACCAGTCTTTCAGTAAGGAGTTTTGTACATTAGGTACATAAGTTGCCATCGACTTTCTAGGACAATCACCGACATCATTACCCCCCATATCCCAATTTATTAGTGGTCGGCGCAACATGTCTTCTTCTCCCATATCTCTCTATCAGTCGTCATCTCGGTAGTCACCCCATTTCTAACCATATATTTATATTGACTTTATATTGACTGACCGGTTGGCGCAGTTGGTAGTAGCGACCCTGCCTTCTGAGCCGCTGCACAGTGGTCACGTAGAAGGTCATAAGCCTCCGATGGCAATGATTGAGCTAAGCCATGATATCTGGTTCAATTACCCACTAGTTGTCATACTACCTGAGGCTATAAAAGGTTTTGCAATCTATTGTTCGCAACATTCCGTTTTCGGCATCAGAAGTGAACACATCTAATTTGTCATCAACCGTGTTATCACCAAGCGCTAATTAGTCTAAGACGCGACGCGTGTTTTCAAGTTCCGACTTGTTTGTGACCTGTTATTTTACAATGGACATTCAAGTTACAGGTATGTATTATTAACTTACTTTACTATTTTGCATTTTCAATCCACCATTTTTTTTTAAATAGAGTGCTACGCTGCAGCATCACTTACGTATTTATTTCTGTATTTTTTTTTATGTTGAAGCTTTTACTTATGTTTGTATCTACTTGTGCCATTCAATTATATATGAAAATGTCGCTTAAAATCTCTACTACTAGATTTTTAAAAATGTATTTGCAGCATGCTGCAGCTGTAAGGTGCAGCCAGGGTCTACGTCGAGCGCCTGGGCGCGTAGCACTTGCTACGAAATATGTATTGTTTTTGATGCGCATTTAACTGTTTTTTGTTTTGTTTTAGGTACTAGTATTGAGTGTTCTTTCAAAAGAATGCTTGTACTAGATACTTGGCTGTCTATTAAGGACAGCAAATCCGAACTGGAACGGTGGCGTCAAGTTTTTCAAGCCCTGATACAGTTGCTGCCTGATGTTGAGAATTTTATTGCTGATGACTTAGAAAAAAGAGTTACTAATCTTTGTACAAGATTTGTGACTATTTGGAAGCAAGTCTCTCGCAAGCATTCTCGCATGATCTCTAAGTACGGAGACTGGCTGAACGAAATTGAAGTTTGCGTTCTGCCAAATTGTGCAGCAGCAGGGAGCCACGACACTCAACGGCCAGTTGCAGAGGCTTTGACGAGCACTCAACAGCATCAGCACAGGAAGGACTTCGAGGAGTGTAGCAAGCGATCAAAACGCCGCAGGCTTGCACAGTTAAGTCAAGTAGACAGTTCCGCGATAAATTATTTGTTGGATGATTCAAGTCGATCATCTAACGCCGCTTCTTTAAATTTCAACACTGATGAAGTCTTGTCTCTCATAAATGAGACTAAATTGACTAAACATCAGTATCTTATGGTAAAAGACTTCATTAATGCAAAATCACCGAATGCATTACCATCTTATCCAAAAGTGTTGGAAGCTAAGAAGCGGTGTTATCCATCGCAAGAGTTTATCACGGAATCATCTGCTGAAGTAGAATTACAATCATTGTTGGATCATACTGCATGCCGGATACTAGAATCCCAAAAAAACGTTTTGAATAATATTGACCTTAACAAAGAATTTGTTTTGATTGGAAAATGGGGTTTCGATGGGAGTACGGGGCACAGCGAATATAAACAGTGTTTTGGAGATTCTGGTATCGAGGATGATGGCAGTATGTTTCTTACTTCATATTGTCCTCTCCAATTAGTTTGTAAGTCAAACACTTCCGACCCAGACCAAATAGTTTGGAAAAACCCGCGCCCTTCCTCCACCAGGTATTGTAGGCCTATTCGATTTCAATTTGCCAAAGAATCGAAAGACCTTTCTGTGCAAGAAGAAGCTTATTTTAAGACTAAAATTGACAGTTTACAGCCATCTTCTTTCATTCACAACGGATGTGAAATAAAGGTGCGGCATTCTTTACAATTAACCATGGTTGATGGTAAAGTGTGCAGTGCCCTGAGTAATACATCTTGTAGTAGGTGCTATATTTGCGGTTTAACTCCAAAAGACATGAATGATATAGATAAATCGCGTAGCCAAACTGTAGACAGTAGTAAATATCAATTTGGACTATCTCCTCTTCACTCGCATATCCGATTCTTTGAATATTTTATTCACGTTTCCTATAGATTAGATTTCAAAAAATGGCAGGCGCGTTCATCAGACGATAAAGCTCTTCTTGCACAGAAAAAACAACATGTCCAGCAACAGTTTAGGCAGCAACTTGGTCTAATAGTCGACAAACCGCGAAGTGGAGGAAGTGGCACATCCAACGATGGAAACACTGCCAGAAGGTTTTTTTCTAATTCAGCAATTTCAGCGGAAATAACCGGATTAGACAAAGAACTTATTGACAGATGTCATAATCTGTTGCAGTGTCTTTCGTCGGGATACAAAATTAATAACGCGGCTTTTAAAGAGTATGCTCTAGACACAGCACGTAAGCTTGTTGCTACCTATCCATGGTATAACCTGCCCTCGTCTGTACATAAGGTCCTCATTCATGGTTCGGAAGTAATTGACCACGCATTATTGTCAATAGGTGAGCTTTCGGAAGAGGCCGCTGAATCTTGCAATAAGTTAGTTAAACAGTTTAGGCGTGACAACACGAGGAAAATGTCCCGGGTTGTCACAAACACCGACTTGATACATAGACTTCTTCTTAATTCGGATCCTTATATTTCTGGCTTAAGAAGGTTACCACGGAAGAAGAAGTCTATTCTATCTAAAGAGGTGTTGAATTTGTTGTCGGTATAGCATAAAATGTATATTGTTATATAATAAACACTAGATTTACATTATTTTAGATAAAGCTCCTATTATGTAACTGTAAATATATTTTTTGTCGATTTCTGTGTTTTTAGTTATGTAATAATTAGGTATTTACTTTATATTTACTATAAAAATGTAAATATTTAAGTTTATTAGTTATTAAGTTGCAATTCTTTTCTTGTATTTTAGTATCTCGTCAAGTATAATATACGCATTATTTTTTCGAATAAAATAAGTTTTTTTTTAACATTAATTCGGTTATTTTCATTTTATTATAACGTAAAGTATTACAAAAAAGCATAATAATAATAATTAGTATTGATAACGACAGTCATTACCTTCGCGAAACCCTATGACCGCCTCTCTTAGGGCGCGGAACCACTGTGCGCTGGTCCCGGGTTCAATCCCCGGACAAGTCAAACATTTGTGTGCATGAACATGTCTGTTTGACCTGTGTCTGGGTGTGTATATGTATATAAGTATGTATATCAGTCATCATGTTACCGTAGTACAGGCTCTGCCTAGTTCGGGACCTGAAGACCTTGTGTGGATGTTGTCCCATATAAAAAAAAATATCATCATTCACACAGTCCATCCATCGTTTCCTTGGTCTTGCACTCCTCTTATAGCCATCCACATTCACACTCAAAACTTTCCTCTTGTTGAAATGATGCTAATGGAATTAATTTCTTAAAATAATATTTAAGTGCCTATGTAAAATTTGCACGCCGACATTAATGGCGTACTACTATGAAATCGATTATAGAACTTTCTGTGCAAATATATGATTTCGATTTGATTTTTTTAATGATGATGAATGTCTTCATACTAAGTGAAAAAAGAAAAACTAAATAAATGCAAGTTCATTACACTTTTCCACTAAAATGTATGTCAATAACACCATCATATTAGTTTCCTTGGCATCTAGCCAGGGTGGATATTGCTTTCAGGTACTTTCAGACTACCACAAACCTCCATTTCTACGCCGACCTCTAAGTGTCTTTTTTTGTATTTATTTGTTTATTTCGCTACTGTAATAGTTGTGTTAATAATTGTATAAGTATATACACTTTAATGTTCATACATAATAAAACATTTAAAATGAATATTTCTATTAGACGATTAGTAGGTACATTGGAAGCGAGCTAAGTGGTAAGTATCGATCGTAATTCGCAGTACGCTCCGATTGTTGACTTTGGTATCGATTTTGATATCAGTCGCTTACGCTGTTTGTTAGGGCGTACCGCCAGTCGGCCTGTCTGCCTTTTTTATATCTTGACAAGCGGCCAAATAAGGCGGTAATTAATTGAAATAATTATTCTTTTAATAAGTAGTACTTTTCTGAAGCAATAATATTTGCAAGTAAATCGAGATTCTTACTGGACACACTGAAATAGCTCCCATTTTCCTGTTGAGACCATGTTGGATAAATCAATGTTTGGATTATTAAGCTGTGGCCGTCGACCCCATACTCATGATGATTTCGAGATGTCCTGAAGTTCAGGCTGGAGCCGATCGCCTGGCTATTCGGTTCAATCAAAATTGATAGATTTTTCAAGTAAGCACCGATAGATTATTCAAGCAGGCTTTCTTGAATAATCTATCGGTTCTGTATAAGTATATCCTAGCAATAAATCGCATTAAGTAAAAACTAAGTAATCGTAATAGTAAATCAGTCCATAATGAATCCACATAGCAGCTAAACCTGTTGTATCTGCGCCCGCGCCGGCGCGGCGCGCGGCGCGGCGGCGGCGGCGGCCTTCGATATTGAACTTGTGATCGATAAGAGGTCGATGTGTTGCCAGCGCTATGTAAATATTTGTACACAGGTTTGTAGAGATTTATTTGGTTAATGTAAAGTAGGCTGGTTGTCTAGGAAATTCGTGTTAATATTTGTTTTTTTTTTCTATAGGCGTTCTACCATAAAATAATATTAATAAGTCACGGTTCGTCATTAAAATTTTTAATCTGTTGGATTACTTTGGTAGAGATAATGAATGAGAGAAGAGAGATGGCAAAAAGTATTACTAAAGTTGGTAAATTTGCCTAACATACTAGAGTCCTCTCTGCTTGGATATTTTATATTATTTTATTTATAAGGTAAGTAAACCAACGACCTATTCACTAGAAACATTAACATAGTAAAAAATAACATATGCATTGAGTTATGGTGAACAAGTCATTTACAGGCGTACACAACACTTACACTAAAAATAGCTTCTTAAATACACCCAAGATTTTTTGCTCGTAGTGAGGATAGAATAATTTATTAGAAACAAAGAACAAAACATAATCATAAACGAAACTAGAATCAAAATTAAAATCAAAATTATTATTTGAATCAGAATTAAAGGTAAAACATTGAAATTAAATTAAAAAAATAAACAGTAAAATAAAATTCAAAATTGAAAACGCTAGAACGCGATAACGAGTGCAATAAAAGAACATTCCAACATTGTTAAAGTGGCGGGCATTATGTGGCGAAAAACCAAAAAATAAAAAGTACGTTATGAAATTAAGATTCGTCGCTAAATAGTTATAAGTTTTCTGCGAAATTAGGAAAATGTGTCTGTAAATATATATACAGGGTTACTGGTAATTCGACGTATATCCGGCAGGGGCTGATAAGGGGGCCAAAATGCAACAAATTGAACCCCCCATATGTATGGCCGAAATTCAATAGTTTTCGAGATATTAGAATTTTAAGGGTTTATCGATATTTACCCAAAATTTGACATTTAATTCCAAATAAAATAAAAACTACATATTTGAATGGGTACCATTAAAAATGATGTTGTAGCTGGCACTTCAATTAAGCTATGGACATAATTAAAACTACTTAATTTAACAAAATAATGAAAATAATGAGCGATATAAGAATAATATCTTACCAATATTTTCATTTTACGCTTCAAAAATGTTGTCTCGTCACAAAAATTTCTATGACATTAATCGTACAAATAACTAAAACAACTTGCTTATCCTGTAAGCTTTCCAGAAAGGTATAAAAGTCAATTTTAAAATACATAATTCGTGGCATGGCATGTGTTTGAACCGGCGCGGGGAGAGAAATTATCTGTGTTTTTAGTTTATGTTCCTCGCTAAAACAACCGATTTTCATGGCGAAATTCTTCGCGATGGATTGGGTGTGAGGGCGGGGTGTGCGGGCGGGGGAGTACACGGCGTCTGCTGCGCTCGCGTCGCCTTCCTTAGTAAGTTTTGACTCTCCGCCGCGCATGCACGTGTGTTGTTATCTTGCTACCAATCTCTCATCCCGACTAATTTGTTATCGATCATTATTGTTAATTCTTGTTTCTCTTGTTATTCTTTTTGTTATCATTGTTATTTCGGATTTAAACATGGCTTCGTATCCTAATAACGAATACGCAGACATAATGTTTTGTTATGGTTTTGCCGATGGAAACGCGGCTGCGGCTCGGCGAGAATACCAACGCCGCTTTCCCGATCGTCGACTTCCCCACGTTACTGTTTTCGGGAGCACCTATCGACGATTGTCTGAAACTGGCAGTGTTCAAAGAGCACAATTCAACGCTGGCAGACCTCGACGCGACGGTACACGGCTGACGAAGAGGACACCATTCTTCAGTGTTTTATTGATGACCCAAACATCTCAACGAACATTGTTGCAAGACAGCTCGGTATGTCCCAGTGGAAAGTGTGGTCGGTAGTACATCTATCAGGTAGACACCCGTACCATTATCAACCTGTTCAAACATTGCACGAGGGAGATCATGCCAGGCGACTCGAATTTTCTCGGTTTATGTTAAACGCTGACCAGGAACATTTCCTAAGAAATATTTTGTGGACCGAGTCAAAGTTTGACCGGGGTGGAATAACGAATTACCATAACTTACATTTTTTATGCATTTTATTTCATACAAATACAAATGACCCTTTCTCTCCCCGCGCCGATTCAAACACATGCCTTGGCACGAATTATGTATTTTAAAATTGACTTTTATAGCTTTCTGGAAAGCTTACAGAATAAGCAAGTTGTTTCAGTTATTTGTACGATTAATGTCATAGAATTTTTTGTGACGAGACAACATTTTTAAAGCGTAAAATGAAAATATTGGTAAGATATTATTCTTATATCGCTCATTATTTTCATTATTTTGTTAAATTAAGTAGTTTTAAATATGTCCATAGCTTAATTGAAGTGCCAGCTACAACATCATTTTTAATGGTACCCATTCAAATATGTAGTTTTTTTTTTATTTGGAATGAAATGTCAAATTTTGAGTAAATATCGAAAAACCCTTAAAATTCTAATATCTCGAAAACTATTGAATTTCGGCCATACATATGGGGGGTTCAATTTGTTGCATTTTGGCCCCCTTATCAGCCCCTGACGGATATACGTCGAATTACCAGTAACCCTGTATATTGTTACAGATATCTATTTTATTATAATTAGCCATTAATCGATTCAAAGGGGCATTGAGACCAAGGTTAGTTCTTGATGAAAATGAACGACCCGGGAAAATCCGATGCTAAATCTAATAATAATTTAATTAATTAAAAACTGAAAGTATTTCTACGTCAATTAAAATTCGTCCACAAATCGTTAAGATTCACCAATCAGTAAAAATATCCTGAGTCACAGCTTTAATATTCAAAATGCCAATACAATAGTGAGCTAAGTATTGTTAAAAGTCAATCACCTGCGTCATTCAGAAGTCCGTCATTACTAACATAACCTATGTGGATATAGTCACGGAAAACTGTCGGTCGTCACCAAACAGTTTAGTAGACAGCTAACTAGTAGTTAGAACTACTAAAATTTAACTTTTAATGTTTTTAACCCATGTTTATCAAAGTCAAATCCATTTGTAGTGCAATAGAAGATTATTCAGTAAGGGGATAAAGCAGTGTAGACTAGAATCCCGAGTGCAGTGAAGGGTTCCAGCTCACCCAAGACGTAGAGCAAAACCTTTATCTCCGAGGAGAATACTCTACTTTTTCCATATAGGCCCATTTCCATCAACGCGGAGAGAAGAGTAGATGTCTTCTAAACGACCAAAAGTTTTGTTGTATTGATTCGAAGCTTGTTGGACATGGCGCCAAGAATAAACACTAGCTCAACAAAAACCGACTAATTATGCAATACAAAAACTCAATGGTTACTTCGAGAGCCATCTTCTCTCTTCACTTTATTGTTGGATACCAGCCCTAGCCTGTGATGACGTTGACGTTGAGATGATTTGGGCAGATTGGGCTAATGTAGTATGTGCTGACAGATATCAGTCTGACTGATATGTACACAGGGCAACGACCGTTGGTTCAATACACATAAAAACCGAGTATGCCTTGAATAGATTAGCACAGACTACATACGGTACCTACAGTTTCGATTCTCAAAACCGAATGCCAATTTATGTTATGTTTAATTCATAAGGTACTACCATCGCCTTAGTTTAAGCTTTTAATGTAATAAACTAATTGACTCATCAGTATCACACGGTAAGGTCACCTGAAGAACCGTTAGGTATTAATTGAAAATCGATTATTTTCCAGCACGATAATTGCCTAACTCTTTCGTGACACCCGATTATAATTGTGTGCCTACACTTTAAATACGGTAATAAATTAGAGAGGGCACGCCTGCCCGTTGGATAAATTATGACATCTACTCGTAAAGTTGCTATATTTAGTGAAACGAAAAAAATTAAGACAAAAAAAAGTTTATGACAGTTGGTTGAGGTTCTAAGGAAATTTTATAGGTTTATCATTTTAAGGTCCAAAGGTAAAAAGTTAACTGGGTCGTTGGTCCGGTGGTCGCAAGCGCTACTGCTGAGCATGAAGTCCTCGGTTCGATTCCCAGATTGGGCAACATGTTCTTGGGTTTTTCCACCAGAAAATTCGTAGTATCAGCCCGGAGTCTGGATTTGTGCCCGGTTGATGGGAATAGGCTCGCCGTCTGTTACATGGGACTTGAAGATAGCTGGCAAAATGTTTGCCTATAGGTACACCTCTGCCTACCCTTTCGATGATTACTGTAGTAATGTTATGTAAAAAGCTAAGTGCTCATGGCAGGCATCCACTACACTGTTACAAACTAATAAAAAACGTGTACCTACCAAAGTAGGGTAATATTGGGCATTCTATGCCACTGTCGGCAAGTAGCTCGGCTAGTGCGCCTCGCTACACGACAGTGGCATAGTATGCCCAATATTAAACAATCGACTCGACTGTAGGTTAAATTACTGTACTCACCTAGAGATCTTGCGAATTATACCACTGTCCTCCAGTAGATCGACGAGTTCGCCTTCGCTACGGACAGTGGCATAGAATGCCCAATAGTGAACGAACGACTTGACTCTCTAGGGTATTATTGTACTCGACCAATGATCATGCGAGTTCGCTAACGCTCTGAAGGTACATTTCCAGTATAAGCTGATCTCACATTGTATAGGATTTCCGTACGATGCGAGACCAGCGTAAACTGGTTTTGTATAGCTTGATGTGTAGCCGTGTGTACAAAATGCTCAATAATGAACAATCGACTCGATCAATGACCAGTAACGCGATCAGTAAAGAGGTTACGGTAAATTTATAAATGTTAGCGTACTATATACATTCACTCATTCAATCGGGTCATTACCGACAGTAATCATGAAATTTGTAAAACAACCGCAATCGCTGCATGTTAATACAGTCTGCGACGATTTGTGTAAGACTAGTTTTCGTCATGGGGAATTATTACCTGACTCAGTACGATGTATCATTTGCGGTCCGTCCAATTGTGGAAAAACCAATTTATTGATTGGTCTTCTTATACACGAAAATGGATTAAGATTTGAAAATGTTTATGTTTATTCAAAAACTCTGCAACAACCCAAGTACATCTTTTTAGAAAGAGTTTTGCAACTGGTGCCTGGTATTTCCCTCCAGAAATTTCATGGAAATGAGGAAGTACTAAGCGTTCAGGACGCAAAACCCAACTCCGTGATTGTTTTTGATGATGTTGCTTGTGAAAATCAATGTAACATGCGTGATTATTTTGCAATGGGAAGACACAAATGCATTGATTGTTTTTATCTAAACCAAACATATAGTAAAATCCCTAAGCAGTTAGTAAGAGACAATGCGAACTTAATCATACTCTTTAAACAAGATGAAATTAATTTACGACATATTTATGAAGAACATGTCAACACTGATATGACATGGGTTGAATTTCGTGAAATGTGTTCGAAAATATGGAGTGAACCTTTCAATTATGTAGTAATTAATAAGGATTGCTCCAAAAATAAAGGATGTTACAGAAATAAATTTGATACTTTTGTTGTCTTTGATTAAACACTACTGATATTTAAGACCGTTACCCTCGCGATATTATTATTCTTCAAACAACGCTTAATCAATCACCAACTGTTTATTTTTTACTATGGAAAAATCACTGAAAAGACAAATAGTTGATGCTGCAGAAGCTGTTAAGAAGAAAGTGCGAAAGATGAGAGATGTTGAGATTAACAATCAACAAGTACTGGAATCAGTTTTCAAGCCCGTAACAGAACCACTCAACCTAATTGCTAATGTCAGTAAGCAGACTTCTCTACTGCGTAATACAGAAGACGAAGAAACTGAAGTTCCGCTTATCGATAAAACTTTGCAAAAAGATGTTCCTACTAGTAAAGAAAGCAATGTTATCAACGACAATGCAGACGAATATGAATCTGATATCGAAAGTAACTCTTCATATAAATCATTAGATGAAAAAAACCAAGGTTGTGATATGTCATCCTGGTCAGTATCCTCAGAAGCACTGACAGATATTCCGTTCGGTGTCAGAGTAGAGGGCGGGAAATTGATGTTAGGATCTGCTCGTATAACGATCAGCGATGAGTATGTCATCGTGGCTGGACGCAAATACCGAAATACCCCTGGTTTAAAACAGTTGCTGCTGAAAAAGAACGTAGATTTAAGCTTGGTTACAGAGAGTGATATGAAACATTATAAGTCGATGCTACTTGATACAAACGCACATCGACGAGACTATGAGCCTGGTAAACCAATAAAAAGTAATAAAGGACAAAAATATTTACAAATTATTAAACCTCTATTCAAACTACAAAGTACAATTCAGGAATATCAATCGAAGGGAAAAGGACTACCGTTAACAAAAATGTGGAAGAAAAACGTAGATTTTGTATATTGGGACGATCCAAATGAACTGGTGGATAGGTTAAAATTATTAATTGCATCTCGAGATGCTGGTAACACCGGATTAGATAGTGAAATAATATCTATCATTGAAGAATTGCATGAAAGTAAAGTTATAAATAAATAAATATTTTAAAATGTGTTTATTTTACTATCAACCTCCCGATACAATACACCTTAAACATGAACGTAGACAAATTTGGACACTACATTCACAAAAGAATGCGTTTATCAGAGTTATTTGAGTTTAATGAGAATGCATTGTTAAAATCAGAAAACGGAGATTTTGATTTAAAAACATCAAGACTGAGAGGAATTAGATCTCCAGTAGAAGCAGACGATGCTGTGAACAAAGATTATGTAGATCGATTGAATGCTAATATGTTAAAAGAAGTTAATAATATGATTGGTTCATTGCGTTCTCAAATCATAAAAGACGCAAAGGCTACAGTTCAGGCTGCTTTAAAAGCAAAGATACCTAAGGATTCAACTCATTTGCAAGATAAGTTTTATACTAAAGCAGAGGTAGATAATAAATTACTTCACAAAACTCCGTAATGGCAAAACAGCAAATTGTTAACGAAATACACAAAGCAGCAAGAAAAAATTTCCTTAGACGTCCGGTCATTCTGAAGGGGGTCGATGACTTGTGGCAAGCTGATCTGATGGACATGCAAAACCTGAGAAAATATAATAAGGGTCACAATTACATTTTAGTGGTAATTGACTGCTTCTCAAAGTATGCTTGGACAGAGCCGTTAAAATCAAAAAATAAACTTGATGTTACTAATGCATTTAAAAGAATACTGATTGTCAGCAATCGCAAACCTGTAAATTTACAAACTGATATGGGAACAGAATTTTATAACAACTCATTTCAAACGCTTATGAAGACGTACAATATCAACCATTACTCATCGTTTTCTACCAAAAAAGCTTCAATCGTAGAGCGACTGATTAAAACTCTTAAAAATAAATTATATAAATATTTTAGTCTGAATGGAAACTATAAGTGGTTAGGTATACCGTTAGAAGTTACGTTGAAGATTTATAATAACACAAAACATCGTACTATTAAATTTAAACCAATCGAAGTAAATAAATCTAGTGAGTCAGTTATAAAAGAAAATATTAAAAAAGCCTTAAATCATGTAACTGTTCGTAGAAAACCTAAGTTCAAAGTAGGTGACTTTGTTCGTATTAGTAAATACAAACATAATTTTGAGAAAGGTTATACACCTAATTGGTCAACTGAAATATTTAATATAAAAAAGATAAATCATACCATACCAGTAACATATCACATAGAAGATCAGCGAAAGCAAGCCATAATGGGAACCTTTTACGAGCAAGAACTTCAAAAATCTTACTATCCTGGTATTTATTTGATAGAAAGGGTTTTAAAAAGAAAAGGAACAAAAATGTTTGTAAAATGGTTGGGTCTAAACAACGAAGAAAACAGTTGGATCGATAAAACTGCAATAGTGGGTTAAAATAATTATATAACAATTACTTCTGCATTCTTTCTTTCATTACATTTTGGACAATGCAAGGAGGTGAACTTGTTAATACGTTAATTAATAATCTACCGTTCGAACTTCATTTACCAGGTTACAATTATTGCGGTCCGGGAACAAAACTCCAGAAACGTTTACTACGAGGTGACCGAGGTGTTAATAAGCTAGACGAAGCTTGTATGCATCACGACATTGCATATGCAAACCATACAGACTTACCCAATCGTCACAAAGCTGATTTACAACTACTAAATATGGCTAAACAAAGACTTAAATCGAACGATGCTGGGAAAGGTGAAAAACTTAGTTCATGGTTAGTGAGCAAAGTTATGAAAGCCAAACTGAAATCTGGTTCCGGCGTTAAAACTTTTAAACATTTTGTGTCAAAAATAAAAGCAACAATAAAGAAACTGAAGCCAAAGGACGGTAAAACTTTAATTAACGCTGCTTACTCAGCAGCAAAAAAAATATTTCCAAGTATTCAGAAAATTCGAGTACCGCGAGTGATACCCTTACCAAAGACTGGAGGTATTCTACCTTTAATTCCTATTTTTGCGGGCTTATCAGCTTTAGGAACTTTAGCTGGTGGTGCGGCTGGTATTGCAAAAACTGTAAATGATTACAAAGCAGGTCAGCAAAATTTGCGAGAAACACAACGACATAATAAGGCTATGGAGTCTTTAAAGTTAGGCCAGGGATTATACATTAAGTCACATAAAAATGGTAAAGGTTTATTCGTAAAATCTTCAAAAAACTGAAAAATAAGCTACCTAATCGTCCTCTAACTAATGTAGACATCCAAAGGCATGCACGCGACATCCCTCACTTTCGTGGCGTCTACATGAAGGATCAGTTACCAAGGAAGTCAAAACGGATTGAATGTGCTATCGTTAACTTGGACGATTATAAGAACGAAGGAACGCATTGGGTAGCTTATGTAAAAGTATGCAATTATTGTGAATATTTTGATAGCTTTGGAGATTTGAAACCTCCAATAGAATTAATGCGCTATTTCAAGAATTGTAATGTTTTTTATAATTATACAAGATATCAGAAATTCAACACAGAAAATTGTGGACACTTATGTTTAGAATATCTGCGGGCTTTTTGGAATAAAAACGTATAAACTTTATGCTTTTCTTTTATTTGAATCATTTGCAAGATGTCACTCACACTATCGATAACTGGAAACTCGTCAACTTTATCTACTTACTATCCTAATACATTGCAACTATATGGACAATATGAGTGTGCGTTATTGCATTTCTCAACATTTAATTCTATTCCAAACATTGACAAAACGAATAATAAGTTCTATTATGGTTTCAACGATGTTATTGAAATACCAGATGGTACCTATGAATTGCAAGATATTAATGATTATTTAAAATCTGAAATGAAAGATGCAACAATCAAACTACAGTGCAATAACAATACTTTAAAAACTACTGTATATTGTACAAAAGACATAAATTTTAATAAAGAAGACACTTTCAGGAACTTGTTAGGGTTTAATAAACAAATCTTGAAAGCAAATAAATGGCATGTGTCACAGGTTCCAGTCAACATTTTACCTACAACAGTGATCAGGATCGAATGTGATATTGTAAGTGGCTCGTACACAAACGGAGAACCGAGTCACATTATCCATGAATTTGCACTCAACGTACCACCCGGATATAGGATTATAGAAATCCCGAAAAACGCAATATACTTTCCAATCAACCAAAACAACATTAGTTGTATACATATCAGACTGTTAGATATAAATAACCGCTTAATAAATTTGCGCGGTGAAGAAGTGCAGCTGTATTTGCATCTGAGAAGAAAAAATGATTGACTACAATAAATACGTGCATCAACAAATCAAAAATATCAGTTCCACTCAAGCTTCCAGCCAAATAAGAGCTCGCCCTAAGAAGAAAATAAAATTAACTAAAGACAACAAGACATTCCTCAAAGCGATCGGTTTGCTAAAATGAATATCTTAGACGTTTTATCCGCTCCATCTTACGACAATACTGTTGAAGGAATCGAATTTCATTCTTACAAGCCCTACGTAACGAGTTTTAATAGAAACGATGAAATCCGCATACCTATTAACCAACAGGACTTGTATATACTTCCATCAGCTAGTACCCTGTATTTGGAAGGAACTGTTATCGTTAGCAAAAAGGATATGAAAGAGAAAGCCACTAGTGTTCATTTTACTAATAATGCTCTACTCTACTTGTTCCAAGATATAAGATACGAGTTGAATGGAGTGGAAATTGATAGAATTAAAAATGCCGGCATAACTAGCACCATGAAATCGTTAATATCAATGAATGAAAGTGAATCAAAGATATCCAATGCATGGGGCTGGAATATCGATGGTATAAAAAATATTAATGGGGGTAGTTTTTCCGCTTCTATACCCCTCTGTAACATCATGGGTTTCGCGGAAGATTTCAAGAAAGTTGTGATAAATAGTAGGCACGAACTGATATTGCTACGAAGTAACACTAACCTGAATGCTGTCAAACTTAACACCGGTGAAATTGTAGACGACGTTCAGATAAATAAAATCATCTGGCGTGTACCGCATGTTAAAGTGTCCGACAAAGAGAAAATAAGTTTGCTGAAACTGTTAGAAAAAGATCGACCACTTCAGATGATATTCAGAAATTGGGATCTGTATGAATATCCAGCTTTACCTAAAACTACAAAACATACCTGGTCTATCAAAACTTCCTCACAAATAGAGAAACCAAGATACATAATTATGGGCCTGCAAACAAATAGAAAAAACAAATCAAGTTCTGACATGTCCCAGTTCGATCACTGCCATGTTCGTGATGTAAGAGTATACCTAAATTCAACTTACTTCCCGTATGAAAACCTAAATATAAGTTTCGCGAACAATAGAATCGCTTTATTATACGAGCAATACATCAGATTTCAACAGTCTTATTACGGACGTCGCCCGGAGCCCTTATTAAGTGAGAAACAATTTAAGGATTTGGCGCCGCTATTTGTCATTGATTGCTCTAGACAAGCTGATAATGTAAAGGCAGGTCCTGTTGTGGACGTAAGAGTGGAAATTGAGAGTGATTCGGACATACCGGATCAAACTTCTGCATACTGTCTTATATTGAACGACTGTATAATTGAGTATAAGCCGCTGAGTAATACTGTGAGAAAAATATCATGAATCCTAATACTATCATATTAGATGTTCAAGGGTTTAAAGACCTGTGCAATAATTTTATAATAAAAGAATTAGCTTTTGCTGGTCGTGATTATACGCAAACATTTTTAATAAAACCACCATACTTGTTTAAATACTTAACAAGTGATGAAAAGAGACAGGTTAAATGGTTGGAAAGAAATAGAGGTATTTATTGGAATGAGGGATATATTGACTATAGAGAATTTCAACGAATAATCGTTCCATATCTAGAAAATAAGGAAATAATTGTAAAAGGTTTGGAGAAGGTGAAGTGGATAAAGGATCTTTGTGTGAATTGTAAAGTATCAGACCTTGATGAAGAACAATGTCCTAATTTCTCTGCTTTGCATAAAAAGTACTGTGAAGGAAAATCTAATTTTAATTATTATTGTAATAAACATCTAAAGCATTGTGCGCTTAAAAATGTGCTTTGTTTAAGGAAGTATTTAGAATGGGCATAAAATGTATACTTACCTACTTTGGTTATTCGGTTTATAGGTTTTTAAATAAAAATCTCTCATAATGTAAATATGATTTTATTTTGTTATATACCCCCACACTTCTCCAAATAACACAATTACGCATACACAATGAACATACATATTATTACACAATTACAATTACAACATAAATACGAAATTAAATTAAAACATCTTAATAAAGAAAAAAAATATAAACTAAGTACACTATACCTCCCCCACTAGTTACACAAACGGTTATTAAAAATCAGTATCTATTAATGATTTTGATATTTTCTTAACTAAAGACTCAGTTTCGTCCATGACACTGTCGATAGCATCTTTCACAATATATTGAGCATTTATAATAACGTTCTCACTGTCACTATCACTGTCTATGGTTTGAGGATTGTTATTACAGAGATCTACGACTGAAATTTTTATTAATTTAATACCTCGTCGCTGTAGTCGACTCATAACGAAGGATTTGGTTGGTTTTTGCTTCTTAGACTTTTCCCTGCATCGTTGTTTTGATTTTTTTTCTTTCGTGGCTTGTTTGCTGTGTTCGGGTTCGCTACGAAGCATCTCAGAGAATCCCTCGTAAGGGTCCTGAGCATACTGGCTGAACATAGTCTCGGATTCAGAAATCTGGAACAAAATATAGACACAATATAAAACACTAACCAGTTAGTATAGCGCTCGAAAGCGCTTCCATTCATTCATTCCAAGAGTTTCCATCGAGGAATTTTTCAAAGACAGCCTGGAGTCTGGATTTGGTTCAGATTCGTGACAATAGGCCCTAAAGAAATATAACTAGCACTATTACACCTCTACCAAACGTAATGTTATGTTTATGATTATTAAGAATGCTGGGAACACAATCTTTAGTTACGAAACAATATAAAAAAATAAAAACGAGTTAAAAATATTTCACTTACCGACATGATTACGATGCACTCTAAAATAGTAGGTACTAGTACTTCAGGCGAGTAATATTTCGTTAATGAGCAAACAATTAATTATTTATACTGTTACGAGTACGTCATTAAAGAATTTAGAACGCGATAACCATAAAAATGTTAACTAAGCATTTGTGTCTCCAAGCCGAGGGTATTGAACTGTCGGGTGTTGTGTTCTGACGAACAGCGTTATGATCGTATTACTTACTTGAACGTTAACTCTTTGAAAATCAACCTTAGTGTAATGCGTACATATTGCAATTTACGTTGTTGACAGTAATATAGGTGCATGATGAAACTTGAGCCTCGGTTTGATTTCATTTTATTTAACCGACTTTAAAAAGGAGGATTCCTTAAAATAAATACCTCGTAAATTAAACAAGTGAGTTGTAATCATTTAAATTTTATTTATGTTTTTACAAAACAGTAAAATTATTAAAACTAAACCTGAATTATATTTATCATACATTAATTAGTTAAAAGACTATTTTCTAAAACTAGGGTAAGGTTATTACATAATTATACAAGTAAATGTGATTAATTATAAAAAAAAATTATATAAAACTATAATATTTATTATGAAACATTCTGAGTCTAAAAAACCACATCTTCATTCTTTAAAATCGAAGAGTGACCCCATGCTCGCGTTGATATTCGATCTACAGATATCGATCGTTTGTCGTCATTGCTAGATAAGACAATTTTGTTGACGCTCCGAGTAAATATTTCATGCTTTATTGATTTAAACATAACATTTTTTCTACGCATAACTCCACCATTAAATAAAATATTTTGATAATCTGTTATGTTCAAGTCCCTGACTACGCACGATTTTACTCCCTTTGCTTTTTTAATGATTTTATTGGGAGTTTTTATAGAGTAAAGTTTTGATCTCAAACCAACAAAATCAGATATATATTTTCCCTCCATTTCATCTTTGAACAGACCTGGTACTTTTTTGTTCAGTAATGGTATCTTAAAATTATTTTCAACGTCATAGTTACTCGTGTCAAAATATTGCAAAAAATTATACTTCAAGTCATGATAAAAATCATTAGTGAATATTTTATAGACAAATGAATCGGTATCTGTATAACACAACTGCACTCGGTCTTTATAAAAAGGCTTTACAATATTATAATGAAAATCATACATATGTGACTTAGAAAGTTCTAATACAGTGAATCCAATATAAATAGGTTTATCTAAAATAATTTGATCGGGTTTCATTTGTATTGCAACTAAATTTTCAGATAGAATAGAAGCACTATGGAAATAGGGGTTGGCTACAAGTCTCTCGGCAGATATTAATTTCTTGGTTCGATTAGATTGGTCGTACCATTGATTGACTAAATGAACGGTTACACGATTTTCAGTATTTTCTAAAGTCTTGCCAAAAACACTGTTATTCAACAACTTAAAAAAGTCTTGTTCGAAGGAACTTTCTGCTTTTTGTCTTAATTGAGTGTTTAATTCTATGTACTGTTTCAAATATGGACTCTGTCTGAAAGTAATAGCTCTGTGAACTTTACGTAATATTAAACCGTGTTCTAAACACTTTTTTAAATGAACGTAATGTATGACATATTTGTACTTATTATACAAATTTGCAATTAATTTCTTTGTTTTACCTCCCGGGGGTACACATTTCTCAGGACAAAATGGTAAGTCATTATGATGAGTGTGTAAATGATCAGGATACAAAAGATCAACTTCTAATATGAAGCCCCATTCAGCGTTATCCTCAACATTTTCAACACGAAAATTAGTTAATTCATTTTCACTGAGAAATCTAAAACTAGAATACGGTAAATACTGACACATGCTAAAGCCATAGAGATTATTACAATCTAGATATACTATAAAACACGGAGGCTGTGATGCATTATATTCTGGCATGTATTTATGATTCGCTTTTGCATACCGATGGGAACACATGCACAAACCCCCTCTTATACCGCTTTGAATCATTCTGACGATAGCCAAGTCCGACACGAGTTCTAATTGAACACCTGTTTTTAGCAACATTGCATCGAAAGATAAACTAGGTGCAGTTATGTAAAACGCCGGATCGAGTTTGTAATATTGTTTACAGGTTTTTCGAAAATTTTGAAATATGTCTGTCAACAAAAGCACATCTGTTTTTAAGTATAGATCCGTATACTCGCCTAGGTCATTAATATTGAATTCAGACCAAACAGTCTGAGCGTGATTATAATCTTCATCGCTAATATCTTCGTTGGTCAAGGAATTATGAAAACAATACTTAGATGGTAATGATTTTTGTTCGTAACATTTCCAATCGGTCATATAATCATACGGATATATACCTTTACGAGTCAGCAAATTAAATTGTCTCTCATTAGAAAAGTGAGATCGAAGATTAACAAAATTTTCTAATTGCAATGTTTTAGCAAGTTTGTCTAAACTTGTTCCTAAAAAGTTGAAAGAATCTAAAAACCTTATTTGTATATACTCGTTATCAGCAGTAGGAATATACTTTGTAAATGCTGTATATTTTTCCTTGTTCTTGGGTATTATTTTTATTTGTCCTGGAATTTCGCCTAACTTTTTTATAAATAAATGACAATCGTAGCCAGATAAGTTATGAAAAAATATTGGAACGAATTTCGGTACTTTATGTTGCAGATTACAGTGTCGATGAGCTGCGCCTCGGTATCGACCTGTAATATGACAGTGATCTCTTACTCTATCGGTCAAAAGTAAATTTTCACAAATGTAGCACTTAACAGAGCGTTTAAAATCGAGAGCATCTTCCTCTGTGAATATCATAGGCTCGGTTTTGGACAGAATTCTATGTATTTCTTTAACATCTTCAGTCAGAAAATGTACAAATTTTGAAACACAATCTTTTCCGCGATAACTTCTATATCCGTCAACCCTATCATTAAATGATGATACTACATTATAGGCGAACGCGGACGGCACGTGGCGTTGTGAGTATGACGTGTTGGCGGTATTGAAATCATCGCCGGAAATCGGATCGAGTAATGTTTCGAAATCAGCATAAATGACGAAAGGAATGTTTTGTTTCCTTTCGTAATTTTTAAATTTTAAAAATGATCCCTGTTCTGGTAAAACGGTGACAATTCCCCCACACAGGTGTGATTCAATTTGGCTGTGCGTTGGAAAAAACAATAAGCATGTTTCACAGAAGTATAGTTTACCATGATGTTTGGTCATCTGATTTCTGACTAGACGAGGCAAATCTTTGATAAGACAGTAATGAGAATTAGTGTTATTTTCTAAAAGCAACAGATGGATACTCTTAGATTTATTATTCGTTGATGTATACAAAGGTCCAATGATTGTCTTATCATTTTTTAAACCATACACGAATATATTCAGAAAGGGATTATTTTTCTCAAAGACAGCTATGTCCGAAAATGTGATTGGAAATGTCAAATCATCAATATTCAAAACATCCTGGAAGTAAGGATAAGACGAAACTCTGTCGGGATGTCGGGTTGCAGGGTACAAGGCCGCTACAACACACCATAAAAAGCAATACTCATCTTTGTTTCGAATGTTTAAACAAGCTCTTTTATTTTTTATACATTTAGGCAAAGTTATAAAATTTGATCCGCCGAGAGGTTGATATTTATTAATATTTATTTCTAAATGAGAATTGCACAAAAATGTCCAACCACTATCTCTCTCCTGAAACTCTTCAATTTTGTTTAACAGTAAATCAACTGTTAATTTGTAAGTTAAATCAAAATCGTAATTAAAATTAATGATAATGTTTTTCGTAGCGAATGATTTCAGTTCCTGTTGATCATTTTTAAACATAAGAAAAAAAGAAAAAAGTTCAAAGTTAATTTTAACAGCAGTATGTTTTTGTAGTGATCGATCTATTAGATTTTTAACTTGTTCACTTATATTATGGAGGAACACCTCAGGGATTTTTTTTATTTGTTCGCTAGTTGCAATGATCTTGTAACTTACGATTCGAGCTTTAAACGAAGAATTAATCATTACAACGTTATCATAAATAGGGGACGCGCTTTTGTTTTTATGAACATTGCTACGTAAATGACCCGTCCATCGTCGATTATCTACAAATACTTTGCAAACCGAACAGTGGGGCATTATTTTACTAATTGAAATTAATTATCACCCAATATAGACGCTAAACTCGAAATGAAACGATCTTACCCTCGTATATCGACTAATACACACATAGGCAGAACACTGACGGAATGTTAGAGTTATCGAATTGTTGAATCTGGACTAAGTCTGCATACGTCTTCTAGTTTGATGATTACTTATTCCCTAAATCTGATTAGGTGTCAATGTATTTCTGAAAAAAGAAAGATCGGTTAGTACTTACCTATTTTCAGTGAAAATCAACATTTCAAACGAAAATAAGAAACATATTCAATAATTACCTGCTTGCAAATTAGGTACTTAATGTTGTACACAAATGTTCCAATTTTATGTAGTCCAAATGTATATTGTTGAATCTGGACCGGGTCTGCATACGTCTTCTAGTTTGATGATTACTTATTCCCTAAATCTGATTAGGTTTCAATGTATTTCTGAAAAAAAGAAAGATCGGTTAGTACTTACCTATTTTTAGTGAAAATCAACATTTCAAACGAAAATATGAAACATATTCAATAATTACCTGCTTGCAAATTAGGTACTTAATGTTGTACATAAATGTTCCAATTTTATGTAGTCCAAATGTATATTGTTGAATCTGGACCAGGTCTGCATACGTCTTCTAGTTTGATGATTACTTATTCCTTAAATCTGATTAGGTTTCAATGTATTTCTGAAAAAAAGAAAGATCGGTTAGTACTTACCTATTTTTAGTGAAAATCAACATTTCAAACGAAAATATGAAACATATTCAATAATTACCTGCTTGCAAATTAGATACTTAATGTTGTACATAAATGTTCCAATTTTATGTAGTCCAAATGTATGTCAGATCGACATTCACTGTCAATCCATATAATTATTTTTTAAATGATTATAGGATTTACACTCCGAGCGTCGTGGCTTTGAGATAATGTCAAATTAATTTTTAGTTTTTGACTTTTAAACGTTAGGTACTAACTAACGGAGTATTCGTTATTGACTACCTAGTCATACGACCAATTTCCGATAAATCAATAAAATATTTGATTGAAATAATTGTTATTGCGTAAAACATTACACGTGTAACCTTATTTCTTTTTTTCTCGTCAGCTAATTCACAACAGTAAGTTTTTTTAGTCAAGGTTGTCACACATATTAAGGTATGGATAAGTATCAGAAACTAGGTACACTATCACTAAATAAATAAAATGTAGTCTAAAGGTTTCTAACCTTATGAAGAGAATTTAAAATTAAGTTCATTTAAAATTTGTTACTGTTACAAGTGAACTTATTTCCTGTAGGTACCTACTTCACTCGAGCGTAAAAGTATCACAAGTAAAACTAGGATGTATCACATGATAAATACCAATCTTATGATTTTCTCTAGATTGTCAAATAATTAAATTACGTGCAAGAATATTCCCTCCAAAACATTAACCAGTAGATAAGTTATCTACTGGTTAACGTTTTGCCAACCCTGAGTCGTTTCGCTGTGTCGTCATTCGATGCTACCTGAAACATCCTTAGTCTACACTTTTTGAACAAGTATAATGCGTCTAAGAAAAAAAGTTGTTTTACACAACATTATATGAACGGTTGCAGTAATTTTTAATATAGTGAATTCTCTTTCGTTTTCTGATTTATAAGCTACATGTTTTTGAAGTACTCGGTACAAACTAACCGAAGTCTACAAGTGTGGAAGTAATCTTCAAGAAGTGCTCTGCGATCCTGCTGCATTATCCTGTCAATATCAGTGTTGATTGCTAACCGCTGCCTGCTGCCGTCAGTCACTACGCCAGCTTTCATCAGCCTGCCATATCGATTGGACATAATTGGAAAATGTAAGTATAAAACATTCCACTAGGTTCATAGTTCAGAGATCTGACCGATGTACTTATTGTAATAATTATGTTTGACTAATTTTGTTGTATCTTTATTTCAGGTCTGAGTCTGAGTGCGAGTACTTTCAACAAGAAGTTCCGATCATCGATCAGAAAACGAAACGCAGCCGCAAACCGTCTGCGGACAACAATAGGAAACGCAAGTCGCACCCACCATCAACGAATTTAATTCGTACGAGGTAAAAAAAACTATTCAATAATTAAGTTCACCACACCAGTTAAAAATAATCAGTTATTCGTTTATTGTTACAAGTCTGCTTACTATGAGGTATCACTTTATAAGTGTCTGGATATCTATTTATTCGTACGTCTCTCATACTCTGCAGGTACCTATTTTGACTGAGTGTGTATTTTTTCCTGTGTGTATCTAAATTGTAAATGTATCCTGTAAGTGCATGATGAACTAATAGAAGCTTTTTGTTGTTTCAGTACAAAAACCGATAATGATGTATTCGCTATCAGTAAGAACTACGGGTCTGACACCGTGCTCAAAGACGATTCATCGAGTACATGTCTAACATCATTCTTCGTTAACCGAGTCGCCAACGGCTGCGAACGGCGAGCAGCGAGCATCAACGGAGAGTACTACATCGACTGCAAGGTGTACAAGGCTGACGACGCGCGCCGCACCGACTCCCTAGAGCTGTGGAAGAAGGCGCTTGTGCGACTCAAGTTCCAGACCGACGCGAATTCGCCTCAGTGGCGAAAACTACAAGAGTTCGTGCAATCGGTAGATACGTTATTTCCAGAAAAACCAATGTTTTACGAAAAATAAACCTACCTAATATGTACCTACTTACATTGTTTTTTTTTTGCAAATCCACTTCAAAGCAGTGAGTTAACAAGTCGTTTCTAATATTGAACCGCAGGTCAAAACACCAAGTCGTTTCGTCCCACGAAGCGCATTACAAAAACAACAAGTCGTTTCGTCCCACGAAACGCATTACAAAAACAACAAATCGTTTCCACCGTTGAAGCGTTAAAATCATCAAGTCGTTTCTAACCACGAAACGCATGTCAAAATGACTAAGTGAAATCTTTATCATTGATCGTGTCAATAGTTGTCACCACTGTCCAAAGCGAATCAAACTCGCCTAGCTACTGGCAGCCAGTCGTATAACTTGCATGATCTTTGTACAAGTACAGTAATACCAGTCGTATACTATGCCACTGTCGTGTAGCGAGGCGCACTAGCCGAGCTACTTGCCGACAGTGGCATAGAATGCCCATACCGTCATCCGCAGCGAGGCGAACTCGCCCTGCTATTGGCGGCCAGTGGTATAATGCGCAAGATCTCTAGGTGAGTACAGTAATTTAACCTACAGTCGAGTCGATTGTTCAATATTGGGCATACTATGCCACTGTCGTGTAGCGAGGCGCACTAGCCGAGCTACTTGCCGACAGTCTACAGTCGAGTCGATTGTTCAATATTGGGCATACTATGCCACTGTCGTGTAGCGAGGCGCACTAGCCGAGCTACTTGCCGACAGTGGCATAGAATGCCCAATATTACCCTACTTACCAAATTCGTGTCGTTACCCGAATTTTCTGACCGTACCAAATGACTAAAGCTAAATTACTCTTAGTAATATTAGAAAATACATATAATTACTACTATGCAAATGTACCAGTCGTTACCACAATGTAAAGACAATATATTATACACGTGGATGAAGTCTTCCAAACGTGTGGGCAGTCGTTGATCGGTGGTCGTTAGTCAATGAATACTCATTAGGGATGGTGCCAAGACGCAAACACAACATTTCTAGACCGTAAACTTATAGTCCAGCGGTTGGGAGTATATACGCACGCCTTGTTCCCATACCAGAAACTGCATGTAACGATACTCCCTTTGCTTCATCCACGCTAGGTCATTCTACAGTTCTGTCTTCAGTAACAGTAATTTTATGGGCAAAAGAATTAAGTCATTTTCAATCCTTTTAAAATGTTTTAAATCATTATTCTTTTAAATTGTTGTAGTGACCCAGAAGATGCTCGAATGTTACGAAATCTACACAACCCAAGTGGAAGTGAAATCAAAAAAAAACTCAAAGCACTTATTTCAATTAAATAATTAAACAGGCACTTTTGAATTGTCAAAGAGTCGGTAAGAACGTTGAAGCTAGTTGACCATTCTAAAACGTAGATCTTTCTCTATGGAGAAGAACGGGCAAGAAACTCCAAGGACACTCTTTTAAATCAAGATATGACAAAATCCTGGGTACATTATTCTTGTTGTTTCTTGTTGTTGTTTCATTATTATTCTTGTATGAATTAATATTTGTTCTAAAATATAATGTCTTTTAGAACAAATCTTAATTCATACATTATTCGACTCATTCCATCTGTCATTGAAAAACAAAATCTACTATTAGTAAATCAGCTTCCGTCCAGCTAAATTCAACAACTTCCTCAATCCGCCTTGAGTGCAGAACAGGAAGAAACGTCGCGACTTTTTTTTATGAAATAAGGAAATCACGAACACAACCTTGGAAGGTACACTTTTGTCACAATAGCTTACAAAGAAGAAATATGTATTAAGAATAATTTGTTTATGGGTACACATAAAGTATAATGAGCGTAATAAAAAACATGTTCTAATAAAAAATACAATAATGTGGACTATGTAAACAATACGTCTATGAGTTTAGTAACGAAACGTGCTCTTGTCTATATATCCGTTATATTTCTTAATAAACTACCTAACAATAGTTCTGTATTGTTCATATTATAAAATTAAATAATAACTAGACAAAGCCACCTCTCGAAAGATTTCCAGAACTCTCAGTCCTCGTCCTCCAGAAATATTTTACCTAAACCGGTCTTGACTACCCAATTTTAGTTCTGGGTAACCAATTTCAATTTTGAGTAACCAATTTGGATTCTGAGTATCCAATTGGGGTTCTGGGTGGGTACCCAATTTCGGTTATGGGTATCCAGTTTGGGTTCTGGGTACCCAATTTCGGTTCTGTGTATCCAATTTTGATTCTGAGTGACCAATTTGGGTTCTGAGTATCCAATTTGTGTTCCGGCTACCCAATCATTAATTATTGGCAGTGTACTAAATATTTGTACTGATTTGTTCCAGATGGACAATTTGCTAAGACCCTGTGCAGACATGGGTATTCAAGCTGACTCTCTCATCGAGTGGAAATATGACATAGAGAAACAGGTAAATAGTCTCTGTATATATATCACCATTTAACTTTATTGCAATAAGCTATATCAAAGTGTTGTTATCGTCAAAATTGTATGCATCATTGATTTCACAGAATAGATAAAAATATGCAACATGTTTCGAAATTATACTGTCGTGTTATAGATACGAATAATTATTAAATACTAGATGAGATGATTCATAAAACAAAACCAAAGTCACCGAATTCTTAAACTAAAGTTATTTCGCTCTTTGTAGTGTTTTCTTTTTAGAAAACTGTTGTAATTTTTGTGAAAATTCTTTTATATCAGTAGTAGTTAGGTACTAGTTTACATCTCCCATTTATTGTAAATTTCGTCATCGTGCCCCGCCCCCGCCCACAGCTAGACCACATAGTGCTGGGCCGCGGGCCGCCCGGCGGCGCGTGGCCCACGTTCCCGCCGGGCGTGCGCACGCTGTCGCCGGCCGCGTGGCTGTCGCTCCCGCCGCACGCCGGCGCCGGCGTCGCGCGGCTGTCGGCGCGCGCGGTGGCGCAGTACTGCAGGCGGTACGTGCAGGCGTGTAAGCTGCAGGTGAGCTAAGAGAACAGATACCATATAAATTACAAATATAAATGTACAAATTTTACATCTAAGGGTGACACAAACGGGTGTCTTATCGCTCAAAGCGATCTTTTAAAGACTACCTTTGGATTAGTTATACGAAGATGGAGAGACAATACTGTAACATTATCATTCATCCGAAAGGCGTCCACTGCGGACACAGGGCTACCCCCACATCACCACAGCGACCAATGCTTGCGACTGTAGTGGTATCTACATCGCCATACGCGAAATACGCATCACATTGACGTCACGAAAATCCTGCATCGCGCAAGCAGACTTTACTGCGCGACTAGCATTTATACAACGTCCCGACATCAATCGTCGGGCAGTTGCCCACCAGACACGACACCCGTCTAGTCTATGTATGTGGTCTGGAGGTATGAGTGAACTTTACACCCTGTTCCTCGTGCCTCTATACGACCTTCACCAAGTCGTCAGTCCACCTTAGCTTACCCATGCTGGGCCCGCCGGTGGAAAAGTTATACAGAAGTTGAAATATCAGAGAGTTTCAGGCATTATTTACCTCGATTTTATAAGAGTTTTCCGATTAGTTAGTTAGACAAACCTCCTTGCCCCCAACTCTCGTCGATCCCGTAAGCTCCTCCATCTTATCCAGTCAGCTAGTCTGCACGTGTTGCCGCTCAAACCTACTCATCATAACACTGTCGGCGACGACACCTGGCTTGACTTGATCCTTACCTCGAACCCTTCCCTCGTTTCCTCCCACGGTCAACATGACGCCCCTGGCTTTTCTCATCACGACATGATTTTCCTTTCTTATATCCTGAAACCTCCAAAACCTAAGCCCAAGATCCTGTACAGGCGTTGTTTTGCGCGGATGAATGCCGAGAAGCTCAAGGAAGATGCGTCTGTGGTCGATTGGGAGCCTATGACGGAAGCAGCTTCAGTTGACGACAAGGTTGCCATCTTAAATGATGTTGTAGTCAACCTTTATAATTATAACATCCATGCTCCCGTCAAAAAAGTTAAGTTGAAACGTCCACCTGCACCATGGATGACTAGAGGTATAAAGATGGCAATGCGACGTAGGGACCGCGCATTCCGCAAATTTAAAAGGGATCGTACTGATGAGAACTGGACATTATTCAAGGCTGCAAGGAATAGATGTAATCAGCTGATGATACGCAATGCTAAACGCCGCCACATTCTTACCACTATCAATTCTTCCTCTTCTGCCGATATTTGGAAATTTCTTGGAACTCTTGGTATCGGCAAATCGCGACATTTAGATCTTCCTAGTTCAGTTAACTTAGACGATCTCAACCAGCATTTCTCCACCGTTTCTATCATGGATCGGTTAACCAAGCAAAACACTGTCTCAAATTTCTGGTCTAACGCGTCCTCATAATAATCCTTTCATTTTCATTCCAGTTGAACCGGGAGAGATCAGAAAGATCATTCTCTCCATCAAATCGAAAGCGGTGGGATGTGACAATATCACCCGTGGTATGATCATAACTATTCTGGATCAACTCCTACCCGCGATTACCCACATTATAAATTTTTCCTTGTACACCGGAGTATTCCCTTCCCTATGGCGCAAAGCCTATGTTCGTCCACTACCTAAGGTTTCTAATCCCTCTCTTCCTACTGACTTCCGTCCAATTTCTATACTTCCCTTCCTATCCAAAGTGCTTGAGGCCTGTGTCCACAAACAGTTCTCCAGCTTTGTTCATCGTAACTCAATCATTAGTCCTCTTCAATCTGGGTTTAGGCCTGGGCACAGCACTGTCTCCGCGCTCCTTAAAGTGACTGGCGATATGAGGGCAGCACTGGAAGACACCAAAGTTACTGCTGTAGTGTTGGTTGATTTCTCGAATGCCTTTAATACCGTCAGTCACGACATTCTGTTAGCCATTCTGTCATAATGTTATGGTCTCTCCCGAAGCACTGCAATGGTTCTCCTCTTGCCTTCAGGGAGGTCAGCAGTCCGTTCATGTTGGGGATTCTCCTTCTTGCTGGTGTGACTTGGAAGCTGGCGTTCCTCAAGGCGGTATACTTTCTCCTCTTCTATTTTATATTTTTATTAATCTTATAACTTCCGAACTTCAGTGCGCGTATCATCTGTATGCAGATGACTTGCAGTTGTACTGTCAAGGGAGGGTTGATGAATTACCTGACGTTATCGGCAGATTAAAGAACTTGATAGCCATAAAAACTTGGGCTGACTGATTTGGTGTAGCTGTAAATCCTACGAAGTGTCAGGCGATCATCATTGGTAGTTCTCGTAGTATTAGCAAGGTGGATGGTACAACCTTGCCACCGGTCCTCTTCAATGGTACGATCGTTCCTTTTAGCACTGACGTAAAGAACCTAGGCTTGCACATTGATAGTACCCTGAACTGGCGTACTCAAGTCGCTAGGGTAAGCCAGAAGGTTACCGGCACGCTGCGGGCTCTGTACAGACTGAAAAATTTATTACCATCAAGTACGAAGACAATGCTTGTGCAATCCTTAATCTTCCCTATCATCGATTATGGTGATGAGTGCTACTATGACCTGAATGCAGATCTCCTCGACAAACTGGACCGTCTTCTGAATAACTGCATTCGATTCGTTTTCAATCTGCGTAAATATGTTCACGTCTCTGCGCATCGGTCGCTTCTAAAGTGGTTGCCCATACGCCAGCGCAGAGAGCAAAGGGCGCTGACTACCTTGTTTTCATTTCTTGATTCTCCCTCTTCCCCTGGTTATCTAGCCCCCCCCCCCCACTTTCAGTACATTTGCGCCAACCGCAATAGAAATCTACGTTCTTCGCACAATCGTCTTCTTCCCACTCACCGCACAGACTTCATTCACTCTTTCTTCTTTGTTCAATCTATCCCTCTGTGGAATGCACTCCCCCAGGAAATCAGGATGGCAACCAACCGATTATCCTTTAAAACTAAAGTTCGCGAGCACATTCGTAAGAAGCTGGCAGTATCATCACAGCGGTAATGTTTTCTCATTGTGTGTCCTATTTGTTTTTAACATACTCGTGTATTTATGTACATTTATTTGTGCTTATATTTATATATAATTAGGTATATATATTATATGTATTTATAGACTAAATAAGTTTATACGTGTCTATATATTTAAAATTATTTAATCCTAAATTATCATTATAAATTGCACCTACCACTGTTTGTCTCTGCATCACCCAAAGGTTGACTGGTAGAAAATGCCTATGGCATTAAGTCCGCATCTGTACATTTGTGTGCTTAAAGTGTTAAATAAATAAATTAGTTTAAAACTCAACCCGGACCCTAAAATCCGAATCCAAGTCCATTTTCGACGCTCTAGTTGAGCACATTACTATTTACCAAAGATGTCGTCTATAAAGTCGTCGTTATCGTCTACGAAAGATAGCAAGAAAGCTCAGGAATAAATGTTCAATATCTTGATATAAGTTGTCTTTTGAAATAATTTCAAACAAATTGTTAACAATAGATAATTGTTTGTTTCCAGAAATTCTTCCGTTCTGGCGTGACAGTGACCAGCGTGACTCGCATCCCTCAGACCGGTGGACCTCGATGCCACAACACTGAATGTCCACTAAATGCCCAGTTCTGTGTGGCGGGGTAAGCATACATATACATAACTCGCTGCCCTAATGCTTTGGTTACCCGTAATACAGTGCCATATGTATTTATCTATAAATAAATTAATAGTAGACCTCTGAAGAAACAAAAGTTTCGTAAGCGTACGAACATAACAGCCAACGCCATCTATTGACAAATAGTGTAGTCACACTTATTTGTTTATTCCGAAAATTCTAGATGTCGCTGATTGTACACAGTCTGACTGATTAAAATAAAATAACTGGCAATCTTTCAAGGAGTCTAGGTTCTCGTGAATATAATTATAAAAAAACTTTTGTAGTAGAACCAAGCTCATTCATAGCGAAATAAAAGTTTTCTTGGTTTTTACTTAGGAGTAAAAACTTTCAAGTTGATCAATCACTCTTCAGCACCAAACACCTAACAATAACTAAAGCATTTTATTTCTCTTATTCCAGCTACGAAACTTCCTCCTGTCGTCCATTCCGCTACCTGTGCCGTCGGGTTGTGGTAGCGAGTGGAAGCGGCGACCGCCCCAACACTCTCGCGCACGAAGTGGCGCGCCACGCTCTACACTCGCTCGCGCCGCTTGAGCGAGCTGTGCAAGTTCTGAGTAGCCACGGTAAGGAATTCTCCTTGCTATGGTGAATCCTCAGTTGTAGCCCGCCAAATTCAAATCTTTCTTTGGGTTTTTGTAGATTGCAGCTCTGTTTTGCGTCGTATATTGATCAAAATGCAATTCGCGACTGAAGGAATGATATATTTACTGAATAATAATCATCAATTACATATCAATCGGCAAACTTTGGAAATTTGTGCCACCTGAGAATGTTCATAACGAAAAACTTATTCAATGGGATTATATAAACTTAGAGGGTTGTATTGGTGATATAAATGATTATAATTCTGTAAATACATACTTGTTACGGTCGCGAATAAATATTTTGTTCTACATACAATCTGACACTGACCTGCAAAATGCAGAAAACTTAAGAAAATTAATCATGTAGGTACTTAGGTCGTCTAAGTTGATAGTCCAAAACTTGAAAATTATCTAAGATTCAGAGCCCTAGTATAATAACAAGCTCAAAGGTTTGGGGTTGGACTAAAGTTAGAACTTGTTTTGTAATAAGACGGAAAGGATACCTATACTTAGTTGAAAATTGTGCTTTCGTCTCATTCGTTGTATTTTGAACTTTATTCAGAACATAGTAAAGTTCTTAATAAAAAAATTACGGCATTGACTAGGGTTTGACTTGCAAATAGAACTTTAATTTAGTCCGTAGATGGAATTAAAGTTCGAAATTAAAAATGGCTCGGAAGTTTTATAACGTGGGTCTATATAAACCTTGTTTTGAAATAAGGCCGATTGAGTTTGACATCATTTTAACCCCTTTTTCTCCCGATTACAGCATCCCAAACCCCGCCATCAGTCCTCATCGTGGGCTCGGGCGTGTCCGCCGCAGACGCAGTATGGCTGTCCTTACGAGCAGGCCTGCATACACGACACCTGCACAGGACACCCGCTGAAGCGCTGGCTAGGCTCGAGCCACAGGCTTACCCGGATTACTGTCAGGTACGGTGTTATATTTTTTGTTATGTGTAATAGTTTTATGTTTTTGGAAGCAATAGGTCATTGACCCTCGACTGTAATTAATATTATGGCAACTCTAAATAAAATTATTACTAGTCTTCCAGTATATGTTGTTAATGTACTGATCATCTTTACATCTGTACATCTTTAGAGCTGATGCCGTAGAAGATGAGAATGAGAATAATGTTTTATTTGCGTCCACAATCTTCCCAATATAATATTCTGATAAAACTTGAAGCAACTAAATCTTAGATCATCTAATATGTAAGACCCATTTAAATACAAACTAGCCTACTCATAGATACTCAACCTAAGAAATACATTTGTAATGATGCTTTTCTAATCCAACTCCATTACTCCTTCCAGGTATACAAAATGATGTGCGACGGCCCCTCCGGCAACCACAACAACTACACGCCGTACCCGGAACACACGATCATAGAAGTAACACCAGAGAACGACGACATGCACAAACTGAACGCAGACGACATTGAAGACTACGCCTTATCGCTCAAGCGGGTCAAACTTCTCAACCTCAACACGAAAGAGATCACGGAAATACAAGTCTACCTCATCGGCGTCTTTATTGGCTCTAAACCGGACCTATTCTTCTTACAAACTAATTTCCTAGACTGCATCGACATAAAAATTGACTGCGTAAAATGTATCGACGAATCCAAAACCACAAAACGGAAGATCGAAGAAAAACAGTGCTTCTTGAAAAACCACTGGCACTACATCAAATCTATGCTCGGACAAAGCATCCAGAGTTGCAAGTCCAGATATTTAAATTATTCCGAAATTAATGGCAACACTGACACAAAATGCGTTGAACCGGACTGTAATAAGCGGAATAACGATAAAACTGACAAATATAGCGATATGATCGAGAAATGTCAAATCATTCCATACTCTGACGAAGAAAAGGTGAAATGTACTTGTGAAGCGATTAACCCTTATTCTTCTGGTCTTGGTTTCGGTATCGACCCAAAAAAGGCTGTGGACGGGAGGGCCAACCCTATCGCAATAGACAAGTCTTCTCACGAGATATTGAACGCTCCCGAGGGTATGTACGCACTGGGTCCACTGACCGCGGACAACTTCGTGCGCTTCATTCCGGGCGGGGCGCTCGCCATAGTGTCGCACATGCTACAGAACAAACACTGACTTGCCATAACCAGTAATGTGATTGTAATACTTAATTTGTTTTTTTTTTTTACAATAAATTATTTTTTATACCCGGTTTTATGTGGTTTTATTACCTGTGTACCTATCTGTTTTTAGTGTTGCCAGTTGATTAAAAAAAAATACTTTTCATTTTGAAAACTAGGTAGGTTTTATGAATTTGTAATATTTAATAACTCTGCTTTCTAAACTACAGGTAATGAGGCAATGAATGAAGGCAAAATGGAGAAAGAAATAAAACAAATTATTTATCACATTGAACATTTAGATGCTTTATGTTATAGGTACATGGCATTTCGCCTGTCTTACAGTACCTAGTATAATAACCATCTTCTTACAATATTAAAGTACAGGTTGAAAGCAGCACAGTAAAATTAAATAATTCTGGAGTATGACACATTCTTATCAGCTAATCTATACAATGGTTTACGAGTTACTAGAACAATTAAATAAGATTTTTATACAAAAATCCACAATTTATCGGAAAATATGTAGTGTCATAGAAATAACACGATATATATTATGATTTATCTCCTCTACGTTGATATAGTTTAGAGTTTATTTCTAGACACGAAATTATTCAGAGTAACTGTGGTGATTAATACGAAATATAGCTTTATTTATGGTTCCTAACTACCTACCTACGGAATAATATCTACATATTATTTACATGTGCAGTACAATACTTACTTACATTAAGTAATATAGATTGTCGACAGAAAATAAAGGTACCATTGTATGCGCTAAATACCGGTGAGCATGAGCCGAACAGACATCGTGCAAGCCGCAATTGCAAAGAAAAACTGCAGACATCTTTTTGTTCATGCAAATAAAAATTCACAACGGAAAGCAAAAAAATGGTTGCTGGGAATTTGGTTAGGTCGGGGAAAAGTTTTTTCGTATTTTATAGGTAGGTATGGTCGTAGTAAAATCTCTTTGGCTGGTCTGTTTGTATCTGGCTGGTTTTGATAACATTAAATCATTGACTTCTAGCTCAATGCATTAAATCCAATGACTAAATCTTTAGTCATTGATTAAATCGTAGACAGAGTTCTCTGTCTACGCATTAAATAGATGGCCTTTAAAAAAAAAAAAAAACGATTTCACGCCATTTTTAATTTTTTTTTCTGAGAGAGAACAAAAACTAAACTCGTTTATAATTTTAATATTTTCTTCAGAGTCTTTTAGATGATTATGACACACAGTTTAAGATTTTTTTGTACCTAGTCCCACGTTTATGAGTTGGGCTTAAATGGGTCTGCGTATACAAACTGCGGAACATTTGTCACATAGTTATGTCTACATAATTATTTAATAATAATAATAATTTACATATTTGAGCCATTCCAGTCTATTCCTCAAAGGCCACTTAGGCCAAGTCCTACTTATTGGGTATGGTGGTCTTACACAAAGTTTAACAATCCTACACTAATAATAATATTAGTACATGTGTTAGTTTGGATGTTTGTTACTCAATCACGCAAAAACGGCTGAACGAATTTGGATGAAATTTGGCACACAAATAGTTTATAACCAATTTATCCCGATAGTACAACCCGTGCGCATTAACATGGCACCTGACCACCCTCCTCCCGCTTCCCCGCGCGGGGCCCCGCTCTCGTAGTGCGAGACAAGTAGCGTTAGCATCACTGTTACCGTTGCACATAGTACCCTTCCGTTTGAGTTTTGGAGTAATTTGTTTGCTGTTATTTGTTATTGTTATCGAGTTTTAGTGGAGTTTGTGGTATGTGGTAGACGAATTATTCAGTGAGCATGGCCACGAAATCGTACGTCTGCCGCCCTGCCACTGTGATTTAAATCCAATAGAACACATCTGGAATTTGGTGAAACAAAGGGTGGCAGATAAAAATATCGATCATTCAGAAAGACAAATAGAACTTGAAATGCTTTCCGAGAATAATATGATTATATTATAGCTATAAGCTAAATTATTGCTGAAATAGTCTAAAATTGTATTTCATGAATAATATAAATAAACATTTTGTCATTTGTGGTGGATTTTTTCTTCAAAACCTGAACTTTTTTCCTGAACTTTGGGGGGATTTCAGGGAAGGTTTGGGGAGGAAGCTATTTTTGTAATAGTATATAATTGTATTTCATTAATAAATCAATATATTATTATTATTTATTACGTATATATAAATAAGTAAGTGATTTGATGATGATAATGATTTAATATTGATGGCTTTGATAAGAAAACCTCGGATTTCGGAGGTTTTGGAAAACGCGAGACGCTCATCTGGCATCACTGTTTCCATCGGACCGGACAGCTATAATATGTAGGTAGTTGATATCAGACTGCGTTGAGCGAAACCACATATTTATTTGAGTGGGCGTTGACATCATCATCTGGCTTATCGATTATTTATTACTGAGCGACATTGTGACTGAGCATATTATCTGATGTTAGCAACTCGAGGGAATTAATTTTGTGGAGAATTCAAATGATGGCAGAAACGTTAAAATGTTTGCCTATGATCACTAGAATCCATTCTTTGCGTAGATTATAGTCACGAGGAGTGGACCCAGGGTGTTACAAAAGTTCTAAACGACTTTCTTGACTAACTTAGCCTGTTTTTTCTATTCCGTGAACTTAGCATCCTTATATAACAATGTATGCATGGTTTTCTACACACGAATATTTCGGGCTTGCCCAACTAGTTTCGGACTCGATTGGAGTCGGTTACAAGTTGCTAACGCGAACCAAACAACTGAACCATAGCTATAGGTAGGTAGTCGATAAATATTTATACTCACGAGAAGAAAACTATAAAAATACTCGAATCGCAATAGGAATCTAACCAATGACCCGATCATCTGAGGCGGATGCTTCGCCGACGAGTCATTCAACCCACTGTACTAAATAAAGATAATAATGAAAAATATTGTACATGCCGCATGTCATCGTTTTAGTGTAACAAAATAAAATTGTTATCTACATAAAAGTAGCATAAGCTTATACATAGTCAGCCTACATACTTAGGACTGCTCTCTGGGAGAGGGAGTGAACTGTAATCCACCACGCAGGCGCTACATAATACATAAAAGTAGACCAGATATAAATACAAGGAAAGTCAATCAAATATTATCGAAAATTACTGGGTTTTCCCAATAAATTGGAGTTGAATTATTTCAATTAATAGTCTTTTGAGTGGCAATACAATTAGCAATGGAGACATTAATTTGAATGGAATTTGTTGACGGGCAGAACATTTTCAGTACTTTACTGATTTAGTCATTACTTTGAAGGACTTGGCAGAGCCACATTTCTTACTTGGTTTTTTTTTTCAAACCTTTAACGTAATATCGCCTTTATTTACTGTCACTTGACAAGTATACACATCCACTTGAAGATTCATCCGAGAAAAAAAAATACTTCACTCAGTTACTCTCTAACAAAGTGCACATATGTATAAGTATATTAGTACCTACGTCATGTATATTTGGGCATTTTAGGCCAAAGTTTTGGTTTAGAAAACCATTTTTTACAAAATTCTAAATTATTTATTTTTTACCTACCTACTTAGTAAGTTTATAAAACTGTGATGATGAATTATATTCATAAATTCATAATACATCCTAACTATTTTTACTTAGTTTAAATAGTAATCTTAAAGTAGTTTGTTCCTTACAAAACTAAAACCAAAAAAAAAATGATAAATGCAAATAAGGTATAATTTATAACATAATATCATGATCATAAATCTTTACTACCATAACAATAATGAATGATCAAAATAAACATAATTATAGTTAAACACTAATATATTATGTTATACTTATAATTACTTAATTGAGACCTTAAAGGTAATAGAATAAAGTTTTTTTCTCACTACACTCATATTTTCTCCATCCGTAGCACCGCTGTGCAGTCCGTCTCTTAGAGAAACCTTCAGACTAGAATATCACCGCTAAAACAATTTTCTTATAATCACTTGTTGATTAATATTGTGATTGAGGTTCGACTCAGAGTTTTGTAACCCATACATCAGGTGATAAACACTTAAGAAAAGGATAATCAATGCAAGTTTTTGCTTGTTTGTAACTGTTACGCACCAGAAAACAATAATAGCTGCCAGTGTCAGGAGGATGATGACCACTGGCATGAGCAGCCAGCATCAGTCGTAGTCCCCACGGTCTTCTTCTATCTCCCGAGTCAGTGGCTGGACACGGAGACTGGTCACCAACTCCTTCAGTTCCCGGCTCAGTACCACGGGCAGGTCGAGTTCGGATGCAGCCTCAGGGTTTGGCAACATTGAAGCCAGTGTCAACATTGTAGTGACTCTTAGCGAACGCACAGCCACAGTAATATTCCAGTTTGTTCTATACATCATATCTCCCACATGATCAGGTGCTCGGAATACATACTTGTTATTGATCACATAGCGCTCCCTAGTCGAAGCATCTGTAAACTCCCATGGATGAGTCAAATACGAATTGATATCGTAAAAAGCGCCTGGCTCCATGCGCTCGTAAAATCGCCGATTCCCACCGAAATCGCGCCACCAAACATCCACAGGCCGAGATGTTCGATTTGTGAACCGAAGGAACGCTTGATGATCAGAATTTATTGACTTCACCATTACACTCTCACCTTTTTCGTTCACTTCGTACGCTAAACCGTCATTTATAGCCATTTTCGACGATATGACACTGAAAGTTCACTAATAAATAATTTTATTTTGCGAAAATTCGCACTACAGTTTTGAAAGTTCCCGCTAAATTAGGCGAAATGTCAATGTTGGTGATTCGATCGTGAGAAGTGTCGGGAAAGAAAGAACACTTCCGTCGAATTATTGTCAACAATGGCAGTCTGTGTAGCAGTTATCGGCAAAGATGTAAGTTTTAATCCCGTATCTTTTAACTAAACTTCGATACACCTTACTAGTCATAAATAGACAGACTCAGAGCATCACTTTACACCATAAAATAACATAGTGTCACCATATTTCCAAAACAATGGGAGTGAACTGAACCGAAATTCAATGTATTTTCGCACTCACACACGTCACTTCATCATTGCTCATGATGACGTCGTTTGTTACCCTAATCCACAGCACTGTTTGTTTCTGTTACGGGAATCAGTATTGTTTCGGAAACTCAACAAATCCTGCTATTTTGTTGAATTTATTTACGCCATGATACAAAAGTTACACAAATTCATACTTGCCATAGTGAAAAATCAAATTACCCCTATAAAATGTATAACACTTTCGGAATGCCTTGCTGATTACCTTGCCTTGCCTTGATTCAGCGTTCAGATAAATCCAGATTTTGTAGCATTAGCACGTAAAACGGCACATATAAAAATGTAATTTATTCAAACATTCAGGGAAGTTAATTTAATATACATATTTTCAAAGCAATGAGGGCATGAGGGTTTTCTGAAATGACGTTCACTAGGCGGCAGCATTGAGATGTCAGCTCCAGCCAACTGTCAAAAGTGCCTAGATATTTTCTTAATCATGACATGACTGAATGATAGCGACATCATATATTTTATATTAGAAGATCTTGTTAAAGTGGCGCCAACTGGTGGCGTGAATTTTCACGAACAACTTCATTGCTTGATGTTTCCAGAACTCTCCCTTATACATCGGTGGTATCGGCAATGATACAAGCACGGACAATGAGCTGTCCCGCCAATGGCTCGTGCATACGGCGCTCGACGCTCTGGAGGAAAGACTCGCGAGCACTAATACTAACAACTCGGGTGCGAACTCTAACGCCGCGCGTACTGATCTGAGGGATCTTTATCTTGGGCTGCTGTATTCGACTGATACTCATAAGATGTAAGACAAAGAAAAAAAATTCTCAGAACTATCTTACTTGTACCCATTTACATGGCTAAGTTGACATCAATGTCATCAGTACGTAGTAAGCGAATCCCTAAAATGCATTATAATTTTATTGTTTAAATTAATACATTGTAGTTTTTGTATTTATAACCATACGAAAACTCTTCATTTTAGTTACGGGTACGTGACGAACACTCGCATTAAGCTGGTCCTTGTGACGTCATCGACTTCTCCGAGCGGCTCCAATATCCGCGACGCTGAAGTGAGGACGGCGCTCCGTCGCTTGCACGCGCTCTACGCTGACGCTATCTGTAACCCATTCCATTTGCCTGGAGATCAAATCACTTCGCAGTAAGAACTTTTAGATATTATTAGCTCTATTCTTAAAATGGACAACAATCTCAATTTTACACAACGTCCAAATATCTTAAATTATCTGAACATAATGCATTAATTTATTTTACAGGAAATTCGACAAGCAAGTAAAGAATATAATGCTCAACAACGTGTAATCTTCGTGTATTGCTATGTTATGCTGAAGTACAAATGTGCTAAAATAGATTATACGCATGATTTCCTCCATTTTTAACTAGGTATTATAATTTTAATGTTCAATTTAATCAAAACGTCGATCGATGTTTGACTGTTTATATGCTTTACGAATAAACTTAATTATTTACTGAAACCATTTTGTTTTAATAATTAGTACAAAACCACCTTACGCTTTCCTTTTAATATTAAGGCATAGGTGCCAACTTTTTGGTTTTGTCTGTAATATTATGATAATTCTGGGTAAGATAATAATAAGACGCTGGGTCCGTGGGGACCGGGAGCACATAAAATTTTCAAAGATCTTTCGGCACGTCTGATCGAAGCTACACGTGACCAAAATGCTGGCCTGTATTTTGCACAAAGATTAAGCATTGCCATCCAGCGTGGCAATGCTGCCAGCATTTTGGGTACGTTGCCAACTGGTAGCGGTATCTTAGATTAAGGTAAGTAATAAATAAGTTTAGTTTCTGTTATTTGATATTTAGTATACATAAACTGTAACAACTATGTAACAATATTCTGACAAATAAATTCCTGCCATAATTCTGAAATGTGCCTAGATAATGGGAAAACAATTTGGTTTTTTTGGTAACCCTCCGATTAAAAGTACAGATAAAATATTTCGTTTGCGTTTTATTGAATGCATTTGCAAAGTAAATGTTTTTTATTTTTTGGAGTAAACAATACGACTTACCTTTTCAGAAAAACGCTACAAAAATGAAAAAACTTTCAATTAGTTCCTTACAATGAGAAAAGTCTTTACTGGAGTATTAAAATTGTGAAATAAATCGTAAGGTTTATTTTGTCACACGAAACGAAAACGAAACGCCTTGACATACGGCGACATTTTGTTTTCTTTCTCTTTCTCTCATCAAGTAAAGTGAAGCTGTACTCCGGTTCAGCGCTGTGCAATTTTGTCTTTAAAATTGTTTATCTCGGCCGGAATATCGCATCAAAATGGTAAGTAATAATCACTTTAGTGACACGATATGTTATTTTGTATGTAAGTAAAATTATCTAGGATACGTTAAAAAAATTATTGAGACCTCAGATTTTGAGGTTATGTATGCACGTGTCATCACAGATTCCCGCTCGTTTATTGTTTTTTACTAGTTATTTACAGCTTTTAATACATCATCTTATTCAATTATCGCTACAAGCTATCAATACAAAGTCAATAATCAGATTTATACCGTCTCGGAGCGACTTAAATGACCGTATCAAGCTTCTTTATTTTGGGTTTACCTATCTTTTTACTCTCAAAAATGATATTGATTGCGGCTTTACTGATTTACTGAGTTCCTTACCATGACTAAGTTGATCGACGATTCTATCAAAATTACCGAGTTATCAGCAATATGAGTTCGACATTCAGTCACTAACTTTATTTGTATTATAAATGTTGCAGGCAGCCGCAGTCGTGTCAGGCAAGGACATCGAGAAGCCCCAGGCTGAGATCTCGCCCATCCACCGCATCAGGATCACCCTGACCTCCCGCAACGTGCGCTCTCTGGAGAAGGTGTGCGCGGACCTCATCAATGGTGCCAAGAAACAGAAGCTCCGCGTTAAGGTGGGTTTTGAAATGTTTGAATGTACTTACCATGCTTACCTAGTTGCTATTCCACCAATTCGCAGTAAGTGTTTTCAAATGTCTTGCAATGTGCACAGCTAAAGGGTGGAACTCTACTTGCATCTGTGTTTCCGAATGCATACAACCCTAATCTCTTCAAAGTGAGAGTGTACAGGCTTCTTCTGGGTAAGCTCACTCCATTGTTGACTCTGTCTCTGTCACCACTGACCTAGACTAGAGTCAAGAGCAAACCCACCTTAAATTAAAAAAAAAACTTGTATGCTAGACTGAAGTTATTTCAATGTACATACTTAGATTCCATATCATGTAGATTCAATCAAGTAAACAATCTTCATGTGTGATGGGTAGTGCAGTCCTTACTGAAAGACAACTTTTCACTAATACTTACTGCAGTTTTCACTGGCACTCTTAGCTTTAAAAAACAGTTTCTTATTTCACCTTAAAAAGATCAAGACAAAGATGGCAGGATTTCTTGGCAAGATGGCAGGTACATCAATACACAATCTGGATTCAGTATGTGATTCTAACCCCCCTGCATTGAATGATATAGTCAGTTTAAAAAAAAATTGCTGTTCAGTAAGTACATTTTGAAAGCATAGTAGGTGCACTTTTCTATGAGACAGCAGATTTATTTTTGATAACCAACGAAAAATTGATATGCTAGGGGTCTAGAATCATATGCTGAATTCAAGGTTACAGTTTACGTGTCCAAGTCCCTGCCACCCAGTATATCCCACTGTCTTGGTAGGTAGTAGGTTTACCCAAGTAGACTGCGCTAGATGAAGACACAGCATGTTCCATACAGCTGTGTTCACCAAAATAGCGCCAGAGCAACACTCTCAAAAGTGCTTTATGCTAGTCTACACACTGCATATTGTTCATTAGAGAGTGACACTTTTATTTAATGCAGTTTTAAACTGTAATTCGTTTTCTTTGATTATAATTGCATGATAATTTGATTGGGGTCATTTGGATAATTCTGTCAGAGTATTATGCTAAGAACTGCCAATCACTTTTGCACATAAGATATTTCAGTGATTGTACTGGTTCTTTATGATGCCAATGCCAGTCCACATAGCCAATCCAAATTATTGCAAAGCCTTTATTATTCTTTCTTTATATCTGAATACATCTAGTTTTTGTCATCTTCAGATTTTTATTTTGTGATGTTTGCATTAGTAAGTAAACACTTTTTCTTTTTAAAACCTGACTAACTAACATCCTTAACTTTCCAGGGCCCTGTCCGCATGCCAACCAAGATCCTCCGCATCACCACCCGCAAGACTCCTTGTGGTGAAGGTTCCAAAACCTGGGACAGGTTCCAGATGAGAATCCACAAGCGTGTCATAGACCTGCACTCTCCCTCCGAGATCGTGAAGCAGATCACCTCCATCAACATTGAGCCGGGCGTAGAGGTCGAGGTCACCATCGCCGACGCGTAGGCACAACTGTCTTCTTAATATATTTTATTAAGGAATTTCTGTTATTTTATTTATTTTCAATGATTATGCATATGGAATGGCCTCTCCTTAGTAACGAGCCAATAGCAATCTAAACTGAACGAAGCAAAAGGGAGTATGTAAGATCATAGCAGGCTTCCTACCCCTATGGGAGTATATGTCTGGTAGCTAGCAGTCATCTGCTGGACAATATGCTTCTCCAGCTGCACACCATTTAACTCAAATCTTAGGCTATGCTTAACTAGCTACTACCAGCCGCTGTGTGAAGATCTTTGTTCCACATATTGCAAGGGAGTGTCCTACCCTGTGCAGATTCATATAACACTTCATCTTTCAAATCCCAGTTATATTCTAAAACACGTTAGTTGATGCTTTTACCGATTAGCAAGCTTTTGCCTACGAACTTAACCTTGAGTGGAGCAAGGTAAAGTTCGTAGGTTAGTTAGCCATAGGATTAGAATGACCGACAACCAATGTTCTTGAGATGTATGACCAGCCTGATGCCCAATTTTTCTAGTCCTTTACCGTATTGTAACAGGAAAGCATCACTGCTATATTGGTCGGAAGGGTAGACAGAGGAATCATAGGAATTCCTACATTTCACCAATTATTTTGAAGTCCCATGTAATAGCGAGCCATGATTGCAGTGACATGACCTCGATTGAAGACACAGTGACACACTCACAAAAATAGATCCATTATACAATTACGGACAAACCCGGTAGACGTCGCTCGTCAAACTGACGATTTGTTCAAATTCGTGCACGCAACCAACCTATTATGATCGTCTACTGTCAAGGAGACATGATTTAGATTTATTTACCAAAACAATTGAGTCGCCTCGAAAATTCGTCTCATCATCTGCTTCTACGATTTACCTTGATCTTACTATTTGCGTGTGGTGGTTTTGGTTTACTGGGAAAATCAGGTTTATTAAAGATTTTTTCATAATTTAAACTTGGAATGTGGACGCTCCAATTTATTTGGGCCGGTGCAACATATATTTTTCTTCCATACTTCTGTCGTATCGGTCACCTCGGTCCCAAAGTGTCTAGAGAGGGGTTTCTAGCCACTTTGTTTTTTAATCTATGGGTAGGTGCCTCTTAGCGCCCTACTCTAATTATTTATTTTCCTAGCTCACAAGTTATTTTAGTAGGAACAGCAAAAAAATCAACTTAATAAAAATCTTATATTGATTCATTCATTCATTGACAGACAGCCTAAGCTGCTGGGTCTACAAACATATTTGCGCATGATTTCCATATTATAACGAAGGTGAGCAATAAGGAAGAATGTTTGAAAATTTATGTCCTGAACGGATTCAATAAGTGACGGAAGTTCATCTTTTTTGACGATGAGAAATCCCATCGGGCCCACGGCTTGTTCTCACAATCCGTTCGCAAACAAAAGCCTATCTTCTAATTTATTTTATTACGTTTAATATTAGAACGGAAAACAAGTGAAAAAATCACGCAACCATCTCCTTCTCATAACATACTAACCCTTATTTATATCGGTGTAAAGCTGATTCTCCCTCACAATTATTAAAATTATCGCGTGTTAGGATAATGTTAGCGGTTTTTTGACGATTCTTTTATAATAACCTTTTTGTGACTGACCCCGATATGTTTAGAATAATAAAATATTATGAAGGGTGGAGCTGAAGATTACCAACAGTTCAACGCCCACTACGTGTGTAGTTTCAGTATTGATTGGTATTATAAATAGTTAATTAATAAATTTATTGATCTTGTTGTTACTTGTTTGTTCTTGCCTCGTAGTGATCGCAAGCGCGACTCCTGAGCGTTCCTGGCTTCAATTCCCGGTCGTTCAAAATGTTATCAACTCTTACTGTTAGCGTGCACCCCACTGCTGGGAAAAGGCCTGTCCCCATGACTTCCAGCTCTTTCGATCCAGGGCAAAGTGGACCACTGGTCGTTTGTTTTCTCCAGCTCGTCCCGCCATCTTCTACGGAGTCCGCTGCGACGACTTCTGGCTGTGTCAGGGCTCCACATAGTGGTTATTTTTGCCCACAGCTCATTATGACAGACGTGGCCAGCCCAGTCTCACTTCAGCTTAGTGGCTTTTTGAACGTCAATAATCTGTGTTCTGGAGCGCAGTGTGGTGTTGCGAATATGGTATGTCAATTCGACGCATAGAATACTGCCTATGGCATTAAGTCCGCCTCTGTACATTTGTGTGCTTTTAAATATAAATAAATAAATACTGCGCAAGCTTAGAGTTTGGACTTTTGAATGTTTGTCAAAGACCAAGTCTGGCTGCACATGTCCATAATTTATCGCTTGAGTGACAAAGGAAGCTTTCATTTTATAAGCTCTTTCATGGACCAGTAGAGCCTCCAGGCATTTTCGGTTCGTCTTAAGACTTCTTTGTCTTATCGGACTGGAAAGAGACTAGCTGGCCCAAGTAGATGTATTTAGGGACATGTTGCATTTCCGCACCATTCACCATCCTATATTTAGTGGTGTTTGACATCATCTTGGTCTTCCACATGTTCATTGCCAGTCCAACCTCAAAGTTTGCATCACTGAGTTGGTTTAACACCAGCTCCAGTTCTGCCGCCGTGACGGAGAACGACAATGTCGTCAACGAAGCGGAGGTTTGTTAACCGCACTCCACCGATTCCAATGCCGCATCTCTCCCAACTTGCCGTTATCTTTTTAAACAAGTTTTAAACACTTCTTTGAACGCTGTTGAAAGGTTTGAGCGAAAGTGGATCTTCTTGTTTTATGCCTTTTTCAATACAGAATGATGGTCCGGCTGTTTGTAAACTAATTGAAGCAGTGCTGTGTAGATATTTGTTACGAAGTAGATTGAAGTACTTATTTATTTATTTTATTTCATAAGAAAACTTACAGCTAGGATACATATAGTTGACAGTTAGTGAAAGAAGGCCAATTAAAAGTTTTCACTGACAATAATGCAATAATGGCAGTAGACCGGGAAAAGTGGAAAGATGGAAGGGAGGTCTTTGCCTTGTGGTGAGACAACACAGGCTTATAATAATGATATTTTCTATCAGACATTTCTCAGTAGCAGCCCAGTCTCTGCTCGGTTAATGACAGACGACTGGCCCCCTATTAGATTGTATCTATAGGACTTTAACACAACTGGCGACATGTAGGTGCCTACCCTTTCGAAGAATACAGGCGTGATGTGATATTCTGTTAATGGGACATATTATTACGTAGGTACGTAGGTAAGTCACCAACAGAGAAAGGAGTTTTTAGTAGTTCTCCCCATAGGAAAAATTGGAACCGTGATAATGATAAATGATTTATTTCTGTAAGTAGGTTTATACAAACTTAGTTATTATTCTAAGATTCTAACACTTTTACACGTACCTACGTCAATCATATTTTAAAAACTAGATGAGGCCGGCGTTTCCTATCTGACTACTCTGAGAAGGGCCGAAACAAACTCGAGGTGACGTGCACCTAGCTTCTGACGTTTCATTATTAGTGCCCATGCAGGTTTACGTGAAATAAAATATTTTCAATTAGAAAAATGTCGTGATGCTATTAATCTGTATTCTATTAGCAGTAATAGGTCAGTTAGAATAGCTACGGTTGCCTTCTTACGTACATTACTACATTGGTAGCTTCATTTGCAAAGAGGACGCTCCGTAGATGTCTTCCCGTCAACCCACATTCATCACTATTAGCTCCACAGTGGACACGACACACGCGAGCTGCCGGAAAGTGACGACGGACGGGCGTGGCGAGGAACGACGTCTTAGTACCTACCTTCATAACAAACATCAGTACATATTGATATTAATGTCTTTTAAAGGAAGAACGGGTGACGGACGTGACTTAGGTTCTAATTATGAGCCATATTTTCTGGATGGGATAGAGGGACGCTTTAGGATGATAGGGAAGGTAGATAAAGTTTTGTGCAAGAAGCTGGGTTTGGTCACAGAGTGTAAGTAGACCTACTTATACTTATTGTTACTGGCTAAGAGTAGATATAGCTATCACAGAAAACGCGCTACACGCAAGATTTCCTTGCGTAGACCTTTTGCTAAACATTCGATTTCACTCCGAAAGTTTTGGTCGATCTTCCCGTCCCGATTTGTACAATTAATAATTAATTTTCTGGAGAATACCTAAATTGTATTAATGGAAGATCTCGGAGTTCGAATGATATTAGATAGCCATGGACATTGTGTTATTTAATCCTCCCGACAGAGTCACTGATTCGATGAATGGTATCAAACTATCAGGAATGTGTCGTACATTCGTATCTTATCTATGTAAGTATGTAGGTATTATGAATTTATAAAGTAAAGAAAAAGAGTTTGATAGTCTTAAAAGTGCACGACATAAGCATCAACTGAAACATTAAGAACAAGTCAAGGTTATCGGATCAATTAAGCAGCTATAATATTATGTACAGTGCACTATTATGCAGTTTCTGAGGACGGGAATGATGTGATAGATAAGGCAATGGTGCGGTTTAAAAGAAGATGGTAGTGACATAAACTGAAAAGAGTTTGCATAGATAGTTTGGTCATGTTGACAGGATGCGTGGAAGGCGACTAACATAAGATGGAAAGGACACATGATTTTATGAACATTCTTTTAATTTTTAGAACAATTATTTAGCAGCCTGCTTTCCGGAATAGAGTAGTGAAGTAATGAATGATGTAGGCATCATTTTCAATGTCAACGACCATAGTTTTAAGTGGGGTAGGTACATAAAAAGTTGATGTCAACATTTACATAATTATTTGTTCAACGAAGCTGTATTGAAAATATCATTGTTAGTCATGTACCTACCTGCCTACAGTAACAATAAGTAGGCAGTTTTACAAGCATTGATGAGTAAGCAGTTCTGAAGGTCGTCCCGTCTATTCAGAACAATCGTACGGAGTATACATAATAACAACAATTGTTTAATTTGGAACAGTTTTTAATGCCGCGTTAAAGACAAAATGGTCGCTAGATGATGGCTAGGGTGCGTCTATTGATCTGGCGTGGTATTGGCATATTGCCAAAGAGTATAATAACTATATACAGGAAATATTGCCAAGAAACTGGGTAAAGGCTCCGCATTGCTTCTCGTTCTTTGCATGACATTTGATGCCGCGTGATTGATGCTAGATAGGGTGATAAATATTGCCTACTCTTTACACCTAATGTTTGGCAAGACGATGGCAGTAAGATATTATCGGTTTAAAGGAGTTATCCCAATCATCCCTTAGTTGTTATTGTTTCTGACATTCATGAGCCAACAGAGAGTTTAATTTCAGAACCACAACAAAAATCTTGAGTGCATTCGGAAATCACTACATCTAAAGATAGAAAAGAAAGAAAGAATAACGTTTATTTGGACACAGTTCGTGAAACACAAAATACAAATAAAAAATAATAAAGTGAAAATAATGTTTTAACAATAATAGTGTGTGTCTCACGGTTGCGCCAAAAATGTTCATTTCAGCTAGTTTTCCAATGAACCTTTAGGGACAAGTGACCTGGAGTACAAACAATTTCGACATAGGTAGGTACCTATAATACTTACATAATTTTTATACTTTTATATAAACTAATAACTATCTGGTGTTCCCCAACAGTGGTGTATATGTACCTACTCACGTGCTGCAATTCACCTACTGGTTCTTACTGTTGCTGCATGTGGACGCTAAAACTGCCGAAATCTTGAGAGCTCTATCTGCCAACACCTAGGACAAAACAAAAGACGACCTTCTTAGGCGAATTTGATAAAATAAAGATTAATGCAAATAGGAAGGTGTCTTCGTACAGTGGACTATCAATCATTATTATTACAAGCGTACGGGCTACACAACATGGAACACGTTGCGGAAGACATGAGTCAGTACATTCATCAGGTTCATGAAGGGTGGGAGGCGGGCGATGAAATGGCACTAAGGTCCTGTGTCTTTAATCATTACCTACCAACAATGATTTATGTAAGGACGGCAGACATAGTTAGGTAATTTCAGGGACATTAATTGTTACCAGACGCTCAACTGTCGCTACTGAGACACAATAACTTTTCTATTGTTGCCGAACTTATAAGTTCGATCGACCAGAAGCAAATTAACCACCAAACAACCACAGAACATAATACTTACTGATAATACCCTCAATCAAATGTCATTCATTGACAGTTGTATGCAATTACTTTAACACGGCAAATTGACGTACCTAGGTCATTTTTTGTACAAGGAACTGATAAAATTATAAATCATCTTGGCAAAAGGGGTTAGGGAAAGTTAGCTAACCTTTGTGTCACATCCATGGTCGGGTAAATGCATGTTTCAGAGCAGTAATACAAGTGCAGATGGAGCTATATTCTGTGAGATCATTATAAGACGAAGTTACTGAACCTGGAAAGCACTTGTTTTAGGTTTCTCTCGGCCAAACAAAAACGGGAATTTACGTGTGTGATTTATTGCAGTCCCAAATTCTAGATCAACCTTAATTAAGCTTGAAACATTTCATAAACCTTAATGCGCAATCAAATAAACCCTAACTTGGTTCTAGAACAATGTTAGCCGAACTAACTAGGTAAACAAATGTAATAAAATTCAAGAAATCATAAACATTTTACGAGTCTAGTCAAAAACCATTACAGAATACTCCTAATTTTAGTGAACGAACAATAAAGACCAACAGTGCCTGAAATGATGCAACGATATAAAAATAAAAACGCCTTGTCTCTGGCCGGCACCACGCTCGATTGCCCATAGACAATCGAATGAAATATGGTTGCGATTATATTTCGGCAGTTCGCCTCGACCTTGTCGCATTTTTAGATTATTATCAATTGATTCGATTGACGTATCTTTCTTATTTATTTTGATAAAAGGATTTTGTATTTCCGTTTGTTTTATTTTTAGTAAACAAGACGTCTGGCTCATCATTAATTAATCCTGATCAAGCCCGATTAAGCCCGATCGACCAGATCTCTCAGTCCAGATCTCTCTTCTGAATAGCCACCACTTTCTATCCATATCATCTTTCACAAAGCCTATCCGCCGTTTCTTTTGTTGTCCCCTACTCTTACAGCCATCCATATTTAGGTAGGTAGGTATACACAAAACTTTCCTCACGACATTATCCTCATTCCTCCGCATCACTTGCCCTTACCGTGACACCCGATTTTCCCCCGAATATTGGGAACTATATTTTCTATCACCAAAATTTATATTTGTCATCAAGTTGTATCACCTAATAAATAGATCTATCGCCACGAAAAATTTTCGTTCTCAGATAAACAAAAATTGTTCCCAGGTTGATATCTCAGGATTTTAGGTGATTTATTGTGGAACTGATTTTGCATTGTTTGGTGACTACATTTTGGTGACAGATCTACTATTTGGAGGACAAACCCTATTATTTAAGAAACACAAAACTAATTAAATTGGTAATAGCTTAAATGATACCCCCGAATATTCATCTAATCTAACATTATAAAGAGAAAGATTTCATTTTTTGTATGTTTGTTTCTTACGCTTTCACGATAAAACGGCGGAACGAATTTCGATGAAACTTGGCACATGGGTAGACCATAACCTAGATTATGACATAGGATACTTTTTATCCCGGTATTCCCACGGGATCGAGACTTATAGCAGCTAGGTACTGAACAATAAGTTTTTTTTTTATGGCAGAAATTACATAATTGACTAACATTGTCACCCATGGTACCGTTGTTGGACCAACTTTCATTATGATAAATGATTTTATTTCTGTAAGTAGGTTTGAACAAACACTTTTACACGTCAATCATATATTTTTTTAAACTAGATGGGGTCGGCGTTTCCTATCTGACTACTCTGAGAAGAAAGGCCGAAACAAACTCAGAGGTCACAGTCTCTTTTAAAGTCCAGACAAAATCTTGGTCAGGTCATGTGAAAGCTATGTAGATCGGTGTTTGCAATGGTCTTTTGAGGAAAGAACCACACAGATTGAGTGGACCTGTCCAGTCAGTGCACGCAATTGTCAGTAATTGTGCAGCTCAACTTAGACTCAAGGAGCTCAACGATTCGACGAACAATACCAAAGAAAGGACATTTGAGTAGGCCTTTGTAGGCCTAGTAGAAACATTTGTTAGCCTACCGAGACTGCATTAACCGTCTGAAATCCAGCAACGATGACTTCCTAGTCCTACCTATCCTAGAATATGATGCAATAAAGCATTATGTAATTATCTTTGCATACAATTCAGTCGCCTACGTGTCTGCTGCCACGCAATTACCAATTTCCCTAACAGATAGATAAACCTACTTTAAATCAGCTGATATGATGGATATGATAAGTCGTAATCTTGCAACATTGCATTGTTAGTGACATGCACTGAGCGGGACTGACTTATTGGATTTTTCCATCTGGAATTTCTCAGCAGAAACCCGGAGTCTGGATTTGTGCCCGGTCGATGGCGATAGGCTCGCCCCCTATTACATACAACATCTTTAATAGATGGCTTTCATTTTGACAGTTCAACAACATTCATTGCGCTATTTACGTTGCTGAGCAGACAAATTTTTCGAACTTATGAAGCAATGGATTAGCAATATCCTTCAAAATAATTCAGATTATTATTGATAGTGTGCTACGCAAATTGGGGTGATGCTGGCGAAATGTGGGTGTACTCAATTATTATATTATTATTATACACCTCTGTCTTACCCTATTAGAAACAAGGCGTAATATATATTATATATGACTGATGTCACCACGCTGTATAGCGGGTGGTAACTCTTCTTAAATGGACTATTAAAGAGTTAGTTCAATATGTAAAGATATGTTATCTATGACAGGTGATATTGCATGGTTTATGGTCAGAACATTCGAGATGTAAAATATGATAATATCGAGGGTTTACTGCGAAAACCAATTAACTGCAGTCAAGTCAGCTATGAGATATTGCGTTTTAAAAGTTTATACCTAATTAAAATACTATAATTTTAGTAAATCCTTAATACTGCAGTAGTCACAAGTTAGGATATGTAATAAATATTTTAATTTTGTGTAGTCTAAGTAAATATGTGTGATAAAAAACTGGAAATAAGGAAATTCATGACTAAGGTCGTACACTTAGTCGGTTTTACATGTACTTGGCGAAAATGCGCTTGAAGCTAGATTATTGATGTTTTATATGATTTATACTGCAAGTTAGGTAGTTTTGATAAATAACAGCATGATAAGTGAAATTAATAAAGCTAAACGAGGGAACTTATTGTGTAGTTGATCAAAGAAAAAAGTTAGTTGGTTTTACCTGTAAATGTTTATTGAGTTTCAAAAAAGTAAAAAGGGTTACATGCACAATTATTTTAATTGGTTACTTTTAATCACATGATAATCAGTTTTAGAATCCTTATTATTCATCTTCTCCATTTTCACTTTCACCAACTGCTGGTTCAGGTAATTTATCAGCAATCTGATTGTCAGTTTTTAGGTTTTTGAACCAACCGTGAAGCTCTTCTGGTATAATTTGTTTGTTACAAAGATTAATTAGATCTTTTTTTTTGGCTTCACTTATGTTCAGCTGTGCTTCATAGAGGCGGTTTAATTTTTCCGGAAATTGAAGACAAACAGGTGGTAAATCATTTTCAGTAGGTCGCTTCTTATTTCGTGTAGAGTAGGCGTGATTCAGCGCACTTTGGAATTTGGAAGTCGATGAATTTTCTCGAATCTCTATAACATTAAAATTGTCGCTCATGTCGTAGTTGAAAAAAAAATTCTGTCTTCTCCTTTTACATACTTAATACGTTTTATCTTCAGCCATTGAACCCGTTTTCCATGTTCATCTTTCGTTCTATTTTTCATTATTGTATTGGCAAGGTGCTTCAGGTCAAAAAACTCGTCACATTTAAATTATTTTACAATGTATGGTTCTCTTTTTATTTTTTTCCCATCAACTTTTACGGTTCGCCTGCGTCTAGCACGCTTGAAAATAGATATCCAATCCATCATCAAAAAACAGAGGTATTTTTTTAGCAGATTCTATGCTACTATGCATATAATCTGCTTCCATCTGCGTATGTCCAGACTCTAAAAACTTTTGCTCAATGACGCTAAGATGGTCAATTTTTTGCACTGCCCAAAGAAGCAAAGCAGCCACATATTGATTGCGGTTTTGACCGCCACAAGTGTCTGAAAATAAACTTATTTCTTTTACATTTTCAGGGACACAGTTAGAAAGATAGTGCAACAGTATACTCCCAATTTCAGAGCTACCCTTCCTTCCATTTACCTCTGACCACGAAAAACAATAGGCATTATTGGGTAAAGCAGCCTCGTAAATCGTGAGGTTGTAGGTATACACACAACTTTTTTATATCGTATAAACTACTTAGCTAAAGTAGTTTAGTCGCTTTTGCAGGTCAACGATATGTTAGTATTTGTAATAATTTGGTACATGTAAAATGTCATTATAGTTACTTATTGGGTTTTTGCAGTAAAGTTATAACAGCGAAATCAACAAAGTTCTTCCGCTAAAACCGTTTAAGCTCTTTTAGATTATATTTACTGAATGTTTGTAAGAACATTTTGTTTAACTTAAAGAAAAGAAAAAGCGGTTATTAGCGCTTAGTTTTTTTTGCATGTTAACATTTATTGAGAAAATATTACTAACGTCGTTTATGTCATTTTAGCAATCGAGTATTGAGCGGTTTGTTGTATTTAACTGTTTTTACCATGAAGTATCTTCTAAACCGTTTAACGTAGCGCTTAGCCGGTTTTACCAGTATATAAAGCTCATCAAGATAAGAATTTTCATGTATTTATCTCATTTTTGCCAAATATGTTGGTTAGCAGGTTTTCGCAGTAAACCCTCGATATAATGGATGCACTATCTCGTTGGTCACGGCCAGGGTAGCAATTCAGGGGTCCTGGTTTCAATTCCTAGGTTATACCGGGCAAAGTTATATTAGGTTTTCCATTATGAAATTCTCTGTGGCCGCCTGCAAATCGACTCGTGCATGAATTTTGCGGGCGAACTCTAGGGACTTAAAAACCAACGTATTATAGGTATTCCGTATTTTACACCGCTGTGTACCCTTTCAGGAATTACGGGAATTTCGGGAATTCAATATTTAATGCCTTATCTGCTTGTGAGTTAAGGCTCCTTCAAACAGCCGCGACACAAAGGCACCGCCTAGCCTGTCGCGCGACGAGCGCGAGTGGTGCCTTTGTCTCACGTGTGATTCGCGTCTGTTTGTAGGAGCCCTTAGCGGTTCAGAAGCAAGCAAGCAATAAAATTCGAGTAAGATCGTAAAAAGCCTACTTGCAATGCTAAGTGCATGCGGAGACCGCAATGCGCCCGCCGCCCGTTTAAGCCATAAATTATAATAATAAGTGAAATGGTCGCAGATTTTTTTGTACAAAACAAAATCCTGAGTGTCATTTTGCTGAACAGAATATCAATCTTCTTCTTATTTAAAGTGTTTTAGTTACAAAACTCCTGATTACTTTTTGTCAAAACTTTCTTTTAGAGTTAATTTACATTCGATTTTCATGACAGCTGAATCAGTTTCTTGAAATAAATTGAAACCAGAAATATTTGTCGATGGATGGACTGTGTGAAAGTTGGCTAGAAAGAAAGGGAGTGACTACCGACATGACGACTAATAGAGAAGTACCTATAGAAGAAAAAGACATGTTGCGCCGACCACTAATAAATTGATCTATGGGCCTAAGATAAGGGATGGTAACCAGTTACCATGCAACCTCTATCTTACTTTAGAACTCTTTGATTTTGGCTAATTTGTGGGTAAATTTTTCTTCTTCAGTAATTACATCAGCATCATCATTTTACAGTTAGTAAGTATTCTCCCACTATTGAACATTATGGTTCATTAATTCAGTGATTTTCACTCGGACCAAAATTATCCTTGATAATTGGTCCGAGTGATTCGGTCCGGTTCAGTTCGGTTTTATTTTTTTTTAAAGAAGGAATTTCTGGTGGCCAGTGATTATGAATAAATCAAACAAAATTTTATTATACAACCTCCTTATTGCGCAGTTAGCATAAGTCTATTAAAATCTATTTTCGCGAAACGTCTCCTGCGTAACAACTAGGTTGCCTAGCGAAAAATCAATACGAAACGAACCTGCGTACTAGCCTGATAAAAATATACATCGAGATATAACATAAAACCTATTTACTGAAAATCCAGGGCCCGCATGCAATCCCAGACATAGATATAAACATACACACAAGTTAGCAGTCAATGTGTGTGTGCGATTGTGAATGTGTGTGTGATCGTGAGTGTGTGTGTCGGGTCGTTATACCACGAAATCAATAAAGTCTGGTTCGCTCCAGGCCGGCTGGCACCGCTCTAACTGTGGTTAAGGTTTCGCTGCGTGTTTTCATGCAAAAGTCAGTAATGTTCGTTTGACATTAATAAAATGGCGGAAGTTAGCGTGATGGTTATCTGAATCGAAGGAATATGAAGTTTTTATAATGTTATGTTTGTCGTAAATTGGGTTATTGATTTGTGTGTAGACTTTTTATGTTGACTCGTAGTTTCTTTATTGCTTATTGCCAGGGTTTGTTTTACATAAGAGTATTTGCTTTGCACTTACTAATCTTCTTCTTAGCGTGTTGATGGCAATCTAAATTGAGTCGGCTCATAAATTTGGCTACCGGTTTGGCACCTTCAGTAGCAACTATCAGCTCCTGTAGTGTGCAGACAGTAAGACACGCTGGGACAAACTTACATTACAAATGAGTGTCAGCAAGCGTTACTTTAGATATCGTTTTGTTTCTTTATCAGCTGCATCAGCATTAAATTAGGTATTTTTTAAAGCTTTATTCACAGCACGAAGAGCAGTTTTGTTTGCTTATTGATAAACCATTTTATGTCTGTAAGTAGGTGCGTACAGACACTTATAAAAGTCAAAAATAAATTATGTTTTAAAACTATATGAGTTCGGTTTTTCCTATCCGATTACTCTGAGAAGAAAGACCGAAACGAAACCAAGTCAGAGGTCAAGTCCAGAAATAATCTTAGTCCTTATAAATAGCTTTATTTCTACAACTTCATCTTGAGTCCTAGACAATCGATAATCAGGACAACTCATATAGACGTGGGCTGCCGACAACTAGTTCTTCTATGCCTTTAAAAATTACTTCTCTATGTATCCGTAATTAATGACCAATTACAAGTTATTTCTTTGTCCAATTATCTAGTTTATTCTACTTCAAGACAGTTTGTTACAGTCACAACATGTGGGTGGCCCTCTTGAAATACTGGCACGTTACAAATTAGAGGCCGTATATTAATTACTTATGTAAAAGTTGAACCTTGTGGAGTGATTCAGCCAGTCAATCGTTTTTATTTCAGTTCTCTGACGAAAGAATTATTAGTGAAATCTGTGCTTTCAAAATCTCTTAACTTTCTAGTTACGCAAGTTTCGTTTGCAAAAAGCTTTCAAGACACTTGGTAATAAATATGATCATAGCTCATTTTGGAAAGATAAGGCAGTCTGCAATTTTAATACTGGGGCTGTCTGCCATATTTAGTTCCTACTTGGACAAAGAGATTGTCAAAATTGACGTAACCCTATTGGTAACCCTCCAAGTTACGTTTACATTAATTCTGCTGCAATTATATCCGGCCGGAGGGTCTTTGCTTTTATGTTTGAAACTACAAGTTGAATAGGTATTACCCCATCATAATTGGACTGTCAAGGTCAGAGTCGATGAGTAGAGGGTGCAGTGAAAGCCAGCTGCGATTAAAGCTAGGGGAAGTTGTAGGATCCCCTATTGCACCTTTTATATTCCCTACACCTTTTATTTGGTAGCATTTATTTTATATCAATCAGATTGAACATTTTCATTTGAATAACTAACATACAAAATTATGTCCCTTTCGTTTTATAACTTTTAATAAAAAAGGCAGTACTTTCAATACCTCTAAGCGCAGTAAAACTCCACCTTTTCAACGCCTAACCGCGGTTTAAACTCCAGTTAAGTAGCACTGTGCCACCAGCCTTTTAACCTACCTATCTAGATTTTAATATACAGCTTAGGCCCAATTCTCGGGCCTAGGCTAGGCCGTGGGTGGGGTGCCTGCATTACGTCTGAGCCCTAAGAACGAGCAGGACATCAACACCTCCCGTCTCACTCGCACTTGAGGAGTTATAGTCGTAAGTAAGTAGTCGGGCATGTTCGCCGTTCGGTCGCCATGACAACGGGAGAAGACAAGGCATCAATGCGACAATATTTTATAGCGTTACGTAATGGTCTGAATAAGGTAAAGTGTTGGCTACGAGTTTTACTGACCTATTCAAGCAATTGAGTGTAAAATATGCTGAATACAATAATCTTATTCCCTAAGAGAAGCAAAGTTATGTCGACATGTTGTTTTTTCCCGTTTCTTGGATCAATATTGAAGGATAACTTTGGCACGTGTTTTGGAAGCCTGAACATTTTGTTAAAAGAAAAACAGACACGGTTTCAGAAGAGGCGAACAGTTATTAAAAAACGAAATTATAAACGTGCCTATTTCGACTATAAAATGGCTAATTACAACGTCAAGATTTTTTTATATCATTATTATCAAATAGAACCATAATTTGATGGTAGCCTGATTACCTAAACATCTACATCTTAAATTCACTCACGACGACAGACAACGCGCAGGCTGAGTAGGTACCCAGTTAGTCTAACGAAGGTGAGCTATAACGGAAGATGTTTGAAGACACATTCTCTAAAGGGCACTTTATAGGTACCTACGACTTGTTTTGAACAGGTGCATGTACACGTATTCACATTATATACGATTGAAACCGAACTTGAACGAATAAAAAAGTACAAGAAATATAAAGCTAAGAAAGCTCAAATCATAGCAAACCAAATTATAACCTAACCTTTTTAACCTCGTTTTTAAATTCAGACCAAAGTGCAGTTGCTACTGCAGGCCGTTTAAAGTCATAATAATTAAGAAATCCCATTAGATTTTTTTTCTTTTTTATTATCAATGGCATCCTTAAATTATTTTTACCATATAGTGCCTGCATTCAATTAGTTATTTTATAAAGTAGCTAACCTATTTGTTGCACTTACCTATAAGGGTTAAATTAGGAGATAAAAATGGATGTTCGTAATTTTTGTCGATGCGAAATATTTGTAGACAAAATGATTACATAAACAGACTAATTTCATCAGTTTCATTCGGCAAAAGTGTCAAGAGGTGTCAATTTGTTTTGACACTAGGTACTTAATACCTTTTCTAAGCCCTTCTTAACCCAAGATTATAATAAAATTAAGAACAGTTACAAAAATAGCCAAAGATTTGTAATTCAATTAAAATTAAGTGAAACTGACGTAAAACAGCAATCACCACTTACGTCATGTCCCTATTACAAAAATAACCACCCTTCTTTCCTTAGGGAGTCGTACAAACGGCAGGTTGGACCAAAACAGCCATTTCGCGAAAGATGTTTTTTTTGTTTGTTTTTTGTCGCAACTTCATGTGAAAGTTACACTGAAATATTATTACTAAAACTAATTGGACCGGTGGTGACACAATTTAACAATGGGTTGCACTGAAGTGCCCGTTTATTCAATGAGATAATAATTAAGTAAAAAGTAATGTCTGTAATCGCCAACCAGTCTTGAGCAAGCGTGGTGATCAATGCTCGTGCCTTGTCTTATGAAAAGAGGCCTTTGACCTGCAGTGGGACAATAATAGGCTGGAATTATTATTATTATAAGAATGTAAACGAAACATGGTATTGCATACCAAATACCAGAGCTGCGGTATTTGTTAGTTTTTAAATATCGCAGCAACATGCTGAAATGTCTTCTCTTTATTTTCTGTTGTTTTCACTATTTTGTTAGTTTTATTAAATAATCTTTCATAAACTTAAAAGCATTAATGTTCTTCTTTTATTGTTTTCGTGGTTTTCTTAGATTTAATGTTCTTTTTTTGTTGTTTGTTTTTCCTGTGCGTGTCCCAATTGTTTTTTTCTTTCTTTGACTTTCTTTGACAAAAAATTGATTGCAGGCCGCGAAACTTGCATTCATGTTGATCCCATGCACGAACAAAAAATGTCGGACGGAACCACAGACTACAATATAGTATAGACGGAACTCCGCTAAGACAAAACTGAGTCCCGCTTATGGGGGAATATTTATGTGTGAGTGTAGTGTGCAGCTTGCGCGCGTAATGACCGACCGTCTCCCGTTCGGCCGAGTAATGCGTGAATGTGTGCGTGCAACGGCCTCAGGTACCGCTGCACGTACAGCGAGCTGGCCGACTTGAATGACACAGTTTTTTGCTAGCGAGAATCTGTCCTTTTTTTTTCCTTCATGCCTTTACCATAGACTCTCTAAAATCATTCAATTGGCAAAAACATCGATAACAGAAAAGTATTCTCTATGATCGAACCATCACCATTTATTTTATTATAATTCTAAGCTTAATATAAGTCAAGTCACCGATAAATCCACCTCATCCTCTGCGCCGCATTGACCGACAGACCGACAGACGCTGATAGCTTTCAACCGTGTAAAGTGAGACACATTGCTAACACAAGTGACTTTTATGGCCTCATCAAATTTAACAGCCATCACAAACGAATATGACCTTTAGACCTCTAAAGATAAAGTCTCGAAGGACTGTAGACTTAAGTTGGTAGGAGATTTAGGAAATAATCGCCTACTGAACGCCTACGGGTGTGTTTGATAGCCTTGGATTCATTTAAACGTGTTTCGGTGGTTCTTGTTGACGATTACGTATAATACGGATACGAGTAAGGTATTGTCGGGGTAAACGGGACTGCAAGTACCAAGGTGATAACTGATACGCCCACCCGGTTCTGTCATCGACTTGAATGGACTGTGCAGTGTAGCGGCTTCGAGTGAGGAAAGGAAATGGAATGACATGAAATGGCTGCGCAATGCAGCATCCTGACGTGCAGTGGGAACGTCTTACAACGCCTGTGAGAACTTGGAAATGCTCGTGTTTCGCAGATGTCTGCAGTATGATACTAATGTCTGTTTTCACGAACACTAGGTGACACGTAAATAAATGCCTAAATAAAAGCGCATTGTTGCATATTCAACGCTCGGCTCAGCGTCGACATTTTAAAATCATATTTCGGCGTTCATTTAGATTTTCCTAGTGTTGGTGAAAACGGGCATTACTCAGGCCGGGTCGTATGTAAGCTAAACACCACAATAAACGTAATAAAGAGTAATTGGATGGCTCCACAGGTTAACTTACATCTCTTCCTCAACACAGAAATGGTTGTCCTGAAAAGATTCCACATGTCTCCCTGTCTGCATGTTACAGCTAATTTTCAGAACCCCAAACACATTGTCACATCAGACTAACGATCCCTAATGAAGACAAAACCATTATGTAGATACGGGATCCCCAAAAGGGTTCGGCAGACGAATACTTTCGTAATTTGCTTGTTAAATTGTTATTTTCCACTAGCTTCTGCCAGGGACGTCTGTCGTCCGCGTGAAATTTCAAATTTCTTGTTTTAACATAAAATATAATATATATGAGTAGTAGTAGTGTAGTGGTGAGCTTTAAATGAGTGTAAAATACTCATCACTCCCTCACACACTCCAACAAAACCACTCACAACACACATGCCACAAACACCACAAACACCCCTCGCACACCACATTAACTCAACGTCAATAATTTATCCCAAATCATAATTATGTCCTGTACCTACTGTTTATCAATTACCTAAATCAAAATTAACTAAATCAACTTAATTACCTATTAAGCACTTTTAGCATGGAACATCATTCCATTTTGTACCTCGGAGAAGGGCGTTGTTAGCTGCGCCACAGTTTATACTTTTGCAGCTACGAGTATCATCGTTTTACTTGTTGTGCTTAGTCTTGTGTTCTTGTTCCGAAATAAACTTTTTATTATTAGTAAGTATTTATTATTAATATATCCTATTACACTCGGCAATACTTTAGCTTTGCATCAGTGAAAGTAATTTCGGAATCGGATCAGCAGATCCGAAGAAGTGTACGACTAAACGCCGACATACGCTACGCCGACAGACTGAACACCGATAAGACTTTACTTCGACGGGACTCTTCGCCTACAAGACACTTCGCCGACAGGGCATAATATAATATACATACATAATCAGATACTTACTTTGGAAATCAATTATGCGAAATAAGTTAGGTTAGGTCAGAACTGTGACAAACCGCGCGCGAGCCGAGCGAGCGAAGCGAGCGACCGGTGCCGCGGCAGCGGCCGGCGAGCGCTTCTTCCAAGTTGCTCACAGAAATGTTGTCCTGTCGGCGTAGAGTCCCGTCAAAGTAAAGTCTTGTCGGTGTTCACTCTGTCGGCGGCGTAGTGTCTGTCGGCGTTTAGTCGTACACTCGTTCCGAAGATTACCCCCTACATACAAACTCACAAATTTTACCTCTTTGTTTAGGTATTGGTATAGATGAGATTGGTGATGAAACTTTCCCACTAACTAGTATCAAACCAATTAACACCAATTAATATTAATTTATAACCTCCAATAAATGTCATGCCAATTAATTAATTAATTAAAGAAATGGTAGAAGTGTATGGTCACCTACAGTTCTGAGAATTGTATTATGTCATCAATTAGCAGAGGACATTGTTCTTCAAGGCTGTAGATTTATTCGCAGTTCATATTGATTTGTTTTTACTTTCGGATTTACCTGTTTTCATCTTAGAGTAGGTGTAATGACACTATACAGGGTGGCAGCGACATCGACCCGCAAATTGAAACCATAAATTCAGTACATTGGTTCTGAACCTCTTGCGTTGAAAATTTTCGTCGGTTATATAAAAAAAAATATGTATAACCGACGAAAAATGTCAACGAAGGGATTTCAGAATCATGTACTGAATTCATGGTATCAGGATGTTTGCGGGAAAGTCCGAAAGGGTTACCGTGGCCCCTGGCACAGGCAACTGAAGGAACACTGGTGGGTTTTAGTCAGTAGGAGTCTGACAAGCCCTCCCGCTCCGCCCAGAGCGGGAGAAGTTATTTGACGATTTCCATCACAAAAAAAAAAAAAAATGGTATCAGGATGTGCGTCATGTCTCTGCCAACCTGTATACTTAGTGGTGATATTGGATCATCATAATTTTTTTGAAGACTACTTTTTTATTCTGCTTCTTCACACGTGAATGTTGGCCATTTCCAATTCCATCGACATCCACAGCCGAATTATAAGGTTTTCACAGCATATAAGTATATCCTGTGCAGTGTGTTAAAGGGGAAAGCGCCAGGGTACCCGGGAAATTCAATTTTCGAGATTGCCATTGAATGACTATTTCATGAAATAGCTTAGAGGGTTGTATTGATGTTTTTAATGATTATAATTCTGTAAACACATACTTGTTACGGTCGCAAATCATATTTCGTTCAACATACAACGACGTGAGAGAATTTGAGTTTCATGGGCCCTGGCGCTACCATATCACCTTAACCTGTGTTTAATGTAAATTTGTATTATAAGTAGGTATAGGTACTTGTTTGTTTGTAAGAACACACTCTGGGAGCACAGATCTACGGGGTAGTTGCGTAACTCACTAACAGTAGCTATGGTTTCCATTTTGACAGTTCAACAACATTCATTGCGTTATTTACGTTGTTGAGCAGACCAATATTTCGAACATAATATGAAGCAATGAATTAGCAATATCCTTCAAAATGATTCAGATTGTGATTGATACTGTGTTACTCAATTAAGGTGCTGGTTACAAAAAATCTTTTACTAATACAAAAGTTAAGCTACACTACTAACTGCTGAGTGTGCAAGGATGGATGGATGAAGCTAGTAGGTATTCCATAATTATCCCAAATCAAAATTCAGCATGAAATTGAATACCATTGTATGCACTATAGACATTATTACCTACCTCAATCAATCACAATAAAAAAAAACCTGAAATTAATTTCCACCCCTACCTTTCTCACCCCCTAATTACATCCCACTAGCTCATGTCCCACATCCTAACGAAATAGTCAAAACACAAGAAACTACATCCATATGGCACAGAGGTCTGTAGGCGGACGAGTATGAGTCAGTAGCAGGTTCGGAGCCGGCTGAAGTCATCGCAGTGGGCGCCTGCACTCAAGGAGAAGTGAATGAAAATATCTTGGTACTTGCTACGTGGGTTGGTAACGAAATGGAATCGTTTTATTAGTATGAAGAAAGGGCGTTTGTTGTTTTTGGCGTCGCTTTTTCCGGTTATTGGTTGATAAAGTGTCGTTTAAAATGTTTATGTAACTTGTTATTACACCTACATAGATTTATTAAATGTTGTTTCGTTCGTAATATTTCAACGAATCAAATCAAGTCATAGACGTCATAAGTTCTGATCTACTAAGCTGGAGCCTTCTAAAATACCCAAAACTTACACTTTATCGTTGTGATATCGTAACTGTAGTTTATTATAATAATATAATCAGTAGCAATGGCTTTCATTTTGACAGTTCAACAACATTCATTGCGTTATTTACGTTGTTGAGCAGACAAATTTTTCGACCATATGAAGCAATGGATTAGCAATATCCTTCAAAATGATTCAGATTGTGATCGCAAAAAGTAATTCATGATTCAACTTGTAATATTGATTCTGAATGACATTTTTGACCGTAAGCACACTACTGTAGTAGGTTTACGAGCATTTGAAGCTACGCTACCCAGATTATCGATCAGTCTGGAACTCTGGACATTATTAACAAAGCAAAAAAAGTTCCGTACCTGTATCTAGCGTGTAAGGCATATACCTAATTAGCGTATAATTTTCCCACTGTTGGCACAAAGGCTTCCTATCTGTTAGAGGGAGTGGGCCGTAATCTACCACGCGGGCCCAGTGTGGGTTGGTAGATGTCACGTGTCATCGAATTTGTTGGTTCTAGGACATGCCGGCTTCTTCACGATGTTTTCCTTCACCGTTTTGAGAGCAGTGGTGACGAAATGAAATACACAAAGTGATGTGCATGCCTGGATGCGAACTCACGACCTACAACTCGTTAGTCGGTGCCACTGGGGGATACCACTGGGCCACCACTGCTCAAGGGACTGCAGCCATCAATGCGGAAACGGTTACCATGAATTCTGGCTCCACCAGGATTTAGATATATACATGGTTATAAAAACAATCTGCTCTTCCATACATTTTGGCTGTGCAGGTATTTAACTTTTGTATAAAACAGCTGATTTTTTAAAATAACTCACGTAAATTTCCCGCTCTGGGAGGTCTAGAATTACGATGATCTGAATTCATTCCTCACACCGTGTATAATAATTATTTTATTAAAAAAAAAAACAAGTTATTTTTTTATTTTACTTTTAAATATTAATGTACCTATGTAATTCCTTAATTTTTATTAATAATGTTTGATTTAATTGTATGATCCAAAGTTGATTGAAATAAATAAATAATAATAGTAAAGGCTACGTCATCCACAGCCCCAGAGCCGGTACATGGTGTTACAAGTACGTACAGCCCTAGTGATTCAACCCTCGTTGTGGCTCACCCCTACAGCCACGTGACGTGTCACCCCACCGCGGTAACCTTGTACGCGGTCTGCTGTTAGAAGTAATCACGTTCAGGGTCTGTTTTGTTACAATGTGAGGTTGAACTTTGGTGTGGGGGATACATTTTGTTAGGTAAGTTTGAACAGGTTTGAGTGAATAAGGAATGAAAGTGTTTATTCTGTAATTATCGATATCACTTTTACAAATCATATTTAAAAAAAAAAGCTATATGGAGTCGACATTTCCTATCTGACTACCCCTGAGAAAAAATGGCGAAAAGAACTCAGGGGTCAGTTCTTTTAAAGTCCAGACATAATCTTGGACAGATCATTTGTGATGAATGGATGTGCATGGATGGTAGAGGAGGACCAAAAAATCGTTGGATGGACTGTGTGAATGATGATATGGTTAGAAATGGGGTGACTACCGAAATGACGACTGATAGAGAGAGGTATGGGAGAAGAAGACATGTTGCGCCGACCACTAATAAATTGGGATATGGGGGCAATGGATAGATTGGAATGATGATTTTGAACAGGTTGTGTCGCTCTCTTTTATCAAAATTGGAGTATCGGAGTAGGTATATCCATGAAGGGTCCCGCGGACAGGTGCACGACTCCAATAAGAACAATTTCTAAGAAAACTTCATGGAAATTGTTCTACAAAAGTCGCGTCGCGCTATCTCGTCGGTCCTGTTTGCGGGAGCCTTAGTAGTTTAATGTTGCTTCACACACACACACACACGGTACCTACTTTAAATAATAGCGTAGATACTTACACGTTTTATTATACATAAATATGTGCATTTATCCCTAAGAAGTTAGATCATCATGATTTATTTATTACTCACAATCGCTGAGTCATCCACAGCACACAGATGGCGCCACCCGTCAGTGCAAAGATGGCGACGCGAGAACAGTCAGAGCAATACCTAACTGTTTATCTTACAGCTTTATTGTAATGAGCTTATTGTTTATAAAGCGACTTGAGATGCTCAGCTCTTAGATAAACAAGATTATAATCATGAATATTGCATTTAAATGTACCTAAGCAAGGAAAAGATGATAGGTACCGATAAGGATACGAATAATATTGAATCATGAAGATAGATCTTTGTTTTTTGAGCAGTAGCGATCAACTATTGTTTCCTCGCGCTCGGTTCATGTTTATTATTGTATAATATTATGTAGATAGGTATATGTTTTATGTATGTATGTATTTATTGTATATTATGTAAATGGTACACCACCGACTACCTGGAGTCTTGTCTCTCCTTCTCCCTTTAATCCATTCAAAGGTTGTCTGTAAAAGATCGGTTTTAGCGATGAGACCGCCCATTGTGTCATCCTATGTAAAATTTCTACATTTGTATCTGTAATGTTTATGGTGTACGCAATAAAGAGTATTCTATTCTATTAGGAGGAGCATTTTCAGTAGGTACCTACTAGTTGACGTCTATGGCTGAAATGGCAAAGATGATCAGAAGGACGGCTGCTACTGATGTTGATGGATTGGTAGACAGCTTAATTTAATTTGTTCTTGCAAGTATAGATTGATATCCACTTTCCACTCAACCAACATACTTCTGTCTTTAAAATCAACATTGAAGCAAATATTTACCCAGCAAATACACCCAAATCAAAGTCAATTCGCAAATAAAACCGCAAAATAACATAGCAACAACAAAAAACTGTGCAAAAGTACATAAAAGTAATTGTTATTCGAGTTCCCTTTAAGCGGTAAGTTGGTCTCTCCACCCACGCTGCGCCGCGCCGCCATTCCGCCACGACGACGAATCGATAGCAAGCCTAGTATGGTAGCGACGGGCTACGGATTTGAGCCTGGCTGGATATTCGCTGAATTGAGAAATGAATCTAGAATTTTATGATGGATTTTTAAGCGGAGTTTTTTGGTGGAAAGATGTACCTACAATATGAGATTCGTACTGATACTAGGTAGATATATCTCATATTTCAATTTGCACAGGTGTCTAGAGTCTAAGTTTTAAGATTTTCTTTTGTTTCAGTAATTCAGCATTAGGCAGCTGCTGTGCTGATGATAGGCACGTCTGTGCCTCGGTAGGCACATTTAATTATCGATATCACTTTTACAAATCATATTAAAAAAAAAAGCTATAATTATGGAGTCGACATTTCCTATCTTACTACCCCTGAGAAAAAATGGCGAAAAGAACTCAGGGGTCAGTTCTTTTAAAGTCCAGACATAATCTTGGACAGATCATTTGTGATGAATGAATGTGCATGGATGGTAGAGGATGACCAAAAAATCGATGGATGAACTGTGTGAATGATGATATGGTTAGAAATGGGGTGACTACCGAGATGACGACTGATAGAGATATATGGGAGAAGAAGACATGTTGCGCCGACCACTATATAGGTAATAAATTGGGATATGGGACCCCCCATATCTATATACCTAATGGATAGATATGGAATGATGATTTTGAACAGGTTGTGTCGCTCTCTTTTATCAACATTGGAGTATCGGGGTAGGTATATCCATGAAGGGTCCCGCGGACAGGTGCACGACTCCATTAAGAACAGTTTCTAAGAAAACTTCATGGAAATTGTTCTACAAAAGTCGCGTTGCGCTATCTCGTCGGTCCTGTTTGCGGGAGCCTTAGTAGTTTAATGATGCTACACACACACACACACACACACACCTAAACACACACACACATTATAAATAAATGCTTTGAGTTTGAGTTTAAGCCGTGCACGGCGGTCCGTGCACGGCTTAAACTCAAACTCAAAGCATTTATTTCAATTAAACCATTTACAGGCACTTTTGAATTGTAAAGGGGTCGGTCAGTCAGAAATATGAAGCTAGTTGCCCATTCCAAAGCGTAGGTGGTTCAATGCTGATGATCGTTTTCGATATCCTCACTTCTGATAGCACTAATGTCAATATAGATCGATTTATTAAGAAAATGCTTGATTTCAGCAAGAAATAACCATGATCTTGACTTCATTTGCCAAATTAGCCATTCAAAAACCTCCAAACTTTAGAAACGACTAGTTTATAACAGTCAAATTGGCCTCTTTTTATGAAAACGGTTCTTTTATGACTCTCAACGGAAGTTAGAGCCATAGGGGTAGGCCTATTAAGCCCGGCCCACACTGCCAACAGAGGTGGTGATGGCTACCATAAAATTAGTAAGTGTGTTCGCACGCCATAGATTAGAATCTCTCTCACGAAAGTGCTGAACTAATACATTACATTCATTTGTTTTCTGCTTTTCAGTTTTCGTTTTGCAATAGCCCAAAGCCATTGTTTTTCAAATAGTTCTGTCACTTTTTTACTCCATAATAATCCCAGCCCCTTACTGTCTCACTGCAGGACAAAGGCCTCTTCTCATGCAGAGACTGCACGAGCATTCAATGATCACCACGCTTGCTCAAGGCGGGTTGGCGATTACAGACTACGATTATATACCTACGTATTAATTAACTGTAGGTAAGTCCAGGTTCACTCCATCATTTAAGTACTTATCTAAGTATTTATTTTTGCTGGTAACCTAATCCCTAAAGGCGAAATCCTGTAGCCCTAAAGTCTAAAGGATGAAACAATGAATCGTGGGATATACTAAAAACAATGAAATTGTTTATACATAGAGGTTTCCTATAATTGCTTGCTAGTTATGGTGGTCGTAGGCGAAAGGTTAACGACCTGCTGCTACCTAATATGGTGTTATGATTAATTCTGCTTAAGTATAAAGAATTCTTGATATATTTGTCTGCATTTAATTAGAAATAATAGAAAAACCCTGTGACGTCTCAGAGATCGGAAATTGTGTAATTTTCTAAAAAGGATTTTTGTAAACTAAAATTAATTGCCTCGAATTGGCAAAATGTTAGTACCAAAGAAGACACTTAGCACAAGAGCCGATGAATAAAAACCATGAAAGTAAAAACCATGAAATTAGTGAAAATGGAGATTCGGCATTTTGGGCCTAAAATATTATAAATGTATTCGATTGACAATAGGTATCAATCAATATATGAACTGAGAGTTGTATTGATGATGTTAATGATTATAAATCTGTAAATACATACTTGTTACTGTCGCGAATCATATTTTGTTCAAAATACAACCTGACACTGACCTACGAATTGCAAAAAAATATTAAATAAATAAATTTCGCGAGCTACCTAGCGCTTTCCCCTTTAAAAATAACTGGTAAGATGTGGGTGTACTTTAGGTGCACCTCTGCCTATCCCTTCGAATAATCTGGACGTGATGTTACGATCTTTCTGCCATCGCATCGTTTCGCTAAAAAGAAGAAGTGAATAAGTGACTGTTAAGGTCAATCAATTCAGCTAAGCCGTTGTCTTCTGACGAAAGATTGTTAAGAGTAGGTATTATTTATTTTTCTTTTATAAATAAGGGCGTAACCTTAGATATGTACTTAGTATTAAGTTCGTTTATGTTCTATTTATTTCAGCTTGAGTATAGTTTTAAATGTTTTTTTTTTGGTAGGTGTATTGGCGTGTGTTAGCTGACTTATGGCAAATAATTTAATTTAAATTTTTGTGTTTCGTAATGTTAATTACTACCTACCATATAGAATCCAGTTCTTCTAACTGAACAGCCAGCTGTGCTACTGGGGAGTTTGTTGCGCCACTTCTTCTTCCCAGCTAAAGCACTAGGAAGTGGTGAAGGGCGGGCGTTTTGAGGGGACTGTCTTATGTAATTTTGACGTTCAAAAAGTGCTGAATCTGAGCCTAGTTTGAATAATTTAGTTTTGATTTTTATTAGTTACATTACAACTTATCCCCTTGCGATAATAACTATGGTCGATACTCGTTGCCGAGCTAAGCTATTTTACGATCGCGGTGACTCAGTCTATAATATGTAGGTATAGTCGTGGGAAAATTGACAGCCATCGTGTTCATATTTTATGCATTATTTTTAAATACACTTACGAGCAATATAGAAAAGCCACTTGCAAAGTGCCTAACGAAATCTAAATATCTCATCCACACAAGTTAGTTTCATGAAGTAAAAAAATATTGAAAACAGAATATTACTTATATTGCACATTAAAACCTTATTGCATACTGGCCTGTTCGAAGTCATGGATAAAAAAAGTCACGTTTCATAATTTTGGATTACATTTGAATACTTACCTACTTTAATTTTCACGTTGACTTCATTATTGTTAGCTTTGTGGATCGATTTTTTACTAAAAGTGCTTACGGCAGACGTTGACTTGTAAATAAAGGTCACATAATTCCTCTTAATGTACCAGGATCATCACTATGGTGCAATTTTGGAGATACCAGAAACAAAGTAAGACATTTTACTGTACAACAAGTGTTTCGGAGGTTTAGGGAGACTGGACTTAACCTAAGAATACCAAGCAATGACAAGCCAAGTTGCACAACGGCCCGAGAAGATCGATTCATTGTAGAAACCGTAAAATAGCGACATCAGACGGGAGTTGCGATCCACCAACAGCTTTTGCGGACCCGAAGGGACTCAATCAGTGGGTGGACAGTCAGAAGACGTCTTACAGAAGCCAATTTAAAACCATACCGGCCAGCAAATGGCCCAAAACTCGAACGGCATCATAAAGTTGCAAAATTAAGATATATATTAAGCACATCGAATGAGGTGAGGACGAATGGGGCAGAGTAACGTTCTCTGATGAATCGAGATTCCTATTGTATAATTATGACGCGAGACGTCGAGTGTACAGACAGCCAGGACTGCCAGGAGAACGTTTCACACAAGCATGTTTCGAAGGGAAACTCCCATACGGGGGAGAGGTACTGTAAATATGTACACGTGTAGGTCGGTATTTCATCAGATGGTCGCACGGCGCTAGTGCCGAAAGCAAATGACAATCTGTGCGCTGTGAGATACTTATAGGAGATTCTCAATGAACATTCAATGAATTTGGTCAATATGGCCGACATGCATTGTTTTGTGCATGATAATGCCTGGCCCCACACAGCTCATGTGGTAAACGAGTACCTTCAAGACGAGGAAATCCATCAAATGGAGTGGCCAGCGAGAAGCCCTGACCTAAACGCTATCGAACATGCCTGGGACGAGCTTGGCAAACTTGTTAGAAGCCGGAATCCACCTCCAGTGCCCTGAAAAATGCACTTATTGAAAAATGGCAGAATATTCCTTAGCAAATGCTGAGGAATCTGGTAATCAGCATGCCAACTCGTTTAGAAGTCGTATTGAGAGCACGCGGAGGCACTATGAAATATTGAGCGATGAAAAAGTTAAGTATCTATATCGTAAACCCACTCTATGCGTTAGTTGTTTTTGTCTAAACGGTCCATTTTGTTTTTTCCTTCTTGAACACATTAAATGATTAACTTTTGTTTGAATTTGTTGTTTTTTTAACGCGTATTAATTATATTTGAATGTTGCTTTTCACTTCAAGAAGCTATCTTGCGTAGTTTCGGTTTTCGTGATAACTTAGTGGCTTTTTTAAAGCTCGCCAGTGTAGATGTACCTGGAATGCTATGGGGACAAGCGAGATATTATTTTTAGAATAACAGGAAAACCAGATTTTTAATACAGAATGTTCATTTATTTATTTTAACATAAAACGGTCAAGGCCAATTACATTAGAAGACAAATATGATCATATTATAATTATACAACTCATAATCGTGTTATTTCCCTAGGCTAATGTAGGGTTAGAAAACAGTGGAGCAAAAACAAAATTACATTCTTGCCTCGATCAATAATTATTGATCGAAGCATTCTGGGAGGAGGGAGTTTACGTCTCTGACGTGTCAGTTGAAGACCAAACTCGGTTCTAGGAGAAACCTTGCAGATAGGCATAAGCAAGGGTTTAAAATCTAATATGTAACCTATCTCATATAATTAAAAACAATAAATCACATATAATTATATAATTAATGTATACAAAATATTGTAACACATTTTAAAAGAGTAACGATGGAGTTTCTTGCCCATTCTTCTCCATACGAAACTACCTTTTGGAAGGGGCGACTAGAATCAATTCTATTTAAATGTAAATTTTGACGTTCAAAAGTGCCTTCTATGTGCCTATTTGAAATAAATGCTTTGACTTTGACTTTGATCTCCCAAAGGTGTGTTTACAAATGCTTCTTCATTTCAACACTTGCACAGGTGCTATGGCTAAAAAAGCTTGTGGTCAAACAAAATGTATGTAGATACGAGGTGCGTATGCTTGTCATCTTCCTAAGTTAAGTTGGAGTGTAAGTTAGAGTGTGAGTTAGTTAGTTTAGTATGCAGATGTCATATCTCACCTATTGATTTTTAGCCGCCGACTAAAGTGATAAAAAGAGTGTTGACCTTTAAAGCATCTTGTCAGCGATAGTCCAATAGTACTAGAGAATTAGGGCTGATTTTTCTAAAAGTTTCAAATGCTGAGAAAAGTATTGATTACCTATACTTAGCAATTCATAATTATTATTTATACTATATTTTAGTGCAACACAGAGCGATATTTCATAATTACATTTCGTAGCATTGGCTAATTAATAAAAACAGCGACATATTTTATAGCTATTTGCGATGTTCATATTGCACCCTCTTTTTTATTTAATTAGAGAAATCAATCACAGAAACCTCGGACCCGAAACGACAATTTCCATCCAACACACTGACATTTCGCCACCGCCATTTTAATCAATCTAGGCAACAAAAACAAGTACAAATATACCAGCAGGTGGAAATACAAAAGAAACCCGGTTAGGCCTATCGATTGAAGGGGTGGCGTGTGAGTCAGACGGTGACGTCACGACACGTCACCCCTAGGGTTGGGGTTGAAACCCAGTAGGACGTTAATTTCAGTAATGCACACGCAGGGAATAAATATTTTTTGGCTGTAATGGAAAAGGTGCGGGAATTGTGAGGTGATATATATTTTTGGGCAGACCGTTCTATTTTATTACGATGTTTTTAGTGAATAAAAGTTTAGTAGATAGGTTTTTCTCATGCGATGCCGTCTGGGAATGTATTATGGAGATTGGGCAAAAGGGGTTTGTGAGTAGTTACTTACCACTTTGAAGACTGATGAGAGTAACCACTGAATATCATTTTATTCTGCTAGTGCATACATACAATCATTATCTCACGCATTTATCCCAAGGGGTAGGCAGTTACTATAGAATGCTACCGAATACGATCGTTACATGTGATTTACCTTAGTTTTTCAAATATATTTACCGGTAGCTCCTTACGATATCAAAAACATTATATGCCCAACCTCCAGCAATACCTCGTAGGTACTTATATCTTATGTAGGTACCGCTGCCTTTTGAGGATATTTACTGAATTACGTAAATACTCTGATATTGAAAATACTTTTTAAAAGGCCTGTTAAGCTTATCAGCAAACGAAATCAACAACAAGTATTTAACGGGTCTGGCCTCCAAAATACAAGGATTCACCTCCAAGTTACCGACTTGCTGCGCCAGTGACTTGCTCCAGCTACTTGCCGAGCCACTGACTTGCTCCAGCTACTTGCCAAGCCAGTGACATGTTCCTGCAACTTGCAATACATTGCATTATTGACAGACTTAAACAGAAACCAGCTTCCCATGAACTGAGCGTTTAAGCGACCGTTTTTGGATGAAATATGTACAAGGTAAAGGCGGAGTGTTGTCGACAGTCATGTTGTTTTAAATTGTTTATTTGGTATACTTTCTGTTTTCGGAAAATGAAGAACGATGGCGTTCTGACCTCTGACTAGCCTTAGGAACTTGATATATGCCGTAGCTAGGTACATAAAAATAATCCTGTACCGTGAAATTATGACTATAAAATAATAAATACAATACAAGCAGTTTGTACGACATCCGCCATCTTGATTTCCTAAATTATAGTTATTGGATTATTTAATAGGTACTTAGTAGCATATAATAAGTTGTTCCTTTTATTTATAGCCATAAATCACTTACAAAGAAAATGAGAAAAAGAACTATATCATTCCATATATATCATTCCAGTTTTATTGTAATTGTTAGATAATAGCTTACAGTAAATTGAACACAAAGATAATTCACGCGTAAAAGTCATTACTGATTAAGTATGATAGTGTAGATATTAAAAGCTGCAATGGGTGTTAGTGTTACCCAGTAACTGGGTTGTGGAGGTCAGACAGGCAGTCGTTCCATGTAAATACTGGTATTCAGCTGCGTTAGGTTAGACTGGAAGCCGACCTCATCATAGTTGGGAAAAGGCTAGGCAAATTGAGATATTAAAAGCTGACAATAGGTGGTTTCACCCTACATACTATATCACTTTCAATAAAAATGCACTTATTGACAAGTTACGGTGCTTAAATGTATTGAAAAGAGGCTTCGTTTAAAAAAAGTTAAAGTCGTAAATGTTTTTACATAACATTTTACGTATGCCTTACGGGGAAGTGAGAACTTAAAGAACCTTAAGGATTTTGTGTTTTCTTTTACTTTATTCTAGGTACTAAAACATACACCAATCTATATTTTTCCATGGATTTCATAACAAGCTTACGGATTTAATATAGGTAAATCTTACACACTGTCTGGACAGTAGTAGATACGAATCCTGACAGTTCTGTCATCCAAGCCTCTCGTCAACGACGGTTAATTTGACTTAGAATACTTTGATCGAGTTTCTTGTAGCAGCCTACCCGATCATGACGAGACAAAGTTACTAGTTTCTAGCTTGCAGGGCATCTTGTCAGATAATCTTATAGTTTTCTGTCGTAGACTATGAGAGCTTTACGTGCAAAATCTGAACGACATTATGTGTTACCATAGCTCTCAATTAATTGTTTTTGATGTGTAACATCTTTCCTCTCGCTTTCCTGCAGTCTGTGGGAGTGATTTCGTGAAAAGGGACGGAAGTGTGTAACAGGAAGCCGAGAAAGCGCGCGCTTTTTGAATTGACCAATGAGCGTGCGCGGTGCTAGAGTTGGCCGTCAGATGGTACCAACCTATTTTCCGAGAGGTTGGTACTAAGATGTTACACATAATTTGGGACTACTCCTTGCTCCTTGCTCGCTCGTTTTTTTTCATACAAGCGGTGCCTGGTTGATGGCAATAGGCTCGCCCCAGGTCGTTGGCTCGCCCCCTATTACATGCGACTTGAACACTACTGGAGAAGTGAGGGGTACTATAACGGGTGTGAAAAGACAGTTAACGAAGCCGAGAGTCACTTGTACTCCCCGTCATTGTATTTTTTTTTGTAACCGACGTGCCTTCTGGTCAAAATTCAAAATTTTACGACGGTTTTTCTACGAAAATGAGTTTTAAACGCACAACTTTAATTACCCCCATGACTCCTGTACCGTTGCATGCACCCGTAAGCACAATGTTTTGCGTGTGTTACATTGCGCACAGCCGCCGCCGCGAACGGCAAATTTTCACACCAAAAATAAAAGTCGGTTCCCAGTTTTTGTGCAATGTCTCTGAATTTGATGTACAGAATGCGTAGTTTTTGACGGCTATGTGATGGGGCTTTTGACACCCTGTTGGTACACCTCGGCCTAACCCTACGGTAGTAGTAGTAAAAAAACAGAACCCTTAAAAACCCGACATGAAAACAACCTCATACAAGATTTCAATAATAATAATATTGATAAGGCGATTACGCACACAAATCAGCCGTCCTACATACAGATTGGTAGCGCCAAGCTTCCATACGTGGTCCCGCTATTGGGCACACCGCCTTATAAAGCAGCTGGGCATACGAGGAAAATGTGCACCGATGACATACATGCAAAAAATCACGCTTGTAGTCTATGGTGCGATTTTAAAAAGAGGTGGAGGCTTTTCGAAAATGTGTGTGAGAAAGTGGCTAGAAATGGTAGCTGATTCTTAGGTACGAGTAGCTACTTTCGTGTATTGGCACATCATAAAGATTATACCGTCAGCAAGATTAGAAGCACGGTCACCTTGGATTCGACTGAAGTCTGCCAGTCAACACCCCCAAATAATGCTAACTAATGGTGCCCCTAATACTTGTTAGCGGTTCATATCTGAAAATCGGACGTAATTAATGACTAACTTGGCGTATTTGTAGTAGGTAGTAGGTACCTATATATGTATTTTAGTTTGTTAATAGTTTCAGTTATGTTCGGATATTATATTTTATTAATTCATTAGGTGTAAGTTGTTATTTATGTAGGTACAATTTATTTTAATTCTGACTATCTAAATTCTAAACTAATTTTAGACTAACTTGACATTCAGCTAGTGCATTAATCACTCCTACTAATATATCTATGACACATATTATTACAATTAGGTTTCGTTGAAAACCAAGGTAGGCACTTAAAGTTGTCAAAAGCCATTAGAGGAACTGCAGCATACTTATATACTGCTTTTTGGGAAACTTTAACCATAGACAGACTTCTATAGAGCTACTCTCTATCAAACCAAACTAATAAAAAACCATAAATCTTTAAGAAATCTATTCTACAGTTATATTTTTCTAAAAGGCAAGACACCGTCAAGAAGTTCTTCTCCATCATGTGGGTGTTAGTGCGAACTGTGATGATTTGGCACCAGTATATAAACAGGTATGACCACATATGGTGATTCCGGAACCGGTTCGAGATTATATTAGTTCATATAATGTTGAGGTTACTTGTTGACTTGAATTAAAATGATTATGGCCACATCTGTCGCATGCCGGAGGAGCTATAGGCAATAATAACAACACAATGAGTCCCAATCAGGAGCAAACGGCGACGCGGCAGGCCCAGGAGGAGATTTTTATAAGGATTGACAACAAATACCAGTATGTAGGTATATAACGGTGACATTGGATAAGTAATGTAATGTGTATGTGTAATTTTATTTACTGTTGTTTATTGTAATGTAATTTGTTTTTATTTGATTGAATTTTTATATAATCTATGGACATGTCTGAAATAAATAAATAATAATAATAAATATAATATGTAAGTAATAAGTAGTAATAATAATATGGAAGGAGGGAAAAGGCTTTTGTCCTGCAGTGGGACACAAACGGCTGACAATAATAAGTGACAAGAAGAAGCCATTTGAGGCAAAAGTTTTGTATAGCGAATATAGCGATGAACAGAGAGAGACAAAATTGTTTTGCTTCCTCTTCATGCGGCAGACAGCGCGATTTTTTGACAAATGGATAGGTACCCAAAAATTTGCCAGGTCCAATGGCGTTTTCAGTAGGTAGCTACGTAGGTATAGCTTTGTCGAGGTGCAAATCGGGTAAAATTATTTGAAGTAGCGTCTGGCACAATCGAAGCTGAACCAGCTGCTAGTAGGTAAAAGGTTAACTAAACAAATTATAATATGAGTGAGTGACGTAACGCGGTGAGCTGTAAACCAGGTTGTAACAGGTGTTAGGACATAATCGGATTTCCGAATTATTTTTTGGCAATGAAAACATGTCAGCTTGGATCACACCTCTGTTACCTAGACCGAAAAAATATGGAAAATGTCGTAGAAGAAAGTAAACGATACCACGTCCATTTTCCTTAAAGCTTTGACATTATAGAGGCTGGCATGGCCAGACTTCTAGTTTTTCTTGGATCTTTGTTGACCAAGTCATCACTAAACTACACAGTGGTCGCTTTAAATATATGCATTAATTATTTAATATTATTCCATAATCCATCAGCTCAGCCTTTTTTCTACGAACATTATGATAAAAGCATTACGACTAAATTACGTCAGATTTCTGTCCAAAACAAGACTGAAGGTCACTTTAAGTAGGTATTTAGTTTTAATTTCATGCCACAGAAAATATTCTTTTCATAAACAGAAAATATTGGCTGTATAAATATTGTACTTATTGAAATAATATATCTGTGGTAAAAGACGCCATGTTTTTATTCTCTATGACTCATTTTCGCGCCAATTGTGTGAGACAATGAATAATTTATTTGTTTTCATTGTGTTGGAGAACCTCTGCGTATTATTTAGACATTGATCTATTTTTGTGAATTACCTACTTAATAAAACACAAACTATTCAGTTCTCCCGTGGATCAGTTCCCCGAATCGTATCATTTCTTCTTGTAACTTGTGAAATGACTTAAGACATAAAGGAATAAATGTAGGTATTGGAAGGATAAACAAGTTGTTAGTGCATCCTTTGATACAAAAAACATCGACAATCCTATATGAATACCACCTTACTACATAATTAAGTACTTATACACATACTTACCCTTACTACATACCTTATCAATGCCCCCGTATAATAAATATTTTTTAGACGACGAATTAAGTTGTTTACAAATCTTGTGTATTCGAATAAATGCATGCCTATTTTCTTTATAGCCTGATGCCAGTCGTAAACTATGAATTACTCATTGAACTTATTCATTCGAATAAATGAATAGTTAACCAGCTGTGTTTCATTTAACATGTTTTTGTCAACAAAAACCTTATTTACCCAAGTTTATCAAACACATTAACTATTAGGTAAGGCGACTACTAACCGTCATTTGGTTTTGTCAGCCCTACTCGTAACTGCGGGAAAGTCTGAGAGGGATACCGTGGCCCCTGGCACAGGCAACTGAAGGAACACGGGTGGGTTTTAGTCAGTAAGAGTCTGACACGCCTTTCCGCTCTGCCTAGAGCGAGAGAAGTTATTTGATGATTTCCCACCCTCAAAAAAAAAAGCCCTAAACTATATCCATAGGCTCTATTGAATTTTATATGATTTAAAGGCCGTGACATAAATCCTATTCTAATAAGTCTATTAGTGATTTGTAAGGTAAGTATAGTAACACTAGCTGCGCCCCGCGGGTTCACCCACATACGAGGGGAGGTCCAAAAGTTCGTGGAATGCAGGGGATGGAGTGGGGATAGGGGCGCTCGCTTAGTGTCATACTAATTGGGTACTCACCATTAGTAGGTATATAGTTTGAGTTTCAGCCCTATTGCGTCAATCGTTTACGAACACTCGCCTGCTAAACAAGTCAATCCGGAAGAAAACTGAAACTATTGAGAAAATTGAACACCGTGCTGTGATAAAATTCCTTACCAAGCAAGGAAAGAACGCTCAGAACATTTTTAATGAACATTTAGGGGACAGTGCCCTAGTAAATCATTGATTTACAATTGGCATATTCTTTTTAAACATGGTCAGGAGTCGATTGAAGACGACCCCCGCTCAGGATACGACCCCTACTGTATTTTGGGATTGTGAGGGGATAATACTGATTGATTACAAACAAAAGGGAAGGACTATAACCGGAGAATACTACGCAACGATATTAGAAAAATTAAAGGAGGCCATCAAGGAAAAACGTCGGGTAAAATTGACCAAGGGTGTGTTGCTCTTGCAGGACAACGCGCCGGTTCACAAGAGCAGAGTTGCAATGGCTGCTCTGCACACGCATGGCTTCGAATCACTAGTCCACCCACCCTACGGTCCAGATCTGGCCCCAAGTGATTTTTATTTCTTCCCCAATTTAAAAAAAGACTTAAGGGGAAGGAACTTTTCCGACGACAATGAGTTAAAGCAGGCAATTTTGGCTCATTTTGAGGCAAAAGATAATAAATACGTTTACGATGGTTTATGAAAATTAATTCATAGATCTAATAAATGTATTCAGCTTATGGGTGATTATATTGAAAGGGAAAAAATGATTTATAGTTTAATTTTATTTGACTGACCGGTTGGCGTAGTTGGTAGCGATCCTGCCTTTTGAGCCGCTGGTCCCGGGTTCGATCCCCGGACAAGTCAAACATTTGTGTGCATGAACATGTCTGTTTGACCTGTGTATGGGTGTGTATATGTATATAAGTATGTATATCAGTCATCAAGTTACCGTAGTACAGGCTCTGCCTAGTTCGGGACCTGAAGACCTTGTGTGGATGTTGTATCATATTATTATTATTTAAAACCCTTTCATTCCACGAACTTTCGGACCTCCCCTCGTAAGTCTCGGTCTCGTGGGAATATTGGAATAAAAATTAGGTATCCTATGTCCTAATCCAGGTAAATCTAACCATGTGCCAAATTTCATCCAAATCCGTTCAGCCGTTTCAACGTGAAAGCCTAAAAACAAACCAACTCACTTTCGCTTTTATAATATTAGCTACGATTAGCTTTCGCCTCGCCGAATGTTAGAAATCTAGGACCCAACATCGTCTTAGATAAAGAGGTGCTTGAAACTGTAGACTCGGCAGTATTTCTGGGCATAACAGTTGATGCCAAGCTTCAGTGGGGATCACATATATCATGCCTAGCGCGATGGCTCGGCCGCCCATGCCGTGAGGAAAGTAAGACAATACACTAAGGTTGATACAGCTCGGTTAGTCTATTTCAGTTATTTTCATAGCGTCATGTCCTACAGCATTCTGCTGTGGGGCAAAGCCGCTGATATTCAAAATATATTTGTTCTTCAAAAACGAGCTGTTCGAGCAATTTACCAGCTAGGTGCTAGAGTTACTCTGAGAGATTTTTTTAAAGATATTGGTATCCAAGGTAGCCTCACAATTCATCTTAGCCAACATTTTAGGCTAAATATACACTTATACACAAAAAACAGTGATATTCATAATATTAACACTAGAAACAAGGACCAACTTCCTGCTCCTTTTCACCGGCTTCATAAGGTCCATAACTTATTTGTGGGGCTTGGTATAAACTTTTATAACAAGCTTCCCTCTTCTTTGTTAGAAATGCCTTTTAATGCGTTTAAATCTAAAGTAAAATCCAACCTTTGTTCAAAGGCAAAAATAAAAAAAATAGAAAATAGTTGGTCGCTGTGATTAACTCAAGACAATGTTTATGTTCTTTCTCCAAGTAGCTTACGTACTGACAATTTATATGAGTTCATATGATTGTTTATTTTATTTGACTATAGTCAATTTAGTTTAATTTAATTTTTATTTATTATTGACATAATCTACTCATTTCAATGTTTTTTAATGAGTTGTATTGCAATATATGGTTAGCTAGTGACCTCGACAGTTGATCATATTATTCTTTTGAGCAACCGGCAGCAAGTTCGTCATGCTACCTTAGATGTCAATGCTTGCGGTAGCGTCGGGGGTCGGGTTGCCTCCTTCCCTCAAATATGGCGAGGGGGGTAATGGCTGATCTTTGCGTTATGCTCGTGAACGGGTGCTGCTTGTGGTGACAGGTCATCTTGCTGACTATGGTTTTGTTATTAGTAATTAAATGTTTCTTTATTTTACTTCGAAGGTCCTAGTTTATCATTTGTGACTACAAGTTACGGCTACATATATAAACATATTGCAGCATTGCATATGTAAGCGGGCACGCTCTTTATGCCTGGATGCTTTATAAGATGTATTGAGTTCTGTTTAGGTTTTTATTATTTATTTCTGCTTGAGTATAGTTTTCAATATTGGCGTGTGCTAGCTGACATGTATGGCAAATAATTTTAATAAGTTTGTGTTTCGTAATGTTAATTACTTACTACTATATAGAATCCAGTTCTTCTAACTGAACAGACAGCAGTGCTGCTGGGGAGTTTGTTCCGCCACTTCTTCTTCCCCAAACTCAACCTCAACTCAAACTCAAAGCATTTATTTCAATTAAACCATTTACAGGCACTTTTGAATTGTCAAGTGGTCGGCCAGGCAGAAATATGAAGCTAGTTGCCCATTCCAAAGCGTAGTAGGTACCTATGGAGAAGAACGGGCAAGAAACTCCATGGATACTCTTTTAAATTATATTGTTACATAAATATTAGTTACATCATTAATGTTGAATATAGGTATCATTATATTATTATGTGAGAACGACGTAAATAAGATGTACACGTTGAGTGTCCAGAGTACAGCAAACAGAAATTTAAACAAAACAATCCATAAATAAAATAATTAAAATAAGCCGTGGCGGCTAAAAGAGGACCAGTCCCAACTGAACGAACATGCGACGTATGGATCAGCACCATTCAGCTCAACCATTTTGAAGGGAGCTAAATGATCCAACACACGCGCCACCGTCCAGCGAGACATTTGAGTGAGCATGACATCTATCCTATCAGCCGCCAGGGCACATTCAAGTCAATGAAAGACATTACCCGGTAAATGGTATCTCGATAGTACATAGTAAGTACCTACTCACACTTGTTCTATGCAATTATATCAGTTAAAGCACTAGGGAGTGCTGAAGGTCGGGCGTTTTGGGAGGACTGTCTTATGTGATTTTGACGTTCAAAAAGGCTAGTTTTAGGCCTAGTTTGAATAAATGATCAATCGGGCAAAAACCCAAACACCGAGCTGCTACTCAGAAATTCCTGATGGAAAAACACCACATGCCCCACCTGGAAACAGAACCCAGGACCTTATGCCCAGCAGTGGGTAGTGCTTGCGACCTCTAGACCAACGAAACAATGTTGGTGCTAAAATGAAACTACAAATATAAACTCGAAGCTTACACCCCTTGGAAGCTAAGAAGGCCACGAAAACGTCTGCATAACCATTCAACTTGACCGCCTTACCCTTAGTCATGTTCTATGGAAGGTCCTATCAAGACTGATCAGCAAAATAGCTGACAAATCTCAAGCTAACTATTGTGGTTGAAATACCAAAATTACTGCTACCACTCATAAGTTGACATCGAACATCAATCAATATGATAACAAAGGAGTCTGAAATGAACACACCTTTACCAGTATAAACATTTCTGTCTTTCAATTCTTTCAACTTCACCTGGTATTTAGCAATATTGTATATCAATATAGACTTCTTGAAGACAACCTTTTGATTTCGAAGCTCGAAGAGAACTAACTTAGATTACTTGGCGCGGCTTCAAACATCATATTTCCATTCGGTTTCGTTTTAAAGCCAGTGCTTTTTCGGTAACTGTCAAATGATATACTTTTAAACTTCATGACTAAACTGATACAAAAATCATTTGAGGTAAATCAATTTTTTTTTTTTTTTTTTTTTAGGATTTTGATTTAAAATCACTAGAAATCTTAATAATATTTGGAAATCATGACAAGTCCTTTTGACTGTTCACAAATCTAAAACCCGAAAAAGTCAGTTTAATTTGGGTATCATTTAAGCTATTACCAATTTAATTAGTTTTGTGTTTCTTAAATAATAGGGTTTGTCCTCCAAATAGTAGATCTTAACAAAATGTAGTCACCAAACAATGCAAAATCAGTTCCACAATAAATCACCTAAAATCCTGAGATATAAGGTCTAGTACCAAATAAATGTTTTTGTATGTATTATAATAGGTGTGTCCTAATAAGTATTTAAGCAAACTAATTTAAAGAGATCACCAATAGTAGTAGTTTTCTTATTCACCACGGATCGATTGATATACATAATATGTCGACGGTAGGGCTTGGTCGACGGCGCCCCGCTTCGCGGGGCTCCTACTTCTGGGTGGTTTATAAAAAAAAAACCACGAAGGGGATGGCGGGGTCTCTCGACCCCGCCATCCCCTTCTAACCTAACCTGTCCGAGTCGGGGTGCCCTAAAGTCCAGATTGCATCCAGTTTCTCCTGGTAATTTGTCTCGGGTATCATTTAAGCTATTACCAATTTAATTAGTTTTGTGTTTCTTAAATAATAGGGTTTGTCCTCCAAATAGTAGATCTGTCACCAAAATGTAGTCACCAAACAATGCAAAATCAGTTCCACAATAAATCACCTAAAATCCTGAGATATCAACCTGGGAACAATTTTTGTTTATCTGAGAACGAAAATATTTCGTGGCGATAGATCTATTTATTAGGTGATACAACTTGATGACAAATATAAATTTTGGTGATAGAAAATATAGTTCCCGTTTAATTTATATCAATAAGACGACCGCCATTGTTCCGACAGCTATTTAAAGCCGTCGGGGGCAAGGCCTACCAGTAATTGGAAATGTGTCATTTTCGATACGACAACTTGTCGAATGGTTTTGAATAGCTATGCAGGTTGTTCAGAAACCAGAGGGCCTAGACAAAGTGAGATTCTATCAGCGATAAGGATGATGGAAAAGTCAAAAACGTATCCATGGGACTGACGTAATATGCTACCGAAAAACTTATGTCAATCCCGTCGAAAAGTAGGTACTGTAGAGAAATAAGAAACGCATTGAAAGTGATGGCCACTTGTCTAGACCCTTTGGCTTGAATATCACCATGTATTTGTTGTCTGACCAGCTAATCTATTCTGCAAAAATCTCAACGTGGAAACCTAGGTGAAGTTAGCTGTCAATAGACTGTCAATCCCTAGCGTCAGGTGGAACCATTGTTCACTTCAAGATGCTCACTTTACATAAGTTTTCTCGGTGAGGTTTTTACACAATAGACCGGCCGGCTGTTTATAAAATATACTGTCACATATAACTCAGCCCATATAGATACACATGGTTGCCAACGTTACGCCATTCGCCTGCATTTCCTTTATTTGACGCATTATGTTACTTTAGTGTGAGCTGTGTTAGCCTTAGGTCGCCTTAGGTCTTAGCGTTCCCGTTTTGAGCTAGATTGGCGCAGGTACTTAGATCAATACCGCGTCTGGTTGGACCTAATTTTGGGGTATTTACTTTGAATACTTTACTATAAGGAAAATTATTCTTGTTTTAAGTTATAAAGCTTAACTTCTGTTTTTTTCTCTCTTGACTCTTTGAAACTGCGCTTCTAATTATTTTGAACCAATTCTGTTTTAACTGATCTTTACACAAAGTTGTCTTGTTTTGGCTTGGATAAAGTTCTGTTTTTGTTGGATACTTACGAACAAACTCAATTCGCTGTTATCGTCATCATTACGCCCTTGTCTCAATTGATTAGTGGTCGGCGCAACATCTCTTCTTCTTCCATAATTATCTATCAGTCGTCATGTCCGTAGTCACTCTCTTTCTAGCCATATCATCTTTCACAAAGTCCATCCGTCGAAGAGAGAGGGATTATGTTAAGGGGACTACATGACTTAAACGCAAGTTTTATAATGCCTAAAAGTAGGTACCTATATGATTCACTGCAGTACACAAAATCAGAAAAATATGTGATATTCTTCAGGATAGATAGATATGTAGATAGTGTGTTAAAAACATAATACAACTAATTTGGTACGATAGAAATAAATATTTTTCTGTAATATTTAATAAATATAATATAATACATGCAATCACTTTCTGTTTGTTTTTCGGATTGTTCTTCAAGCAACATATTAACGTGTTAGTGTTTTACCTTTTTAGTCAAATCAATATTTTTTGTAAATAGAAAAATGTTTCATATTTACCAATAAATTACCAGCTTTGTGTCATCGCGCTTCTCTTTCTTTTCTATGGAGTCCGACAGTGACCGCACTTTAGCTGTTGATTGTGTTGTTCTGGCTTGTAGATGTAATTCTGTAAAAAATATACAGATGGCAGGGCCATGACGCACAACTGGTTACCATGGATTCAGTACAAGATTCTGAAGCCCCTGCGTTGAAATTTTACGTCAGTAATTTAAAAAAAAAATTGCTGTTCGGTACTTTTTGACCGCATAGGTAATTGGCACTTTTATATGAAACAGCAGATTTTTGTTGATAACCGACGAATAATTTCAACGCAAGGGGGTTCTGAATTATTTACTCAACCCAATATTTGCAAGACTCGTCCAATTAACGACCTTTATCAATTTTAGCACGTGTGTGTTAATAGCTGATAATTAATTGACAACCCATAACTCTTAAATAATTGTTGCTTACCCTTATCTATTCGATAGAACCGATAGTTTGGTACTAGAGCATAGAACCATAAATATCCCTCAGTGATTGTCTCTAGCGGGTAAGGATACAAACAATACAAACGAAATGATACGTAGCTCATTGAAAACATAATCCAACCATAATTTAGCTCTTGCATAACGCTGACTAGCTATCAAAGCACACCCAGGTCATCAACCCCAGCCTAACTACAGTCTCCACTGCAAAAAGACATGCGCAAAACGCACACACACCCATAGATAAACATAACTATTTATTCTCTGCGGTGGGTTCCGCGCTGCAACAGAATCAATACTTCCGACCTAGATGAACTTCGGTGCAACGCAGGACGGGACGATGACCTGAAAAGCTTCTGAGGCTGGCTTTTGTGGTGAAAAAGGGGGTTTAAGTCGGAAATTATGAAACTGACATATCCATTGATGAAATAGTTGCGGATTGCGGAAACAGGAGAGGTGATTGTTTGTACACTGTACCGTAGTGGCTATTCTACTGGAGGTTTTACACATGATAATATATCTTACACGAGATTACTTTGTAACTAATAATATCAGCCTATTTTGCAGGGCATGCCTCTTCTCACGTAGGGAAGGCATGACATTGATCACCACGCTAGCTCAAGGCAGTTTGTGATTTCAGAATTACCTACAGTGTGTCTGGTCATCGGTGTCCGACCCGTTATGGCGAAGCAATATGATCTATTTTATCGACAAATCCACGATATTAAGGTATTTAGCCCGTACTGTTTGGAAATGGCGGTAATTTTTTTTCTTTTTGTAAGTACCATTTTGTTCATTCATTTGGCAATATATACCTACGTAGACGTCCTACAGGCATACAAGTAGTTTCGTTCGACAGCTACAAAAGTAGGCAATAAGTTGACACTAAAAGCTTTATCAAAAACTTTAAATTTTTACTTTTTAAACGTTAAAAAAACTAGACTCTTAACATTTCTGTTTTTTTTTTACTTTTTAGATGCACTATGATATTACCTAAAAACTGATGTCAAGAACTAAGCTCTAAGTCAAGAGTTATGACTATTTGAACATAACCCTGTCAGAAGCGAATTTATCTCGATAATTGGACACAAATGTAATTAATTACCTACATAATCAATTCGGTATAGCTACTTTAGTCGTTAACATAACATGCGCAGCGACCGAGTTCGTAAAAGACACGGATTAAAGTTCTGAGATTTTCTGCTAGCGAGCTTCGATCAACAATAAAATTGTTGATCGAAGTTAGCGAGCGACCCGAGCGAGACGAGACGAGCGTCCTTGAAGAAACGCAGGTAACATTTGCTCTGCGTGCAGGTAAAAATTACAAAATTACATTAGGGTGAAAGAGTAGAATGAAAGGGGCTACACGACAACAGAGCCGACGAGATCCTCACAGACTCTTACTTAACAGTGCTCCCAGGCTTGCAAAGTACAATAAAAGCTGTTTAACTGAAAATGTTAAACTCGAGATATGCTTTTAACAATAAACTCTATTCAATGAATGGTTAATTGATAACCACTTCTTTATTATAAAACAATTCCTAGAACGAAAATAGTGTTGGTGTAATACTGTAATATAATAATAATTTTGTTAAGAGCGTTTATACCTTATGAGTGGCAACGTCGCAATTTAGTGTCATATTTCGTGGTTTTCAATTTTTATCATTTAATCGGAGCTATATTTTAAAAATCTGTTTAATTAACTTTTTAGAATTATGTAAAAACTGTGTAAAAGGTAAGAAATCGTTGCGTTTACAGTTCTATTTATATGCAAATAATACATTGGAAACTTGCAGGGCGTTATTTTCATTGTAAAATAACTGTAAGCATTACGGTTACTTACATTTTAAACACTTTCACGTAATTCTAAAAAGTTAATTAAACAGATTTTTAAAATATAAGTAGCTCCGATTAAATGATAAAAATGATAACCATGAAATATGACACTAAATTGCGACGTTGCCACTCATAAGGTATAAACGCTCTTAAGGAAATTGTTATTACAAATATTTGCATGCTATGTTGAATCTTGGCAAAACATGTCTGCTCTATCTTTGTAACTACTGTAAGACCATTTTATACCATGTTTTACGCAAATAAATAAATAAAAGATAACAATCAGTCAATCAAGTTAGTTGTCCCTCGCTACGCGTTGTGATTATGCCTATTAGTTCGCTGTACGGCCAACTGTGGGTCCTTTGTTGTTATTTTATTATTGACAGTTTCGTTACATTTTTGCTTTGTTGTTGGACTTTTTCTTACGATTACGGCTTCTGTAATGGAAACGCTGCGAGTGTTGTAAGAGAGTATGCGAGAAGATTTCGTAACTGACCTACGCCGAATGCTCGCACTTTTGTCCGAATATATTTGAGACATGGTGAAAATGATATCAGAACACAATGACATGCCGACGAATATTTTCGTCTTGTATCGCCCGAGGAGGTAGAAGATGTGTTGAGATTGATAACGGAAGACCCTAGACTCAGTGCAAGACTAATTGCAAATCGACGTAATTTGTCGGGATGGACTGTGTGGAGAATTTTAAAAAGAGATGGGCTCCATCCCTACCATTTTCGGAGAGTGCAGGATATTAAAGACACTGATTATGCTACGCGGCCAGTTATTGCCTCTTGGATCAGTAGAAGAACGCGAAATTACCCAAACTAAAAAAAATATTAAGGACAGACGAGGCGACGTTCAGGCGATCGAGGATCACAATTCACAGGAACGCACACCTGTACCTTCCTGAAAACCCGCAGGATGTGCGACCAAGCTCCAACATGAATTTTTGGTGAAAGGTTGATCGACGACGTTTTGATTGGACCTCTGACTTTACCAGGCACAATGAATGGTCCGAGATTCTTGGAATTTCTGCGGACGCAGTTTTTTGATGCGCTGATGGAGCTGCCATTGTCATACAGGAGGTGGATGATATTGCAGTTGAATGGCGTACCGGTACATTTCACCATAGCAGTTAGAAACCATTTAACGAAAACTATTCGCCGTGGATCGTGCCTACGTGGCGGAATCGTCGCCTCGCCACCGCGCTCGCCTGACTTGACTCCACTAGATTTTTCTTTTGGGGAACAATGAAATAAAAGTATACTATGAAGTGTCCGACACACGAGAGGAACTCATTTAAAAAATAATTGCAATTGGAGACGAAATCACAGAAGACAAATATATGATTCGCCGATCCACGCAACATGTAGCACAATAAGGGCAACCGCATGTTTGCAAAATCGTGGAGGTCATTTTGAACAATTATTGTAATCAAGTACCTTTTTAAATTGATTATTTGTTATTTTCCTTCTACTGGTCAGGATCTTTAAAGTAAAGGGGCATATTCAAATAATCACAACTCCTAAACTATTTGACTTAGAGCTTAGGGTCTCTTGACATACATTTTAGGGTATACTTTAGTGCATCTAAATAATAAAAAAGGTATGTTAACAGTTATCACGTCAAAATATTTCTGTCCAGCTAGCATGTTCTAGATCTAGACGAACCATAGTGCGCAGTCACAATATGATTCCATACACAGCAAATATAACGTCTTAGAATTTTCCTGTTACAGCTTCAACTAAAATAAAAACAATTCCAGTTCCTCACAGCTTTATTTGTTTATGAATGATGACCCAAATAGGTTATTTTGTAGTTATTTCGAGTACTCGTGTAACCGCAAGTTCACAATACTGTCCGACTTCTGTGAAACTCACCCGATGACCGATGAGCCAGCTATGACTTGCGTCCTTGGCATCGTTATTAACATTAGCTAGAACTAGCTAACTTTCAGTTGTAAATACAGGGTTTTCCTTCTACGGGTATTGTAGAATACTTAGACCTTTTAAGGTTATTATTTTGATAATAAATTACATATTTACTGATAAAGTAGTGCTTGGTATAGTATTTGAATTGAATTGAATAGTATACTATCTTAGTATCGGGTATAAAATTCATGTCAGACCACTCAATTTCGATAAGTTGTCTGTTAAGTAACAATAATAAAGTATACAATTTTATTATGTCAAGATACATTACAATTTGTTTGGGAATGATAAATGATAAATGATTTTATTTCTGTAAGTAGGTTTTTACAAACACTTTTACACGTCAATCATATTTTTTTTTTAAACTAGATGAGGTCGCCGTTTCCTATCTGACTACTCTGAGAAGAAAGGCCGAAACAAACTCAGAGGTCACAGTCTCTTTTAAAGTCCAGACAGAATCTTGGTCAGATCATGTGAAGGCTATGTAGATCAGTGTCTGAAATGGTCTTTTGAGGAAAGAACCACACAGATTGAGTGGACCTGTCCAGTCAGTGCACGCAATTGTCAGCAATCGTGCAGCTCAACTCAGAACTTAAGGAGCTCAACGATAACAATGATTTGGCATTAGTGACTTTTACGACTTTCTGATGACTTTTATTGCAAAGGTTTACAGGAATCATTCAAATAAAATTTATTCGTAAATGTAGGTAAGTATTCCTACGTAATGAAATATAACGCCTATCGATGCCATTCTCCTTACTTACTTAGTTGGAAAAATGTATTGTACATTGTCAAGTCACCATGGAAAATCAAGATCGATAATCAGTCATCCTAATTATAATTTCCATTATTAAAATAAACTAGCATCTGGGTACTTGTTTGTATCCGTCAGAGAAATCCAATGACGTTTTTTGCTCGATTAGGAATTAGAAACCTAGGAATTATTGCAGAATTATCGTCAGTAAGAAATAGTTAGCGTCTATAGCCTATAGGTCTATTAAGCAATTCACTTTAACTATATCAGTGCCTATATTTTTACAGACTGTTAACTAGATAACATACATAGTTGTAATTATATACAAGAATAAATTAAAAGTTTATTTAGTTCAGAAAAAAACATAGTACAGTACTGTGTTGTACTCGTAAGCTAAACCAACTAAGCTGGGTAACACACCGCTCACATTCACCTTATTGCCTGCTGCACTTATTTGGTCACAACTGTACTTAACAACAACATGCGTAATACCAGCGGGGGCGGTTTATATTAACATATCATGTACAACATAATATAACTCATTTGATTCGGTGCTGTCAATCTTAATACATCTACCATTTGATCTCATACGCCTACTGATATTTCCTCAAGACATCGTTAATCTTCATCTTTCTTCTTATAACTAGTTTCTTTAGTTCCCGTTATTTATGCCTATTATAATGTTGATTGGTATTACATGATTTGCGGTATATTTGTGGCCAAATACTGATTATATCTAGTCCTATTCATGGCTATAACTTTGATAGCTAATGTAACCTGGAGCTTAATGACCAATTTTCTTGTATGGGTCGTAAAATGAGACAAAATAAGTATGTTATGAGGACCAGCAGTAAAATCCTTAGGCGACAATAATCAATTGCAATATTATGTACAGCTTAAAAATACGTAACATATTAAAATAGAAGGCAAAGACGTGAAACTTGTAAAAATTTCCACAAAATGTAATTATAGCTTTTGACATGATAACCCACAAATTAACTGTGTTTTGAACATTTGTTTCGAGTATAATTAAATGTCGAAGCCTATGGTTATTCTGACAAACCCAATAAACTACATCATAGCAGAAAATAGAAGTCCACTACTAAAAATAGTCTTCCTACATAGTCCGATCCCGCAAGGCACTATTCTAGGGCCAATGTAATTAACAAACGACACACTTATCTAACGACGTACGCACAATTTTCTTTTGATTAAGTCATTATATACTCATGTCATTGCTAAACCGTTTACAAATGGAGGAAAAAGTGTAAAGCACGACATTCTCTAACTTGACTCATGTCGCCTTGAGCACGGTAGTGGATGACATCGTAAGGACACAGATGTTTGTCATAAAACTGTTATTTATGTGTGTATTCAATGTTAATATAGGTAAAGGAAAACGTCTTGAGAAAACTTGGAGTTAGATACATAAACTCACGCCTTTGTCCCGTGAGTGTAAGCAGAAACGATAGAACGCTACGGGCTACGATCCTTTCGCATTACATTTTTCTTTATCACCTCTCCCGTAATTGCGTAACATCAATCTCAATCTCAATAATTTTGATCTAATCGATTGCTTCATATATTCGAAAAATGTGTCTGCTCAACAACGTAAATAGCGCAATGAATGATGTTGAACTGTCAAAATGAAAGCCATTGCTACTGATTGTGCGCTACGCAACTAATTAGTCCAGCGGGGTAATTTACTACTATATTAATAGTCTGAAATTGGCAACACGAAATGGCCATCCTCAGGTCATAGCCGCCTGCCTAATAGCCGCTGTGATGCCCAAAGGCAACTACAAGAGGACTTTGATTTGTGGACTAAATAGTCTCATGACGCTGGTCTAGTATTAAACTCTAGTAAGACCAAATTGAGTACATCAGTTCCAGTCAAAATAGAAGCTATTCCTTGCCTAAACTAACAGCTCACTGTAAATGAGTGTCTGCATAACAGTTGTCCCAATAAGGTAGCCAGGCCTTGCAGCTGTGACTACATAGAGCTCGTTGATAGCCAAACATACCTTGGACTTACCATTGATAGCCGACTTAATTGGAAGGAGAACATTAACGAGGTTTGTGATAAATTGAGATGTATGTTAGCAAAATTTTCTATTATAAAATACAAAATTCTATTTCTCTGGTAGGTAATGCTTTACAAAGCTCTGGCTGAATCAAAGATATCCTATGGTCTGTCGAGATATGGTAGGACATTTAAGACTCACCTTGATCAAAACGCACGTTTCGACTACGTATTCAATTGTCCCGCATAGCATTAAGAAGAAATACAAGAATGACTACCATAAATTATTTGTATTTTGTCAAATAATGCCTATATGTACTTGAAAAAACTACATTTGCACTACTAAATGTTTTTTTTTTTATGAAAATCTAAAGAAAACTAAAACCAATAACAATAATGAAATTAGGACACGTAGTGTCCTCAATGCTATGTTGTTACTTCCAAAGTACACGAATTTACACGGCAAAAGAACATTAAAGTATATAATACCTTACTTTATTAATCAACTACCTATATCATACAAAATAACTAAGAAAAACATAAAATAGAAACTAAAGCAACATTATTTACAAAATATAAATAATTGCAGTTAAACTGTCATACGCATAGGTACTCGGAAAGTAGGTCTGAAGTTGCTTGAGGAGCGGGTTGAATTGAAAGTACTTAATACTTTTCAGCCCTAGGGAGAATCGTTTTCAACTGAAAGCAGTCAAATTATTTAAAAAAAACTAGTTCTATTGAACCATGTTCCAACTTCCTATACAGCCACTCAATTACAGCGCGATGTAAAATTGAAACAACATAAAGTTAAGGATTAAAAATAATATATTTTTGAAATGACTTTATTATAATTTACTTTTAACTATTTCTTTAAAATAACATAGATTTGGGCAAAATATTTACCATTCTTTCAATAAAATTATGGAATTGAATAATAATGGCTGAATAGCTAGTAGCCGGCTACAGAAAAAAAAAGCGGGAAAGTGGCAATCTGATCTTCATTTGTTTTTTCGATTTATAGAGTTTTGTTTAAATTCCGTAGGTATAGCAGAAATTTGTAGTTCATCTGATTCAGATATGGATTTAACGCCTGATTTCATAAGAGAAGAGGCTCATTTTTTCTTTATCTAATTCATGTTTTTATTTTTACTCTCCTTGTATTCGTAATGAAAAGCGCAGTGCTTATTTATTTAACACTTTAAGCACACAAATGTACAGAGGCGGACTTAATGCCATAGGCATTTTCTACCAGTAAACCTTTGGTTACCTCGGGTTAAAGGCTTATTTAGTCCCTCGAACTGTAGGCGCCCAGTCTCATGACTAAATAAGTTACTTTCACCCCTAGGGTAACAATGTTCTATTAAAGCACATGTAAATAGTGAAATATAAATAATTGCTAACAATAATAACTGACAACAAAAATAAATTTGGGAAAATTGAAATGAGTCAAAACATTTTATACTTTTAGGAACAACCTGTATCGATTCAAAAACATTCCTTCACCACTATTGTTTTAAGGACGGACGGTCAAATGGTCACCGATGTTCGCTCGTTAGTAATAGATAACTGTTACTAATCCGTTTTCACCCCCGTTTTAATTCTATTTGTTTAGTTTTTAAACCCAAGTACCTTCTTTAAGTTGTTTAAATTATGTAGTCGATGATTTTGGTGCACGCGGTAACACTCTAATGAGTTTTACTAAAAGAGGTGATAGACATAATTATAGTACCAGAAATAGGGACCTATTAGTTCAACCAGGTTTCAGACTGGCTAAAGTAGACTCATCTTTCATGGGGTACTGTTTAAAATGTTACAATAAAATACCTCCCCACATACTTCAACTCAATGAGACGAAATTCAAAGTTTGTATAAAACGCACACTATGCAGCCGGGCATATTATAAGTTGGGGGATTATATCGCTGATAAAAATGCCTGGCTCAATGCTGGTCCTGCTCCACAACCACAACTAATTGATTAACATTTGAAAATACTGTTGGAGCTGCTGAAGATTGTAAGACTACATTTGCTTTGTATAAACTCAATCTCCTTTGTATTATATAATTGCATAGAACAAGTGTGAGTACTATGTACTATCGAGCTACCATTTACCGGGTAATGTCTTTCATTGACTTGAATGTGCCCTGGCGGCTGATAGATGTCATGCTCACTCAAATGTCTCGCTGACGGTGGCGCGTGTGTTGGATCATTTAGCTCCCTTCAAAATGGTTGAGCTGAATGGTGCTGATCCATGCGTCATGTTCGTGAACGGGCGCTGTCGGTTGGGACTGGTCATCTCTTGGCCACCAAGGCTTATTTTAATTATTTTATTATGGATTGTTTTGTTTAAATTTATATTTACTGTACACTGGACACTCAACGTGTACATCTTATTTACATCGTTCTCACATATAATTATACCTATATTCAACATTAATGATGTAACTAATATTTATGTAACAATATAATTTAAAAGAGTGTCCATGGAGTTTCTTGCCCGTTCTTCTCCATAGGTACCTACTACGCTTTGGAATGGGCAACTAGCTTCATATTTCTGACTGACCCACTTGACAATTCAAAAGTGCCTGTAAATGGTTTAATTGAAATAAATGCTTTGAGTTTGAGTTTGAGTTTATGTTGGCAGTGTTGGCACCAAATTAAATATATAAAATGTATGTGAACTACTGAATGAATAAATAAATAATATAAACACATGATCTGTGTGGGCATCCATGGTGATCAATGCACGCCTCTTCTCTGTACAAGAAGAGGTATAGGCCTTATAGCAAAACAATATAAGCTTTGACAGACAAGAACAGTGTCAAGTATGAATGTTGATAGATATTTAATAACAAGAGAGGCAGACTAAAGAAAAGATGGATGGTTTGTGTAAACAATTATTTTATTAGGGAGGATGGAAACCAAATATATTATTATGATTAAGGCTTACAGGATAGGTATGGAAACATTAGAAACCCCAAATACTTTAGGATAGGGGCAGGCGGCTGTCGTAGGGTCAGTTCATCTAACGGGCCTTTTCCCAAATATTTTTAGGTCGGCTTCCAGTCTAATCGGATGTAGCTAAATATACCACAATATTGTATGGAGCGACTCCCCAACTGACCTCCACAACCTAGTTACCAAGGGACCAACGACTTAATGGGACTACATGAACTAAACGCAAGTTTTATAATGCCTAAAAGTATATGATCCACTGCAGTAAACAAAATCAGAAATATATGATATTCTTTAGGATATATGCTAGTTAGATAGTGGTGCCGATTCTCTTGTCACAAAATTCTCTAAACCTAGACTAAAAATCACCAAAATTTAGTTTATTCCTGTCAAACGACGATTTCCCATTCTGAAATGGACTAAAGTGACACAACTTAACTATATTTTAGTTTGACAGCACTAAGATGGCACTGAGATTATAATTTAGTGAAAATGGCAATTTTGCTATTCTTAATTTTACGTTTTTCACCTAAAATTTTGATTGTCTTAACTAAATCTGACTATTTTTAATCGAGATTAAAAAGGTGTGGAATAAAATTAGTTGTCATGAACTAAAATTCACACCAACACCTCGACTTCAGATGCAAACACTACCTACTGTATCTTTTTTTCTTTTCTTTTGCTTATATCTCGAAAACGGTGTGTCGTATCGCAAAAATAATGAAAATTTCGACCCCTTTGTAGACCCGTAAACCTATAAAACTCAACGTGTTGGTAATATTTTTTTATATTTTCCATACAAAAAGTAAAAAATTCCATACAAAACAAGTCGAGGCCGCACATAATGCGCGCCTACGGCTCTAAAAAAAGATCACGTGGTACCGCAAACAAGTACCACGTGGAGTCGCAATAATTGTCAAATTTGATTTTAGACGTGTCAAATTTATTTTTAAATTTAGAGATTTTATTTTGCAGAATAGCGTTAAGATTCTCATAGCCAAAAGTAAGGAATTTTAGTGATAGTTTAGTTAGTTTAGTTCGGTGTACAACAGAATCGGCACCAGTGTGTTGAAAACATAATACAACTAATTTGGTACGATAGAAAAAAGTCACGAAGATACCTCTAAAAATTTCTTTTAACGATTATAAACCATACACATGACATGCAAACAAAACACATGCAAACATTCTGTTTTTTTTTCAGATTGCTCTTCAAGCAAGCAACATTATTAACGTGAATAAATTTTAGTTTAGTCCTGTCAAATTAATCAGTGCCGACACTACTCCATATACAAGTTTAGACGTGATTAAAAAGTTGACAACTAAAATTACATCAAATAACGTCAGGTGCTGACTAATTTGACAGGACTAAACTAATATTTATCTTCTGTCCTTTTCATAATGAAATAGAAAGAAAAAGATGCACTCAACTTAAATTTAGTTTAGTTTGTGAACAAGGGAATCGGCACCAGTGTTTTAATTTTTTAGTCCAATCAATAGATTTTTTGTAAATTCAATCAAGAGAATTGCCAGCCAACCAACCAGCTTTGTGTTATGGCGCTTCTCTTTCTTTTCTATACAGGCCGACAGTGACCGCGCTTTAGCAGTTGTCAGCCCCATAACGTGTTTTCCGAGGCACGAAGGGGTTTCGATTTATTGCCTAATGGACGGTCACCCACTTAACTCAAACTCAACCTTTTGAATTGTCAAGTGGTCGGTCAGTCAGAAATATGAAGCTAGTTGTCCATTCCAAAGCGTTCCTATGGAGAAGAACGGGCAAGAAACTCCATGGACACTCTTTTAAATGATATCGTTACATCAATATTAGTTACATCATTAATGTTGAATTTATAATATATGTGAGAACGATGTAAATAAGACGTACACGTTGAGTGTCCAGAGTAGGTACAGCAAATAGAAACTTAAACAAAACAATCCATAAATAAAATAATTAAAATAAGCCGTGGCAAGTAAGAGACGACCAGTCCCAACTGACGGCGCCCGTTCACGAACATGACGCATGGATCAGCAGCATTCAGCTCAACCATTTTGAAGGGAGCTAAATGATCCAACACACGCGACAGCGCGAGCGTCAGCGAGACATTTGAGTGAGCATGACATCTTTCAAGCCAATGAAAGGCATTACCCGGTAAATGGTAGCTTGATAGTACATAGTACTCACACTTATTTTATGCAATTATATAATACAAAGGAGATTGAGTTTATACAATGCAAAGGTAGTCTTTCGGTAGTCAGCAGCTCCAATAGTAAATTCAAGTGTTAATCAATTCGTTGTGGTTTCAAGCAGGACCAGCATTTTTATCAGTGATATAATACCCCAAATTATAATACGCCTGCCTGCATAGTGTGCGTTTTATACAAAATAACCTTCAATCCTTTCGTCAGTTATTTATTACTAACCCACGAGCCCAGTAGGGACAGTTGAGGGCTGAAATAACGCAAGGATTCAAATCTGTGATGAATATATTCTGTGGTTATAACACGCTATCTGACATTGTTTTAGGTAAGTACTATCAATGTTGACACATCCATTAATGAATATTCATTATATTAACACCGATGTAGGTACACACAGAAACTGCGATTACATCATTGTTTTAATTAGTAAGTAGTATTATGAATTCTGATGCAAGGTTTAAATGATACATTTTACTTTTCACTAAGCGGCAGCCAACTGTTGAGGAGTGTTGAACGGGGGTATTTCGATCTCCACCCAAATGACCAGTTGCAGCGAAAACTCTTTAAAACTGTAACATATTTTTTATTTGAGTCGAAAGCGACTGTGGTGCTGTCCCACAAACTTTAGGGCAGGAGCTGATGGACGCTACTGAAGGTACCATTGGTACCAAAGTCGTAACTGGGGCTGAGTTGATTATATTTAGAGTTAGACTGCCATCGACACGCAAAGAAGAGGAAGCGACTTTTGTCTCAGGAAAAGCGCCGTATGAATGGCAGCAGCTTGCTGTGGAATTTTATTGGCTAAATGCAGAGATGTGATCTCTTATTCAAGGACACCGTTGCGTGTTGCCGCGTCTACTTACCTCTATCTATTCGTTTATTAAAGCCCTCCTGCTCTCTAACAAAGACAAAATATTTAGCGGCACAACTGGGGGCCTTTTTTATTTTTTTATTACGACACAAGCCATGGGCCCGCTGAAATTTCTCAACGGAATAACGAACTTTCATCCCCTATGTAACCCCTTTAGGGAATGTATTTTAACAATCCTGACCGCGTCGTGCTCAGCTTCGTTACATGTACGAGTATAAGGAACTCTTGTGCAAACTTTTATGCTTCTAGAGTGTGTTCTAGACCCTGGGGGCCTACTCTCTAAGTCCGTCAACGAAGATACGGGCCAGTCCGAAAGCAGTTTGAGACTTCGTAGTGAACCCTTCTCCCGATTAATTAACTTTTTGGACGGGCTTTAACACATCGGGAGTGAGGACAAGAGTGTCAAATCGTGTTGTCATTCATTTTTAGTTCGGGGCCCGGCTTAATCCTATGTCGTGTCGTAACTTAGGCCGAAACTACGGATTCGTGGTCAGGGAGCCCCACGCGCAGCGGCTTCTGCGATACGGGTTCAGCTCATACACAGAATAAATATTAAGTAGGTTTGGTTTGTCGGTAGTTCTGGTTTTCGTACCTACTATCTATTAGGTATTTGAGTTTTGCTTGAGTCCGCAAACTGCAAGAGAAATAAAACTAACGAAAAATAATATTATGTACGCTATTGGCAACTTGGTATCGTGGTATCTTGTTTACTTATTATGTGTGATTTACGTAAGTTCAATATCCAATAGTGAAAAAAATTAATAACGTCATAATAAAAATATATCTCGGTATCTTCCATGATGTCACCATGACCTAATAAGAATCTACTCTCTTCAAAGTACAACATCTGGAGCTGACCAATGACCTATTTAAGGCTCCGTGCACGTAAAAAACCCTCTTTTGTCAATTTCTTATCTAATTGTGAGAAAGCTGGAAATAATTAAAACATTATGTCTGTCTGTGAGTTGTGTGACTGTCAGTCACAGCACCTGTTAATAGTTTCATCACTTTTGCGCTCTCGAAAATATAGTTTATTTAGCCTTTGATTTACTTAATGAAGATATTGTATTATCATAAAATGAAATCTTAATTTTATTTTATGATTAGCTGAAGATTAATATGTGCTTTTTAAATTTCTTGAAACTGTTTGCTCAATAGTAGGAAAAACTACATTACTGACAGGCTTTGTTCCGAAAAATAAGTTTTTTAACATAATTTTTCTGCTATATTTGTATCGAAGTTGAAAAAAGTGGTCCAGCCACGTGCAAGTAGACCATACAATGATGTTGATGATATTTTTTAATGTTCACAATAAAACGTAGTTTCTAGTAAAAAAAAGATTAAACTTCAGTCTCGCGTCATTTTTTGGAAAACATGTTGCGAATATTAGTGATTTTCCATGAATACTTAACTTATTTGAACAATCCCAAACAAGAACAAAGAACTCAACTTTTCGAATCACAAATAACTTTGTTTAAATAATTTTTCCCTTTCATACAAATAATGCACAAAATTTATCAAAATTAGTCGATTTCGTGCACGGCCCCTTAAGTAAGACCTGGCAATTAAATATCGTTCTATTGTTGTCATGCGAGTTCCCTCGCCCACGTCGCATCCCGTAGCATTTGGCATGAGACAATAACAGGCAGGTAGGTAACGATTGGCCCAGTAAACTTTTGAAAGAATTATTATTGTAAATAACTTCGATATGTTTACGATTTCATGACTAAGAACATCATTAAATAACATCTTGATTTTTTTTTAATACTACAACGAAAGTCTACAATTGGTATTTTGGCTGGCTGGTATTTTGGCTATTTAAGTCTGAAAGAATAATTTATCAAGAATCATAATTTTTGCCAACAATATTTTGGACATTCGTTTACAGACGCAAACAGTTATTGGAAGAAATGGACGTGAGCGTCTGGTATTATACTAAGATATAATATAATAGGGATTTAAAATGGGTATTAAAAAATAACGTCACAGCCATTGAGAAAAATGTTTTTATTAGATATGCAATAGCAGGTAGCTAGGCCGCTGGAAAACCCGTTCTTAAAGCCCTCCAGAAGCTGTTTGATTCCGTCATACTCCAGGGTAAACGCCACAGCCATGGAACAAAGGTGTGGTGGTACTCTTCTGTAAAAAGGCCGACAATGCAGCTTTCAAAAGCCATCACGAACCGTCTCGCGCGCAGGGTGGACGACTTCCAGCCTCCCTAACAAGCCGGATTCCGTAAAGGCTTTAGCACCGTAGACGATAGAAAACCGAAGAGTATGACCTGCCTCTCTGCTTGGCGTTTGTGGACTACGAGAAAGCCTTCGATTCAATCGACACTTGGGCTGCTTCAACGATGTCAGATTCACTATCGGTAAATCGAGGTGCTGAAGTGTCTGTATAAAAACACAACTATATCAGTCCAACTCCAGAACCAGCGGGGTAATTGATCTCATTTTCTTACTTTATGACAGCTCAGTCACGTTCATTGCGTTATTTACGTTGTTGAGCAGACGAAGTATTAAACCTATGAATTGCTTCATAATTGGACTAGAAATATCCTTCGAAGCTTCGGATTGTGATTGAAGCTGTGCAAATCTCTGTCCATTCCAAGGTTGCCTGGAAGAGATCGCAGAAAGCGATAAGGCCGCCCATTGTATATTAAGTAGTGTTCAGTTTAATTTTTGTTGTTATGTTTTTTGTGGTGTACAATAAAGAATATATAAATAAATAAATAAACGCAATTAAGGTGGAGACCTCGACGCCAATCCTTCTGCAGCGAGGTGTGAGACAGGGAGACGTTACCCCACCGAAACTGTTCACCGCTGCATTAGAGGATGTCTTCAATGTTCTGGACTGGAAAGGGCATCAACATCAATGGCGAGTACATCACTCATCTTCGGTTTGCCGACGATATAGCAGTCATATGGAGGACCTCAGTACAATGCTCGATGACCTCAGTAGACCTTCCGAAAGAGAGGATCTTAAAATGAACATGGACAAAACAACGGTCATGTCAAATGCCAATGTAATATAGAAGGCTGAAGGTCACCCAAAGAGCAATGGAGAGAGCTATGCTTGCGGGTTCCCTGATGACGTGGTCGTGATCGAATCAGAAATTAAATGATCCGCAGGAGAACCAAGGCAACCAACATAACCCGAAGAATTGCGAAACTTAAGTGGCAGTGGGCAGGGCACATAGCACGCAGAACAGATGGCCGATGGGGCTGAAAGGTTCTGGAGTGGCGACCGCGTACCGGAAGATGAAGCGTTGGAATGCCTCCCACAAGGTGGACCGATGACTTGGTGAAGACCGCAGGAATCAGCTGGATGCGAGAATCACAGTACCGGTCGAAGCGGCGACACTTGGGGGAGCCCTATCTCCATTAGTGGGCGTAGTCTTCCGGTTGAAATGATGATTGGTTGAAATGTTGTGATGATTTCTCGTTTTAAACATTAATGTAATGCTCAAAACAATTTAAGTTAAAATATTATCTTTAGAAAATATTTTAAAACTTAAATAGCAGCGTTAGGGTTAATTGTATACTCTCGTTGTAATAGTAACAAAATATTGAGGTTATTTCCCATAATAATAACAATAAAACGTTTATTTAAGATTACAATACATATAGCATAATAGTAATAAAATAGTCAGCGTACAAATATAAAAATGAACAAAATAAAAATCAATTAATAGCAGATACAATACAAATAAATGTCAATATTAGATATTAATATGTCAATCAATTAATTACAAAATCGTACATACTTAATACATTACAATAAAATAAAATAATATGTCCGTATTGGCCAATAGATACACACATCCACTTATATTGGATCGGACAGTCTGTGTGGGAAGCACAGACTACAATATAGTATAGGATAGTGGGAAGCAATCATCCCGAGGATGCCATTGCTACTGTCTCTCACTCGTCTTAATAACAAAGCAACCTTTTTTCGGATTATAGCTGGATAGACATCCCTACGAGCTTCTGCAAACATTAGCGACGCACTGCAATAGGGAGGCAGCCGCATCAGCATCATAAAGATGTTGTTATTGAACGCGCAGGACACTGGCAGCCCGAAGAGTATGATTTACCCATACACTGCTCGCGTAAAACGATCAACAGTATGCCATAAACAGCGTGATTTTAACTGGAATGTAGCAGCGAGCGAATCTACGGGCAATCATGTTTAGAAAAATGTACATGTTCATAAGACTTTTTTTCTGGCTCTAATTTTTCGGTACAAAAGTGCTCGAACCTAAATGATGCCCTTTATTTAAATAGGTACTTAATTGATATTTCATTAGAAAGTTGATCACTATTAGCAAAATATATTGAATTGTGATGTTCTCTCTAATTAAATATGTATATTAATTCATATCGCTAAGATTAGATAGGCATAATTATGATTACCTATAGGATTTTGTATTTTTATAGTATACCTAGGTACTTAGATTTTAAGATGTTATCCTATATTTTTAAGATGTCGATAATCCTACAGGTTAGTTGTACTACATTATTAGAGTCCATAAAATTATTTGTTTATTATTTTCTAATTTACTCTTTATTTTGTATTCTGTTTGCAACCAATAAAATATGAAATAAACACGAAGCAAAACCCGATTCGGCAAATATACTAAATTTATGAAATCTGGTTCACGTTTAGTTACATGACAGACAACTATTATCGAACAAACAGACTGTTTACGTGTTTGGGGGCTGTGTAACCAGGGCAGGGGTGCCGGCCGGGTGTCGCGACACATAAACTAATCGCACAAAACTATCCCGTTCCGATCAAAATTACACGCATGATCACACCCCAGCACGCATTCATGTCACATAGAACCAAAAACAAAAGAACATTAAAAATAATTAAGTACTAAGACATGCCAACATTTTGTTATTAAAAACTGACGTTTCTAAACGAGCGACCAACAATACAAGCGCGACAATATCCATACATAGAAATGTGGGATGATTCCATTTTTGAATTGATAAGCGTCTCGCCGTCTCGCGCGGCGTGAAGTTGGCAGCAAGCTGTATCCATCGACCAATCACAGGCCGCGATCCAGCCGCAGCGCGGAGGCGAAGCATGCCTCAAAAAACCCCACCGGGCCGAGCGGTTGATCAAATCTGCCAGTTGTGTAGTGCGAGAGTCGCGTCGATAGTGTATTAAGTTATTTATTACAAATTAAAGTATTTTTTAATAATCAAATATGAGGGAAATCGTGCATCTCCAAGCCGGCCAGTGCGGAAACCAGATTGGAGCCAAGGTATGTATTCCCCCTGTTGTTTTCCCTTTAGTTTCGCCGTACGGGAACCGTTGCTAACGGCCTCGCCATGGAATCCGCTAGAAGCACAATCGAAATTGTACTTATAGTAATGTTAGTTCGCTGTTTACAGTATCTTTAATAATAATGTAGCAAGGAATGCCATTGCAAAGTGATTTTTGTTAGAAAACTAGGTCGACCGGTACAATGTTGCGTTCTTGCATAGCTTCGTTCATAATTCGGGAATAGACAAAGACAAAACGGTTATTTTTCGCGCTCGAACGCACCGGTAAGGAGGGCACCACTGTTATCCCCTAACACGCATGATCGAAAACTGTATAGGTAGCAACAATAAACTGTTTAAAATATGTGTGGTGTATAATAATGTAGATAGACAATATTTTTTTATCAGAAGGTCAACAAAAGACAATGACATGAGATTTAAATATTAGAGATACAAAAAAAGATCTCGTATACCTACATTTATGAAGTCGCAGACAGTTTTTTTAATTCGTGTAAATTTGTTCCTATCAATTTGGTACATATTAATGGTTTATCCGAAAATAGTTTTAATTTGATTAAAAGTTTCTTTAAAGTTCGAGCTTAATTAAATAAGTTAGGTAGGTACATACGTAGGTACCTACATATTTGAACATAGGCTAAGATATTCTTGTCGTCACGTTAGGGGCCATCCATAAATTACGACACACGTTAAGGGGTAGGGGGTCAACAGTGAGACGTCGCGCGTCGTGTGACAAGGGGTGGGGCCCAGTCAATAAGCTTCCTGACGTCACATGCATTAATCAAAAGTTTAATTACTCCAAACTTCAACTAGAACGAAAAAGTTTTAAATATTACTACATAAGTAGTTATCAATATTATAATGAAGTTTATTTTAAAATTAGAAGATATGTGACGTCACACTAATCATTAATGTGTCCACCTGTGACAAGGACGGAGGTATGTTGTACAATTTCATAGGTCAACATTCCACCTAAATATACGGAGATTCTACCTATGAAACTGGTTGAAAATCAAATGATCCACGGATTAATCTAAATATTAAACTTGTTTTTACAATTACGGACTTGTTTTGCAAACATAAATCCTTCACTGTGAAGGTTTTCATTACAGTTTGACAGATGGTAAATCAAGTTGATTTGAGACCACCTTTCTCATTTGCTCGTATCCGTTTATGGTCTTGTCTTGATTGAATCGTCTTGAAAAGGAACTATAAATTGAACTTGGAATAACAATCATTGTAAAATTGCAGGCCAAGATTGCATTATAATTCGTTTAGACAGCTTTGGATTAAGAGATAATACCGGAAGACTAGATAATGGGCATGACCTCAACACTCGTTCACACTTGACAGATGTCAAATGACAATGCATCTTAAATGATAGCAAAGCAAAAACTAGATAAACATGTTGCCATGTCAACAATTGTGCAATATTATCTTCAAAATCCGACATTCGATAACCAATAAGGCGACGTTCCATATAAAGCTCAGCTACTTACCTTGCAAATTAGCAGTAATTTAAATACTTTCTTTATCAAATACTACAAGAAACTACCGTCGTTCACCGTTGTGCATGAATAACATGCGATGGTCTAACGCGTCTAAATCACTTGTAAACCTATTTTTCACATACTTTTTCCACCCTAAATTGCATTCGTTCCAATTCTTATTCAAAATCGAAATCAAAAGTCATTGGCCGAGACTCAGCACTTTTTGAAAATCAAAATTACTAAAGACTCTCCCGCAAAACGCCTGTTCTTCACTAGTTCCTAGTGCTTTAGCTGGGAAGAAAAACTTGCGCAACAAATTCCCCAGCAGAAATATTGATATTCAAGCTGTGTAAGATTACTGATCAAAACAAGTGATTGTGACAAATTGAGGTCAATAATAATTCTAAGTCATCAATCTCTCGTGTTTTAATTAAATCGAGACAATGTTAGAAGAAACGATTACGGATCGGATTTAACAGTAAATAATCGTCTACGCTCCAGCACGCGTATCATGACCACCATAGAAACGGATTTTGTCGACGGAAGACTAGACAAAATTACAGATTTTAGAAAAGGTCTTTTGAAATCTATTAATAATTTGTGGGTGTTTTCTAAGTATTCGTGTCTGCCAGTTTTGGAGCAATTAAAAAGTATTAATTAGAAAAAACGGAGTATCCAATCACTTAAAGAACACTTATGGTAGATACGGCTAGCAGCTATAAGAACTCTGCTCTCCTGATTGCAAACGGAAGAGTGCAAACGCATCCTCAATCTTCGTCTTTCGATGTTAAACACAAAAACATGTTAAAAACTTCCCACATTCCCAAAACCTGCGCCAACGCGTGCGCAGTCCTTTATTTTGATCCCAAACAAGATCACATAAATCTTCTAACGCCTTAAAATAAAAAGCAGCATCAATACGAAGGGCTACCAACATCAAAAAACTTAATTTTAGTCCACATTTCTCAACAAGAACCTTTCAAAAACTTACAATGTTACACCAAAGAGTTCTCATCAAATTGAGACTCAGATTGTTATTCATTGAGCAAGCTCTCATGACTATTTACGTCTGTAAGTCATTAGTTAATCAGAATATGAATCATGCAGTCTTGGTATTTGAATGCGAGTCAGATACACTTATAGGAATTTTTATAACAGCTGTAGCAGAGAAGCCATTTTGAAAATGTATTTTATAATGTAGGTGTCGATTTGTTGAAGGAAATACCTACCACCTAACATTATCACAGTTAGATGGTGAGCTCAACTTTTGTATATAATATATCCTCATAATAGATGACATCATCGACTCGGCCACTATTATGCGTAAGCGATCCTTGGAACTAGCTTACTACAGAAAAATCCTCGTAGGCAAAACAAACGTTTCCAATAAAGGTATCTATTATTAGTATTATTACTCATGGTTGTAGTAAATGGTGTATGTAGTAACTATGAGCATTGTATAAAATCAGATAGTACGGAACTATTTCATCCGTTCACTGCCTGAGAAAATTGTCTATGACGTCAGTCAGTTTTTTATAAAGATCATTGTTCTGTGATTCATTTTAAGTATTTTATTGATATTACTATGGCTTATAGTGAAACGGTTAGTAGGAGACTTTTGCACACACAGAAACGATGTAGAAGAGCCAGCCTAGGTGATATTATTAAAGTAATCATTTGGAAGTAGGAAAATTAAGAGAACGATAAAAATAATATTATAACGATCAACCTAATTCTACAAAAAATGGTTAATAGAGAACGCTCGAAAATGAACTGAGTCGGTTACGTATTTCAAAAGTGAATAATCAGAAAGCGATTTCACAATCAATTCCCGATTTATAAGACAACGAACTATAAAGTTAATAGGAACGATAAAATGCAATCAAATGGCAATGCAACGTCAGAGAGCAATCCATTCCGAAGCGTTTAAGATGACCATTAAGATCTGGCTTTTCTCATTATTCATTGTGCTCATAAGAGAGCTTGTCTTATCAGCCGTTTGGCAATAGGAGCTAAAGATTACAGAGTTCAACGGCCCGACGGCAGCCGGTCGATGCCCATTTATAAATAGCGGCCATAGTAGCCGTGGTTCGCCATAGAGTGCATGCGCGGTACCGTTACCATATAACTATAATACCCAGCATGCATATCTCGAATGGATAAACTACAGGAAGTCAGCGATGAAGCCAACAATAATTAGCTGTGTTAAATACTAGAGCAATGAACTCTAGAATTCGCAAGGTCTAACTCTAAATTGATTGGATTCCGAGTATCAGACAGGAAATAAATTGAACTAGTTACAATATAAAATTACTTTCGAGAACACAATTCATTTCGGTACATGTCTAGCCCGAAAATAGTGAAAACGATACACCATTGCATAATGTTAATTTTACACTAGACGCATTGGAAAAAACCAAAGACAAAATTCATTCATCATGTTCAAAACTGCGAAAGTCAGACACGTCGAGAATGGACTGTACCTAAGGTGAAATCGAACACAATGGTAATAGTATTACGACCATGAAACCATTACACAGACGCCATAGTTTCCCTTCGTCTGTTCACACGATACTTTCGACTTGCTTGCTCTATCTAGTTACTCAGAAAGCAATGCCTTTCGAACAGGCCTTTCACTTTTCGCTGTTATTAAAAATCATTACAATGTCATCTATCTATGAAAGTCTTGATGAATTGACGTGTATTGCGCGGGTTGGATTTTATCGAGATTTTTATGTAATTATATGAAGACAGCATTATGTATCTCTTTGGAATTGCCAAAGTATAATTTGTGGGACTAGAAATTGTATCCTACGTTTCATCCGTGTCGAAAAATATTGGGCACTCTTCCAAAATGTCAAAGTTGTACAGTCCGTGACCGCAGTGATAATTTAAAGCGAATAAAGTGTTTAATGATGCCATAAATGGAGGCCAAAATTGTTTCATTCAGCTAGAGATTAAAATACTTTAAAACTAATTCACCGATCTCTTTCTGGCGAAGCCAAAGAACTCAGAGACACTTTAATACATCCAAAATGAAAATCGATTCATTCTAAAAATACCGCTCGCCTCATAAGGACTCGGAGTTAATTTAAACATCTACACTAAATAAACAAGAGTCGAAGTTAAACCATGAACCAAAAAGGCAGCCATCTTAGTCATATTACCATATATGAACATGTCGAGTTGTACCCACTCGTTGATGACATCACTAGGATCGGCGCGCACACGCCGCTGAATTTTAATGTACTAACAACACGACAGCGATCGCTTCATACAGCCTTGTGCTGTTAAGTATTTTCACCAGCAGTTCAACGAATTACGTAAGCGTTGAAAAATTGATTTACAATGCGGTAAGCTTTTAGTGAACGATCGTAAAGTTCAGATTAACGCGCGAGATAATACAAGTTCCAGCGCCGACGCCCAAAATTTGCTTCCGATTGCTGATCACCAAATTGGTAGGCGTGGTGATTGCGTCAGTATATTGCACACCCGCAACTACGGGTATATTACAATCTTTGATTTTTGAAAATAAACACACAGTACAGTAATTGATTCATTGCGACATGTTGGCGACCATATGGCCGTCAGCCCTGAAATCAGGTCGCAGATTTCAAGGGGCATCGAAAAATTGGATGCTAATAAGCAGAGTCGTTCGAGACATTCTCCGCTTATACGGCGAGATAAACCAAATACGGGAGGACGTGGGTGTCGGCCGTCGTCGAGGCGAGCTATTGTGCCGCCGCGTCATAACTCATGCCATTGTCTTGCGTAACCCTTCCCGAAGTTGAGCGTTCATTAATGATGTATTATGTATCCTGTCTACCTTTTACGACGGTTCATTGAGCTTTATAACCTTTAGAAAATAACATTTGAATAGAATCACGAAAGTGTCCATTGAAATTCGAACGGAACTCGCTAGGGACGACTCTCCCGTGATATTAACACGACACAGAACCGGTTGGAAAGTAGCGTCGGCGCACTTACAAATAGTCCGCCAAGAGCTTTCGTGTAGGCATCTTAATTGACTGCATTCTATACCGCGCTCACTACATCACTGCTTTCGTTCCGCTAACGGTAATACTTTTGTTCCAGTTCTGGGAGATCATCTCCGACGAGCACGGCATCGACCCCACCGGTACCTATCATGGCGACTCCGACCTGCAGCTGGAGCGCGTCAACGTTTACTACAATGAGGCCTCCGGCGGCAAGTACGTGCCGCGCGCCATCCTCGTCGACCTCGAGCCCGGCACCATGGACTCGGTGCGCTCAGGACCCTTCGGACAGATCTTCCGGCCGGACAACTTTGTGTTCGGACAGTCGGGAGCCGGTAACAACTGGGCGAAGGGTCACTACACAGAGGGCGCCGAGCTAGTCGACTCTGTTCTTGACGTTGTACGCAAAGAATCTGAATCCTGCGATTGCCTACAGGGCTTCCAGCTCACACACTCACTTGGCGGTGGTACCGGCTCCGGTATGGGTACACTCCTTATCTCAAAGATCCGTGAAGAGTACCCTGACAGAATCATGAACACATACTCAGTCGTTCCCTCACCCAAAGTATCAGACACCGTCGTCGAACCCTACAATGCGACTCTCTCAGTTCACCAGCTCGTAGAAAACACAGACGAAACCTTCTGTATCGACAACGAGGCCCTTTACGACATCTGCTTCCGCACGCTCAAACTGTCCACACCCACCTACGGCGATCTCAACCACTTGGTCTCCCTAACAATGTCTGGCGTCACCACCTGCCTCAGGTTCCCCGGTCAGTTGAACGCTGATCTCCGCAAACTTGCAGTCAACATGGTTCCCTTCCCACGTCTCCACTTCTTCATGCCCGGCTTCGCTCCCCTCACATCCCGCGGAAGCAGACAATACCGTGCCCTCACCGTGCCCGAGCTCACGCAGCAAATGTTCGACGCCAAGAACATGATGGCGGCTTGCGACCCACGTCACGGCCGTTACCTGACCGTGGCCGCTATCTTCCGTGGACGCATGTCCATGAAGGAGGTGGACGAGCAGATGCTCAACATCCAGAACAAGAACTCGTCGTACTTCGTGGAATGGATCCCGAACAACGTGAAGACCGCCGTGTGTGACATCCCACCTCGTGGTCTCAAAATGGCCGCCACGTTCATCGGCAACTCCACCGCCATCCAGGAGCTGTTCAAGCGCATCTCGGAGCAGTTCACCGCTATGTTCAGGCGCAAGGCTTTCTTACATTGGTACACCGGCGAGGGCATGGACGAGATGGAGTTCACCGAGGCGGAGAGCAACATGAACGACTTGGTGTCCGAGTACCAGCAGTACCAGGAGGCCACCGCCGACGAGGACGCCGAGTTCGACGAGGAGGCAGAACAGGAACTCGACGACCACCACTAGAGGGCGCGCGTTGCACTCCCACACTCATAGATTGCCATTGTATTTACTCGTTACTAGGATTTGTGCCCGGTTGATGGGAATAGACTCGCCCCCTACATGGTACTTAAACATAACTGGCGAAATATACTGTACTATAGGTACATCTCTGCCTCTCCCTTCAGGGATTACAGGCGTCATGTTATGTTATGTTATGTTTAAGTAACATTAATGATTCCTACGATGTGTTTTCAATGAAAAGACATGCTTTCTAACTTTTAACAGAACGCACAACTAAAACCCCGGATAAGGCATTATGCAACTCGTAGGCATATATTAAGTAATTGTATACAGATACATTCCTAGTGATTCCATGCCTGGCCTCGTTGAGAGCAAGATCTGAACATAATTATCTAAGGCTGATAAACACTCTATAATGTATTTATGATAAACTTAGAATGTCTCCAAACAAAATTTGCGCATACATAGAAAGATTATAGAGTGATTCAATGACCGAAGTATCATTACGATTAAAATTGTTTCCAACAATATAATTTAATGTATATATTAAAGATTTTTATTTATTTGATTGTTTTCTTTCTATTGACTCCATTAATAAAGGTGGACAAGGATATTATTTGTATTTAATTCATGACGTAATCATGAATTAAATACAAATAATATTCCAAGTATTAAATGAGTTCGTCAAAGGTAACTGCCGTAATCCGCTGATGATTGATACCAACAACAATTTAAACTAGACGACAAACAAACAACTCTGGAAACCGTGACATAATCCACAGATAAGATAATCTATTATCTATGACCAAAAATATCACGACCTACATGGACATTGGATAGGACATGTAGCACACAAGTCAAACATTACTGACAATAAAATCCATTGTTACAATCAATTAACTTAAATACCTATTTAAGACGGTGAACGATTTATTTAATAACTTGGTAACAGCTTAAAAGTAGGTAGTACGCACCTGACATCATCGCCTTGGACTAAATTTAGAAATGCACTTATACCTACGTCGGCCATTTTGATTGGACGCTGTCAATTCCCGTTATAGCCTCTACTTGTACTAATAAATGAATTAGATGGGGGCCGAGAGGTATCAATTTAAATTGGTCAGGTGATATCTGGATGATGTCATAGCATTCGTCATAAACAAACAACTTAATGTCATGTGGGTTTGTGTAACATTCGAATATTAAGATTAGGTAGTCAAACGGGGTGAATAGGCATGCAGGGGTGAATAGAAACGAAACTTTAAAGGGGATTTTAACCTTGAAATAATTTAGTTTGACCCCAACAAGAGCACTTAATCGTTAATTATATTACAATAAACACATTAAGAGTCCTTTTTGGAATAAACTATATTATTTCAAGGTTAAAATCCCTTCTAAAGTTTCGTCTCTATTCACCCCTGCGTCCCTATTCACCCCGTTTGACGGTACGTTGTTGTTGTTTAAGAATGATTTTATTTGCGGTTCGCGGTCCTTCATGAACTTGGCTTTAGAAGTTTTGAATAATTCTTGGTACCTACTTACTGAGAATATCAAGTACTTCTCATAATGCTTCTAAATCCAACGAGTGGAAAAAAATACTGAGACTTTAATAGAATGTCTAGCTACCCGTATACGATAATACATAACCGAATTGATGAATGATAATGATGTTCCAGTATCTTTCACAGCTACTGTTTCTTTTTTGTTCAGACTGCACCGCATTATAGACTCTTCAATCTTGTCCGAAACATATCCAAAATAAAATAAATGGAATTCTGCCAACATTTTGACAGGTTCCAAAATTGATAACCTTAACCATAAGTGTTACTAACAATAGTTTATAAGTTTACACTGTTACTAACAAATATGGAAATGATTCTGAAATAAGTAAATGTTTATTTATTTATTTATTGCCTTTGAGTCATAGGAGTCTGCATAAAAACGTCTAAGCAACATCGATGACCAATCTCATAGAAACAAAAAACATCATATAAGTAGGATCAAGTTAGCCACATTTCATCGTAACAACAATAAACACATGCCCATCGAATTATAATTAGTTCAGTACTTATTTCATTACTTTCGGGAACTGTGGGAATCATCAATCATCAAGTTCCTGTCACTGACCGCTGTTGGCTGTTGGGTCATTACTTCATCAGTGTCTAGGAACTCTCGAAGAGGTATCGCTACTTTGAGAATCAACCCAAAAGACGATGAAGGTGTTACCTGTCACCGTATTGGGCTAATCAATTTGGTAAGTTACCAACATTCTCATTCTAAATCAATCCTCAGAGGAGTATCATTGGCAGCAAGACCAAAAGAACCCTTACCAAGGAGGTTCTGATGCCAAGACACTAAACTATTTATCCTGAACCGTATACCTACCTACCTATAGACAATAGAGCAAATTGCACTACTGCAAAAATAGAGATGACATAATGTTTTCATAATAAAGTGCTCGCATTATTATGGAATGATTACATCACAGATAAGCTGACATTCTGCGACAAATGGGTCAGTTCTCAGACTTAGGTACCTACCTAATGTCAAACCTGCAGGCATATCTAGACATTATTGTTGATCTTAAAATTTACCGATTGCTATATAAAAATGTAGGTGTAGACACGTAATTATGTGTAGGTATATACATGCGTAACATAATGATTCAGATAGTCATGCTGTCAGCCTACTTATTTTTTGTAGGCGTTGCATGTGAAATAGGTATGTTCAATGCAGCACTCCGATAGTTCTTTCATGCAGATAAATCAATTGATTTATTGGTTTAGTTAATAGGCCCGATTAAACTACTATTACCTTAAAATACATTAAAAAGAGCCTACGCAAACTTGTATACAAGGAGGCGTACCACAAAGCTCTATTCTGGGTCCTTTTCTGTTTGGGCGTCAAACGAAGCTTATCACCTTGTAAGTAACAGATGCTAGCCCACCTCCTGGGGCCTATTTAATATCTGACAATGCGACATATTTGTCGCGTGCCGGTTTTATTAATTAGGCCTTAGGTTTAATAACTTTTTCGTATCTTACTCTTACAACACCACAGCACAAGTTTTCAGTCTCTCACAAACTGTAGTCACTAGAGCCCCGCTGAACTGTCTCATTCACACAATAGCTCGTAAGACACCGACAGTAAGCTATTATTTGTTATTATCTCATTACTGTGCATTACCAAAGTGTCTCAACGAGCGGTCATTTCAATGAACAGACGTCATTGGCTTTCAGTTACATCACAGTACGGCTTTGTGAACTAAATTGACTATGTATTGGAACAGGTTTGAATGACAATACCTGTTCCATACCCTCTCCTCATACAGCGAAGCAACTATTGTTGATTATACGATCATCAACCAGGCTCGATATGTGGTGACGGTTTTAACAACGGTGTTTTCCTTGATCTTAAATAGTATGTAGGTATATTAAAATTAATAGAAGTTACAAGAAATTTAACGATAGTCATTATAATTCGTTTTTGGGTGGCGTGGAAATTATGAGTACATTGTTGTATTGGGTTCCCAGGTTTAGTAAATAAATACATAATGTAAGAGAGGTAATCGGAGAAGCTTTCTTCAGGCAACGTTACGTTAGGGATAAACAAATAGCTGAAAGTAGTAAACCTGGCTGCGGCTGGCACAGGATTATGGAGATTGGCACAAATAACAAGAGGCACGGCAGTGGGTGAAGTCGGCCTGTGGATGAATAGGATGAGTTTGACATTTCCATACCAGTCATGTTTGAGTTTGGTCAAGCTGTATATGGAGTTGTTATTCATTAATCCGATTTTCTGGTGAAAACAAGAGCTATGGGAGACTTGCTTCCAGGCTTAGTGGTGTAAATAGTAGCCAGCCCATAAATACTTTCAATGAACTCCAGGATGCCTACTCTCTGCCAGGGTTGCGGGAAAGTCCGAAAGGGTTACCGTGGCCCTTGGCATATGCAACTGAAGGAACACGGGTGGGTTTTAGTCAGCAAAAGTCTGACACGCCACCATAAAAAAGTGTGCCTACTCTCTAAATCCGTCAACAAAGATACGGGCCCGTCCGATAATAGTTTAATACGTCCAAATGAACCCTACTCCCGATTAATTAACGTTTTCAGACGGACAAAAAAACATCGGGAGTAAATACAACGGTCAAATCGTGTTGTCATTAATTCTTAGTGATATGGAGTAAGAAGGAAACGCCCGCTAGTTCTGCCGAAACAACCGTATGGTTTTCGTGCTTAGAGAGAGGCCCCAGAGGACCATAAGACATAAGAACAAAAATTCATGACAACACGATTTCCCAGTTGTCCAGTATTTGCCCGTCCGAAAAAGTTGATTAATCGGGAGTGGGGTTCACAACGAAGTTACGTACTACTTTCGGACGGGCCCGTACCTTCGTTAACGGACATAGAGAGTAGGCACCCAGGTTCAAGGATCGATGAATGAATTATCACTCATTGGTGGAGTTTTCAAATTCTTAGTGTGACCTATCCGTTTTTGTAAACACTTAATCTTCGGCAGATAAAGTTTTTGCATCGCGAATGAGCATCGATAAAAATATACACGTAAGTAGGTAGATAATATTTACTTCCTTTACAAATACTTTCACTTCTTATTTATTCACTGTGTACAGTTTTAGTTACAAGATATAACTTTATTGCTATTAAATTTACTTTCTCGACTAATTTATAATGTTTAAAAGTTTTTAATTAACATGATTAAACATAAAAATGTCCGATGTCTTAATGTCACTGTATGTAATAATTAAGCTTGACTGGATTATACATACCTAGGTACCTACAGAGGTCGTGATGAGACAATCACTTGAATGAGGAAAAAATGACGAGTTTTGATTTTTTTTTATTATTGAAGTCGTATTGTTTAATTTAAAGTATTAGTTAAAGATCAGATTATATACAATTAGAATGCAGAAGCGGAATTCTTTCTCTTTCATTTGGAACGTAAAATGCATTTTTTGAGGGTTCCGTAGATACCTACCTACTTATCGGAATACTTCGTTGTCTATCGAGATACTTTTTCTCAGAAACGCGTAGAGATATCAATTTGAAATAAATATCGAATACGTACGTCTACGGTCTCATGGAGCTCTAAAAAAATGAAGCTTCTAAGTCAACGCAATAAAAAAATACAACACGGCAATTTATAAGACATATTTAATACTCGCAAATTAATTAAAACCATATAGGGTACGCCCCGTTGATTCTAGAATCATTAAATTTTGTCAACAAGCAGGGTCTTACGCTACAAGTTAAGGAAAAGTCAGAAGATCGTCAATTTGTAATTTTATCACCTAGAAAATATTTTTTTGCAATTTACAAACTTACATTTACAGCTGGAGAATAGATCGTGACGTAGAACGATGTATGGGGGAACATTTTTTAAACAACAAAGTTAAGGTTGTTCTTGGGATAAATTTGTTCCAATTTTTTTGTAAAAGCTGGTCCAAAGGTGATCTGATCACTTACAGCAGTTACAGCCTTGCAACTTGCATCTGCAGTTACCACGCTCCGGGCGGCTACTTGCATACATCTCAATCAGCCTGCAAGTCAGCCTGTCAACACTTACAGACCTGTACGCTAATATCATTGTTTCCGCAAACTTGTTTTTCAAAGAAATACAGAGCTGGCGAATGGCTCGATTTTCCGCGAAAAACCAAAGACTAAATTAAATAAAAACGCCATAGAAGAAATAGTTTACGTATTTATGATGATGACCAAATTCTATCTAAAAGAACGGTAGATGAAACTATTCCTGACAGATTATTAATTCAATAATCTGTCACTATTAGTTATAGCTAATGAAAATGATTTGTTTTTCGTAGATTGTAGACCGGTGTAACAGGTAGGTAGTGTAGATACCTACCTATTATTGAACATGATTTCAATTTATCACTATCAGAAAACTTTGTCCGTCAGGTAATCTTGACACCTTGAACATAATTATCGTTGATGTAAGCTACTAATTACTGAGTTTGCTGTGCTTATTTCAATATGAGTCATGGCGGAAATCCTAGTCTCGGACGCCATCCGTTCTAAATTCAAACTGCAAAGTTATATTTTGACATTGTGTCCGCTAGACGTATTAAAACGAAGGCTCCATGGTCATTATTAGGCACGCATCTATCGGCCAGTCTTGAAACGAATCTATTATTTTCACCGTTACAATTTGATTGTAACTCGCCAGATTTGAGAGACTGTAATGCAATTCAGATATTGCTCGGCCAACAGCCCGGTTATTACTAAATTCCAATTCTAGTGGAAGGATTAAAAGCCATTTTTGATTTTGCAAATTAGCTAAGCCTAGACAGAATTTGGGAATGGACTGAAATGGTGATTATCTACCTACCTATGTAATGACACCAGAGGAACAAGAAATCAAAAGCTGGTCATCTTTTTGAGAATGAGTTAAACCGTAGCCCTTTGTCAAAAAGTAATTAAGTAGGTATACTCTTTAGGCGCTAAGGTGTAGGTATCACTTATTTATTTATTTTAGATTCTAAATGACATTCTCTTTATTACATAAGCTAACGTACTTATAATAATATTAATAATAATATGTACATGTACCTATATAAAAAAAAGAAAGAAAATAATCACAGGGAAACAAAAAATGCGTCCGCATCGTTGTCAACTGGAAAAGTGCCCAAAAGGCTGGCAGCTCGGCCACGTTGTATGGCGGGCGATTCTTTGGCCAAAAAATAGGCCAGCCCTCTGGTCACGTGAAGAGTCGACCAACCGCTTGGCGATGTTTCGAAAAACTAAGTGGGCACTCGGACCCCATGGCCCTAGTGTTTCTACCCCAAACGGCTCAAACATATAAGTCCCAATAAGATTGATATATTTTCGCCGTTTGACTGCAGCAGCCGCCCCCAGCACAGCTCGCCGTACTAGGAAGATGGGATGGCGCAAGAGTGTCGACACAATATGTTGTATCCCACACCAATGGCCTGCCTAACTTCCAGGGCATTATGGTCATTGTCATCACCTGTTTAATCTATTTATTCTGTCACAAGCACAACTCACAACTTATGATACTCGCCTCGCCAAGGAGATGCGTGAACTGTAGAAGGATGCACAAAAAATGCATAGGTACTACGTACATTGATTGTAAGTTTTTTAAGACCATGCAATTTGAGGTGCAGAATCCCTCAATATCGCTAGTTGCTATATAGCCTTGTAGCTAATGTATTTCGCAGAACTATAGATCGCCTAGTAACTCTAACAACGTAGGTGTCTTGACAGTGTCAATTGAAGGCGTCAATCCAAGGCTGTTGCGTGTGACCGAATGAATGAGTGGCGCGCCTACGGTGTGCAAGATTCCTGTTGCTAGTCACTTGTTTTTATCATCACTATCTCCAATTTTGACAAAAATAACAGTTTTTCTGCCGAAGGGGACGTTTAAAAAAACGAATAGCTAGGACTTCCCTACTGAAGTGTGTTTGGGTTATCCATTGAGGATTTCTCAGTGGCAGCGAGCACCCTAATTGCGTAACACACTTTCAATTACAATCCAAGGGGTTTGAAGATAATTCCTGACCATTGCTTCATAGGTTTGAAAAGTTCGTCTGCTCAGCAACGTAAACAATGCAATGAGCATGGCTGAACTGTCAAAATGAAAGGAATTGCTATTAGTTATCATTTTATGTATGTTTATGTCACTAAGCTCACCCCTCATAGCACGGAACATTATATAAACAATGACAACATGTCAGAATTGGGCGAAAAGATATACATTATTATACTTATTCCAGACGGGATGTTATCTTTATTAGACAGCATCACCCTTTCGATTCTCTATGTCCTAAAATGTCAATCAAAACCAAGGCTGTCGCTAATAATATAACTCGGCTAACTTGCTGCACTCCACACGGCAACGCCCACGCTGCGCTTGCGCCGCGTTCAGTTTTTGTCCACAATCACACTCGGTTTCACTTGTACCTATTGTGTTACTGCTGTTTAAATATGTGATGTAACGTGAGACTTAACTTCACTTTTACAACCACTTGCTTATGTAAAACTTGTACAAGATCATGTAGGTGGATTTTTTGAAGAAATCATTCGTGTGCTCTGGCCTAACTATGTTACCACAGTATGCCAAGACTGAAGAGTCAAAGGTTTTTTTTTTATTTAAGATGGGTTTGCTCTTGACTCTAGTCTAGGTGACAGAGACTGAGTCGACGATGGAGTGAGCTTACCCAGAAGAAGCCTGTTCAACTTCAGTTTGAAGAGATTAGGGTTGTAGGTATGCATTCGGAAACACAGGCAGGTAGAAAGTTCTACTCTTTTGCTGTGCGCATAACAAAGGACATTTGGAAACGGAATAGCAATAGGTAAGGATCCATGAAAATTAAAAAGGATTTGCAATTTTTTTTAATCTAGAGTACCTTAGTACTTATCAAAATCACGATTGCCCTCAGATAAAATTGAGTGGAGACAGAAGTTCGTTCGAAATTATTGTTATTTATAATTAGTCCTTCAGATGAATGACATACAGGTTCAGCAATATTAGTTGCCGAGGATGATATTATTATCAACAATTACTACTACCTAAGAAGTCTTATGTAACCGATCATTTATATTACCCGGATTAACTTCATGCTATATCTCCAGTTATTGAGATTATCATACAAAAAAACCATGGATTTTCCAAAAAAAATCTTTCACACAAACTTTGACCGAAAAATTGCGAACACAACTAAAAAAATCTGCCAAATCGGTCGAGCCGTTGTCAAGTGATGTTCTTTCTTACATGTGGCAATTGAATTCTATTTCATTTATATCGATTTCCAAACAATTGAAAACGAATACCATAAAAAACAAGCAATTACCTTTATTACAAACATGAATATTATAGACATCTAAGATGTCATTACTCTGGCCGCTAAAAATAGTCAACTTGGAATGACGTCACTAGTAAGGTTGATCGCACAGCCTTAACTTGAGTGGCACAGTCTCGTGTGTGGGTGACCTTAGCTGTCAATCATTGCTGTATGTAGGCTTGTGGGTAAGTTGTCACACTATTTAGAGAACTGAGGTTTGTAGAAGTACAAGCCAATTACTTTATTAAGACCTAGTTTATGTTTCTCATTGATTGAAGTGCGAAAAGTTTTAAGTAGGTACCTATGAGGGCTGTATAAAAGCGAGGAGGCCTGTGTCGCAGCAGTCTTCCCCCCGACCCTTGCTCGACGATGTACCAGCCCGCGCCGTAGCTGAGCCTGTAGCCTGAAATTCCCCCTATTATAATAGTCAACCAAATCTTATCCGGCCTGTCCCACCTTACTTATACCGTATCTATGAACTACTAACTACTATGTTGTCTTATGCTTACCAAAGCTCCTACAGAGTGCAGCAAATTGTCAATGAACTGTAAGAGGGCGCCTGTGTCTGTAACACAGTTTATGCTAGCACAGACACAGACGTTCACTCTCTCAAATAATGCACGTTGTACTTCATATAATGGCGTTTTTGTTTGATTGAGATGGACAAGTTGTATTTGTCTTTTTGATAATAAAGATTATATTATATATTATTATTATATTATACCTTGCTGTCCTCCCTCCAGCGACGCCCTAAGCCGAGGTCCGTACCCCACAAGGGGTGCCCTTAGCGTGCAGTCGCTTAGTAAGAAATTCGCCCGTGACTGGAGGTTTTGAGTCCGCTTAGGGCAGCAACAGAACTGTCCGGTTAAGCAGTGACGACCTCTCAAGGTCAACTGCGAGATGCCATATACGAAAGAAAAAAAGGTCGCAGCAGTAGGAACAATGATATGCCAAAGACGTATGGAAGAAAAAATATGTTGCGCATACCCCAAATAAATTGGCAGGAGGATGAATGAATGAAAATGCTATAATATAAGAGCAGAAGAAGACCAAGCAAACGATGTGTAGATGGTACAAAAGATGATATGACTAGAAATGGGGAGATTACTGAAATGGAGGTTGATAGAGATAAACTTATGTTAGAAGAAATAACCGGCAAAGCATTTCTTTTACTGCACGACCAAAAATAAATTGGGATTGAGATGCAGGTAGGAAGATGATGATGATGTAAACTACTTATTCCTTAACAATTTACTTACTTTTTTTTATAAAATTGCATGAAAATCAGAACACGGCCTAAATGTAGGTCGTTGTGACTGTTGTGACCTATGCGGTACCTACCTACTGCAGTTGTAACAGGCAACGATTACCGTTACCGCATAACATCAGGTGGGCACCATGTTTTATTTAAATTAGACCCTGTTCCATGGTTTTAGCGCGAATAGAGACCATAGTCCAATTATTTGTTTCAACCTTTTTTCTCTTATGGATAATCATAACAAAAAGTAAAACAAGGTTATCAGTTTACTGGTAGGTTAATAAACTTTTTTCATGAGAATAGTTAAGTATGGTTTCCTTACCACATCAACTGAAATAAATATAAAACATGATTTAATACCACTTGGCAACATTTAGCATGTTAACCATACACGGTGTTAAGTATTACCAAACAGAGTACATCGTTGAACGGTCGCCATATTGGATGATCGATAGCGGTAGAAAGTTGTGACTCATGAGGATTTACGAAATAGTAAGCATTGTGGAGGAGATGAGGGAGGTGTACATTGCTGGCTGGTTAGTAACTATGATTAGAATTTTTAACACAAAAAGGTTTCTCTTCATATAAGATAAGACCTCATGAAAAGAAAATACAACGCTACAAGATTCTTTTGGCGCGTGGCCATAATCGGAACTAATATCGCCATCTTGTTTTGTCAATACAGTTTCTGTGACAATTTCACAACCAACCGCGCCCCCCGGTCAACATCATTCGAGCGCCAATAGATTCCTGTAGCAGTGTCATCTAGATGAGATATTGTACATTGCTGACTGGCTGGCTGGAATTATGTAAAATGTAAATGCAAAAAGGTTTGTTTAGGACTTCACGAAAAGAAAAGACGATCATTAAGTACCTACCTAGTATAGTATTTTTCCAACTATGTTGGAGACGGCTTCCAGCTTGGAGGGGCTTGTGGCAGGCTTTGACAGTCGTTACTGGTCGTCAGAGGCCCGAAAGTCTAACAACCAGTCTTACCAAAGGGGTATCGTATTACATATTAACTGGGTTGTGGAGGTCAGATAGACCGTCGCTCCAACATGGTAGGGAACGGCTTCGGTATTACGGTATTATTGTTTAAACTTATATTACTATGACGTTAATTTTTTTTGTAATGTTTGATGTAGGGAGTAATCTCTGGATCTACCACTGGGATTTTTGCATTTGATGGCCCAATTCTTGAGGCAGGCTATAGGCTATTTAACATCACGCTACGACCCTTAGGAGCCGAGCAGAAAGAAAAAAGTCAGAAAGAACGCTAAGTGAAAACGAAGTGATGGCTCGGCCAGGTGATGCGATGCGACGGGGTGGTTTGGGGAGCAAGAAATTTCACGCGGCTAAGTCGCGCGCACGGTATCTAGGTTACCACAAGGAGGAAAAAGAAAATACAGTTCCAAATTGCCTGGTTGTGGTCCTACCTCCTAACGGACTAATGTATTGTTTAATATTGATGGATCGACAATAGACCATCAATCATCGGCTCTGTATGCCTGTCATAGGCTGCTGGTACCAGTGGTCATGACCTTTGTAAAGTGTGTGGGCTAACTTATCAAAGATTGAAGGTGTTCTTGTGAACAGCTGTTTGCAATTTGTTGTGTATAGAGAAAAAATATCAGTAGAATGTTCAAGCATTTAAGATTGAGTGCTTTAGACAGCCTTTCTTAATACAAACTTTAATTATCCAGCGAAGGTACATACGGCTACACATCAAGCTATACTATTCCAGTTTACACTGACCTCTCATTGTAAAGAAACCCTATACAATGCGAAATCAGCTTATACTGGAAATGTATAGCTTGATCTGTAGCCGTGCGTACCTACGAAATAAAAGATTCAATTGCAACTTTTTTGTAAAGTACTACCTATTGATATAAATTTTATAGCGTTACGAACATGGTTTTCTAAACACCATACTATTATGCAAACGATCTTTTCTCAAAGTTGCAATCGTTATCACACGAGAAAATCGCTTTTGAATTTGGCATAAGTATAGGGTAATAAATGACCGTACCTACTTAATTGGCCTGATTCAAATTGAAAGTCCCACTCAAAAACAACAAGATACTGGCAACTGGTTCAAAAGACAAAAAAAAAACATAAAGTATGTATCTGTCTGTAGAGCTCCATTTAGATATACGAGCAAATTCAAGTTTCTTGTCTGTGGCATACAATAAAATTGAGCAGCAAATGACTTGCATAGTATACCTAACACTGTTTAGAGTGTTTAGACGGTGCAACTTCTATTGTACAGCCTGTGCCTCACAGGCACTTTAATCGCACCATGTAAGTCAGGCTTAAGAAAGGCAAAAAGTAACGGTCAATGTACATCAGCCAACTCAAAATTATCGCCAGACCCCACTCGGCGCCACAGAGTGGAAAAATTCGTCCATCTCCAGTGCAAACGAACAGATGGTCAGCTTTGTGTGCATACTGCGATGACGCACTACACTGTGCCTATAGTCGATACTAACCTATTTACTTGGCAGACGGAGACAAACAATAATATGTCCGTCGGAATGGACGGAAATGAAGACTTTTGGGGATAAAATAAAATAACATTTTGTTTGTTTAATTTCTTATGGGCTGGAATTAGGGAGGGATCTTCCTAAACTAAGGGTCTTCATCTCAAAGAATCAAAGATCTTCATAGGCTAGGAATACAATCGGTAGAACAATTACAGGTCTGCATACATAAGGACCTACATAATCTCTTTTTCCCATGGGGGTAGGTAGAAACTGCAAAACGCCCCACCGGCTACGATCCTAACGTAACTTAACGACTTTATTTTCCTCAATATCTCACTGGCTATTGTGTACAACTACATACAGTCAGTCGTTTGATTTTGATAATACCTAATCCTGCAAACCAAAACTCTTATTATTTTTCTTAGTGGCCAGTTATAATAGCCACATAGTCCTTACATTAGAAGGACTCAGTAGGTAGAAGCTGCCCTTCCTGAACCTAGCTATAATTATTTTCCAAAACCTCATTTTACAACTTTTGAGCTAACTTTTCAATTTTCGCTACGCAGCACGGGTTTATTATTTTACTCTTTTTAAATCTCTATTACTTCATGAATCTTTAATCTATGTATTGTTTATGGCGTGGGCCTGGTTAGCCACGCCTAGTTTCTCGGAACTTCAAGCCGTATCTCCAAGCTCCGCAAGGAAGTTAGCATACGATAATACCAATAGGAACTTTCCGATCACCTCGGGAACATGTGCCAAGCGTGGTCACGTCACCGAATAGATAGATAGTATTACCATAGAGTAAACAAGTTACTTTTCTATTCTAAACTAGCTTCTGCCTCCTGACTTCGCATCACCTGCCCGCGCTATCAGCCGAGCTATTCTGTAACAATCTCACCGTGATAACTTAAGTGAAGTGAGTTGTCGATAGTGTCAATCCCTAGCATCAGGTGGAGTGATAGCTCACTTCAACTAATTTATCACGGTGAGATTGTTACAGAATCGACCGGCTGTTCATTTTCCTTTAGCGTTCTTTCTGACTTTTTTTATTTTTGCTCGACTCCTAAGGGGCATAGCGTGATGTTAAATAGCCTATAATGTTCCTCGAGAATTGGGCTGTCAAATGCAAAAAGAATTTATCAAATCCGACTGGGAGTTCCGGAGATTACCCCTACATACAAAAAAAAAACTGTCAAACAAATTGTTCCTCTTTATAATTTTAAGATTAGTAAGTATAGTCAAGCCATGTGTCCAATGGGAGTTCCAACCGTTAAAAAGTACTCACTTCCATACAAACTTTCAAAACCCTTCCTTAGAGCTCACTTCCGCTATACCTACAGGAACGCTTGTGCTAAATTTCATACTTCTAGCTAGACCCAACGGTTTGGGCTATGCGATGTCTATCAGCAAAAAAACGAATGATTATAAGATTTTTAATAATCAGTAGACCTAAAATTGTACTGCTATAGGTAGTCTTGCTTAGAATTATTTTAAGTAGTCTTGCTTGCTCGCTTGTAGGTAGTACCTAATGAACCACGTATATTCTTGAACAAATAGAAATTACAGACACTGAATAAACAAACCCTCACTATTGACGATACCGAGGTTCAATCAAATAGGGCATATAAACAGGGTAACACTATGGCAATACTTCCTCCGATACATTAAACCTGAAGAGGTCCTAATGTATTCAAGCTGAAGTTACTGTCTAATCGGAATACCAGTAAGAATATTGCAGTGAGAAAATATCCCTTGTAATCTTACATTGCATGCGACGGCGACGGCGACGTTGGAATGAGATCTAATTCATTGGTCCGAGATTAGGAACTTCTAAGTTTTATTGGTAAGTATAATCTAAGTTTAAATAAATTACTTATTTAAGCACAACACTGAAAAATATTCAGTTAAGTGAAAAATTCTAGATCGGTCCCATATAAAAATACAGTGGCAGTTAATTTCAACTGTAAAATTAAAACAAAACCCTTTAACAACTCTGCGTCTGTCCCTATTGTGATTTTTTTTAAAACATGCGAGGAGCACCTACAAAAACATTCTTAATTTAAATTTTTAAAGTGCATGTCAACGACCGGGCGTGCCTGCTGTGAGTCTGTGACGTCACTGCGGTGTGGCGGCACCCCGGTATCGAGCCGGGAACACACCCGCGAAATTGCGGACATGTCTGGGCGAGGCAAATGGCCGCCATTTTGACTTTTCCAGACATTTCCCAGCTCATTAGATATAGGTAGGTATATCCCAATTTTTGAGGAAGTTAATAGCGTGACCTGCAGTGGCCTTAGCCTATGTGGAAAGCTCTCAATCGATTGCGTACCCAAGTAGGCCGCTGCAGACATAATCTGTCGAAGTGGGGGATTACTGACCCATCCAGCAGTAACACCCAAAGCGAGTGCGGTGCTTCTGATGGGACCATAATCCAGTGCTTATATGGTCTAATCAGAAGCAAGTGTGCTGAAGTGTCCTAACCCGTTCACTTGCACTAAAGAAGACCTAATGAACGCCACTGATGCTGGAATCAACGTGGCATCCTACTTGGCTCAAACAATATAAAAACAAAGTAGGCACCATCGATAGGAAAAGAAGAAGCTGACTGACATCTTTCGCCTGTGCATGTTCGCCAATGTTTACTCAGATGGAAGGTTTAACAGGAAAGCAACGTGGAGAAGTTGGAGAACATAAAGCTATACCTACTTACCTAACGTTATGACTCGGTCAGCTAATATTTATTTTGTCCTAAAAATATACAAACACAAGAAAAGATTCTAGAAAAAAAGTTAAAACCATTTGTCTAGTGATCACTAGGACAAAAGTCAATGAACACTTCAGTTTTTTTATTAAAATTTTTGAGCTTAGCATTTAATTAAAATCGGAAGAGAAGGAAAATTAAATAAAAGAATATTAATTTTGACTCTTAGACTACATTGTATTTCAATATTGTATATTAATTCAATGTAATATTCAATATCGAATAATGTTGAGTCAATTTAGATGATGTGTAAAAGTAGCAGCGTTATTGACTTTTGTCGCCGACCGTACCAACAAATTTATTTTTACTAATAATTATACCATGAAGGTACAATAGGTATACAAACTAGTAAGTTAAATACGGCCTGATTTATATTCTACAAATAAAACAATTGACATAATAAACAACAGGTAATTAACAGTTAAATACTGAAATACATGATAAGTAAAAAATAATCACCATCATCGGTACCTACATAGGTCGCCACGGCTGATTATTCTAAGATGGCCAACATTATCTAAAGATTCCTAATTCATGCTTGACAAATTGCGGTAATTTAGACAAATCAATGAAGTACATAAATATCTTGTATAAAATACAAACAAATGATTATTAAGGTAGTTTAATGTACCTGAGACAATAACAAAAAAACGTTAAATAATCTACATGGTACCTACAGCTTTTCTGTGTGGGTCCTTACGCCTCTGCCTGTCTACCTATGGTGAATACAGGCGTGATTTTACGTTCTTTATATAACTACATATTATTATAATTATAAATAATATATAGATCTACGGCTTAATTAGCAGGAAGGAAGTAATTGTATATAGCTTATTCTGCATGTAACATGTATAGATCTACCGTTTACAAAATGAAGAGCAGAAAATATTACTTTAATAACATACTTACAAAATTAGTGCCAAGCTTTATTAAATTATTAGGTCATCCGTAATAATTAATCGAGTGTTAATTTAATTGAGTTTTTTTGTTTTGCTTTTTCGCCGGCCGGCGCCATGAAGTGCCATGTATCGCCAGTATTGGCCATTGCCACTTCGCCAGTCGCCAGCACCGAGGAGTAATACCAATATCACAAAAAGATACATCTGTGATTCAGAACGAAAATTATAGCATTTTAATAAAGTCGTGAAACAAAATTAAAGCCTTAAACGATTTATTAACTTATAATTCATTTATTCATACACACGGTCTTTCAAAAAATTGAAAAATGAAAGAAATATGGAATTAAAATGGGACGGCAATTATTTTTGTTAAGTTGGCAGCCATGTCGGCGATATGGCGTCATCCGGCCAATAGGAACGCAGCTAGGAAAGTTGGGCTGGCCACCTATCGATATGTGATATCGATATTTTCTGAATTAGCTTGCACAAAATTTACAATCACTTAGCCATTGTCAGTTTTGAAAACAATGAAAGAAAAAAGTTTGTAGGTTGAATGAATACATAAATGTACGATACGCGCCACGGACCTTTGCATTTGTAAAGTTAGCTGCAGATCGGATTTTCAAATTTTTTACGGACTTGAAGTTGAAAACAATAAATTAAGGTTGTGCACCTGCTGGACACCGTTTTATCTCGCGAATTAATCGAAAAATGGCCTTTAAAGCTAACTAAGCGAACTTCATAGAAACAAATTTCTGTATAGCGTATCGATGTGCTGATTATGTTTTCTTTCTATTACTTTCGGTTAGAGCCAACAAGAAGTAATTATTAAGCCTCTTGTTATAATTCAATTTTATTATTCTTCATTTTAAATATTTTTATCTTATTTTGTTTCTTTTTTGAAACGCGACATCTCACGTACGAAGTAAAATAAATATTTAATTCATATTTCAACATTTTATGATATTTTTATATTATGTGTGCTTTTGTCTAACACTTTCTATTGTGACACTGAGCCATCACTTGACAAATTTAAAGTTTGTCTTTAAGGACCTTATTCCACAGAATGGGCATAAGGCCACATGACCAAAAATAAAAATCATTTGAATCAAATTAGAAGATTAACAACGAATATGTTCAAAATAAGATCACTTTTCAAGCCACCTGATGCGATCTTTAAAAAAATTTTAACTTATTTTGTAAGTTATAGTTTTGAAATCGTCTCCTCTACCTTCTAAAATGTGCAATGTTGATTTTTTTAAAGTCAACCTGTATAGAACCAGTGACTTGTGGGTCAAATGGGCTGTCACGCACAACAAAACATACATATACTTACAAAGATACGTGTGATAATCATAACACATCTTGGCAGCCGACGGCCAAGAATAAAAAAAAAGAAGGTATGTTCGGTTCGGTTAAACAAAAAAAGTGACAAACAGTTTGTTGTTGTAAATAGTTTGTTAGATATAATTAAAAAAAATTGAGATTGTCCTTTAAGAACAAGATTTAATTATTGAAGTGAAAACTTCTTTAGCCGCGTTGGAAAAACATACGGGTTCGCGTCACCGATGACCTCGACATGCTCGTGACGTATTGCGCTTGCGGCAGACTAGCGACGCGTAATACTGACCACCGGTCGAGCCAAAGCAAATTAAATCTTATTACGAGGCAATAAGACTCAGTTTTAAACGCATAAAGTAATGCTAGGGTCAACCCGATTTTCTTAATAATAAAATAACAGATAGCTTTAAAAAAAATGTTCTGGTCATTGTATAATGCCTTTAACTAAATACTCTAATTGGTTTTCATTATGTTACACGTTGTATAGACTAATACATTGTTTAAACTCGACTGTATCTTATGCCTGTTTGACTTTTTGGATGGGTAAAATCTTCTGATTCCGCGTCACCAACACGAGACATGCTGTATTAATAGCAGTAGGTGAAGTGATGTTGACCACTTGAAAAGTTTATTTTGTGTATACTGTGCATTGTTTTAATTGTGTTTTCGACACTTATTATTTGAATTGATTAATAGTCGAATCACTGTGCAGTACAATAGTAAGTACATATACTTATAATATGTATACGTAGAAAAATGAATGACAAAAACAAAGTATTTACTGTCAAATATTTCCAACGTTGTTATTGATATTATGTGCGTTGAAATGTTTATATTATTTATTTTACTTATATTTGATGTCTGCAATAATCGTGCAATGAATTTATATCGTGCACTGATAGAAGGAGTTGATAATATTTAATAAAATTTGTTAATATTTCCATTGTTTTGAGTTTACACTTCTGTCGGCAGTCCATAATACTGCCTCTGTTTTATTTTTATTTTACTGGATTCGCCAAGGCATGAAAAAATTCCGCTTTTGTCACAAAATCAATTGTTCTGATCAGCAATTTGACTTTATTTTGAGAATTTCATAAGCAGATAGGGGGGAAATGGCTGTATACTCATCTAACATATTTTATCTCAGAAACTTGTTGGTGTCCTCATTCGTAATGGTAGGTAACCAAAATTAATAGAAGAAGATGAAGGCGCAGGAGCTCTATTCTTATTTAAATTCATTATAATATAAAAGCTCTTCTAAATATCTTATCGGCTTGTGCTGTAGTGTAGTCGTTTTTTACAAGAAATTTTGAAAAGGAACAACTCAGTTTATCTACTGAAAAATGAACTTGTGTTCTTTGTAAAGATTTATAGATAGATCTAAAATTAATTGCGGGGAAACTTTATAACGTACTATAGTGTAGGTATATCGTCTACCCTCAATACTATTTCAAAAGTATGTCGCAATGCGACAAACTTTATCGATACATCACAGTACTGGTTTCACTACAGCACTATCACATCCGTAGCTTAGGTCGATCGGACGAAACGGAACAAAATTATTCTTCAAGCAACCACGAGAGTACGTGGTGCGTGCGGAGCAGAAAAACAATTTTATAGTTACTAAGTAAAAAATAAGTTCATATAAAACAAAATGAGGGAAATCGTGCATATTCAGGCCGGACAATGCGGTAACCAGATTGGAGCCAAGGTAAGCTATTCTTTTGTTTCTATAACATCTAATTTCGAACGTGGAGAATAGCGGCCGGCATTTTGTGACGCCGGCGGCCGGCCTCACGCCACGACTCGAAAAATGAAACAATTGACGACTGTTTCATTTATTAGTTCACACTAATGTTGTCTAAATTGTGTTCAATTAACGGTGGTCGAGTGTTTGTCATATTTAGAGTCAGTGGGTGTGGTCGTGGATTACGGACTTTTCGTTGATCTACATTATCGTGTCAATTTTATCATGAGTCTGGCGTTTATACTGTCACGTCCAGCTAAAGCGTAAATATTATGTAAAAGGTGAGTTGGTGAATGCCGCCGCACCTAACGTTTCGGGCAGCTATCGATCGATAGGTACGTTACGTAGGCAGGAACTTCGGAAGTCGGTTTTCGCCTACTTCCACGTGTTAGTCGCCGGTTGGCGGATCAACTGAGGATTTGGATTATGGATTTACGCATTATCATTTGATTTTGTCCAATAAGAATACAGCTTTGGATCATGTCATCATGCACTTGGCAAGTTTTGAATCGATGACTAGGTAGTAGACTTGGACCGGTATGCCAACTATGCCACAAGCCTGTTTTAAACAAAGGAATGCAATTCCATAGTTTTTTGTTTACAACTGCCGCTCTAATTAGAAGTGCCGTAAGGTTATTCGTATAACCTCCTTACTGCACTTATAATTGGCGCGGCAGTATACGTTCGTGTACCTACTACCTAGTAAGTCGTAACGGTTATTGATAACAATGAGCGTAATTCATAGAACTTTCTCTACCTAAGTTCGCGACTTAATAATGACCTTTAAAACCGTTATAAATAAAGGGCATGCATGTTTGGATCCCCGCTCAAGGCTGGCCTGTCCGCGTCCCATGCTCCCATGATAAGGGCCGGCCAATGGCAGGCCTCCGTTTGTAACGTTCGAAATTCGAGTCCTATCCTTCCGTTGGTGCGGGGATCCGCCAAATGTTACGCCAGATGCCGCGGGCGCGTTTTTTGGGCAGAAAAAAATTTTTTTTTGGCTCTTATGTAGTAGGTATTAAAATAATTAGTGACTCATTCCTGTTGTAATTTGAATATTTACGTAATCAATTTTGAGATAAAAAATAGTTTGGATTTTTTAAAGTAAAGTTAGCTATGATTAAATTCGTAAACCGTGATCGCACATTCGCGAGATTTCGTTTTACTTCAACCATAAAAAAAAAAAAAAAAAAATATAGCGGCCAATAAAAAAGCTCGCGCGTAATTGCAGATTTTAATTCATTTTAATTTCATGCGCGTTCTGCAAAAAGATAATTATGAAATTTAGTAGATAGGAGCAGTTACCGCGGTAGACACAGAAGTTCAATGACCGGCGCTCCTCCGCGGCTGCCGAAATAGCGCAGCTTAGTTCATACATGTTTGTAGAAGCAAAGTTTACGACGAGAAAATTATCCTGTGGCGTATTTCACAATCAGGAACTGTTTTGATGTTTGGAAGTCTCTTTGATGTCTTAAAATTGGATACCTATGTAACTTTTAAAGTCTGATGTAATGTGTAACGATGCCTGTAAATGCCTACTCTAGTTACAATGTTTAATAGTCTTTTTTGTCGACTTCCTTGTAAATTCGCGAATGGTTTGCAAAGAATGATGGCATTATTAGTTATGACAGGCTACCGGTTTAGGACTTTTGCAAAAAGTCCATTCAAAGCGTTTTACATCCGATTTTAAACTGTCTCTGCTGTAAATTAATAGAATTAGTATAGCTTCTGTCTTCCTACGTAATCCTAACCAGGGACCGAAACCGGTATCAACAATAGGGGTATTTTTTCGGTTACAACATTTATATTTTTTACAGGTATTATTAAAGCTTACCTTAATTCTTAATTTGAATACAACCAGTATTAATACCGGTTACCGGAATTAAAATTACCTCTATCTAACACGTGCCGTCGGCATTAGTCAAAGGGCGCACATCGCCTGTGTGTGTGTCAAAGAGTTTCCTTGTATTTCAATTTTGTCAAACTATTCACGTTGATCTCAAAATTTGGAAGAAAATTAAACTTGTTACAGAAATTATAGGTACTTATTTAATTTTGGATTTTAGTTTTATCAACAGCTTCAACTTCAGCTTGAACTTGTTGTTCCTGAGTGCTATCCATGATGATGTGAACTATTTTATGGATACTATACATTCATAGCGTATTTTGTTGTCTAATTTACACAATGGTTTTGCCATTAAGATTAAAAAAGTATAACATTCATGAATCTTGTAATCTTCCATACTTTGTACTGAGTTTGGCAGGATTCCCTTATCCATAATTTCTTTTGATGACATATCAACAGATAAATATGGAGCAGAGGCATATGAATCTAATTCTGGTGTAGATGCATCTGGGTCTAACATAGTAGATGCCGGTGGCAGTGGCTGTAGCACAATTGAAGTTTCGGTATTCTTTAATTCATCAGCAGATTGATGACTCATTTTCCTCACTGCTTACGTCACTCTCCGATATGATTATACAATGTCCTGAAACATTATAAATATAAAAGAAAAAAATACATAATATTTAAGCTGACAGCCATAAAATAATATTAATATTAGGTCCTTTTTTATTTTTTTTGAGGATGGGAAATATTATCAAATGACCCCTCCCGCTCTGGGTGGAGCGGAAGTGAGTGTCAGACTCTTACTGACTAAAACCCACCCGTGTTCCTTCCTTGGCCCTTTATGTTCCGGGTCAGCGGTACCCCTTTTGGATGATCCCGCTTTCCCGGCAGGCTTGGGCCCTAGTGGGCCCCCTCTTCGATGCTGACATCTCTTTGAGGCGCGCGTGGAACACGTACGCGCCGTCCAGCACGGGCCTGGTCCTGATCGGACGGTAAGCTACCCATTACTCACCGCCCGCAGGCCCGCGCCTACGGTGGCCGGGAGTCGTCACGCGGCTCCCGACGCCCGGAGCGTCCACCGCGGCGGCTTGGACGGGAGACTCTCTCCCTCTCCCGTCCCGCCACCTCCTTCGCTAGCATGACTGCTTCGCAGAAGGAGGCGACTGCCTCCCACTCCCCCTCACCCCGGACCATGGCTTGAACCAGGGCCGGGCGTGAGAGGTCGCCGCCGCTGCCGATCGCCTCTACGAGGACACGGCGGTGCTCCGCCCATACAGGGCAGGCCCCCACCGTATGCTCCACCGTGTCCTCGGGGCGATCATCGCAGTGGTGACACCCGGGCGTTTCCTCCTGCCTGATGATGTGCAGGAACCTCCCGAAACATCAATGTCCGGTGAGGACCTGCGTCAGGCGGTAGGTGAGGACGCCGAGACGCCTCTCTAGCCACTCCTCAAAGAGGGGTCTTACCGCCGCTATCGTGGCGTGCCCTGCGCTGGGTTGCGACAGTCGCTCTTTCCATGCCGCCATGAGATCGCGCCGGAGGTCCGTCCGCTCCGCTGCGATTTGCCGCGGATGCGGGGTTTCCCCCCGGCGTAGTGCCTCCGCGCGCCACTAACACAGGCGCGCGAGGACTATCGCCTCCAGATCCCACGGCGGCAGTCCGGCAAGGAGGCTTGCCGCCTCGCCCGAGATCGTGCGGTAGCCCCGGATCAGCCTTACGGCTACCACCTTTTGGGGCGCGTTCAGATAGTGGGCGGCTCTCCGCCGCAGTGAACGTGCCCACACCGGGGCCCCATATGTAGCCATGGACCGCACGACCCCCGCGTAAAGCCTCCGGCAGGAGGCGTTTGGACACCTCCGGTTGGGCAGGAGCCGCTGGAGGGCGGCCCCAGTCCGTTCCAGTTTGGGGGCCAAACGTCGGAAGTGCTCCACGAAGTTCCACCGGCTATCGAGCACGAGTCCTAAGTACTTCATCGTGGACTCGACGCCAATGTGAACCCCTCCTACCGTTAGTTGGGATCCCGATGGTGGCCTATTCCGGGGCCCATGGAAAGACATGGCCTCGGACTTGTGCAAAGCCACCTCGAGACCCAACTGCCGGATCCTCTCCACGACTATCGCAACCCCGCGTGTCATCGCGTCGGCCGCCGCCTGATGCGACCTCCCCTGCGCCAGGACCAGCGTGTCGTCAGCGTAGCACACAACGCTGACGCCATCAGCGAGGTCAGCCCGCAGCACCCAGTCGTAACCGATGTCCCACAGGAGCGGCCCTAGAACCGATCCCTGTGGGACACCGCACGACATCTCTCGCCGGTTCCACTCCCCGTCGCGACCGGGGTAGATGACGGCTCTGTCCGTCAGATATGCCTCGACTATTCGACGGAGGTAGGTTGGCACCCGGTGATACCGGAGTGCCTCCCCAATGCAACTCCAGGGCAGGGTGGTAAATGCGTTGGCGATGTCGAGTGACACCGCCACGACAACCCCGCCCCGAGACACCGCGTCCCCCGTCGTGAGGGCTCTAACGCGCATGATGGCGTCCACCGTCGAGCGCCCCTTGCGGAAGCCGAACTGACTATCCGCAAGATCCGGCCCCGTCCTCACCAGGTGCCCGACGAGGCGGCCTGCAATTACTCTCTCAAAGAGCTTGCCGACCTCGTCGAGCAGCACAATGGGCCGGTATGCGGACGGAGAGTCCGCAGGGCGTCCGGGCTTCCGAATGAGGACCAGCTTCCCCGTCTTCCAACGGAGTGGGAACTGGCCTCTCTCCATACATGCGCTTAAGAGCGCCTCCAGTCGAGGCCCAAGAGCCGTCGAGGCCAGGACCCAGGCTTTCCCTGGCAGGCCGTCGGGTCCTGGGGCGGTATTTTTGGCCTTCAGCCTACCTACCGCCACTCTCAGATCTACCCCGGTCGCTTTAGGTCCTTACATATGAAAGTGGCGTTTTGTCAAACTGGCCACTTTGATCTCAAATATTATATTTGGTTGAGAATTCCAAATTCAAATTTAGGCTTGTGTATTTTTGTTTCCAATTTAGCGATTCATTTGTTTTCGCGCCTTTTGATTTTTCTTTGACATCGTTCTGTTCACAATATGGAATACTTAAAATATCGCGTTAATTACGAATACGAGTTCCACCGTGGCACCAGCGCTGCCGAAACAGCTCGAAGGAATAATGTTGTGTATGGGCAAGCTACCGTAAAAGAAAACACGGTACGTTTTTGGTTCCAACTTTTCGTTTTGGAAATGTTGGCCTACAGAACAAACCCGGTGGACGGCCGGAGACCCTATTTGATAAAGAAGAATTAAAAGTGATCGTGGAAGCGGATCCATCGCAAACCACGTCAGAGTTAGCGGCAGGCTTCGGTGTGAGTGATGAAACAATTTTAATTCACTTGAAATAAATTGGAAACGTGAAAAAGCTTGACATATGGGTACCGCATGAATTGAGTGAAGCAAACCAACAAACACGAGTCGAGTGCTGCGTTACATTACTCAACCGTCACAATAACGAGGGGATTAAGAATCGTAGGTATCGTTACTTGTGATGAAAAATGGATCCTGTACGATACTCGGAAACGCTCATCACAATGGTTGAACCCAGGAGTACCGGCCAAATATTGCCCCAAGCGAAAGTTGACTCAGAAAAAGGTACTGGTAAATGTCAGGTGGACCAGTGCCGGTGTCATCCACTACAGCTTCCTAAGATCTGGCCAGACGATTACAGCAGATCTGTATTGTCAACAATTGCAAACCATGATGGAAAAACTAGCCGTTAAACAACCGGGACTGGTCAATTCCTTTAGCCCACTGCTGCTTCAGGACAACGCTAGACCACACACTGCACAACAGACGGTCGCTAAATTAGAGGAGCTGCGATTGGAACGTCTCCGACACCCACCGTACTCCCCGGACCGTGCTTCAACATATTACCACTTTTTCCGGAATTTGGACAACTTTTCGCAAGGAAAAAAAAATCTATTCCGATGAGGCTGTCAAAACCACCTTCAACGTTTTTATTGTTTCTCGCTCCCACAATTTTTTCAGCAAAGGAATCAATGAGCTACCGATAAAATGGCGAAAGTGCCTAGATAACAATGATACATAGGTACTTTGATTGGTTAGTTAAAATAATTTCATTTTTTAAAAATCGTTTTGCTTTTTCCATACAAACCGCCAATTTCATATGTGGAATCATATGGACCTAATAATATGTACGTCATGTCTATAAAAAAATAAAGTAAAATTAAAACCCATCTACGACAACTAAAAAGATGTACTTAAACAAGACATCGTTATAACAAAATAACATCGGTTTCGGTTTTCGTAGATCTGGAGTCACGCGTAATTACTAATCATGTATAATTAATGTATAAATCATACCGATTACGTGTGACTCTGGTAATACGAAAACAGAAATCGATGTTATTTTGTTACGATGTCTTGTTTATATTCCTTTTTAGTTGGAGTTTTTTGACAACTGTCCTTGCACCTAGTAGGTAGTATAAGAGAGCGTCATGTCTTTGCAACGTTTCCATTTTCCGCTGGCCAAACCACATGTGTAAAGAAACAATGTGGTATACATCACCAAGGACAACAATATTTACAGTAAACTGATACAGTTTGCATTGCTCTTGGGCTATGAGAAAGTCAAAAAGGCTTATAGCGTTGTTCCGGATAGATGGAAATGCTCGTGGAACAAGCTGGGCCCGTTCACAGCATACCTTGAAACCCCACCAAACTGGCAACCAGAGACGCTCTTTGTATCAGAGCCCGGTATCTACGCTCTTCTTGCGCTCTCAAAACAATTGCCAGCAAAAAAGTTTACGAGCTTTGTTTACGAAAAATTGCAGCCCACTATTAGAAAAACGGGCGCGTACGTTTCTCCGCAAATTAAGCAAACCAACATTACCGAATTGATTTCTATGGTGAGAGAAAAAGATAATAGAGGCATCAGGAACAGGGTGTAAAGTTCAATCATACTTCCATAGAAAAGGGAGGATCCTCCGACCAGACGGGTGTCGTGTCTGGTGGGCAACTGCCCGACGGTTGTTGTCGGGAGGTTGTATATATGTTAGTCGCGCGGTAAACTCTGCTTGCGCGATGTAGGATTAGTGTGACGTCGGTATGACACGCACCTCGCATGTGGCGATGTAGATACCGCTACAAGATAATCAAATGGCATTCTACCAATTTACAATGTAGGTAATAATATAATATTATCATACCTTTACTCATTTCCTTTTTTTTACTTTTACTTAAATACTCCGCAAAATGGTGAACAAAATAAACGTAAACAGCACAGCACGACGATTTGACTGATAATGTTTAAAAAGTATTTTTTAATGCCAACAAATTGTCGGCATTGCGATATTCTGTTTCTTTCTCGTAATCAAGGTCATTTTTAGGTAACCGGTATTAAAACGGTAACATAAATAGAGGTAACATATTTATCCTGCTTGGTTACCCAGATAGCGGTAACCTTAGTCATAGAAGTAACCAAAAATCTTCGATACCTGTACCGTAATTTATAAAGGTTTTCGGTCCCTGATCCTAACACCTGCCTAAATAGGTACATAACACCCGGAAAGACGAACAAAATTGACCTAATTCAAAGATTATCTCTGGACAAACAAATAAATTGAATCTGTCCTCATGGTCAAATAGACCAGCCCGAGATAGCCATAACAGCATTAAATAATAATTGGATAAAATACATGAAGGGACCAATTATTTAATGAATAAAGTTAATTGAAGGATTACGTAGGATTTGTCAACGTAATTTAATTAAACTAGTTAGTTCTGATGGCATTTAAACAATTAGTTGAAAAGACAATTGCCGATCAACCAATTAACGTCTTTACGATTTTTCTAATCGAGTTAATACCAAGATCGATAATCTTCAATTAGTAGGTACAATAACAATTTGTCATGACGTGTTCTTCCTATCTTGTTTTATGGACTAAAAAATGGCACCGGTAATGATTAAAATAATGCATCATGATTATTATGAGTAGGTCACTGTTTCTAAGTACTGAAAATATATTATCGAATGATAACTAAGTACTTACCTAACGATTGCATCGTAATTTCTAGAAAACTGACCGAAACAAAACAACATCCCTAGGCACTCTCATTTTAACATTGTTTAAATTTTTCCTTGCCAAGACGTATTTGTTTTTGTCAAAAAAAAAATTAAGAACTCTCATAAAAAAAATGTCAGCACATAAAAATTCGTGTTGTTTTTGTCAAACAAAACATTCAATGAACTCTATCTCAACGTAAATAATCAGCACGTTACCTATCTACCTATATCCTGTTCAGTTGCAACGTGTGCGAGATGTCGGAAGCGATTTTTCCAGCATTTGGCAATATGCCCGAACTCTTCGAATAGCCACCGTGCAGCCGAGAGATTTTTATTTCTTTCACTTTACAGAAATGTGAATCGCTTTTGAGAAATGCAACGATACGTTCTTGAGCCATTTCAAGTATTTTTGTCGAGAAATTCGAGAACACTTGAAGATTATTTTGCATTGCATTTGTAGCCAATCATGGCAAATTGATTTGTGCCTAGGTATTTAATGTTTGGAAATGAGTAGGTATGATGGTATTATGTTTTTAGAAAAGAAAAACAATTAGTTGAATGAAACGTACCTACAGCGTTTAACGTGAGTAATGTATAATATTAATAACTCACGACTCGCAGAAAACTGTCAACATTCACCGACAGTCATTTTACCTAAATGCTAATAAGGCGTACTTTTCAAAACTTTCATAGTAATTTGCATGTCTCAGATGGTAATTGCCGACGACACGCGACTGTCTCCGTGCCAGCCTGTGATTTTACGAGCTAAGCCAATACCGCGGCTTCTTCCGCGTTGACCCGCTTTTTGTAGCGTGATCAACGCATCGAACGACTCTCTTACCGGCGATCAAATGTTCCGAACGGTTGTAAATTCAATTTATGAGGTTATAAAGACCATGTAGCTGTAACTATTGATATTTCAAGGTATGTTAAGATGCTATGCGCTTCATTGAAAGTACATGAAGTGTCCTACTTGTGTGCTTACCAACAAGGCGCTACATTATTCTGTTATGATGAAGTCGTGGTGTAGGTATATCATCGCATCACGTCCACCAATATGACGCACACTCTTTTTAAGACTTCCACGAAAAGTTCCAAAGTGTAGTGCTATTGTAGCGATAGTAAAGATTATTGTTAATAATACCGATAAAGATAATCTTTACAACAACAAATTCAGAAACATGATAGAACTGTACAGGTTTCATTAGAATTTTATTTAGACGTGGAGCCTATCCTAAATGACGAAGGAATGGATTGCGTGTCGACTACTTAACTGAGTAAGCGCTAAGCTTGTCCTTTTTCAGACGAAAATACTGCCTATTGTTAGCGTTAGTAACTCCTGAAAAGTACAGTCTTGATTAAAACATGTTACGTGACTGCACTGTTTAAAAATATTTCTCTAACATTATAATCTCGCCACGAATGAGTCAACAACCGATCTTATCGGCCGTTCTCTATTCGCCGAGTTTCATTTACCTAGAAAGCCCCTCAATTGATTCGCGATAAAATCTCTCTGCAATGTTAATGGATGACTTGTGTTTTGTACCAAGATTTATGCTCGATTCGTCCGAAAAAGCCACGCGAACATCGAGAGTGCGCTGTGTGCACACAGCAACTCCGACCCACCTGATTTATTGTTCGACAGGCTGTCGGACCAAACGAGAAACTTGCTCCGCGCTCTCCTCTTTTAAGGCAACATGACATAAACACGAAAGTCGGCGGCCATAATGTTTTTGCTGCAATTATGCTTATTCATCGGTTTAAGACGTGATTTAAATCGTTGATGTGCCTTTATAATAATGGGTTGGATCGATAATGTCGACCTCGTAAATATGTTAATAGCGAGGCAACGCCTCTGGAGCCGCCGTTTGTTGCGAACTCTGGTCGCCGGGGCGACCGTGACTCATCCAACGCACACACACACATCACAGACGCCCTGCCTTGTGTTAAGAGATATTCTCTCGCCTCGCGCGTTAACTTTCAACTTAGTCAGCTTCAATAATTACATGTCGCGTCTGTCTCTAATTGGTGTTTTGTTCATTTTAATAAGTATAGTTTGTGATTGTTTCAGTTCTGGGAGATCATCTCCGACGAGCACGGCATCGACCCCACCGGCGCCTACCATGGCGACTCTGACCTGCAGCTAGAGCGCATCAACGTTTACTACAATGAGGCCTCCGGTGGCAAGTACGTGCCACGCGCCATCCTCGTCGACCTCGAGCCCGGCACCATGGACTCTGTGCGCTCGGGACCCTTCGGACAGATTTTCCGACCGGACAACTTCGTGTTCGGACAGTCCGGAGCCGGTAACAACTGGGCTAAGGGTCACTACACCGAGGGCGCTGAGCTAGTCGATTCAGTATTAGACGTCGTACGCAAGGAAGCAGAGTCATGTGACTGCCTTCAAGGATTCCAACTCACACACTCGCTCGGCGGCGGCACTGGTTCCGGAATGGGTACACTTCTTATCTCCAAAATCAGAGAGGAATATCCCGACAGAATTATGAACACATACTCAGTTGTACCTTCGCCCAAAGTGTCAGACACCGTAGTAGAACCTTACAACGCCACACTATCAGTCCACCAGTTAGTAGAAAACACAGACGAGACCTACTGTATTGACAACGAGGCACTATACGACATCTGCTTCCGCACGCTCAAACTATCCACACCCACGTACGGCGACCTCAACCACCTGGTGTCGCTCACCATGTCCGGCGTCACCACCTGCCTCAGGTTCCCCGGTCAGTTGAACGCTGATCTCCGCAAACTTGCAGTGAACATGGTGCCGTTCCCACGTCTTCACTTCTTCATGCCCGGCTTCGCTCCCCTGACATCTCGCGGCAGCCAGCAGTACCGCGCCCTCACCGTGCCCGAGCTCACGCAGCAAATGTTCGACGCCAAGAACATGATGGCGGCTTGCGACCCACGTCACGGCCGCTACCTGACCGTGGCCGCGATCTTCCGTGGACGCATGTCCATGAAGGAGGTGGACGAGCAGATGCTCAATATCCAGAACAAGAACTCATCATACTTTGTAGAATGGATCCCGAACAACGTGAAGACCGCCGTGTGCGACATCCCACCTCGTGGTCTCAAGATGGCCGCCACGTTCATCGGCAACTCCACCGCTATCCAGGAGCTGTTCAAGCGCATCTCGGAGCAGTTCACCGCTATGTTCAGGCGCAAGGCTTTCTTGCATTGGTACACCGGCGAGGGCATGGACGAGATGGAGTTCACCGAGGCTGAGAGCAATATGAACGACTTGGTGTCCGAATACCAGCAATACCAGGAGGCCACCGCCGACGAGGACGCAGAGTTCGACGAGGAGGCAGAACAGGAGATCGAGGACAACTAGACACTCACACCCAACCCCCCACCCCGCAACTCTAACACCCGCCCCCCCCCCCCTGCTCCCGATCCGAGCGTCTGGCGCGTCGCACGGGACGTCTTTTGATTTGCATTAGTATTTCCGTGTAACTGTTCCGTCGTCGACTTATTTATGTTACGTAGGACGTACCTACACGTTGGCGACGTCGCGTCTACATTCCCGTGTGTGTGTTTTCCTTGACCGAAGGGCGACTCTCGGATGTTTATGGCTGTAAACAGGTTCCCCCAGCGACGTGGGCCCTTCGCCTGACCACCAGCAGTGCTGTCGACACACTGATGACACAAAGGAAAAGATCTTTTTTTTTGATAAGGCTGAACTATTTTTTAATGCCTAAGTTTAATTTTAATATTTCGTTTGATACTGTCAGATAATGTGTTATCCATTGGCTTTTTACTAAGAAGCTAGTACAACATTTCGAAATCGATCAAAGGTTTTTAATTATTATATTCCAGTGAGTAATAAAACTACAATGATTTTACTTGAATCGTTTTATTTACATCTTTCTTAGCAGTTCTTACGGGTTGCAGACCAAGAGCTAAGCTAAGTTAGTTTAGCTTAGCTCGCATAGCTGACGCAGTTTTCCATACTTGTGTTCATAGTTTGCGGTCTGCACACAAGTATGAAAATTTACCTCAGCTGCGCGAGCTAAGCTAAACTAACTTAGCTTAGCTCTTGGTCTGCAACCGGCATTCATACCAAAAGTTGTAAGCAGAAATAATTACATTGAAATGACGCACACCATACCTTTTCATAATTTACCAGTCTATCCAAAATTGAGATCACCAATCAATTTTTTTTTTAAATGAAAATGCTTGTCAATGATGTTAGATACCCTAACCTCGCACATGGTAATTTGCAGCAACTTTACTACCTCCGTTTGAAGCCGAATGGTGGTCCCAGGTGATGTCAATCCAATTCAAATACACCGTCGCCTTGGTACTTACCTACCAGCAATTTACATGACCTTACACGCAAGATTCCAAGAAGGGGGTAACCTAGCCAGTTCTCGATAAAGACTGGCTGATGTAGGTACTGAATAGGTAAGTGGTTCACCCAGGCTAGGGGTGGTGGGTAGGTACCTAACTATGTACGATGAGGGAATTTCTTCTGCACTTTTGCCACTGGCTGCATAGTACCTACCTAGGTACCTAATGAAACGAGATAGGTAGGTAGGTAGTCTACGAGAAAGATTCACCGCTAGAGCCATTCAGAAGTAGGCACAGGCACCTACCTACATAGTGGACAGCGTAAACGCAATGGATTGAGGTCTACATAGGTATCGATAAAACTAGCTACAATTATGCATTTGCATTCGCCGGACGTAGGTAGCCGTTTCCTCATCAACAGGGGATAACGGTGCTCCTCACATTGTCATTAGCGGCCTTTATCAGTTCGTACCAAAATAAACGTTACCTACTACAAAGCAGAGTAACTCAAAACAGGAAAATTTGTTAGGGATTCACAAAGGTACCTAGGTATATATTTTGCCATTATAGGTAGTCTCATTATAAATAGCTCCGCAACCTAAGGTTTGTTGTTATTAATTGATAGGTACTTACCTACTTATAAATTAGTACATATTACATAGCATATTAATTAAGTAGGTATAAGCAACAATAAGTGGCTAGGTAGTGCTATAGGGCTTTCCTTAAGATGTAGCTACCTAGCAGCTGTAGGTATTAAAGAAGGTAGGTACATAGAGTGTGACTTTAGTAACAAACAGTTCAATATTTCCATCGGACATGTTTAAATGCTGTCTTTTTATCAGGAAGGACCTCTTGTCACCTAGGACTTCAAGAGAGCACTGCATATAGGTAGTGCATGACTTCTGTTCTAGGAGTGATTTATAGCTGTAGGTGCTTTCAAGTAAAAAAGCGGCTCCTCTCCATAGGAAACGACCAATTTAAATTAGAACCGTGCTTAGCTTCTGACGTTTCGTAACTTGTGCCGGTTGTGCCCATGTAGGTTTAGGTAAAATAAAATGTTTTGAATTGAATTATGTGATTGCCTGATCCTTGTGATTTTGTGCAGGTATATGTGTATTGCACACCTTATGTATATTGCAGGCGTCATGATAGATGTAGATACTTAACTAGCTAAATATGGAAACATAATGGAATGTTAGTACCTAGATATGTTCTTGGGTCATACAGGTGGATTAATGTCCACAGAGTTTAGACCACTACCTATGTAACACATTGAAGTAGATAAGTGTGGCTTCAGGCACTCCCGTCATCCACCATAGACGCTGTGATGGATGACTCATCGCGTCGGCTCGCTATGTGTTTCCGTTTGGGCGCACCTTGTGTTGCTCCGCATTGGTGTCACTGCGGTGAAGCTGTCAACAGTTTCGGGCACTATGGCCTGTCCTGCTGCAGGAGCGCAGGTCACATAGCACGGCACGCTAGCATAAACGTTATTATTCGTCACCATACCAGCGGTATTAGAACCAAACCGGCTTGGTACGAGACGATGGGAAGAGACCACACGGCATGAGGTTGTTACCTCGGAAGGTGCGTAGTAGGCCTGTGTGGGATGCATCCTGTGTGGACACCCTTGCGCAATCTCATGTTCCTAGCACGGCTGGCTGTGCTGGCACCGCTGCTGTAGCTGCTGAGTCCCTCAAGCGCCGCAGATACTGTAACCTTATGGGTAACAACTTGGAGCCGTTTGGGGTCGAAACACTCGGGTCATGGGGCTCGCGTGCGCGTCTCTTTTTTAAGCGGGCACGCACTTAGCATAAGCTGATATGTATATTATGGAGGCTTTTAATATGTATATTTTTTATTATTGATTTTTGCTTGAGTATAGCTTTCAATATTTTTTTTGCTGACTTATGGCAAATAATTTAATTTAATGTATTGCGTTTCGTAATGCTAAATAATGACTACTGTATGTAATCCAGTTCTTCTAACTCAACAGACAGCTGTGCTGCTGGGGAGTTTGTTGCGCCACTTCTTCTTTCCAGCTAAAGTAACTACTAGGAAGTGTTGAAGGACGGGCGTTTTGGGAGACTGTCTTATGTAATATTGACGTTCAAAAAGTGCTGATTCTCAGCCTAGTTTGAATAAATGACTTTTGATTTTAAGGAAATTTCTCACTGTTTGGTCGAGACTGCACATGGCCAGAGAGGGCTGGCTCGTTCTTTCGCTAAAGAATTAGCAGCTGCCAGTCTTCTGGGCACGTTTCAGGATGACAGCGAGGGACGAGAGGTACTTTGACGCTATAAGTGTATTTTTTATAAGTAGGTAGGTAGGTACATGTTGAGTCTGGGTTCTAAGTGGGGTATTTATATGGGCCCTTATGGGTCCGAGGGTCATGTGACAAAAATGTAAGTATGAGAATGCAACATTATGTTTAGGTATTTTATACTATTTGACTAAGTACTTAAGTATTATTCATACTTTGATTGAATTTAAATGATTCATTCATTACTTTGTGGATGGAAATCTATATAGGAATTAGGGTACTTATGCCATAATTTAAGTTGATAGGTGGTGTGTTAATAGAGGATATTTATTATTATATAAACTTACTCTTCTCTAAATTGGGATGAAGAGTTAAGGGGAAGTGTCAATTCTGTTAATACAATACTTGTTACGGCCGCGAATCATATTCCGATCAACATACAACTCTGACCTGCAAATTGAGAAAAACGTAAGAACATTTGAATTTCGGGGGTTACTCTGGCGCTTTCGCCTTAACATCGATTTTGCTGGTCCCATCAACATCCGGGCATCCAAAGGTCGAGGCCACCATTCATAAAGGGGATATAATATTTGCTTGTTTATTTGCACGGTGACCAAAGCTGTGCATTTAGCATTTATCGGCTCAAGGTTTCATTGCAGGGCTTAAAAGATTTGTGGCTCGACGAGGCTTACTCGGTGACATTTGGATCTATAACGGGACTAAATTTGTAGGTGCGTTGAAAGAACTTCCGCATCTAGTCGCTACAAGAACTCTGTAGCTGTTGATATTAAAAAGTGGGTAGATAATAATGGTACCACACGGCATTTCATTCCGCCTCACTCTCCAAATTTCGGTGGTTTGTAGGAAGATGGAGCGTTATCTACCAAGTTCAACTTAAGACGAGTTATAGTCATAGATGATTCCACCCTCATTTACGACGAAATGTCAGTGAAACTCATTTGACGTATGTAAGTAGAAGCGTGTCTTAACTCTAGACCGCTATCTGTTTTACCTATTATTTACCTTACCTTATTATTATTATTTTTTTAATTTTTATACCTACCTGTGTATCTACAGCGTAGTGGGTTATATTATTACCAATACTTGTTTTTGTTAACTATGTAGTTGTAAGTTCTTATAATGTAACTGTTTGCTGTTACTTTTAATAAAAATAAAATAAAAACATTAAATAATAGTTCTGAAAACCCAGTCCCTCTAATACCAGGACATTTGTTGATCGGATACTCACTGATAACGGGGCCAGAACGAAACTATGAAAGGGTTAATGTTTATAGTTGTAAGCATTAGATCGTGTTGAAAAAGATCGCAGTACGAATACAAAATATTTGACATACCCAACTTGATACTTCACGCGTTCTCTACGGACTATAGACAACCAAGGTAGGATTTATTCACAGGTTCTTCTCGTATAAGTAAGTAAGTAGTCGCTTCGGACTTGATGGAGTGACCTGAAGGCGTACTTCTCCAGCCCAAAGTCCAGAGCCCAGATCTCTCTACTGGTAGAGGGCTTCCAGTATTAGGTATTTGTAGTAAAATTATAAACAGCATTTTTTTTTTTTTTGAGGATGGGAAGTCATCGAACGACTCCTCCCGCTCTGGGTGGAGCGGAAGGGAGTGTCAGACTCTTACTGACTAAAACCCACCCGTGTTCCTTCCTTGGCCCTTTATGTTCCGGCTCAGCGGTACCCCTTTCGGATGATCCCGCTTTCCCGGCAGGCTTGGGCCCTAGTGGGCCCCCTCTTCGATGCTGACATCTCTTTGAGGCGCGCGTGGAACAAGTACGCGCCGTCCAGCACGGGCCTGGTCCTGATCGGACGGTGAGCTACCCATTACTCACCGCCCTTGCCCGCGCCTACGGTGGCCGGGAGTCGTATAAACAGCATTATGAATATTTTTTTGTAAGTTCCAACCTACGTGTTACAAAGAAATAAGGCTCCTACAAACAGGCGCGACACGCGACACAAAGGCACCGCCCTGACGCGCGACGACCGGTGCCTTTGTGTCGCGTGCGATTCGCGTCGCGGTTTGTGGCTGTATGAAGATAAAAACTAAGTAGGTACCTACCTATCAAAATTAGTTCATTTGACTAATATCCCCGCAACTTGCGTACACTTTTGTGTGTATCTTGTATCTATGTAGTAGTTAGATTCCATGTCTGTCTATTAATTTTGCAAATGCATCCATTCTTGACGTTGACAAACAGTGAAAACCAGACCAATTGAAAACCAATGTGGACTATTTATTTACACAGTACTATATTCTGCTGTGAATACAATTTAATTAATACAGTCTGTTAACACTAATACGGGCAGATGAGATGAGCTCTAAATAAAGATGTCAGCATTTCTTCAGCGATTATTTTAGGACATACAGGCATAATAATAATTTTGCGGCATCTTACATGGAGATTCACCGAGTGTCGAAAACTTTATTCAGGCATAAGCTCCAAATTGTCCTTCATGAAATCTGAATTGCTAAACTGACATTCCTTTATGTGATCTAATATAATTTCAACAGTTTCGTCATTAACCTTGCCGGCTTCATTCAATATTCTCAACAAATCAGTCAAAGTGAATATCGATTTTACATGAATTCCATTTTGTTTTAGTACACTAGCGCCACCTTGGTCTCGGTCGAGAACTATTACGGCGTGCGTCACGATCAAACCTTCAGAACGTAAAGTGCCAACAGTTTCCATCAGACTGCCGCCAGATGTCACTACATCCTCCACAACAAGGCATTTCTGGTTTTTCTCAAAGATTCCTTCTAGGATCCTTTTGGTGGCGTACATTTTAGTTTCTTTTCTTTTCATGATCATAGGTGTGTTAGTGTTGACTGACATGACTGCTGCGAGCGGTAGGGCGGCGTACGGAACCCCACACAGCAATTCGTGATCAATGTCTGTTGCTAGCTTCTGTAAATGCTGTGCCACTGAAAGCTGAAATGTAAAATTAGGGTAGGTACTAAATTACTTTATTACTTTTTTGGCTATACTTAACTCTTAGTTTTTTGGGAAAACGTTTATTTACGTCTGCGGAGTGAAGTCGAGTCGGAATAAATAGATGGAGTGGTTGACGTATTTATGAAGCAACGACTTTACGGGGTTAGCAACAGTTTAAGAGTTGTTTATTACGGCAGGAATTAATTTTAGCTTTTATTGCCTAATAATAGTAATAATTAATTAGACAAACAAGATTATGGGCTCCACTGTAATTAATTAAACTCTTCAGAGGACGAGGCATAGGCAGTTAGGCAGAACTTGGACAATAAAAAAAGCTATTCAACATAAAGAAGACGATTGATGGGTTAGTTCTCTTTTGAGGACATTGAGACGACTTTTTGTAAGTAGGCAAGCTGCCTTTCTGCGGGGTAATTGGGTACCACACTGACAGTAGGCTTTCGTTTTGACAGTTCAACAATATTAATTGCGTTACCTATTTACGTTGTTTACCAGATACATTTTTGAACATAGATAAGAAGCCATGGATTAAAAATATATTATTTAAAATAATTGTTACGCAATTAGGGTGCAGCTGGTCTAGTGTTCGCAAACGTGACTGCTTGATAAGCAATGTAGGCAATAGTTATGTTTAAGTCGCATATTCCCAAAGCCGTCACATCAGGTTTGATGCTAGTTTATTCGGATGGATAGATAATCCTATTATGTAGACGAGGGTGGCCAACCCTGCTATACGAGGTGGCCGGGACATCGACGGCGACGCGCAAACTGAAACCATGAATTGTAGAAACTTCGTACTTAGAAAGTTTTCGTCAGTTATAAAAAAAAAACTGCTTTTTCATAGAAACGTGCAATACCTACGCGCTCAAAATGTGTGAATTCGTTATTAATCTCATAAATACTGAATTAATGGTATTTTGTAACCTAAATTTAGAGTGTAGTAGGTATTATTCATTTCATAAAAAAAACATGCAAAAATATGCAATTCAAAAATATTAGATTCTTACTTAGGTTTTTTTAATAAACCGTTAACTATATTTTGTTTATTTCGCGATCTGCTATATTTTTACAGGCATGGCTTCGAAAATACATTATTTGATATACTTAAAAACTGACCTCTTTGTGTGACTTTAAGACTTCAACATAGAGATAACATAGAGATTCAACATAGAGATTTACTACACATACACCTCCATCCAACCCATTGAGCTATTGAGGAACTACTTAGCAAAACATGACATGACGTCTTTAGTGTAGCGTCATGTTAAGGCGGAAAGTCAAAGTTAGATTCAATACGATATTTACCATGATCTGTGGATGTGACACGACGACCCGCAAGTCGAAGTAGATGGGCGTTCGTCTGCCGATCTTGGCCTCGATGTCTCCGAGACGAACCGCCCCGGCGTCGAACAGACGTACCGCTAGCTCCTCCAGGGATATCATCGTCTGGAAAATACAGGCAGACAAGGTTATGATTTCCTTCATGATACGAAAAAGCATAATCAGCCTATAACGTCCCCACTGCTGGGACACAGGCCTCCTCTCTGGGAGAGGGGGTAAGCCGTAACCGTAATCCGTCACGCGGGCCCAGTTTGGATTGAATTTTACGAACAAGTCTAGTGCCATGAAGCGATTTTAAATTGTAATTAGAACGTCTTATACCTCTAAAACACTCCTTCTCACAGTGAGGAGGCCTGTGTCCCAGCAGTGGGAACAAAATAAGCTGATGACGATACCTCTAAAAATAGCAAACTTGGGTTGCATATATAAGATGTCTAGCCTAGTAAGCAGGTGTTACCCCTTCTTCCTATTCCTGAGAACCCTCTTACTATGCTAAATGTGGGGACTGGGTCAAAGATGCTACAGGTCGAACTCACAACCACTCGCTACATAATGCGGGCTTTTAACCGTTGGGATATGGCCACTTTTTAGCAGAAAACCTACCTAATTATTTCCCTGATTTAAGGAACTTTAATGATGAAGCCTTGAATAAGGTCACACACAATATTGTAATAAAATCTGACATGCTCCGAACAGTACATAATATTATTTCCGTGCTCATAAACCGGTTGATATTGATACATTTATGTAGACATGTCATTGTCAGTTATTTGGAGCTTGGACGTCATTTCGTGGAGTATAAGTATATCATTCATAGGGTTATTTAATTGAATCTTGTGCAATACCTACGTCAGAACTCGTCCAAATTCGAGTTTGGGCAGAAGTTCAATAATGTTAATAAAACTTTTTGTCTCTGTGACTTAAATTTTTTGGTCTGGATTTAATCAAAATCTAGGGGGGTATTTTAGGGGTTATGCGAGTATACCTACATCATCGCAGTAACTACGGCAGGTCTTAATCTCGGTATGGTTTCAGTCTCCGTCACTCGATACATGTTCATCCATACTTTAATGTTATAAACGCGAAAGTAATCGTCTGTCTGTCTGTCTATTACATTTTCGCATAATCGACTGAATTAAAACGATATCGATGAAATTTGGCACACGGATAGACCATGACTTGGTTAGGACAAAGGATACTTTTTACCCCGGAGTACGTGGGATAATCTCCGACCTCCACGCGGCGAAGTCGCCTGCTCCAATACTAACATAACAAATCAATGTGATCGAGATAAGTCCAACTTCCAATCCTGTTTTTTGACTGCCCTTGAGCAGCAGGAACTGAGGTTTGACTGCATTAAGTTCTAGAGATCATAATTTAAGCACATCTCAGAAGCATAAAACGGCATGAAACTGTACCTAATTGCGTAACACACTAACGGTAGGAATGGCTGTCATTTTGACAGTTCAACAACATTCATTGCGTTATTTATGTTGTTGAGCAGACAAATTTTCGAACATATAAAGCAATGGATTAGCAATATCCTTCAAAATGGTTCAGATTCTGATTGAGTGTATTAGGCAATTAGGTTGCCGGTGTCAATGACATTTAGGTTGCCTAATTGCACCTACTGTAATTATGTGTTTGCCTAGTTGTTAGGTAAATATGTATATATCGACACGATATCACGCATCAACGAATTTTTTTGTAGTTCGTGGACATAAATCGTCTTTAGCCAAGATTGTAACTTTGATATTAATCAAAGGGACAGGCACTTTACTTTACTGCTTTAATAATGGCGATGAAAATCATCGTGAGCAAACGTCGTTGTACCAAAACTTCAAAGACATGTGACATCTAGCAACACGCACTGGGCCCGCGTGGTGGAATCCCTCTCACAGAGAGGAGGCCTGTGTCCCAGCAGTGGAAACAATATAGGCAGATTATGTTACAAATGCTAAAATGGCAGTTTAATTTTGTTTTAAAAGAGTGTCCATGGAGTTTCTTGCCCGTTCTTCCCCATAGGATCCTACTACGGTTTGGAATGGGCAGCTTCACCACCTTTCTGACTGACCGACTCCTTGACAGTTCAAAAGTACCTGTAAATCGTTTAATATAAATAAATGCTTTGAGTTTGAGTTCATGCGTAGGTATCTGTTATTGAGTCGTCCTTGCCAGGCCCTGCAGTCTCGACATAGTTAGCAATAGTTTTCGGTTGCTAAGTCCTAACAATCCAGATGTAACGATATTTGGTGGTCTCCACACTCAAATTTATCGGTTGTTACTGGTATTTTAGGTAGGTACCGGTAGGTAACAACCGATAAATTTGAGTGTCGAGACTACCAAACATTTACATCAACATTTACATCTGGATTGTTAGGACTTAGCAACCGAAAACGATTGCTAACTATGTCGAGACTGCAGGGCCTGGATTTTATTGCATAACAATATTTCAACGAACATCAGACGAGGGCCCTCAAAACCAGGGACCGAAAACCTTTATAAATTACGGTACAGGTATCGAAGAATTTTGGTTACTTCTACGACTTAAGGTTACCGCTATCTGGGTAACCAAGCAGGATAAATATGTTACCTCGATTTATGTTACCGTTTTAATACCGGTTACCTAAAAATTACCTTGATTACGAGAAAAAAACAGAATATCGCAATGCCGACAATTTGTTGGCATTAAAAAATACTTTTTCATCCCACCATCTCGGAAAGAGTATTTTTAATCTTCAATATCTGAGTGGAAAAGCCGTTTTTATTCTGACTGACCGGTTGGCGCAGTTGGTAGCGACCCTGCCTTCTGAGCCGCTGGTCCCGGGTTCGATTCCCGGACAAGTCAAACATTTGTGTGCATGAACATGTTTGTTTGACCTGTGTCTGGGTGTGTATATGTATATAAGTATGTATATCAGTCATCAGGTTACCGTAGTACAGGCACTGCCTAGTTCGGGACCTGAAGACCTTGTGTGGATGTTGTCTCATATTATTATTATTATTATTATTATTCTCTAGAGGATAAAGTAAATTGAATTTAGAACATCGTGTGCACTAAGTTTGTGAATTAAAAAAAACATTAAACCTATTTACTGCTACCTCTATGGTGCCGAATATATCATACAACTTTTTTTTAATTTGTTAAAAACTCAGACTCGGAACCTTCTTGGTGTTCTTTTTTCAATTTGCTTTGTACGCGGTTCTTTACGCGGCATTTTTTCACGTCATTGTTAAACCTTATATTAAAAACAAGAAACTTGAAAACAAGTGTAAAAACTAAAATGAGTGATTCTAGCGACGAGGAAGTTTGCTTGACGCCAACAGAATTGACTGAAACTGTTAATAATGCGCAAATGAGCTTTCTCCCTCAACAATCACGCGAGAAGTATTTAAAACAGTACGATATGTTCAACACGTGGCGACTAGCAAAAGGAGCCAAACTTTCTCAGAAAACGTTTTGCTGGCATATTTTATAGAATTATCCGAGAACAAGAAAGCAAGCACTCTATGGAGTACGTATTCGATGCTAAAAGCAACAATAAAGATGAAAAAAGACAAACATATCGATACCTATCCTAAATTAGTGGCATTTTTAAAAAGAGCCTCATGTGGTCATCAACCAAAAAAATCGAAGGTTTTCACAGTATCTGATATTGAAAAGTTTCTTAACGAAGCACCCGATTCCGTATATTTGGCGGCAAAAGTAAGTCAGTTGCACATTCAGTATCTACTTAAGTATATTAATCTCAATTAAATAGTATACTTAGTAGATGTTGATAGGCATAATTATGCGTTCATATCAATTTTATTCATTTATCTACTACAATACTCTTTACGTTACAGGTTGTTCTTATTATTGGAATAAACGGAGCATGTCGAACTAATGAACTAACACAACTTAATGTCAAAAACATTGAGAAACATTCAGATGACTTACTATTAATTAATTTACCTAATACAAAGACAAAAAGAGACCGCAACTTCGTCATTCGCAAGGAATACGTAACGATTGTTGAGAAATATCAAGCCTTACGCCCGCCTAACACTCCAATCAATCGATTTTTTCTACAGTATCGCAATGGAAAGTGTGTTAGACAGCCTATGGGTACTAATAAAATTGGCAGTATCCCACGAGAAATAGCAACATTTCTTGAACTTCCAGAACCCCTGTTGTACACGGGTCATTGTTTCCGACGAACTTCAGCCACACTTTTGGCTGATTCCGGAGCTGATCTCCTGTCCCTTAAGCGCCACGGAGGCTGGAAGTCCAATGCAGTTGTAGAGGGATACATAGAGGTTTCCATCCAAAATAAGTCTAAAATATGTGAAGGCATCGTAGGAGCCATTACACTGAAAGAGCCTCAATCGGATCCTTGGACTGGCCCTTCTACATCAAAAATAAGCCGTTATGAAACACCTAACCATCTCCCTCTCTCTCCAACATTCACGCCAAGGGAATCCGATGAATCGGTACAACTATTAAGTATGACAGATAGTTTACCGAAAAACAGTACACAAGTGACTAACACCAATATTACAGTACCAAACAAAAATATTACACTCAATTTAAATAACTGTAGCAACGTTACTTTAAAATTTTCTTAATTATACCTTAGTATTATTTTGTTATAATTTAAAGATTATTCTGTAATACTTACCTGTCATAATGTAGTAATTAATACCTAAACTGAAATAAAAGTGTACCTATCTTGTGATTGTAAACGTTTTTTTTTTGCATTTAGTCATTTCCTCGCTGAGGTGGAATGAAAAGTTACGTGTTGCACTCGAGTGCAAAGATTTTTCACCTCGTGCTCTTTTGATTCCCTCGCTAACGCTCAGGATTCTAATTTTGAATCACTCGCTGCGCTCGTGATTCAATTTTAGAATCCTTCGCTTGCTCGGTCATCAAAATTGAACACGCGGTTAAAAAGCAACTTTGCACTCTTGTATAACAAATAACTATTTAAACATTATCAGTCAAATCGTCGTGCTGTGCTGTTTACGTTTATTTTGTTCGCCATTTTGCGGAGTATTTGAGTAAATGTAAAAAAAAAAAGGAAATGAGTAAAGGTAAGATAATATTACATTGTAAATTGGTAGAACGCCATTTGATTATCTTGTAGCGGTATCTACATCGCCACATGCGAGGTGCGCGTCATACGATGTCACGCAAATCCTCCATCGCGCAAGCAGAGTTTACCGCGCGACTAACATATATACAACCTCCCGACAACAATCGTCGGGCAGTTGCCTACCAGACACGACACCCGTCTGGTCGGAGGATCCTCCCTTTACTATGGAGGTATGATTGAACTTTACACCCTGTTCCTGATGCCTCTATTATCTTTTCCTCTCGTCAAATCAATTCGGTAATTTTGGTTTGCTTAATTTGCGGAGAAACGTACGCGCCCGTTTGACTAATAGTGGGCTGCCATTTATCGTAAACAAAGCTCGTAAACTTTTTTGTTGGCAATTTTTTTGAGAGCGCAAGAAGAGCGTAGATTCCGGGCTCTGATACAAAGAGCGTCTCTAGTTGCCAGTTTGGTGGGGTTTCAAGGTATGCTGTGAACGGGCCCAGCTTGTTCCACGAGCATTTCCATCTATCCGGAACAACGCTATAAGCCTTTTTGACTTTCTTACAGCCCCAAGAGCAATGCAAACAGTATCAGTTTACAGTAAATATTGTTGTCCTTGGTGATGTATGCCCAACATTGTTTCTTTACTTATGTGGTTTGGCCAGCGGAAAATTGAAACGTTGCAAAGACATGACGCTCTCTTATAATACCTACTAGGTGCAAGGACAGTTGTCAAAAAAAGAAAACTAAAAAGGTATATAAACAAGACATCGTAACAAAATAACATCGGTTTCTGTTTTCGTATTACCAGAGTCACACGTAATCGGTATGATTTATACATTAATGATACATGATTAGTAATTACGCGTGACTCCAGAAAACTGAAACTGATGTTATTTTGTTATAACGACGTCTTGTTTACATCTTTTTAGATGTCGTAGATGGGTTTGAACTTTATTTTTTTATATACATGTACATATTATTAGGTCCATATGATTCCACATATGAAATTGGCGTTTTGTATGGAAAAAACAAAACGATTGAAAAAAAATGAAATTATTTTGACTATGTATCATTGTTATCTATGCACTTTCGCCATTTTATCAGTAGCTCATTGATTCCTTTGCTGAAAAAATTGTGGGAGCGAGAATCAATAAAAACTTTGAAGGTGGTTTTGACAGCCTCATCGGAATTGATTTATTTCCTTGCAAGAAGTTGTCCAAATTCCGGAAAAAGTGGTAATCTGTTGGAGCAAGGTCCGAGGAGTACGGTGGGTGTCGGTGACGTTCCAATCGCAGCTCCTCTAATTTACCGACCGTCTGTTGTCCAGTGTGTGGTCTAGCGTTGTCCTGAAGCAGCAGTGGGCTAAAGCAATTGACTAGTCCCGGTTGTTTAACGGCTAGCTTTTCCAGCAGACCACGCTGACGCCACCAGGGAGGTCGCCCCGTAGCACCCAGTCGTAACCGATGTCCCACAGGAGCGGCCCTAGAACCGATCCCTGTGGGACACCGCTCGACATCTCTCGCCGGTTCCACTCCCCGTCGTGACCGGGGTAGATGACGGCTCTGTCCCTCAGATATGCCTCGACTATTCGACGGAGGTAGGTTGGCACCCGGTGATACCGGAGTGCCTCACCAATGCAACTCACAACAACAGGGCAGGGTGTTAATTGCGTTGGCGATGTCAAGTGACACCGCCACGACAACCCCGCCCCGAGACACCACACCGCGTCCCCCCGTCGTGAGGGCTCTAACGCGCATGATGGCGCCCACCGTCGAGCGCCGCTTGCGGAAGCCGAACTGACTATCCGCAAGATCCGGCCCCGTCCTCACCAGGTGCCCGACGAGACGGCCTGCAATTACTCTCTCAAAGAGTTTGCCGACCTCGTCGAGCAGCACAATGGGCCGGTATGCGGACGGATAGTCCGCAGGGCGCCCTGGCTTCCGAATGAGGACCACCTTCCCCGTCTTTCAACAGAGTGGGAACTGGCCTCTCTCCATACATGCGCTTAAGAGCGCCTCCAGTCGAGGCCCAAGAGTCGTCGAGGCCAGGACTCAGGCTTTCCCTGGCAGGGAAATGCGGTTCCTGGGGCGGTATTTTTGGCCTTCAGCCTACCTACCGCCACTCTCAGATCTACCCCGGTCACTTCAGGGGTGTCGTCGTCGTCCGCGTGGTTCGCTTCAGGCACCGCGAGCGGCGGAGCCATGGGCGAGGGAGTATGCTCCCCCCGTGAAGGGAACAGAGCGCTCACCACCTCCTCCACCAGCTGGGGGCGGAGACTCTGCGTCAGCGGGGGGCCCAGATGCGGAGTTTATTCCGCACCATTTTGTAAGGGCGCCCCCATGGATCTCCGTTCAGAGTCTCCACCAACTCCTCGCGGGCCGTATATTTGGCACGCTGGACAGCGTCTTGGAGGGCGGTCTTCGCCGCTCTGTATCCCTCGTACAGCTCCGCCTCCGTCGCTTCCGCATCCGGAGGGCGGATGCGGAGCCTACGGTGCCTGGAGTACAGGTGTCGCACTTCGACGCACGCCTTGCGTAGCGTCTCCAGCTCCTGCGACCACCAGTACACCTGACGTCGGGCGCTTCCTGGACGGACTCGGGGCATTGCCACGTCGCAAATCTCGGACACGGCCTCCCGGAACCACTCCGCCTCATCGTCAATATCGGCAGGCCTGTCCGGTGATGACACCCAGGCCTGCACGATCGAGGCTTCCAGGAGGAGCTCCCGGTCCATCTGCTTCAGTGCCCACCGCGGACCACTCGGGGCCTGTTGGACCGGCGCGCTAGAGGTCTGGGCAGAGACGTCGAACCGGATATACCGGTGGTCGGAGTAGGTCTCCACCTCCTCCATGACGCGCCAGTCAATGACACGCTGTGACAGAGCGGGGCTGGCAAACGAGATGTCCACCACAGACTCACCCCGCATCCGCACACACGTGGGGACAGTACCCCGGTTTAGGACGACCAGGCCTGTCTCCAGAGCCCAGTCCTCCACCATCCTGCCCCACACATCAGTGTAACGGGAACCCCAAGCCGGATTTTTGGGGTTGAAGTCCCCGAGCACTAGCACAGGGAAGCGATGGTACCCGGCAACGACGACACTTAACTCTGTTAAAGAGTTCTGGAACTCGGCGAGAGTTCGGCTCGGAGAGAAGTACACTCCCACTACTACTATCTCCCCGAACCGTGCTGCTACGCACCAGGGGTGCGTAGCAGCACCCTTCGTGACACCTTCGAGGGATTCGAGTGCCGGCGGCGGCCGACGAAATTATGGTCACTGAGCCGCTCAGGTCCTCAACCCAGTCATCCCTGGGCAGGACAAAATACGGCTCAGCGACTACGGCAATGTTAATCGACCACTGCGTCATGCGCTGGAGCAACAGGTCCTGAGCGCAGGCGCAGTGGTTGATGTTCGCCTGGAGGAGTCTTAATGGAGCCGTTACTCCTCCATTTCAGTCTCCTCCCGGGTGGCGGCAGTAGCGGCGGCGGCAACGGTGGCAGTGGCACTGGCCGCGGTGATGGTGGTTGTGGCAACGGCGGCGGAGGGCCTGCCTCTCCTTCTGGTTCCGGTGGGTAGAGCACAGGACTTACTGCCCGCCCGGTGATCGGCCGGCTTGCCAGCACCCGCACATGCTGCGCAGTGCGGCGCGGCTTCGCACGAGCCGGCCTTATGTCCGGGCTGACCGCAGCGGAAGCACAGAGTGCTGCGGTCCACCTCCGAGGTGCACTGGACGCCAACGTGGTGCCCCACATGGCATCGGAAGCACTTCAGAGGTCTGGGTTCCAGCAGTTTAACCTGTGCCGAAACCCAGCCCACCAGAAGCCTTCGGCCCTCCACAATCTTTTTGGCCGCCGTCACGGGGCAGCTTACCGTTACGGTTCGCATACCCGCGGGGTCCGGACGTATGGTGCCCGCCTTCACCTGGTCGGCCAGACACCCGCCTGTCATATTTATTATGCTTAGGGCCAAATATTCAATCGCCAGTCGATTTTATGATGCCGCGTGTTGTCACAGTAACGTTGACGTAAAGTTATCACTTTACGTCAATACAGCACGAGACTTAACGGCTTAAAATTGACTTAAAATTGAGTAGCGTTTTAATATTTGGGCATTAGGTGTAAGAGCTGGATAAAACTAAAATCCAAAATTAAATACCTATAATTTCTGTAGCAAGTTTAATTTTCTTCCAAATTTTGAGATCAACGTGAATAGTTTGACAAAATTGAAATACAAGGAAACTCTTTGACACACACACAGGCGATGTGCGCCCTTTGACTAATGCCGACGGCACGTGTTAGATAGAGGTAATTTAAATTCCGGTAACCGGTATTAATACTGGTTGTATTCAATTTAAGAATTAAGGTAACCTTTAATAATACCTGTAAAAAATATAAATGTTGTAACCGAAAAAATACCCCTATTAATGATACCGGTTTCGGTCCCTGCTCAAAACTCGTTGTTTGCCTCCGCAGACCGCGTGCCCTACACGTAAGTCGTGAATAAATTAAAGTCGCTTTTCGTGTATGTCTATGTGACCGCGGAGTTCATCGGATCCTGATTCGGTTTTCACCATCATTTAGCGAATTCATTCTTTTAGGCCCGCTTGCACCGCAAATCACTAAATGCGTTTAGAGCTAAACATATTTAAGTAATGCGTCATACTGTCTCTGTCATCTTCAAACGATTAACTGAATTATAAGGATATTTTATTGGTTTATCTCTAAATGTATTAAGTATAGATTTTTGGTGCAAGCAAGGTTTACGTGTATACATATAATAGATCAATGTAACAAACAAAACAACAAAAGTCATTCATTCAAACTAGGCTCAGAATCAGCACTATTTGAACGTCAAAATTACGACAGTCCCCCAAAACGCCCGCCCTTCACCACTTCCTAGTTCTTTAGCTGGGAAGAAAAAGTGGCGCAACAAACTCCCAGCAGCACTGCTGTCTGTTCAGTTAGAAGAACTGGATTAAATTCTATACAGTAGTAAGTAAATTAATATTACGAAACACAAAACATTAAATTAAATTATTTGCCTTAAGTCAGCTAGCCACGCCAACAAAAATATTGAAAACTATACTCAAGCAGAAATAAACCATAAAAACGTAAACAGAACTTCCTCCAGGCATAAAGGGCGTGCCCGCTTACATTTGCAATGCTGAATTATGGTTCTATAGCCGTTGTAACTAAAAGTCACAAATGACAAACCTTCGAAGTAAAATAAAGAAACTAATAACAATAACAAAACCATAGTCAGGAAAATGACCTGTCACCACAAGCAGCAACCGTTCACGAGCATAACGCAAAGATTAGCCATTACCCCCCTCGCCATATTTGAGGTAATAATAAACTTACAAATGATACAGAAATCTCGATGTTTTGTTAGGTAGTCAAAACCATGCGAAGCAGGGCCGGGTCGCTTGTCTAAACAATAATAGCGTTACTTATAACCACCACGGCTGATCGGAGCGTAGAAGAATGTATCACCATAAGGCTATTTGGCCTTGGAACAGGTTTGAGGGGAAAATTCCGCAACCTTTTTTGACATTGTTGTGAAAGGACTAGCGAAATTCCAGTTTCTTAGCTATTGGTGCCGATTCTCTTGTCACAAAATTCTCTAAACTAGACTAAAAATCACCAAAATTTAGTTTATTCCTGTCAAACGACGATTTCCCATTCTGAAATTGGCTAAATTGACACAACTTAACTATATTTTAGTTTGACAGCACTAAGATGGCACTGAGATTATAATTTAGTGAAAATGGCAATTTTGCTATTCTGAATTTTACGTTTTTCACCTAAAATTTTGATTGTCTTAACTAAAACTGACTATTTTTAATCGCGATTAAAAAGGTGTGGAATAAAATTAGTTGTCATGAACTAAAATTCACACCAACACCTCGACTTCAGATGCAAAAACAGACTGTATCTTTTTTTCTTTTCTTTTGCTTATATCTCGAAAACGGTGTGTCGTATTGTAAATTCTTAAACCTATAAATCTCAACGTGTTGGTAATATTTTTTTATATTTTCCATACAAAACAAGTCGAGGCCGCACATAATGCGCGCCTACGGCTCTAAAAAAAGATCACGTGGTACGGCAAACAAGTACCACGTGGAGTCGCAATAATTGTCAAATTTGATTTTAGATGTGTCAAAATTATTTTTAAATTTAGAGATTTTATTTTGCAGAATAGCGTTAAGATTCTCATAGCCAAAAGTAAGGAATTTTAGTGATAGTTTAGTTAGTTTAGTTCGGTGTACAACAGAATCGGCACCAGTAACAGTCTGTCTACTGTTGTATAGGAATTTGAGTTTATTTTTCACGAATCGAATAACGAGTTTCATAGCGAACGTTGTTTAGTATGACGGTAGGATCACCCCTTGACGGATGCAGGTGACTAAACCGCCATCCTGCAGTAAGATATCTAATATAACGGGCTGGTTTTCGCATCTTCGCGTCCAAGCACATAAGTATTTGGCGTACGTCACCCTATATATCATGTTTTGTTTTGCCTAATCAGCACCCTGATTGCGTAACTCATTGTCAATCTGAATCTTAATAATTTTGAAGGATATTGCTAATCCATTGCTTCATATGTTCGAAAAATTTGTCTGCTCAGTAACGTAAATAACGCAATGAATGTTGTTGAACTGTCAAAATTAAAGACATTCCTACTTTTACTGTGTTATGCAATTACCACGCAGGGTTATTGTGCACGACACCATAAGGTATACTCGCTCTGAAGTACCAACAGTAAATAATTATCTCCTTATGTATTAGGTGTAACGACCATAACTTCAGTCATTCATTATGTATTTAAATAACAGTGTTTCATGTCTAACGATGTCTCGTTGGGTAGTCAATTAGTAAACACTTACATTTTGCCGTTTCGTAAACAACTAAGTATTAATATTGTAATAACTTTACTTACGTTAAAAACATTGTGTGGAAGCCAAAGTCAAGTGCATGTGACATACGCGATATCGTTTGCAGAGTGATCAGTGACTGTATTGTATCAGAAACATAAAATAAACATTTTAAAACAAAGTGACTTTGCAAGTTCCAGTCAACACGAAAGTGGGTGTTTTGAAAAAAAAAACTTGGCCAACCGCTTCACTCTGATCGCCAGTATTACGGTTACGCACCAGTACTTAAATTTCAAAAGACAATTCCAAAGTGTCCGTGGCAGCGTTCGTAGAGCGGAGGCTGAGACTTGCGAGCTACCGAGTTCGAATCCCAGTGCAAGATTTACTTTTTGTTGTTTTTTTTTTTTTTTTTTTTTTTTTTTTTTTGCTATAATGATTTGCGCTGGCTGTAATGCTACTATTCTCGTTACACAAAAGAGAATTAAATGCTGCTTAAGCAAATGTACCCTTCAGTACCATTTGGAATGCGTTAAGTACGATGAAGCGTCAACACCTAGGACTAAATGGACTTGTCCAATCTGCGTCTCTGGCCGTCCTAAACTGGACAACACTAATACACCAGTCCATGCTAAAGGTCACACTGTACAAACTGACCAAGCGGCTCCAGTTGCTGAACCGGTTAAAATGCATTCCTCTACATCGGGACCGTCTAATAGCCAAAATAAACCAATAGTTGGTCAGAGACCTACGCCATCTGAGAAGTCTCCACCAGGTACGCCTCGAGTGTCATGCGTCGGCACAGAGGTTAACTTGCAAGACACAATACTCTCAGAAATTCGTAAATTACGGCAGGAAATGAATGAAAAGTTTGATAGTCAACAGGCCTCTTTGGCAAAATTCGAGACCACTCTAGCTACGGTCCAAAGGGAAATTAATGACCTAACCTTAAGATTTTCCACAATGTACGAAGACTTGGACGAGTTTAAGAAGACTGTTACTTTTCTCTCTGACGCTTATGATGATCAAGTCGAATTAAATGCCAGCAATAATAACTGTATTGCCGAACTCCTCAAGAATAACGCCGTGATGAGCGCTCAAGTAAGAGAATTGGAGACTAAATTGCAGCAAATTGATCAATTAGCACGTGAGAGCAATATCGAGATACAGTGCGTTCCTGAACACAAAACCGAAAACCTGTTAACGGTCGTAAAACAGTTGGGTAGAATTGTGGGTAATGAACTTCAAGACACTGAAATCCAGTCTTTTCATAGAGTTGCCAAATTAAATGAAGAAACAAATCGACCACGTAGCATAGTCGTCAAGTTAGCCAGTCCTCGCATTCGCGATAGTGTACTTGCTGCAGTTAGAAACTTTAATAAGAAGAATGAGTCGGAGAAGTTAAACAGCAGCCATATTGGTATTGGTGGAGAAAAGCAGCCGATTTTTGTGACAGAAAATCTGACTCTAGCTAACAAAAAACTACATGCAGCTACAAGAATCGCTGCTAAGGAAAAGAAATATAACTTTGTATGGGTTCGGAATGGTCGCATATTTGTGAGGAAAGATGTAACAACAAAATCTCTGCTAGTTAAAAATTTTGAATCCGTAGAATCTTTGTAGCATATCTTTGTTCTGTTAGTCGCGTACTTTGCACGCTTTAAGTGATATACGAATTTAAATTCAAGTTTAAAATATATTACCAAAATGTAAGAGGCTTACGAACCAAGACAGAAGATTTTTATACTGCAGCTTTAAACTTTGATTACGACATAATTATCGGCACTGAAAGTTGGCTCAATGATACGGTGTCAGATCATGAATTTTTAGATAACCGATACAGAGTGTTCAGGCGCGATAGGTCATCTACGGTATCCGCGACTACAAAAAGGGATGGTGGGGGGGTGTTTGTTGCAACTCTGGAAAAATATGAGGTCTCACGGAGATTAAATTGGGAGTCCCATTGTGAAGAATTGTGGATTACAATCAAGTGCGACAGTGGCTTATGTATTAATATTTGTGCGGTTTATATCCCACCTCCAATCAAACAAGACTATATCGATGCGCTATTTCGTAACTTTACAGAAGTAATTAACAAAAAGAGTAAAAGCAATTCTATCAACTTACTAATCGGTGATTTTAATATGGGCAGTATCTCTTGGGAATATAATGCGGATTCTGGTCTATTGGTTCCCAAAGGATCTAGTAGTAATCCAGAACACATTTTTTTAGATATGCTAGCCTTTAATGATCTTCATCAATGCAACACGATACCCAACGCTTCAAATCGTATTTTAGATCTAGTTCTTAGCAATAGTAATAACAAAGTGCTGGTTTCTCAGGCCTCAATTCCACTTATACAAATCGATCCTTATCATCCAGCGCTGGAGATCTCGTTTACATCTAATCATAGCAATCCTCTTGTGCAAAATAAAATCCCAAATTTGAACTTTTATCTGTGTAATTATGAAGCGGTCAACGCTAAACTTGCGAAAATTGTTTGGTCTGATGAATGGAACTCTATAACTGATATTAACGAAATGTTGCAGAAATTCTATGCTATTCTTATGCCGATTATTAAACTGCATACTCCGATTACAAAACCACGGGATGAACGCTATCCTGTCTGGTATAGTCGAGCTTTACTTAAAGTCATTAAAGAAAAAGCAAAATATCACAATTTATATAAAAAATATGGGAATCCTAGAGATAAAATTACGTTTGAATGCCTAAGAATGCGCTGCAGTGAGTTGATAAAAGATTGTTACGCTAATTTTATAAAGAATGTATCTGAACATCTGCGTACCAATCCTAAGCATGTCTGGAGGTACTTAAAAAATAAGCGGACAGTTGGCAGTTATATTCCCAACAAGATGACTAGTAATAACACTAGGTTTGCCAGAGGTGGCCAGGAAATTTGTGACTTGTTTTCCGATAATTTTCAGTCCATTTATAGACTAAATAGTAACATGCACACGCTAACGCCAGTTCAACCCACTCCCTGTAACAATAACACTTTCAGTCGGTGCAAACTTGAAGTAAAAGAAGTTTTCGATTACTTGTCTTCCCTAGATTGTGATAAAGGACCTGGGCCTGATTCAATCCCTCCTCTTTTCCTAAGAAAATGTGCAGCGAACCTGGCTGAACCACTGACTACAATATTCAACAATTCTTTGGCACAGGGTTTATTCCCTGATCAGTGGAAAATAGCGTACATCACGCCAATCTTTAAATCTGGTAGTGTTGATGATGTTGCAAACTATAGACCAGTGTCTATTCTATCTGCTTGTGGCAAAGTTGTAGAATCGCTTGTACAGAAAAAAATGTTTTCTCACTTAAAAAATCTGCTGAATGATAACCAGCACGGTTTTCGCCCCAAAAAATCTACAGTGTCTAATCTAGTTGAATATGTTTCATATATATCATCTGCATTAGATGACGGTAGAGAAGTACATTCAATATACACTGACTTTAAAAAGGCCTTCGATTTGGTAGATCACGACTTACTAATTGCAAAATTAGAAAGTATGGGTGTTCATGGGTCGTTGCTTCGTTGGTGTGAATCGTACTTAAAAAATCGCTCGCAACTAGTGTATCTCAAGGGTTTTAAGTCCAATCAATGTAACATACCATCAGGGGTGCCACAGGGGTCACACTTGGGGCCTCTATTTTTCTTAGTTTTTATAAATGATTTGGGCCACAAAATCGATTCGGAATATAAACTTTTTGCTGATGATTTAAAAATATATAGAACTATATACAATGAATCCGATATTATTCAGCTTCAGTTAGACTTAAATAACGTACACAATTGGTGCGTACAAAATAAAATGTCATTGAATCAAAACAAATGTTACCTCATTAAGTTTAGTAGAAAAAGGAAAACATGTCCATATTATTACTTAATCAATAACAGCCCGCTCCAAGAAGTTGATACTATAAGGGACCTTGGTGTTTTAGTAGACAGTGGTTTAAGTTTCAGGAGTCATTACGATCAAATGATTAGTCGGGCATCTAAATTGTCAGGTTTCATCGTAAGGGAAATGAACATTTTTAAACAACCAATTTTAACTATTTCCATTTACAACAGCGTTATTCGAAGTATTTTGGAGTATTGTAGTACGGTATGGAACCCGTTTTATCAGGTGCACTCGGATCGGATAGAGCGCGTTCAAAAAAGGTTTTTATATCATCTATGTTACTCGGATAACAGATGTCGCAGTCTGAACTCGTATAACTCTAGGCTGAATTATTATAAAATGAAATCTTTAAGCGCACGTAGGAAATCTTTAGATTTCATGTTTTTGTTTAAACTAATAAACGGTTTAATAGATTCTCCTGAGCTTTTAGAAAAAGTGAAATTTAGTATCCCTCGTAATAATAGCCGTTTACTAAACCGAAGAACTTTCGTCCTGCCCCACAGTCGGACTAATATCGGTAATTTTTCACCCATTGGCCGCATGCTTTCTCTTGCTAACTCCATTCGTGGCGAAATAGATGTCTTTGCTGGTTCTGTAGCCTCAGTTAGGAGTAAACTTAGAGCTTTAATTGTATAATTTTTCATATTTTTTAATTTTCATTTTTTTTTTTTATATATTTTTAATTGTTCTTTCCCAAAAAAAAATATTAGGTAACTATATGGATAAGTTCACATTTTGTAAATTTTGTTTAATTTTTGTTTTTTAAATACTAATTGTTTTACTTAAATTATGCATGCTAGATTCACATCGAGTAGGTGTCAATCAGAAATATTGTGTTGTAACTGTTTTAATGCATTTGTGATTGTACATCAGTTTTGTGAATTATAATAAAATAAAAAAAAAAAAAAAAAAAACTATATTAATTAAGTTGTCTTTCGTTGCGATATTTCTCTCATAAGATAGTCGATAATATGTTGTACATTCCAGCCGCTAGAGGCGCCACTTGTACCATGTTCAAATATTTAAGCTTAAGTACTAAGGAACTTTACCTCAACGAAGACCGTTTCTGTATTTTAATTATTTTAAGGTGTTAATTAAGGTTTTCGAGGCTGATTCTTATATAAATAATAAAGACAAACTATATCTAGGGATAGATACTTAAGAAAATATTGTAAGGGGTGTCCTACCACGGAAAACACGCTAATTAAGTTCCCCATACAAAAGTCACCTGCGCCCTGATTGGTCAAGGGGCGGGGCATTAAAACGAACTAAAGGGGTCTGATTAGTCAGGCACTACAGAATTCAACTATAAAAAGGGTGCATTTTCCGTGGTCAGGCACTCCAAATCCAGCAGTACTACGAAGAACAAGAAAAATAAATACGAAGAAAGAAATAGTAAAAAGTGTTTTATTATCAAGAGCATGCAAGAAAACCAGGGCATCCATTCCCGCAAAATAAGTCCGTTCCAGTCCATCGGTGTACAGTCTCAGCCCCAGTAAAAACTTCCTCGCCGCCCGCTTTTAACCCCCGTCAAAAACTTCGTGTTAATAAACCAGCTACTGAGCGGTCCCGAACATTATTGGTCCTTCGCAGCCGGATCGTCAGCCAGCATCAAGAAAAATGGTTCTAACACGAAGTCAAGACGGGGAACGAACGAAACGCCGGCAAGAAGAGCTGAAGACACCTATGGCCATAGAAGAGGCCACGCCAGGGAACCCCTCGACCAGTGGCACACCATACACCGCTACCGACACGTCGGGTACCAGCAGCGGAACTAGTGGTTCGACCGCCACGAAGGAAACCACTACTACGACTGAAACAATAGACACGAGCGCCGCGTCCCGTAAACAAAAGGACAAAATATCGCAGCGCACGTTGAAACCTACGAACGCCCGGTCACGCTGCTCCACAGCTTCTCGTAAGAAACAACTAGCGGATTTGAAGGCAAAAGAAAGACTGGCTGAATTAAAGCTTGAGCAAACAAAAGCCGAAATGGAGTTACAGCAAGCACGGGTCCAGCGTCTTCAGGCAGAAGAAGACACCTCTGAAGATGAAGAAGAGTTGGAAGATGACCTAGCTTCAGTCCGTATAAGCACATGGTTAAAAGAACCTGAAGCCAGTCAACCACAACCATCACAAGAGGCCAAGAAGAAGCAAGAAGACCCCGTTGAAGTGACACCAAGACAAGAAGATACACGTCAACCACTAATAGACGTGAAAACCCTCGCCGCCGCTCTCTCTCAAGCGGTACGAAGCACAAGGGAACCACCGAAGTACATTCAAGAGCTACCGCTATTTGATGGAAACTGTGCAGACTGGCTCGGTTTCAAGGCAACTTATGAAGAAACATTGAAGTACTTCACAGGAACAGAAAACTTGGCGCGTATACGTCGAAGCCTACGCGGAACTGCAAAGGAAGCGGTCGGCTGTCTAATAGTAAGCCAACCAGACCCAGAAGTCGTCATAGACGCCCTGCAAAGAAGGTTCGGAAGACCAGAAGCACTCATCCACGTCGAAATGGAGAAGATCAAGTCACTGAACCGGGTCACAGACAACCCCAGAGAATTATGCATCTTCGCCGGACGAGTGACAAACATAGTGGGTACCGTCGAAGCACTAAAGAAGACACAATACCTACACAGTCCTGAGATGGCACGAATAATAACTGAGAAGCTCACTCCTATACTGAAAAGTAAGTGGTACGACTACGCCGCGAGAAAGAAAGAAGATACACCTGAATTAAAGAAGATCTCCATGTTTTTAAATGAAGAAGCAGACAAATGTGGTGCCTACGCGCTACCAGAGTTAACCTACGACGACTCCATGGGAAGAGAGCGAAAGAACAGAAGAACAGAAAGCACTTTCGCTACAGAGAAAAGAACAACATCAGACGACCGCTGCCCGCAGTGCAAACAAAACCATAAACTACCCGACTGCCAGCAGTTCGCCGCTCTCGATACAAATTCAAGATGGGAAGTAGCAAAGAAAAACAACATATGCTACCGCTGTCTCCGAAGCAAACATCGCCGACTCCAATGCAAAGCTCCACCGTGTGGGAAACATGGATGTTCCATGAAACATCATAAGCTGCTGCATCATGAGAAGAGTCAAGATACCACAAGCGACGCAACCGAAAAGGAGACAGCAGCGTCAGCAGTAGAAGTCACATCAACAATAAGGCCATGTGACCGTCGACGTGCATACCTGAAGATCGCTCCCGTCATACTAAAGGGACCGCACACCAGCATTGAAACATATGCACTACTAGATGAAGGAAGCACAGTCACGCTGGTGGACGCATCGATAGCTGAAGTCATCGGAGCCGACGGACCCGCAAACACGATGTGGATCCAAGGAATCGACAACAAAAAGAAGCATGACAGCAGCAAGGTCATTAACCTCAGCATAAGAGGAAAATACGCTGAGGAAGAATACAAAATAGAAGCCGCGCGTACTGTGGAAAGATTGAACTTCACACCAGAAACAGTGTACGACCGTCACCTAGAAGACTGCAAACACCTGATCGACATCAAAGATCAGATCACATACGAACGCGCCTCGCCTAAATTGTTGATTGGTCAAGATAACTGGCACCTCATAGTGTCAAGGAAGCTACGCACAGGACGTCGTAACCAGCCAGTTGCCTCCCTCACACAACTCGGCTGGGTTCTTCATGGCTGCCATAGCTCACTCACAGCTACCGTAGCGTTCTGTGGAAAACTCACAGAAAAAGAAAACGAACCAACAATGGAAGAAACCATCAAGGATTATTTTAAACTCGAATCCTTGTGCATCGAACCAAAGAAACCAAAAGAAGATCCTGATCAAAAAGCCATACAGATATTAGAAGAAACCAGTAAGAGACTGCCTGACGGTAGATTCGAAACCGGCCTGCTATGGAAAGAAAAGGACTTCCAGATACCAAACAACTACAACGAAGCCGAGCGACGCCTGCGTTCACTAGAAAAGAAATTAGATAAGGATAAAGATCTGAAATCAAAATATGAAGAACGAATGGACAACCTATTTAAATCCGGTTATGCAGAACAAGCACCCATCCCCGCGCCAAAGGGAAAGACCTGGTACCTGCCTCACTTCCCGGTCATCAACCCAGCGAAGCCACACAAACCGCCTCGGCTGGTTTATGACGCATCAGCAAAAGCCACCGGCATGTGTTTAAACGACATGCTGCATTCGGGACCAGACCTGCTACAGTCTCTCCCTGGAGTAATTATGCGATTCAGACAACACGCATACGCTGTGGGCGGAGACATAAAAGAAATGTTCATGCAGGTGAAAATCAGACAAGAAGACAGAGACGCCCTAAGATTCCTGTGGAGAGGCAAACGGCGGGAGGGCAAACCGGAAGAGTATCGCATGACATCAGTCATATTTGGATCCACTTCATCACTATGCACCGCTCTATATATCAAGAATAAAAACGCGAGCGAGTTTGCAAGCATCTATCCAGAAGCAGCAGCAGCGATACACAAGAACCACTACATGGATGACTATCTGCAAAGCTTCCCCACTATTATGGAAGCACAGGAAACCACGAGGGCAGGCGATCTCATCCACAAGAAAGCAGGGTTCATACTGGATGGGTGGATATCAAACGACATAAGAACTATCCAAGAGTTCAACCCACCAGAACAAGACAAATCAATTACAGTAAGTCTAGGTGGCACAGAAACAGAAAAGACACTCGGACTACTCTGGTACGTGAAAGAAGATCACATCGGGTTCAACACAAACACGATGAAGATACCAGCAGAAGTAAAAGAAAACAATCGCTCTCCCACAAAGCGAGAAGCCCTGAGCATCTTAATGGCACTCTTCGACCCACTGGGGTTAATATCACCAATCACCACCCCAGCCAAGAGAATATTCCAAGACACCTGGAGCTATAAAACCGATTGGGACGACACAATACCAACGGAATTAGAAGACAGGTGGAAGAAATGGATGACGTCACTCAGCATAATCAAACAGCTGAGAATACCGCGTTGCTACGACACAGAACCCAGTGTATCACGACAACTGCACACCTTTGTAGACGCTAGCGAACAAGCGTACGCCGCGGCAATATACTGGAGAACAGAACGAGCCGACGGCAGTGTGCACGTAGCCCTAGCGGCTGCCAAGAGCCGTGTGACGCCATTGAAACCTGTATCCATGCCCAGGCTCGAACTACAGGCCGCCTTGCTGGGTGCACGCCTCGCAAAGACAGTAAGAAGAGAGCACGAGTACGAGACAGCGAGCCAGACTTACTGGAGTGATTCACGCACAGCACTAGCGTGGATACGGTCAGAGCCACGCACCTACAAGTCATTCGTGGCTCATCGCCTCGCTGAAATAGAAGAAACCACTAAGAAAAACGAATGGCGGTGGCTCTCTTCAAAGGACAACGTAGCGGACGACGCGACGAGAGATACACCAGACGACTTCACTGCTACTCACAGATGGTTTCAAGGGCCTGCATTCCTGAAAAACCCGGAGTCACAATGGCCAAAAGAAGAAAAAGCGGTGATCTACGACACAGGAGAAGAAAAAGAAAAGTGCAACCTTCAACAGCTGGAGAGCGACCACAGTCAAAGTCCCCTCCCGCGCATAGAAAAATTCTCAAAGTGGACTCGACTTATAAGGGTAACAGCGAGAGCGCTACAGTTCATAGAACTCTGCCGACCCCACGTCAGTACAGTCGCAGCTACCCGAAAACGCACAAAAACAAAAGACAACGACCCCGACTGGCGAATTAAGAAAAAAGCGCCACCCCCAGCTCAAGCGACAAGAAACTCATCCCGCCGCACTAATCGCTACCATGAGATACCCGCCTCGTGTCTAATAAAAGCGGAACGTCTATGGATAAAAGCAAGCCAGAAAGAGAGCTTCACAGATGAGATTGACCGCATAATAAAAGGTAACTCGCCTAGCAACAAAGATCGACTATGCCAGTTCAGTGTGTACATCGATGAAGAGGGTATTGTGCGCCTAAAGGGAAGAGTGACCGCAGCCAGAGACATACAAGAAGACGCCTCCAATCCCCCAATATTGGAAGGTAAACACGCCTACACACGCCTGTACATAGCCTATGTACATGAAAAGCTACACCACGGCGGTGTAGAAATGGTCGTAAATGAATTAAGACAACGACTATGGATCTTAAAAATACGCCCAGCAGTAAGAAACATAGTGAAAAGTTGCCTACCGTGTCGCATAAGAAAAGCGAAGCCAGCAATCCCCCTCACGGGCGACCTACCAGTGGCGCGCCTGGCACATCACGCGCGGCCTTTCACCTTTACCGGACTCGACTATTTCGGGCCAATTGAGGTCACGGTCGCACGTCATAGAGAGAAAAGGTACGGCGCACTTTTCACATGCATGACCTCCAGGGCGATCCACATAGAAGTTGCCCATTCGCTGAGCGCCGACTCAGCAATATCAGCCTTAAGAAGGTTCATGGCCAGAAGAGGATGTCCCAGGGAAGTATGGAGCGATAACGCTACCTGCTTCAAGGCAGCTGAAAAGGAACTCGGCGAGGCCGCACTCGAAGCCATGCACCACGAGACTACGTGCCACCATATCAAATGGAGGTACATCCCACCCTCAGCACCATTTATGGGGGGAACCTGGGAAAGAATGGTACGGTCGGTAAAAGAAGCATTACGCGTCACATTGAACGAGAGATACCCGAGCGACGAGACACTAATGACATTACTGATCGAGGTCGAAAACACAGTAAACTCACGCCCCTTGACCCACGTCTCTGTCGACCCCCTATACCAGAAGCTCTGACACCGAACCACATACTCATCGGGCCGAATCCCCATGTTCCGGTACCTGGTCACTTCGAAGAAAAAGACATGACAGCTCGCCAGCAATGGAAGCGAGCCCAGGTGCTAGCAGATGTATTCTGGAGAAGATGGGTCAAGGAGTACTTACCGCTACTACAACACCGGCGGGAGCCAAGTGGAATAGGTACCCAACCCAAAGTGGGTGACCTAGTCATCATCTGCGACAGTAACCTGCCACGCAACGTTTGGCCACGAGGACGCATCAGCCGACTATACCCGGGAGCCGACGGAGAAGTACGAGTAGTGGACGTCAACACCAGCAGCGGTCACGTTCTACGCCGCCCCACCAGGAAGATCGTCGTGCTGCCAACAGAGTCGCGGCTTCGCGACGGCGGGAGAATGTGCACGACACCATAAGTTATACTCGCTCTGAAGTACCAACAGTAAATAATTATCTCCTTATGTATTAGGTGTAACGACCATAACTTCAGTCATTCATTATGTATTTAAATAACAGTGTTTCATGTCTAACTATATTAATTAAGTTGTCTTTCGTTGCGATATTTCTCTCATAAGATAGTCGATAATATGTTGTACATTCCAGCCGCTAGAGGCGCCACTTGTACCATGTTCAAATATTTAAGCTTAAGTACTAAGGAACTTTACCTCAACGAAGACCGTTTCTGTATTTTAATTATTTTAAGGTGTTAATTAAGGTTTTCGAGGCTGATTCTTATATAAATAATAAAGACAAACTATATCTAGGGATAGATACTTAAGAAAATATTGTAAGGGGTGTCCTACCACGGAAAACACGCTAATTAAGTTGCCCATACAAAAGTCACCTGCGCCCTGATTGGTCAAGGGGCGGGGCATTAAAACGAACTAAAGGGGTCTGATTAGTCAGGCACTACAGAATTCAACTATAAAAAGGGTGCATTTTCCGTGGTCAGGCACTCCAAATCCAGCAGTACTACGAAGAACAAGAAAAATAAATACGAAGAAAGAAATAGCAAAAAGTGTTTTATTATCAAGAGCATGCAAGAAAACCAGGGCATCCATTCCCGCAAAATAAGTCCGTTCCAGTCCATCGGTGTACAGTCTCAGCCCCAGTAAAAACTTCCTCGCCGCCCGCTTTTAACCCCCGTCAAAAACTTCGTGTTAATAAACCAGCTACTGAGCGGTCCCGAACAGTTATGTTTTAATTTGATTATCCTTTTGCATAGTCACGTTCAATCGTGCGTCTGATGAAATTAAAGGATAATCAAATCGCGCAAAATTGCTACAAGTCAAAAAATAGGCTGTCAAGATTGTTCCCAATGTTGCCCGCCTGTTGTAAAGATGGTTCCTTTGTAGCTATAAGCCTAATGCCCGCTTCACTAGCACACTTCACTTACGTGTTTATGTGTAATGCCTAAATATGATTGCACGTTGAATTTTCAAATCTCAGCGTAGAGCCGATCGTTCGAAATCCCACAGCTCACTTTTATTTCTTTAGGAATTATTTTAAGTGTCACTTGCCTACCACAGCAGCTCTGCTCCTGCATTTACGGGAGATGCTTATAAAGAAGAGGGCAGGTGTCCATGCAATCTCGGGGTTGCATTTATATTTCGCGTTAATTCGTAGATACAAATACCCTCAAAAGATCGATCATAAAGGTACTGGCAACGCAGCATAGCTATGCTTTGTTTAATATTGGGTTTCGTTTATACTGACCCCATGACAGTAAACCATGCAGCAAACAGTGTATTCTATGCACAGATTCTATAACATTCCAAGATGGTGGAAATGAATAGAATGTTCAAATAACGAGTATGAAGGAAAACAGTTGTGGTGCAGACCAAGTACTAAACTACATCATTATAGTTTTACCAACACCACACTGCGCTCCAAAACACAGATTACTGACGTTGCTCAAATAGCCGCTAAGCTGAAGTGGGACTGGGCTGGCACCGCCTGCCGTTTTCCCAATGAACTGTGGGCCAAAATAACCACTACGCGGAGACCTGACACAGCCAGAAGGTGTCGCGGCAGACTCCGTAGAAGATGGCGGGACGAGCTGGAGAAAACAAACGACCAAAACAAACCACCACCACCAAAACAAACCACTTTAGCCCTGGACCGAAAGAGCTGGAACTCCTGGGGAGAGGCTTTTGCCCAGCAGTGGGATGATGCACGCTAACAGTAACAGTTAGCAAACTCAGCAATGATTAGGTAAATCTAATTAGAAATTAATCCCTGCCACTGACATTAAATAAGTTTTTAAGTAATTGTTAACGTAACGTTATTGAATAAATAACGTTACCTTTTACCGTTTTATTTTCACCAAACGTCTTTGAGGCACCTTGAATAGGTATTTTTTGTTTTTCGAGATTGACCTACAGTAAGTAAATTCTTCATTAGGAATTAATTACATATTAAACGGAAGCTGCTACCAAACGGTTTTAAAAATAAAAGTCACCAAAGCATTAACAATGTCTACTGTTGTCCTCATTATCTGTCACGATAAGTTTATTGCTGTATTTCAAAGTTTTTATTTAGTTTGTTTAACAACGACTGTCATTGTATTCAAAGAATTATGTCATAGGCACCCTTGAAGTGTTTAAATTATTTAAAAAAATTTCATTTTATTGGTCTCTTAGTAATGTGACAAATGTCTAGGGAAGAATCATCGCGCGTTATAGACGAGTCGGTATAGACACGTCATGTAATAAAAGCCATCCAGCCGCTAGGATGCTTTGATGCTAATCTAATACATAGATTAGATACCTACGCGTGATAAAAAAAAACCCATAAGAAAGTCTGCAGTCGCGCAGTCGTGTAAAAAAATAATTTCATTTATTTTTTTTCAAAATCAAAAGTCATTTATTCAAATTAGGCTGAGAATCAGCACTTTTTGAACGTCAAAATCACATAAGACAGTCCCCCCAAAACGCCCACCCTTCACCACTTCCTAGTGCTTTAGCTGGGAAGAAGAAGTGGCGGAACCAACTCCCCAGCAGCACTGCTGTCTGTTCAGTTAGAAGAACTGGATTCTATACCTACATATAGTAATAAATAAATTAACATTACGAAACACAAAAATATTAAAATTATTTGCCTTATGTCAGTTTGGCGTGTGCTAGCGCCAATATTTAAAACTATACTCAAGCAGAAATAAATAATAAAAACAAAAACGCAAACAGAACTTAATACATAATAAAAAGCCTCCTGGCATAAAGGGCGTGCCCGCTTACATATGCAATGCTGCATTTTCTAGCCCAGAACTCACCAAATAGCGGACCGCCCGACCTATTTCGTAATTGATATTTTTATTCTTGGTTGCGAGAATGCTTATTACGGACCGCGACTGTCCGCGACAGTCATATTTTTTTAAAAAACGGACCCCAATTAAAACTAATTGGTGATCCCTGTCTAGCTATTTGTATTTATAACAAGAATGCAATCAATGAATATGGATGTCCTTAAATTGTATCCTTGAGGTCTGAGGACATTCACATTAATTTATTGTATTTTCAACTTTCTCTGTATCGATACAAAAACAAATATTACGCTTCATTAATAAACAACAGATTACACTCTCTATTTACATTACTTAAACATAAACAAAATACTTACAATTACTTCAAGGAATTCCGTTAAAAAATTGTGAATTCTGTTCACTAATATGACCGTCAGCTCAGTTCGAAGGACCACGGATCAGTAACGTGCTTAGTTTGGAGAGCCACAGTGATGCATTAGTGGCCGAAATCTCTGGACCCAGCGCCTTAGACCACCGACCAATGAATCATTTCCCTCTATTAGATTGAAGAACTTCCGCTAGGTTATAGACACACTTATAAATTTTGTAAACAACACAAAATATGGACTTTGTATCAAACATGTAGAACTGTTTAAAAAAAAAACAAAAATGATGTCACTGCATTTTTTTTATCGATTGTATTATTTTCGTAATTCAAAAATGTCACATCACTATGCACGAATTCTCAAAATGGCGAATTAATTAAATAGTAAGTTTATTTGAACACACATGTATCCGTGAGCTTTCGGGCAGACATAATGAGATAAACAAGTCCACGTCTGCTAACTAAGAAATAAGTTAACAACTTGCAAACCTTACTTTTTGCGCGCGGACACGCTCGCTTGAATTTTTTGTAGTTTGTCACTTCTTATGATGCTAGAAATTAGTCCGATTTGTTTTTATTGGAACTAGGTAGGTACCTAACTTATAAACACGAAGCAAAGAATATTTCAATAGATTACAAACCACTAAATGAAAAAACACTACGACCGTGCTTAGAAAAAGGATCCATGTCACAGAAGGGGAGACTTATTACCATTATCGGGCTGACTTAGGCACAAGCACGAAGTAGGTAACTATTTAGTAATCTGTGGCACTAGTCAGACTTTGGGCTGCTAAGTACCTACCTTATAAAATTTTCCAAAATATAGACCCCAGTAACACTGCCCGACGACGGTTGAACCCAGGAAGCTTAGATAAAGAGCACCCTTGTTCGTCGAATCGTTGAGCTCCTTAAGTTCTGAGTTGAGCTGCACGATTGCTGACAATTGCGTGCACTGACTGGACAGGTCCACTCAATCTGTGTGGTTCTTTCCTCAAAAGACCATTTCAGACACCGATCTACATAGCCTTCACATGATCTGACCAAGATTCTGTCTGGACTTTAAAAGAGACTGTGACCTCGTTTGTTTCGGCCTTTCTTCTCAGAGTAGTCAGATAGGAAACGCCGACCTCATCTAGTTTAAAAAAAAATATGATTGACGTGTAAAAGTGTTTGTAAAAACCTACTTACAGAAATAAAGTCATTTATCATTTATCATCTAAGTAATTGCGCAATACACTATCAATCACGGTCTGAATAATTTTGAAGGATATTGCTAATTCATTGCTTCATATATTCTAAAAATGTGTCTGCTCAACAACGTAAATAACGCAATGAATGATGTTGAACTGTCAAAATGAAGGCCATTCCTACCGTTAGTATTACAACCACTGGATCACTAGACGAACGAGGCAGATTCAATTAAATAAATACCTGGACAAACTTTCCACGACACTATATTAGGTATTAAAATCTCTGCGTCTCTTAATGCTACATTAATTTATATTAAAATATGTCGCCGATAAGCTAATGACTCAGTAATTATGTGAACCAGGTCCATTTTGTCGAAGGTCAGATTACAATGTGATGTAGAATTTTACTTGAGAAAACTAGGTTAGTACTACTTTACTTTTGGTTTTCTTCTTCTTTTCGGTTTGACGGATCATCTGTGTTTCTTATTGTATACTGTTTGGGCCCAGTAGGTGGCCACATTTATGGCGGCGTCAGGGTCGTTGTTCAGATCGTCAAGGGTGCAGATGATCGGACATTAGGGCGTGCACTGACTGGACAGGTCCACTCAATCTGTTTGGTTCTTTCGTCAAAAGACCATTTCAGACACCGATCTACATAGCCTTCACATGATCTGACCAAGATTCTGTCTGGACTTTAAAAGAGACTGTGACCCCTGAGTTTGTTTCGGCCTTTCTTCTCAGAGTAGTCCGATAGGAAACTCCGACCTCATCTAGTTTCAACAAATATGATTGACTTGTAAAAGTGTTTGTACCAAAATACTTACAGAAATAAATCTTTTATAGGGGCCCCAGCAGATGGGGCATAGTCTGTTCAGGAGCAAACGTACTCGCACAGGATCTTGGATGAATCGATTCTGCCACATTTCACCAAATCGTGTTTGTGAGTGTGTTTAATTTTGGTGTAAAGAAAAGAAGATTTCCCTTATTTTTAAACGTTTGAGCTGCCTGTGCCTCTGAATCAGGTACTGTAGACCTTACGTCAGCAGCATAAGCTGGCCTAGCGTAGTACGGAGTTTCAATAGAATACGAGGCGAGCTTATACTGCTGGGTAACTGCGTATTTGCGTAACACACTAACGGTAGATTAATGTCTTTCATTTTGACAGTTCCACAACATTCATTGCGTTATTTGCATTGTAGAGCAGACCAATTTCTCGAACATATGAAGCAATGTATTAGCAATATCCTTCAAAATGTCTCAACTTGTGATTTATAGTGTATTACGCAATTAGGGTGCTAGTTTTATTACCACCGACGTGCGCTCGACTAGTGGTTTGGTGAAGGAACATTATCTGCTGCAGGCTCCTCTTGTTTTAAAGTAAGTAGGTACAGCTGTCTGAGCATCTGATTTAAGAACTTCATCATCATTATCATCAAATCAAATTAAAATCAAAATGCAGTGCGTGGTAATGTATTATGTAATAATGATAATTAGGTTAAAGCTTATTATACTAAGAAAATAAAAAGTTGATTTTTGTTTGTAAAAAAGTAATTTATTCAAACTAGGCTGAGAATCAGCATTTTTTGAATGTCAAAATTACATAAGACAGTCCCCCCAAAACGCCCGCCCCACACCCTTCCTAGTGCTTTAGCTGGGATGAAGTAGTGACGGAACAAACTCCCCAGTAGCACTGCTGTCTATTCGGTTAGAAGAACTGGATTCTATACAGTAGTAGGTAAGTAATTAACATTACGAAACACAAAACATTAAATAAAATTATTTGCCATAATGTCAGCTAGCACACGCCAAATTTATATTGAAAACTATACTGAAGCAGAACTAAATAATAAAAGTAAAAATCTTCAACCATAACCTTCTGCCCTTAGCCCAAATTATGGATTGACGTCGCAGCCATGTTCGAACAAAAATTATGCCTGTCAGCTCCGACCCGTGGAATTTACTCCTGAAAAACGATCGTCTTAAATATATACCTACTATAGACAAAGGAAGTAAATGAACCCATATATTTATTTATATTGATTTGATAAAATATATAACATCAATTAAATTAGGTAGGTACATAATAAAAGTACCTACTTACCTACTTCACAAATACTCGAATATCAAGTTACTACAAATGGTTCGCTTATATGCAGTAAGTGGTGAGTTGGTGACAGTTTACGGAAAGCAAGGAGATTATTACGCTGCGCCTCATCATTTCAGCCAAAAGACGTCCTCTGCCGGACATGGGCCTCCCCCAGGCTCACCACCACTCACACCAGGCCCACCTCGACCGGTTCTGTGATTCCCGCATCCAGCGGATTCTAATAATCTCGAAATGTTACGCAACCGCGGACCGCAAGTCATTGTAGCAGCTACACAGAGACTGATTGATCACGGTCAGTTTCGCAGCCCACCGCATGCGCAAGCTCGGGGCCACCCACGATATTCACCTGTTCTCAAAGAAACATCTTGGATAATTTTGAACGACACCCGCGATGGAGTACAAGAGTGGCTTCTGGATTTAGTGTAGGTAGGTACTTATCTAAGGAACATGAGTGAAATTTCTATCTTCAATAGGGTCAAACGAAAACAGATTGATCAGTTAGGTATCTCATCATTAATTTCCATCTTGGATTTACATTTAACCTCACTATCGGCTTTACCACCCTCAAAGAAAACCACGAAAACGACACCCATGACGAATTTAATTTTTAAGGTTTCGCAGTTTTTCGTATCTTATTTTTTACGTAGTTATTTCAACAAATACGCCTAGTTTCCATACTGTCCATTTTTATACTGTGGCGCTGAGGAGGACCCAATTATGAGATGCGCAAGTATGTTGCGCAGAGGAAAACCGTAACGGCTTCACCTATTGTGAACGCTTGATTTAACTATCTATTTATTTTTCATACCGTTTGTGTGCGTGAAACGATTCTTAGGGAGTAAACTTCAATAAACTCCAAACAAGTCGGACGGAGTTCCCATACTGACAAAACTAAGTCCCGTTTATGTGTGAATATGTATGTGTGAGTGCTGCCGATTGCGCGCGTAATGGCCGACCGAATAATGAGTGACACAGGTTTTTGTCAGCGAGAATCTCTCCAACTTTTTTTGATCGTCCATGGTCGCAGCATGTCATCTTTATCCATACTTCTCTATCAGCCAGTCACCATTTTTCATTCCTAGCCATAGGCACCACTTTCTAGCCATAGGTAGGTAGGACAATACAATCAATCCATCGTTTCTTTGGTCTTCTACTCTTATATTAGCCATCCACATTCATATTCAAAACATTCTGCGTCTGTCGCCCCTCAATCTTCGCATCACATGCCATGCAAAACGAAACAGTTTTTAGCACAGATATTTATCTGTATCTGTGGTTGTTAGGTACAGCATTATTTCTGGTTCCCCCGACCCATCCCGTCGCATCGCATCGCCTGCCCGCGATATTACTTCGTTTACGCTTAGCGTTTTCTAACTTTTTTCTTATTGCTCGGCTACTAAGGGTCGTAGCGTGATGTTAAATAGCCTAGATCCTTCCTCAAGAATTGGTGTATCAAACGCAGAAATAATTTTTGAAATCCGACCGGTATTTCCAGAGATTACCCCCTTTTTATTTTTTTTGTGGGTGGGAAATCATCAAATAACTTCTCCCGCTCTGGGCAGAGTGGGAGGGCGTGTCAGACTCTTACTGACTAAAACCCACCCGTGTTCCTTCAGTTGCATGTTCAGTTGCCAGGGGCCACGGTATCCCTCTCGGACTTTTCCGCAACCCTAGCAGGCATCGGTCCTAGCAGACCCCGTCATTGGTGCTAAATGATAAATGATTTTATTTCTGTAAGTAGGTTTGAACAAACACTTTTACACGTCAATCATATTTTTTTTAAACTAGATGAGGTCGGCGTTTCCTATCTGACTACTCTGAGAAGAAAGGCCGAAACAAACTCAGAGGTCACAGTCTCTTTTAAAGTCCAGACAAAATCTTGGTCAGATCATGTGAAGGCTATGTAGATCGGTGTCTGCAATGGTCTTTTGAGGAAAGAACCACACAGATTGAGTGGACCTGTCCAGTCAGTGCACGCAATTGTCAGTAATCGTGCAGCTCAACTTAGACTCAAGGAGCTCAACGATTCGACGAACAATACCAAAGAAAGGACATTTGAGTAGGCCGCATAAATTACTCAAACTGCCAGATCATGTTTACGCTGAGAAAAATACAAAAATAAATATAAAAAAACCAATGACCGATATAGTTCTCACATTCACAATAATTAGAATAATATTATAATAATCTTTGAGGACCATGTAGATTTGTGTCTGAAATGGTCTTTTGAGGAAAGAACCACACAGATTGAGTGGACCTGTCCAGTCAGTGCACGCATTTGTCAGTAACCGTGCAGCTCAACTCAGAACTTACTTGCTGACATCTCTTTGAGGCGCGCGTGGAACACAACGCGCCGTCGACCCGGGCCTGGTCCTTATCGAACGGCGAGCTGCCCATTGCTCGCCGTTCGCAAGCCCGCGCCTACGGTGGCCGGGAATCGGCCTGCGATTCCCGACGCCCAGGGCGTCTCCTGAGGCGGCTAGGGGCATGAGCGCGCGCATTTTGCATCTCCCTCACGCGTTCCGCCTCAGAGATTACCCCCTATAGACAAACTTACAAACAAGCAAACTAATTTTACCTCTATAATAATTACTATAGATTTTACGTTTTGCCCATTGGTATCTTACATTAATAACATGTTACTTGCGTTCTAAAATAGTCATTTAAAAAAACAAGTTTATCATGAAGGTTATTAATCCGAAAACAGTTACTTACAGTAATCGCACGGTGAATTAAAAACTTCTTGTTTGCAATTATACTTTTCTCGGTTTAATCAGTAGATAAGTGGTATATAAATGTATATATACAGGGTTACTGGTAACTCGACGTATACCTTGCAGGACGTCATAGTAGGGTTAAAATGCAACACGTCGTGCAAGGAATACGTCGAGTTACCGGTAACCCTGTATAATATATATATAACTACCTACGTATACCTACGTAGGTATACTATACAGTTATCTCAGTTGTTTCTGAGAAATGCTGATATTAATAGTTCATCATCATCATCTGCCTGCCTCTTCCCAACTATGTCGGGGACCGCTTCCAGCAGTCTAACCGGAAGCAGCTGAATACCAGTATTATACATGGAGCGATTGCCTATCTGATCTTCACGACCCAGTTACTGGGTAACACGATACCTCTTGGTAAGACTGGTTGTCAGGCTTTCGGGCTGGTGGACAGCTGCCCGACGATTGATGTCGGGCAGCTGTCCAAATTGCGTGGTAAACTCTGCTTGCGCGATGCAGGATTTTCGTGACGTCAGTGTGATGCGTAGTTCGCATGTGGCGATGTTGATACCGCTACATTGGTATGTAAGGGTGGTCACCCATCGACGGACCAACCGCGGCAAGCGTAGCTTAACCTGATCGATCGACCCATGCAGCTGTTATTACTAAGCCACAAGCCCCACTATTAATAGTTATACAGGGTGTTTGGTAGGGAGCTGTACATACGCCTAGGGTAGAAACTAGGGATAGTCTGCTACCTACCCCCGCCCTTTATATTGACCTTGGCCTCAAGGTTTTTTTTACCTTACTACCTTACCTTAAAATTATTTCTTTACCTTACTACGGTACTTCAGGCCCCATAACTTTTCTTCTCCACAATTTTCTGGTGTAAAATAATTTTTTGCAGGACCCTAAGACTCTAACGATTAAAACAAGACCATTAGCCGACCGGTCCCATGGATAGATTTTGAGCTACAGGTAGTTTTAGTCAAAAAATCACAAAAAAGTCAAATAAAAAATAAAAATAAATTAAAAAAAAACCTTGAGGCCAAGGTCAATATAATGGGCGGGGGTAGGTAGCAGACTATCCCTAGTTTCTACCCTAGGCGTATGTACAGCTCCCTACCAAACACCCTGTATAATGTAATATTAATGATTTTTTTGTTATTAGGTATTTTTCCGTTTAGATTAGGTACCTATTTTGTGACAAAAAAACCCCGCCTTATCTCTCGATCAATAAATTCAGCGAGAAGAGTAGAATATAATCTGACCAGTTGATGACCGCTCTCCACAAAAAAAAACATGATAAGATATTGCTAACGTAGTATCACGTCTGTATTCTCGGAAGGTGTAGACGGGCAGAGGTGCAGGTCACATAAGGCTCCCACAAACAGGCGCGACGAGACAGCGCGACGCTTCTCTAGTAGAACAATTTGTTCTACAAAAGTCGCGTCGCGCTTGTCTGTGCGAGTCTATTTATTTATTTATTATTAAGGCACATCAACAACACAAACATTCACAAATAACAGAGAACAGAGACATGGACTAGTGTTTACGCCAACGGCATTCACAACACTATAGAAGAAAAAACACAATAAGTATTCACGTAACAAAAAAAAAACAAAAACAACATAAGAACAAAAGCTCTAGCCTATAATCGGGGACAAGGGTATTGCTATTAATCGCGCACAAATCCAGCGTGGTGCCACAGAAAATTTTCCGGTGGAACACTCAATAATACTTTGCCCGACTTGGAAATCGGACCGTCTACCACGTTACGCGGGTCGCGCTTGCGATATCAAAGAGTAGCCAACGAACGAGGCATGTGTCCATTGTCACTAGCACTACTTGGCGACACCGAATGAATGCTTAAGGCGAAAGGATAGCCCAACGTCCTTGAGCATTGAACGTGAAACAAGCGGCCAGCGCGCTGACCGCCCCGCGCGCCCGCTCATCCCCCGACCGTCAAAGAGTATCACCGGACGCAGATGCGTTCGAAGAATTTTTGTCGCTACAATACTACCTTTTATCATCATAAATCGATTGAATGTAGGCAGACTCAGAACATTTGCAATGCTTGTTTTGAAAACAAAATATTCTTTACCGAGTACAGTTATTGTAGTTAGAGTAAATCAAAATACATAAAATTTCAATTTGTTTTTGTGAAAAGAAATAATAACGCTTTTTATTAATGTGCTTAGACTAATAAAAAACTGTCCAAGTGCGAGTCGGACTCCCCCATGAAGGGTTCCGTAGTAGCAAGCAAAGTTTTGTTTTTAACTTTGTTTTCCATAGTGTTTGTATGAATGACAAATTTATATTTGCGGTTTTTGAACATGTGCTATATCTCGAAAACTAAAGCCCAGTTTCCATCGCGAGCGGAACGGACCCATTAATGACTTCGTTAAACTTCCACCAACAAAGGAAATACAAGTATGCAGTTTGCGTTTGCGATTTTAACGAAGTCAATAATGGGTCCGTTCCGCTCGCGGTGGAAACCGGGCTTTATGACTACATCTCGTTCAAAACAATTTTCATTGAACACACATATTATACACATATTTTATTTTACACTTATTTTAAAAATTAGAGGGGCGCACATTTGACCACTCTGGAAGTGTCTATATTTCAAATGACTTGACTTGGAGAAAAATGGTTTATGTCATTTGGCTACGAAACCATAAAAACGAAAATTTCAAAATAATATTTACTTAACATTTTATTTGGACCATTTAAAAAAAATGTTATTAACCAATCAAAACTAGTTAAATTGCATTTCCCTAACAAACGTAGATTGTAAATACGTAGTTTCATCTGTATTGCTTTCATTAGAGTTTGACTTTAATATAATATCTTCATTTCTTTTTTCTTCTGTATTGCTATCATTATAATTTAATTTCCATGTATTTTCTTTTTCTTCTGTATTACTTTCGTTGGATCTTGACTTCACTTCTTCATTTTCTTTTTCTATAGTTTTTTGTTTTTTTTTTGTGGCTGGCTAGATTTTTCTTCCGTTTTCAATACTCATAAATTTTCGCTTTTCTTTGATAGTGTTTTCTTCGATCAATAAATAGAAAAAGAATAGCTCAACCGTACTACTGTACCAAACGTACTATCTGCACTGTTTACTCTTTCACGTAAAGTTTATAGAGCGGAGCGCGCTAACATGCGACACAGCCTCCCCGTGCAAACGCTAGGGTGAGACTGGCCCTCGCGTCTGAGTGAGCGCCAGCGCCGGTATTATGATATTATTGATTTAACGGCACCTATAAGTAATAATTTTGTACAATTTTGAACTTAAATTTTATAAAGCAATAAATTGTCTATGATAGTGTGAAAAAAATATTTAAATCGCTTCAGTTCTTTGAAAGCAGTAAGCAAATTATTGCAGATTTAAAGAGGATCTATTCGATTTTTTTCCGACAAAAGTATAAACAATAATAAAAAAATTAAACTTAAAATTTAAAGTCAAATATGTTATGCGAATTAGGTATTTTTTTTTTATATATTTGGTCCATCCGTCTAGTAGTAGTAGTCCTTCAAAGAGAGGTCTATTTTGTAGTTTGGCCTATCCTTTCGCCTTAAATAAAAGCGCACTGTCGGATTTTCAACGCTCAGCCTAGCGCCGAAAGTTGAAAATCGAACAGCGCGCTTTTATTTAGGTGTCGTATTAGTGAAAAAGGACAATGCTGTCTGTTGTCGGGACATAACAATAGGACATATTTAAAACCATTCATCAGATCATTTAATTTATAAATAATAATAGAATTGGTGACCGTTTCTGAATTGATTATTTGAAAGGAACTAGATTCTGTCCACTTAAATTCTAAATGGCAAAGCATCGATTGATTCGGTGTATAACGACCAATAACACAATAAAAAGAGTATAGAGTCTGATGTTATCAAAATTATCTACATCTCAGATGTTTGAATTTGAATCCATTGATCTTTGATTTTGTTCGTGATATAAAGTCGTTGGTAACAGACTACTTTTAAGTGATTTCAAACTGGAAATAATGTGAA